>JAWNLL010000452.1:7387500-8005000 GCA_035042425.1 Drosophila flavopinicola | reverse complement strand
TATTCAAGTTGGGTCTCTCACTCTCACTCTCCCTCTCTCTCTCTCTCTGTGGTTGTTTGTTAATTGTTTAAGCTCCTCTCAACTGATAAAGATATCTTTGTCCTTTTGTTGTACCTTTTATCCAAGGCTGCGTAGCTCATTAAGGCATCGATATAATGTTTGATTACTTGATGACATCTTATTCAACATTGTCTTTCACTCATTACACAATCTACGGCCTTCTTTTCTTCTCCCTCTATCTATCTGCTTCTCTCTCTTTCTGCGCATCTGCAAATGGTAAAGGATATCAAATTGCTTGACAGCACGTGTTTCGCATTTTTAATCCGTGGTTCGTTTTTTACGAGCAGCAATTATTCTTAATGAATTTTTGGCAACAGCTTCGAATGAGTGAAGGTTATATTAAATTTTCCGATTTTTGAGCTGCTTTTAAAGTTAGTTATTTATGCATTTATTTGTCTCTCACAATTCGAAAACTGTTTTAGTTAGCCTGATGCTTTATCCATATCAAATGTAGCTACAGTTTAAACAGCTTATGCCATTTAATTGTTTCTAATCCTAAGTACACATACGACTAGTATGCTCACACACGCACACACACACACATAAGAGTTAGTCGTACACATTGTCTTTTTGGACCAATCGCAGTTGGCTATTTGTGCAATTTTAGCTTTCATTTGTCATCAACATGGCCATTGCCTTTTGCCGTTCTGCCAATTGCAATTGCAATGCCAGTTCAAAATTGAATTTCGCCCCCATAAATGCACCCAAACACACACACACACACAGAGGCAGTAGGAAAATCGCTGCCGTCATAACGCTACATAAATAAACCCATTGAAAATCGCATTGCAGTTGCAGTTGCAGTTGCAGTTGCAGTTACATTTACAGTTACCCGTTGCACGTTTCCCGCTTTCCGCTGCCCAGTTGGCTTTTGTATGCGGCTTAGAACCTATGACCTGCGGGATCTCAGGGCTGGGGGCTGGAGGCTGGGGGAGGGTGGCCCAATCCGTGACCACCCTATCGAAAAATGCATTTTCGGTGGCACACTGCGCACATGTGCATTGCGATGTGGTGCAGCTATTGGATTTTATAATCAACAATGCCGAGACCAAAGTGGAGTCACAGCTATTGTCCTGCTGTGACTGCTATTCGCTCATAATTTTAATTATACTGAGTGCCAATGAAGTCAACAGCCATAAGACTGAAACGGCCAGCGATTGATGAGGCAGCGGTGGGTGCAGAGTGCGGAGTGCGGAGTACGGGAGTACGGGCTATGGCAGAGGGATCAGTATAATCCATGTGCCTTTTAACATTAGCAACAGCTGTGTGCGCTGCCACTGCATTTATATTTATTATGGTACTACAACTACAACAAAGGGATGGGGGAGAGTGGGGGATGGGGGAGTTACGGCTTAGCGGGGCGTTACGGTCATGCGGTGGCCGGATATATTAGCAGCGCGTCGCTACGGTTCGCTCAATAGACCGCAAAACACTGACCAAAGGTGGGGGGCGGAGGATGGAAAGTGCTGCTGTCAAAAGATACACGTATGCAAGTCACAGGAAACAGGACGCAGGACGCAGCAGGCAGCAGGCAGCAGACCAACCAGTCAGCCAGCCAGCCGCAAACACTGCTGAACATATGGATAAATGCAATATTTTATTTTATATATATTATTATTATTACGGCAATACAATGGACAGGACCACACACACACACACACACACAGTCGGGACTCGCACAAGTGGCCGATTTTTAGTTTTGTGGGTTGGCAAATACAGGCAGCTAATGGGGGTTGCAATCAATCCGCAGACATTAATATTTTTCGTGTTGCCAACCGCAAATTGTTGCGGCTCTCATTCGCTGCAGCAGCAACAGCAGCAAACAGCAGCAGCAACAAACAGCAGCCACTTACCCAACCCAACCCAAAACCGAACCCAAACCGAACCCGAACCCAAGCCAAAAGTGTAGTCTGTCTGTCGCTGTGTTATTATACCACCCTCGATGCGGATTGAGTGGAATCATAAATTAATTAAAAGAGATTTGTTTGCGGCTTGCAAAGGATTCTGGCAAACACACACACACATATATAGTCAAACAGGAAGAGGAAACAGTGAGCAGTCAGGAACAACAAAGAAAATGTGCGTTGCTGCTCTGTGTGGGTGTTTTGCTAGAAAATTAAAGCAACATTTTTCGTAATGCCAGCCAAAGAACAAAATTAATTAGCCTAATTGTAAGGGCGGTCGGCAATGGGATGGGGTGGCAGGGGGGGTTGGGGGATGGGGGATGGGGGGTGTTGGCCCAGTGGCAATCATAGAATCGCGCGAGCTAACGAAACGAAGCGAAATGAATGAATAGAGTGGAATGAATGAAATGAAATGAATGTATAAGGAATTTATATTGCGCGCAAGATGCAGTGGCGTAGATGCCGGTAAAAGGCAGCCAGCCAGTCAGCCAGTCAACCAGTTAGCCGGGCCAGCAAACCAAGCGAAACTATTGAAATATTTTACAACCAGAGAATGCAGGCAATGTGAGCAACCGAAATAAGAGCGAGTAAGCGAAGCATACTCTACTCGCTTAACGAGTGATCATTAAAATAACTTCAAATACTACTAAAAAGCTATTGTTTATAAGCTATTAATTAAGTAAATGCACAACATACGTTTCGGCCAACAAGAATAGTTTAAAGTTTAAATTCCAGTGAATTGATAGCAACAAAGTCTAACGAGTAAATAGTAACGAGTAGATTCATATTTAATACAAAAAGTAACGAGTATTTTGGAGCAACAGCAAGATAATTGATTTATTTTAAATATTTAAAGTCGACACTGCTAACAAAAGCTAACAATTCAAAGTAAAATAAAAGAAAATAAGCTAAGATCTCTACAATTTATAATAGTTATGTGAAATGTCAGTTATAAATGGGTAATAAGCAAATACTGCAAAGCCATATTTGAGGGTTGTTAAGGCACATAACATAATCCCCTTGAGCCGAGCAAATAAAAGAGAACGCAAGAAGCTGCAGATTTATATTCTAAGCCAACTCATTAGTCAGTGCACCTTCTGTAAACATTTCGGGCCGCATTCCCTGTCAAAGTGATTCCCACAACGCCACTGATTGCCAACTGCTTTGAGGTTTTTACACTTTTGGCCCATTTGTTTGGGGTTTTTTTGTTCGCCTCTGTCCTGGTCCTCCGTCCTGCCCCTTCTTTATCCGTGTGCGGTTTTTATTTCGTTTGGTCGCGTCACCCTTGGCATACCAAAAAGTAACGTATTTGACGCGTCACAAATGAAAATCTAAAAGATTAATTAGCTCAAGTTTTTGCCGACCGTCTTTCTCCTCCAGACCTCCTGCCCTATCTACCAGGCCTCTCCCCAATTCCTCCCATCGAAAAGCCGGCGCAAATCCGCGCCGACTTACCAACTTGCCAACCCTCGGGAGGAACTTGAAAATCTGCTGGCAAAGCGCCTTTTGGGTTCTGTAATAAATTTTAAGTCCTAATCAAAGTTGACAATAATAATAAAGTTAATAATGTTATTTTTGCTCTCCTCTCGCTTTCTTCTCTCTCTCTCTCTCGCTCTCTCTCTCTCTCTGTCTTTGCAGCGACTCAAATCCCGTGCTGATTGCATCACCGCCCGAATTGGCTGGCATGACTTTGGAGACACGTCTGATATCCTACGATTGGGAAAATCAATTTGGCGAATTTCAAGAGGCCACACGCAAGGGCAGCTTCAGGCCCATCTGCTACGGAGCCAAGAATCGTCAGGTGCCGGTGAGTTAGCAACTTCGATTTATCCAAACATTAAATCTAACCAAGTGAAAGTCACAAATAACCAGCCAGAGAGACAGAGACAGCGAATGTGAAAGGAAATTATGTACAAGCTGTAAGCGTAGCAAAGTGTAGATACACTATGTTTCTTTTTACTATATTTAAAGAGATTAACTTTAAGTTTAAAAAGCAAAGCAAGCATCTAACATATTTAATTGCTTGTAAAATCATCAACTGAAAAATAAATATATATATTATTACTTAACATACATAAGCTATTTATTTTTACCTTATTCTTACGTTTAGCAAGAACTTTAAATCACCTTTGCATAATATTTATATTATACTTATAGGTCTATAGCTTATTTTTACATTTAGTACGAACTTTTAATCACCTTTTGGCGTATACTTAATATTAGTACTAATAACTAAAGCATACAATTATTTTCTTACCAAGTCTTTGCTGGTAATTGCCCCAAAATACAAAGCTGCTGCCAAAATGTGTGTATCCTTAGCCCAGGCAGTTGTAGCAGTTCAAAGGATGTCCAACGCTGGCTGCTGTCACAGTTGAAATCGCATTAACCCTTTTCTTGTCAACTCTATTTTATCTGCTCTCTGATCGCTGGCAACATGGCGCTGCTTTTGCTGCTTCTGCTTTACATCCATCAGCTTAATCAGCTAAATTGCTAGACAATATCTGGGATAATTTTTCTTGCTGCCATTTGGGCTTGGGAGCCCACACACATTGTGAGAGAGAGAGAGAGGGAGAGAGAGGAGCTAGACAAGTGCTCATTTATTCATTGTGAGCAGTGTGGGCAAAAGACATTAGGGGCATCCAAGCTACCCTTGTTACTCCGACTCTCCCTCTCTCCCGCTCTGTCTCTATCTCTCTCTCTCTCTCTGAGGACCCGGATAATGTGGCTGCAGCAAAGCGGGTAATGTCTACCGGAAACCGCACGTTATAAAGTGCAATCAATTGCAGTTGCAGTTGCAGGCTGGCTAGTTGGTTTGGTTTGGTTTGGTTTGGTTTGGCTTGGCTGGCTGGTTGGGGCAACATTGGAGTTTGTTAGCGCCACTTTACTGCCCAGACGCGGCCTCGAGCTGAGCCGGAGCCGGAGCCAACCGGGTCACATATATCAGCCGGCGCACGTACAACTTCGACAACGATCATTCTAATGGGTCACACACTGGAAACCAAGTCGCTAGCCAGCTGCCAGTCAGCCACACTAATTCACCGACTGACTGACTGCCTGACTGCCTGACTGCCCGACTGACTGGCTGACTGAATGCTCCCATATGACCATGCTTCGAGTCGCTGGAAAATTGTAGGAAATTGCTTAAGTTAGGGAATTGTTGCCATTTTTTATGCCACCGGCTGGTTGGGTTGCAAAATTATCAACGCTTGAATTGTCATCGATTTTCCGTGCTATTGCGTTAAATGTTGTTGCCCATTTCCAGCTCGGTTTGCTTTGCTCACGACGCCCACTTTTTATGCTCTCTTCCCTTTCTCCCTTGCTCTTCCCTCATCCGCCAAGTCAATAATTCATTGGGTCTGCCTCGAGGCAGCCGCTGGCTTCTGTGACAGGCCCATTGAATTTATAAACCCTCGCAGCGTCCAAATTAGCAGCGACCTGACGAGTGCATAAAAAAGCAACGACTTTGGCCCAGCCAACAAAATAGTTTTAGCCCAGGCAAATGATGAGCAAACATGTGAACCAGCTGCAGATTGAAAGGTAAATGGCGTTCAATGTACCGTAAAAATATACAAGCCACCTTCAGGCAGCACACACAAAAAACACAGAGAGAAAAAAACTTGGCCCATTTGACAAAGACTGGCAAAAAAGCTGGAAAACCAACAAAACCAAAAAAAGTGAATCGCTGAAGAGTAGATAAGGAAGTTGCAGGATTAGTTTTATATAGAAGCTTTCAGAGTCGATGGGCTGGAAGGGCCTACTTGCACAGTCTAGTATAACAAAAAGCTATAAAAACAAAATACAAATTCAATTCAATTTATTTCATAATTTAAGCGAACTGTCTAAAGTTATTCAATTCTTTTAATATTCGCATTTCATTTAAGCTTTAAAGTGATTTTAAAGCTGTTGGCTTCAATCTTTAAAGCTGTTCGTCCAGAACTTTACTTTTACTATAAACGTTCTTCAGCAATTATTATTTTATATTTGTGCCACTGTGCGATTTGAACTAGATTCAATCCCATTTCTAATGAGAAAGGCTTACGCACACGTATAGGGTGCTACCCCCCAAAAATTGCCAAATTCCAACTAGCAACCCATTTCAAAGTAACACCTGCACACAAGCACACCAATTTTTTCATTGCCTGCCAACACTAATTAGCATAAAACACAGCAAAAAAACCGAACAGAGTCAACAACAAACATTTTAGCTGGAAATTTCACCCCAAAAAATCAACGGCCAGCCCCAACAGCTAATTAGCATGTCAAAATCCGAAAGGAATCCATAGGACATATATACCCAACTATATATGTACATATATGTAGGTAGCTTAAATCACAGCAATTAAGACTTTAAATTTATGCACATTTTATAACATTCCTTTTCAATTATAATGCTAATGCCTGTCTCTGTCACTGGCAACAGTAACAACAAGAAGGCAATTCTCAAGCCCAACAACACCTATAAAATACACAGACCCCCAAACACACACACACACACACACACACACACACACAACCACACGCACACCCACAAAATTTAAGCTGTCCAAACACACCTGCAAATGTCTGTCAAGTATTTTTCTTCACTTTTTTTTTTGATTGGGTGGGGTGGTGGTGTTTTTAAGGGGGGTTGGTGGGTAGGCAGCGTAAAACGTTTCACAAAATGCCTTTTGAAAAATTCAACAGCAACAACAACAGGAGCAAACAAACGAACCGCTGGTTCCTGGTTCCTGGTTCCTGATTTCAATGTTGCCCCCGTCGCTCGATTTGCATAATATTATTAGTAAACACTCGTTATGAAGTCTCCCCTCTCTCTCTTTCTCTTTCGCTTACGCCCCCCGGAGCATGCCACGCCCATAGCAAAATGCAGACATTTACTAGATTTAGATTTTTCGACTGCCATAAAATATTTGACCGCAGCCCCCGGAAAGATGGCGAACCCCAACCCGAACCCCAACCCGAACCCCAACCGAAATCCCGAATTGAATCCCAAGCACCAAACCACACAGAACTAAGAGGAGGGGAGCGCAGTGGACTGGAGTGGAGGAGCAGCAGCAGTGGTGGTGCTCCTGTCCAGAGCAGTCCATTGCCATTGCCTATTTATAAACACAAATTTATGCAGCGTAATTAAAAGGCGAAATTTTCTGTGGAGTGGAAAACGACAAATCTGATGGCTTCATTGTATGCTTATTGTGCTCGGAATTTGTGTAGGTGTTGTTGGATTTGGATTTGCGCCCTCGCGGCTAGCTCCCAGCTACCAGCTACCAGCTCCCAGCTCCTAGACGCGAACGCATAAAGTATGTTTAATCATGGCAATCGTCTGGCGGCGCCAAAATGTCTATATCAGCGGCTGAGTTTCATTTGAAATTCTAATATAGCGCGTATAAATGTACAATTTGAATATGAACGATTTGAAAGCTAACCTAGATAATGCTTTAATTCAGACTAACCGATTATATATATATGCCTTTAGATTAAATAATACATAAGTACAATATAATACATACATAAAAAAAATCCTAGTTCTTTTATTTTCCCCAGAGGTAAACGTAACTTTAACTTTATATGTGTAATTTAAATATTTAAAATATTATTTATATTTTGTAATTGTTTTATAATTTAAATTTATTTTTATGACAATAAATAAATTATTTACTGCAGGTTTCCCATTTGATTGGCAATTATATTAATTTTGAAAGCCAACTTAGCATAGTTAATTATAAGCTATAGATATGTCTTTCTTTAATATTCACAATTGAAATATATATGTGAATTGAAATAGAAAATAATTTATGATGCTGATATTTATACTGAAGAGATAAGACATAAGTCTAATGAGAGAAGAAAACTTTTGCATTTTCTAATGGCTGCGACATAAATAAGTTTTTTCTCTTCATTTCCTTTCGCTCTCTCTCTGTCTCTCTCTATCTCTCTGCTACGCAGTCTTCTCCATTTGAGGACGCAAATTTAATTAATGCTGTAATTTATTGGATGCAGACCTAACGCTAATGTTTATCCATTTCCATTTCCATTTCCATGTCCATTTGCATTTGCATTTCGCTGGCTGCAGGGCTCGGAGTTCCTCGAAGGCTACAGCATAAATGTGACCAAGACCTACAAGAAGCACAAGCGCTGCAAGCCGAAGCGCCTCTTTGCACCCATCACGGAGCGCACCTCGCCAGCGGCGGATCTCAGCGAGCTGCCGGTGCTCCACGAGCTGGACAACAACAACATCATCGAGGGGGCAGCGAGGAGCAGTCGCAGCTCGGCGACTGACGGACATGGGGCGCTGGGCGGAGCTGCTACCAGGAACAATTGCGGCCAGCTCAGCAGCTGTCTGCTCTGGCTGGGCGCCTCGTCCTGGTGGCTGCTCCTCATGCTCAGGACGTGAGGAGGAGCAGCAGCAGGAGCAGGCGCATCAACTGGCACAGCAGAGCGAAGCAGCAGCAGCAGCAGCACAGGCACCACCGTCTAAACTACACTATATAAATACTTAAAAAAAAAGAAAAGAAAAGCAAACAAAAGCAAAAAAAAAAGGAACAGCAACTACAACTCTTTAACTATAAATGACAGCTCTTAATCCTACTACAATACAAGTACAGATAGCAACATAGCAAAGCAAAGCAAAGCAACAAAAAAAAACAAAAAGAAGAAGAGTTAAAAATTGCAGTACTATTAATTATTCATAATAAGCTCTACTCCTGCAAAACTGGATCCCCACTCTCCTGCTGTTTCCCTCCCCCTGTTTGTTTGTGCCCTGTGTCCTAAGTTTTGTTAATTTTGTTCTAACATTTAGTAAATTATGAATGATTTTTTTCTAAGGTAATTTAAGCAAAAAGAAAAAATGGATAAAAAAATACAACAAAAAAAAAACAACCCAACAGAGAAGAATAAAAAAATATTCGCGTACCGCATTTTAAAAAACCGAAAAGCAATAATTAGTTGTTGTTGTCGTTATATGATATACTATATACAGAAAATGCAAATATATATATATATATACATATACTATATATAGAAAAATACGAGTACGTATATATAACTAAATACTAGTGCAGTCATTCCTTCTACATAATAGTTTTAATATATATATATATATATATATATGTAGTATATATATATATATATAGGGTCTGACTTATGTAAAGCTTGAACGTCTGATGATTTTTGTTGGGCATTGCAAGACACAATCGTAAATGAAGTAATTCAGAAAACAAAAACCACTTGAGCGAAGACAAAGAGTTAGATGATGGCATAGATATAGATATAGGGTATTAAACTAAACCATAAACATACTCGTACATAGTTCATTAAACATTACACATTAAACATTAAACATAAAAACAATACTTAAATCCCAGTTAAGTTTAGTCACTTGTAGTGCGCGCAAAACTAAGGAACTAAGTTCGGAGCGCAAGAAATGAAACGCAAAAGAAACAAACAAAATGACATACACTACACATATAACATAAAATTATACGTCCATATATAACAAACAACAAAAAAAGAGCAAACAAACAACTAAGTAAGACATTTATTTAGTTGGTGTTTGGAAAGACTTGCGACTTTACTTTGTCTTATTGAGAACTAGAAATGGCGTTAAAGACTAAAAAGATGAAATGAACAGAACGAAGAGGATAGGAAAAAGCGAACTCTGTACCCAGTGTGATGATGATAAAGATGTTTAAATTATCAATAATTTTTCATTCAGCCAACATAGTTGAGAAGTGTAGTAGTGTAGTAGGAAAGCGGTTAAAAATAATCTTCGGCATTGCCCAGACCATCAATTCAAGATTTGCGTTTATTCTAGGAATGCGCAGCATAAATATTTGTATTTATTTGTCCAATATTTTTCGATTGCGTGTCACAAAACTCACAAGCTAAACGAATAGTCCTGTTTGTTCCTGCTATCCTGCCAACCTTGCTGGCTATAAAACAAATTTATTTAAACTCCCCGAGCAGTCCTAGCTCTTACTGTATATTTTTGTTGATTTATGGCTATAAATACTCGCTTTAACTGCATATTGTTTATGTGTATTACTAAGTTGTACTATTCAGTTACTATTCAAACTCAACTCAACTCAACTCAAATAATAATGCTCTACACTCAAAGTGTTGCCTTCTCTCTCTCTCTCTTTTATATGCATATATATATATACAGATATATCGTTCGACTACTTATAAACACACTCTATCTCTCTCTCTCTCTGACTCTAGCTATCTATCTCTCTTCTAGCTATAACTAATTGTATGCTAGCACTAAGTTGTAAATAATTTATACCTGATAAGGCAATTGAAGCGTAATTTTAGGCAAAAAACACGGTTTTTGGTCAGATAGATTTCGCAATTGAGAGGAGCTAAGCATTATACAGGGTGTGTGATTAGGTATTTGGAATGGGCATAGGTATAGGTATACATATATATATATATATAGACTACTACTATATATATATATACAACTTCAAGCCAGCGTCGTGAGAAGTCGAGGGCCGAGAAGACAAGTTCTGCTCGGAAGTAGTAAAAATATACCATATACATACGTGCATACATACATACATACATACATACATACATACGATTACGATATACATACATAAATACATTTATATATACATATACATATACATACATAACTATTACTATAAAGTCTATATATACAATACAATACATCTATAAGTAGTTACGTGGTTCGTAGTTGTAAATGTGAATGTGAGTATTTTATACAATGGCAAACAAAAAATATGAATAATAAATATAGAAATGGAAATGAAAATGAATAAAGCGAAGCATAAAGCGATTAAAAGAAAAACAACAAACAAAAAACAAAACAAAAAACAAAACCCCGAACTAAAGTTACAATTTTTATACCAAAACGGCAAACATAAGCAAAATGAGCGATTGCTATATGAGTAAAGTATATATGTAATATAAATATATATATATATACAAATCAAATATAGCGTATATTTTTAGGATAACTGCAATTAACTGGCATTAACTATGACAAGTTGGCAAATGCAAAGTTGAAACAATCAAAAAAATGAACATATTTAAACAAAACGCAAACTGTTAGAAAGTTTGCCACAAATTAAAAACTATTTGCGCAAACCCAGACACACACACCCACACACACACACACACACACACACATAGATACAAAACACCTACAAAAAAAAACTTTAGCCCTGTTAGAAATTACAAAAAATATACAACCAAAGGAATGGAAAGGAAAGTTTGTTGTGCAGGGCTCGAGGACTGCGCCTAGGGGCGTGGCCGTTAAATATGGGCCAACGTGTTTGAGGTTTTAGCTATTTTTTCTCATTTTTTTTTTCGTTTTTTGTTTTTTGCATTCAGGCCACTTGACGAGCAACTTTTTAATGGGTGTCGAGTAAGGCACTTTGTGCCTCATGCACCACTCCCCCCATCAGTCAGTCACACCCCTTTGCCTACCCTCTACTTTCAACTGTATAGCCACAAAGCTTTGACCCAGTAAAGAGCGCCAATGACGACAACAATGAGTGTGTCTAATTAGGAAAAAAACCAACAACACAACAAAAAAGAAGAAGGAAAGCCGGCAAGCGAGCAACAAGCAAAGGTTTTCATAGTTTTGGGTTTAACTCTTTACTGTTTTCCCATTTGGACGCTCTGCCATAGCAACCTGGCATTATTTGGTTGTTTTTGCAACATTTTGTCTGGCGTTTTAATTAAACTTCAGGCGAAAGGGAAGCAAAAAAGAAGCACGACACAAGGCCCGCACATAATTACAGTCGCTCAAAAAAAGCGGCAGCTTTTCAAATGTCCAAACGGATAAAAGCATTTCCGATTTGTTTTCGATTTTAGCAAAGAGCAACAACATCCACCACAACAACAACATCTACACTATACAAGAGCAAAACAACAACAACAACAAAAGAAGGCAAAGTATTCATATAATTTAATTAAATGCAAACAAAAACGGTTTTGGAAAATGTACTTGCGATAGTTACGACACAAAGTCAGAAAATAGTTTAAAAAACTACATAAACACAAAAACAAAAAACGAAACAAGCGAAAATAACATAACAAACAAACAAAAAAAGTATAAAACTCAAGCTAAACAAAAAGTAAACGGAAACTACAAACATTTCAAATGCAACAAACACACATAACACACACACACTCACACACACACACACACACACATACACGAAAATTTAGCGAGCATTTTAGCGCTTGTGCTATGGGAATAAAAAGGAGATTTGCAGGCGGATTTGTGCGAGCTTTTTTTATGAATATATGTTAAGCGAGCAGCTTTTCCGAAGCCTTTCAGCAAGTGATACAGAAGTCCAAGTGGCGAACATAACTTATACTTTCAGATAAGGTGTAAAAACCATTTGTTTTTAAACGCAATCCTTTTATATTTATAATACAGTCCTCCACATAAAATCCAAACTGACTGTTCAATGTGATTTTCTTTGCTGCACAATTCTTAAAGACTTTATTAACTTCATTTGGCATTTTCTTCTTTACTATTCCATTGTCTTTCGCTATAAAAAGAAAAAGTATTTCTGATGCCTTTCAATTCACTTAATATCTTAATGTTGCCTTTTAGTTATCTGCCACTACTCTTTAGTTGCATTTCCTCTTCGTTTTTCCTCTCTCCTCAACTGTTGTGAGTTTCTTTGCTTTGTTCTTGCAGCTAATAAGTTTTTTAAGACTCACCCAATTAGCTGCTCGTTTATTGCAACCTTAGCTTGGCAGCCAGCTTCTTAATATCCTTGCCGCCGCAATGCCAACAAATCCTTTGTCTATAGCTCAAAGCGACTACCAGCTTCTTGAGCTTGGTATAACAAATGAAAAAAAAAGAGAGCCAGGTGCAGGCAGCGAAAGTAGAGCACAAAAAACCAAAACACAGCGTCAACCTAGCATGTTAGTAGTGTACTATGTACTATGTACTATGTCATTAAGGCCCCTTTATTAAAAGTTTTTATTTTTTTGCAAATGCATAGAAGGAAAAACTTAAAAAAAGGAAGAACAAAAAACACACACACAACCTACCTAAAACGACAAAGCAAAAACCTAACTATTTTTAATGTGTACCTTAATGTTTTCAAAAAAAAAAGAAAAAAAAGAAGAAGAAACGTAACAAAACCCTGAAAAAAGCGCAAAAAATCCACATAAAAAGAAGAAAAAAGGAAAAAAAACAAAACCTATAGTGAACTCTAAACATAAATATACACACATAAATACATACATACATACATACATATACATACATATATGAAATGAAACGTACACGTAATCGTAATCGTAAAAGTAAAGTAAAAGCAATAAAAAGCAAACGCATAGCTATCAAAATTAAACAAAAAAGAAAGCAACATGAAATGAAGCAAATAGGTTAAAGAAACATATGAGAAAAACAAAAAACACACACATAGTACATAATATTTAGCAGCTAGTTTTGCGATCGAGAGCGAAGAGTGTAGCATACTTTTTGGTTGGGGCAGCCTATTGGCTCAGTGTGCGAATGTGTATGTGAAGGAAAGTGACAGAATGGCATATGGCATATGGCATATGGCATATGGCATATGATATGATAAAATTAAAACTATTTTAAAGTAGAGCAGTTGCAATATTTAAATGTGTCGTTAGTAGATGGAAAAACAAAATGAACAAAAGAAACCCAAATAGTAGTAGCATTGTCATTAGCCATAGTAGCAAAAAAAAACCAAACAAAAAAAAACGAGAAGTGGAAATACATTAGACAGATGCAGACGTAGACAAAGCAAATGAACATGAAAATTAAAATGAAAATGAAAATGAAAATGAACATGAAGAACATACATACCATACATCAATCAATCAATCAAACCGATAAGCAAAAGCAAACTACATACATAAACATACATCATAGCGTAAAAACGAAAAGAAACTAAGCATCAATGTTTGTGTATAGCTCCTGCATGAAATGTAATACAAGTACATATACAACATATGCATTATATATACTTAGTAAAGCATATATATATATATATCTATATAGATGAGCGTGTTCCCCACAAAACAAAAGAAGATACCGAATCAAAGCAGACCCAAAAATAAGAAATACAAATAAAACGCAAGCAACTTGTAGCTCAAACAAAACGACAGCCACATAAAGTAACTAAAAACCTAAAGTAAATCGTAATAGATAATACCGTATAAGGCATTCGATCATAAGTTAGACACATCAATGGTATTCGAATGGAACTGGCTGAGCCAACACAACAGACTCAATTTTAACTTTATTTAACCACTAAGACCCAAGCTAACCTCAATTTCCCACAGCACTACTCAGTTTGAAACTAACATAACCTCAATCTGCAACTAATCATTACTCATATTTCCTCAACTTAAGCTGGAGCTAAGCCTCACTTTGTTGCGAACCTAACCTCAATCAACCTAACCACAATTGAATGATCCAAAATGGCAGCCCTTACACCCAACCGCAAACTGTCAAAAAGTACTGTTAGCATTCAGCCAGTTCGAGCATTCGGCCATTAAGACATCAACCTAAACAGAAACTGCAATGAAGAAATGAAGAAATGAGAGGCGCATTTTTTTGATACCGAATACAAATTGTGAACTACCGCATCTATTGTGAACTGCATTGTTTGATTGTGAGCTAAGTTCCGGAACTCAAGCACATTTAAGTTACGACTAAATCATTTTGTAATATACTAAACCGCAAAGCTAAGCAAATTTTTACAACTACATACAGAAGAAACAAACAATATGACATACACTTACTTAATTGCATAATTTGTAAATCTTGTTTATTCATTCTGCTGCTGTACAACTACAACTGCAACTGCAACTGCAACTGCAGCAAAACAACATTGTTAAGTCCAATTGAAAATTGTGTTTAATATACGCCCATAAGTATGCAACGGTTTTTGTCTTTCAACTTTCCACCAGCAAATGCATTGCGAACTTATTTATTTATGCAAATTTAGTTGAATGCAAATTAATTACATAGCTGCTAACTGCCATGAAATCGCTGAAAACACCGGCAAACATTGCAAACAACGCCAATATGAAAATGTTGACAAACAGCAGCAACAACAACAACCAACAACCAACAACCAACAACAGCAACAACCATTTTCCCAGGCAAAGCCTCGAAGCAAAAATTATTTTTGCATCATTAATTTACATTTATATTCAATTAAAGCGCAAACACATGGCGCATTAAAAAATGATAGGCGCGTGCCAAGTGGGCGCAGCAGGGGGCGTGGCCGGCTGCCTGCTGGCAAACAATGCCAAAAGTTTTAAGCAAACAATACGGCAAGAATAAAAGGAAAAAAGAAAAAGGCAAGCGTTCAGTGCCAACTATGAGCACAAAATGAAATGAGGGTGTGCAAAAGAAAAAGAAACCGAAGCCGAAGTGATGATTAAGGCATACACAAGTGAAATGACCTACTTTATATACCCTAAAACAGTGCAACGCATTCATGGATCATTTAACGCGATATTAAGCAGAGCTCTTCTCTGTTTGCACATCAATTTTCCACTTTAAAGTGCAGTTAACATGACTTTGCGAAAGTGCCACTTGGGAGTATTTCGAGAAGGTGATGCAACAGATATGGCAAATGGGTTCTATTTTTCGATATATCAGACTGCAGGTTATCAAATAACATGCCCGAGAACTGTTCCAATAACTTATATTTTCGAATAACTTATATTAATTAACCATTTAAAATGCGCTTTCGCATTTTTTTCAACATGGCCACTTAAACAAAGTCAACACATTTAAACAATATGCATAACTATGCTGCGCCTGAAAGAGTTTGTCAACTTTTCGGCGAGGCTATTTAAACAATTTGCCAGCGAGAGAGGGAGAGAGTGCGAGAGTGAGAGAGAGAGAGAGAGAGAGTGCATAAAGCACACAACTCGAATGTGAAATTGTTTATTTGCTTGATTGTTTGACTGTTTGCCCATTTGAATGCTGCGCTTGTTGCGGTTGTTTTGCGCTGTTTAAAATCAGTTTAAGTTTTATGCAGTTGTCAGTTCAGTTATGGTGAAATTACTTTACAAGTGATGCATTTATAATAATTTGCATAATAAATTATTTTCAATGATTTTTACGTGAAACAACAACAAATATGAAACACACACACATATACACACACACAGACAGACACCACAACAACAACTACATACATACGTATATATAGTATATATACAAAAAATTACAAAAGCAAAAAAAAAATCCCTCAAACAAAATGTGAACAACAAAAAATGAAACCCAGCAAAGATGAAAACAAAAACAACAAATTTGCAAAAATAAAAAGCATGAGTAAAAAATTATGAAAAAAAAAAATACATTAATAGTAAAAAGCGTTTAATTTGCCAACATTTTAAGTGCTGGTGGGGCGGCGCTGTGGTTGCTGTGGTGGTGGTGCCGGTGGGGGTGGTGCACATGTGATAAATGCGACTGACTCTGCAAGTATCGTTTTGTGTGTGTTGTGTGCTGTGATCATTAAGCAATTTTTAAAATGCCATTCAATTGCAAATTTTAAAATGAAATTATGTGGACAAAAGGCGCAATGGCGACATGAGGAATATCCATGGCAATTTGCCAACATTGCGTATGCTTAATGAGCTGAGCGTACTAAATGGCCACAAAGAATAGTTATCGCTCACTCTCTCTCTCTATTTGTATGTGCCTTTCTCTTTCGCACGCTCGTGACTTGAATGCAGCGATATACATTTCAATTGCGACACATACGATAATATGGCAATCAGGAAGATATAAATATAACATGGCCAAGTGCGCAGCATAAGGACGACAAAAGCGATAACAGCAACAATTGACAACTATATGAAATTATGATTGCCATTAACGAGTTGAAATATGCCAAGCCATGAGTAATGATTTAGCGCAGGCAAGTATGAAAAAGTCTTTAATACAGTACAGCTCATGTTAATAGAAATCGTTTGATAATCGCGTAAGGGAAATCGAAACAGCTAAAAGGCAGTACAAATTTGTTAAAGGATTTCTTTGTCAATTCATTTATCTTTTTTCCTTTTCCTATTCAAACTCAATTGAAGCCATTGATTCAGATAGCAGCCTGTATTCAAAGATGCAAGCCCGAGAACCTTTTGTTTTTATCCTTTGCGAGCACCTTTGAAGCCTCACAAATGAAATGGACAGTGAGGAAGCTAGACTGGAAATTGATATGTGAATGAGATATCCAGTTCAAAGTCAACCATCGAAACTTGCCCAGCCACTTGGCATAATTTGAGCCGAGAAGCGTGCGACGCATTTTTTTGTAAACTACCAAAAAGAAAAGGGGAAAAAAGTCAATAGCATTTGGGAAATTATACAATGCAATAAAAATAAAAAATAAAATGCTGTCACATCAAATTCGAGTGGCAATTTCATCAGGCAACGTCAGGCCTATTAATTTTCAGCCCACACACACACACACACACACACACACGCACACACACCCTTAAAAGAGGAAACGAATAAAAAGGCACAAGACAACGCCTAAAAGTATTTCAATAATTTGGTAGCCCAAAAATAGAAAACGAGTAGAGTGGAGGGAGGAGAATGGGTAAAAAAATGTAATACCTGCTGACAAGTTTCGCATTTCTATGGCCATTAACCCTTTAATGGCCCTTACCTGGCGCCCACAACGACAGCAGAAAGAAACAGAACGAATGTTTAGCATATTTCCACAGTTTATAAGGCAAATAATGCTGAATTGTGCATTTCTAATAGACGGCAAATGGCAACTGTCGAGCTGCAAAGCCAATTTCGGCACTTACTGCCATGCCCAACTGCCATTCCAGTCATAAAAATCTAAATTTCAAAGCAGCAGCAGCATCATCAGCAGCAGCAGCATCAGCAGCAGCATCAGCAGCCAAACATCAGCCGACGACCATGTGGGAGATGCTCACCAAACACTTTGAATGACAGAAATGTTCGACACAAGACATGTGCGGCATTTAAGTGCAGCAGCAGCAGCAGCCGCAGCAGCAAGGATAGCAGCAAGGATAGCTCCAGCAAGGATGAGACAGACAGACAGCCAAGGCATGCAAAAATCTAAGCCTTCTCTTGATGAGCCACATATGTATGCATATGTGTGCCTGTCTGTCTGTGCATGTGTGTGTGTGTGTGTGTGTGTGGTTTGCAGCAATCACCTGGAACTTGCAACGACGTCTTGCCCGTAAATGTTGCATGCAGCAAGGGGTTGCAGGTTGCAGGTTGCTTGCTGCTCGGGGGCAGCTGCTCATCGTAAAGTGCAATAATGCTTGAATTTATGCAACTCGAGTGTAATAAAAATATGCATAATTCCGCAATAAATGATTTTAAGTAACACACACACACACACACATACATGCACTTGCTTTAGTGTCAGGCGACAAGCGTTTCAATTTGATTATCGATAAAAATGTTCGGCTGCTCATAATTATTATATATTTCAAAATAATAAAGTCTGGCTATCACATTTAAAATTCATTAATCAATCAATAAATATATTATGCACATTATGTGCATGTAATTAATGCATATGCATATTTATATGCAACTGTCGTTGACAACTAATCGATAAATCATCGCTGGTTCCGAACAATCGATTCGATTGTGGTATAATTCAAGTCCACTTTGCAGATACTTTCGTATCTCTATCTATCATTATGATCCTGATTATGATTTTCTTTTGTCGGCTGTGCCCATCTGGTGCTTTTCAATGTTGCTTAAGTGTTATGCACTTACTGCATACACATGCACTCGCATCAAGGCGAAATCTTTTGGATTACAAATATGCTACCAGGTGGCACAGGTGAGTGAGGCGGGTGCGGAGGCGTGGCGGGGGCGGGCCTGTTATGGCCACTATGGCCATAACTGTTGTAGCTTGGCAAAAACTTAAGCAGTTTGCAGGTGTTGCAGCGAAATTGCAGTTTATCTAGCCGTGGCTGGCAATTCGTTTCTTTTTAGCTGGCGAACTTAATGATCTGTGCTGCTATATGTTGCGGGTCATGAGCAGGAAATTAAGTTTTGGCTTCTTGTATTGCGTAAATGGGTTTTTAGTTTTATTTTTGGTGGCTAGCGCGGAAGTGAGTTGCATAAACCGCAAAGCGCGTGTAAAAGCCATGAAATCGAATTCGAAAACTAGTCTGGGCCGCCGCCCAGCAGCAGAAATGATTGACGAAAACAGCAGCGGAAGCAGCAGGCAAGGCAAAAGGAGCACGAAACGAGCTCCAAGGCACATAAATCTTCATTGAGTTTTTGGCGGGGCCAGAAAGCCGTCGAGTCACGGCTCGGACCCGGGTCGACCATATCAAAATGGGCACTCAATGCGACCCCTTGCCGGTCCACAGACACAGCCAAGTCGACGTCCACGCCCTCTTGCCTCATTTTGTTTTCGGTGTGCAACGGAACGTAAGCAGCAACGGGAACTCAGCAGGAGCAGCAGGAGTAGCACGAGCAGCAGTTGAGGCGTAGAACAAAGGGCCATTATTTACAGGTGCTGCGCGCCAAAAGTGCCAAAACAAAGCAGACGCCCTCACTCCTCACTCCTCACTCCTGCCCAAAAAAGCAACCAGTCATCCCAACACCCCCAACCACCCATCTACGCATCCGATACACACACACACACACACACACACACACGCACACGCACGCACACAGCAGACACATTGATTAATGAATTAATGAGGTAAACTTTGCACCTCAATGACAGAAAAGGTATCGCAGGTGGAGCGACTGCTGTGCCCTTCTGTTACTGCTGCTGTTACGTTACGTTACGTCACGTCACGTTATTCAGCTGCCTCGCAAATCGCAATCGCCGAAGTTGGTTGCTGTCTCTGATTTTGGTTTGCTAATGTATCGGTTCAAGAGGTCACTCAGCAGCTGACAGGCAAAGAAAACTTCCAGCGCATAAGAGTAGGCAACGAAAAGCGACGTCAAGCAGTGCAAGCCCAACAAACAGGCGCACACACACACACACACACACACACACATACACTTTGATATGGCCGCGTGCGCTTTGAAATCCTTAGCGATGATTTTGGCCATTTTTAAATTGTATAAAAACGAAAGTTTGTTCTAAGCGAGAAACTAAATCCTGAATATTAGTGAACTCTTACATTTTATATAAACAACATAAGTATATTGCAAAATTGAGCAAACAACAGCAAAGAGTAGCGAATTTTAAAAAACAATCGTTAAAAGTTCTCACAATAAGATGATTTATTTATAAAGCACATAACGCTCTAACAAGACAATAAATAGAATGCAGCGTAGTTTAGAAACCGTTAAAAGTCTGCAATAAAAAAATCATTTAAATTTTTGTAAAACGTATAACTTTATGGCAAAGCAATAAAAGAGTTTCTAACTTGATTGTTTGTAAAAAAAAAAAAACAAAGTGCCAACAACAATATATTTGATCACTCACAAACTATAAAGCTATTTATGCATGCCAACACTTTTGAAGCAATGCAATGCAATGCAGTAATACAAACAGCACATAACGAGCACATTTAAATATTCGACGTAGAATCACGCAGCCAACTCTAGCACTCACTGCCAAGGGGGAGGGGGGCGTGGCACAAGGACTCAAAGCCTGATGCTGTTGCTGACACGTGATAAAACGCTGCCAAAGAGGCCGCATGTTGCTGCTGCTGCTGTTGCTGCTGCCCAACTGGTTGGGGATGCTGATGAGCGAGGGGGGCAGGGGGGGCATGTTGCTGGAGGTACGCTGAAGGTGCATAGGGCACTGGCATTAACATTTACATGACACTCGGCTCACAAGTGCGGAGCAAGAGAAACAACAACTTTTACCGCCCGCAACACACATGTGCTACGAGAAACTTGGACGATTCTTTTGTGATTGGCGCCCAGGTGGTGGCTCAGCTCTGTGGGTCTGTTGCTCTGTTGGTCCAGGCATGTTAGTCAGCTTCTCGTAACGCCTCAAGGCAAACGGAAACTGTGTAACTGACGCCCCGATCCACACACACACACACACTCGAGCTCGGCATTGCCATTAACGTTTCTATTGTGAGCTCTTGGCCTTAGCGAAATAAATAAAATTCGACAGCTGGGACTGTGGAGAATGACCCAAGCGAGCTAGACAGCCATCCACCCATAACACCCATCCACATGGCAGACAGTTTGCGGTTTCCAAATTTCGCACAGACAAGCGTATACCAACACCTACAAACGTTGCCTTTGCCTTTGCCGTTGCCCGCTGCTCAGCGTATTTATCTATTCATGCTCACCGAAAGCAGTTCACAGGGCGAGGGCGGATGGCGTCTGAGGGGAGTCGGAGCCATGGTGAGGACAAACTTCAATGCAGCTAACGATGTAGGGACAACAAGCGGAGCAACTGCTGCTGCTCCTGCTGCTCCTGCTCCTGCTCCTGCTGCTGCTGCTGGAGCAGCCAACGCGTTGCCAATGGACTCTCGGTGCCTGCAGCTCTCGCTTGCAAGTTGATTCCGTGATTTTTCGGGCACAAGTTTTCTATGGCGCTGTTTTTCGGGGTCGTGTTTGGGGTTGTTACGGCTGCATTTTGAGCTTTTATTATCGTTTTGTTGTTGTTGTTGTTTTTATACCCTGAACCCATTAAAAATGTGTAAAAAGGGTATAATGAAGTTGTGCAAGAGTATGTAACAGGCAGAAGGAAGCATCTCCGACTATATAAAGTATATATATTATTGATCAGTATCAACTAGCCATGTCCGTCTGTCTGTCTGTCTGTCTGTCTATCCGTCTGTCTGTCTGTATGAACACGCGGATATCAGAGACTATAAGAGCTAGATATACATATATGGAATATAAGTTCTCCTAATCCCGGGACAGATCAAGTTTATTTCATTTTATCGATAACTCGTACCGTTTAAAAGTTATCGATAAATTTATATTTCAGACTAGCCTTTTTGGGACATAACTTCAAAGTTATAAGAGCTAGAGGCCCCAAATTTGGCATGTATAATCTCGAATAGCATACACATGTAACACATATTTCACGTTTTGGATACCACCCCCCAATCCACCAAAGGTATGAACTTGCAATTTGGTTTGGTCACACATACTATTGACAAGTGTTTGCCCCAAACATTTCAATAAGATCGGATTTAAGATTTAACTTTCCATTGTGTGGGGCTCAGCGAAAAAGCAAGCTAACTGCTTAAGCCGCTTGCACTGCTTGTACTGCTTGTACTGCAGCATGTGTGTGCTTAGATTAGTATGAATGATTGTAAGGACTGGGTTCAGGGTATCTCGTAGTCGGGCACTCCCGACTAGAGCACTCTTACTTGTTGTTTTTGCTTTTGCTTTTGGGGGCTGCCCCCGCTTCGTGTCGGTTCAAAATTGAAGTTGCAGCCAAAGTTGCAAATACAAGCGAAAAAAGTGCCGAGTTTTCAGTGTTTTACACAAAAGCGTCGACATAGACATGAATGAGCCCCGGGCTCCGGGCTGCCAGCTCCAATGGCTACTGGGCAGCTGGCAGCTGGCAACTGGCAACTGGCAACTGGACGAATAGTTAGACGCTTCGCCGGCTACAAACAAATAGACAGACACACAGACAGACAGACAGAGAGAGGGAGAGACAGATAGAGAGAGGGAGTCCAAAGTTCGGGACTGCAACATACATTAGATTGGCAGTTGGGGATTTACTTGTAAAATGCAAATGCAATGAATGTACAATTTAGAAATTTTTACACCCAAAAAATGCTAGACTGCCAAGCTGACTGGGGTCAGCAACTGTTTTTGAAGCAATGTGCAATGTGCAGCCCAATGCACTTCAAATCAAAGGGTTGCAAAAAAGGGTGGGTGCACAGACTTCGCTTTGGCTTCATTTGAAAGGCGAGTCCGTTGTTTCGTCTGAACGGCTCGTAATCTATGCTAATGAAATTGTTTTTGGTTTTTAAATACAATTTTGACAGACAAACAGCCAAACGAATGACTTCTGCAGCTTTTAGCATAACAAGCAAAACAGACAGAACAAAACACATTTTAGTTTTGCATATTTTCTGTGCATAATATTTATATATAATTTAAAGTACAAGTAAAGATCCATTTATCGAATATCGGATTTTCAATTGACCCAAGACCCTGAAAATGCCTCACAACATTAAAAACTGCATTAACTTATCCGATTCGCGAAACAATGGTATTTTTGATCATTGCTGGTGCTCCTCTATGAATCTGCATTTAAGTTTCAAGCAATTTCGAGCTGTAAGTGTTTTTATAAAAAAACAAGTGGGGAAGGATTATCTTCGGCGTGCCGAAGATCTTATACTCTTTTCGAACCTTTCGGCAATTTTCACACTGCCAACTGCACCACCGAAATATTTAAGGACACATATATTTGCTAATTATAACTGAATCGATTTGAAATTTTAAACATTGATGAGTTATAAGGATGTTCAATTGTACAAGGAAATTTAAGGCGATAGCTTTGAAAATATCGGATATATGGCCAAAACCGACTTCGAGTTGTATGGCAGCTATAAGATATAGTGGTCCGATACGGCTGGTTCCGACCAATGTGCTGCACATTTTAATAATAAGTGTCTGTGCAAAGTTTCATCGCGATTGCTCAAAAATTTAGGTACTAGATCCCATGCATACAGACAGACAGACGGACATGGCTAGATCAATTTGTATTGTCATTCTAAGCATACTGGCAGTAACTTTTGGGGGTCTCAGACGCTTCCTTCTATGCGTTACAAACTTCGGCACAAACTTAATATACGATTTTCTTCGAAAAGAGTATAAACAACTTTTTAGCGAAATTAAAATCAAATTCAGTCGTTTGATTTTGATTTGCTAAAAAATAAACAAACTTATATAAAAAATCCTCGGAAGACCATAATTAGTTATAATAATATGAGACTAAATTTTAAATTATTTAATAATTGCCATTTTTCTTTGTAGGTATACATTTTGATCTTCAAGGACATCTCTAGAAACGGATCCATTGCCTGGCTACCAAGAGGATGTTATACGGACAACCACCAAAAAAACTCACCAAAAAATACTGGAAAATTTGAAGTTCCTCAGACGCAACCACGTCACCATTTTTAATGTCATCAAGCAAATAAATAATTTACTTAGTTAATTTAAAAGTATTTGTTTGATTTCCGTTTATTAAAATTTATTATAAGAATGTATTTAAAAATAAAATATTACATTTCATTTATAATTACAATTATTTTTTGATAAATTCTGTTTTTTGTACAAATATACCTTAAATAGTGCATTTTAAATAAATGAAAATACAAACCAAGAAACTTAGTTTTTCTTTTTAAAGTACCAGGCGCACAGAATCAGGCAGATGGATGATGATTTTTATGTTTTAAATTTTAGCGCGACCTTGAATGAGAAGTAAATTTCATTGTTGCATATTTTTAGGGTGTCTGAAGCAGCAGATCTGCTTTGCCAAATGCTATTTTTCGTCAGAAAGTACCAGGCGCACATAATTCAGCAGATGAACGATGATTTTTCTGTTTTTAATTTTAGCATGACCTTGAGGGAGAATTGCCCATTGAGAGAAAATTTCCCTACACTCAGAGCTCGGCTTGCTTAGATTTTCTGTGTGCAGTTGTCAGTGTTCGTTTTTGTCTCGAGCAAAGGCAAATTGCGTATGTTTCTCTGGTCGAAGTACCAGGCGCACAGAAATCAGCAGATAGACGACGAATTTTTTCGATTTTAATTTTTTCTTGACCTTGAGGGAAAAGAGCAAATAACCCTGAGTAGAACTTCTGAGCATGGCTCTCAGCTCTAAACTCATACATTCAAATAAAAAACGTTGATTTTTGATAAATCGTTTATTTTCTTCTTTTATTCTATTTTTCTTAACTATAAATATAGTATATTTTGTATTATCCTAAGAATACATTTAATATTACAATATTTATATAAAATGCAATGTTTTAAGTTTACTTATTAAGACAAGATGTTGCTGCTTTCTTGTCAGTTGATTGTTGTTTTGTGTTTGTTGTTGTTTTTGTTGTTGTTGTTGTGTTTGTTGTTGTTGTTGTTGATGATGATGATGATGATGATGATGATGATGATGATGATGATGGTGATGATGATGATGGTGATGATAATGATAATGATGATGTTGTTGTGTTTGTTGTTGTTTTTGTCTGTTCTGATGTCCTCTGCTGCGCTGGCGACCTATTGGAAAACAAAAATTACTAATTATATGGGTATATATAGATTTTATAGTACTTACTTAACGTTCAGCAGAATAGTTGCAAAATAAGTGGACTCCACAATAGACAATAATTAAATGTGCGCTTAGCTAAAGTTGCAAACATTGAGCTGAAAGAGAAAGAAATAATTAAGCAAACTACGGTAAAATATTGCTCAGCTATACTTACTACAGTAAATAACATAGTTCCTGGAGTTATTGTCAACATTGATGGCGTCCTGCTGTGAGCTGCAAGAGAAAAATAATGGATTAGAACATAGTTTTTTATTTTACTATAATTTTTATAATTTTTCTAAAAGAACCAAATCAAGTGGGGAAGGATTCTCTTTTGGAACCTTTAGGCAATTTTCACTCTGCCAACTGCACCACTGAAATCTCATATGCTGTAAAAAATCGTTTTGTCGCGTAACATTTTTTTTTTGTTCTAAAAATATTTAATTCAATGCCAGTTGTATGGTAGCTATAAGAAACAGTGGTCCGATCCGGCCGGCTCCGACCAATGTGCTGTCCCATTGAATAATAAGTGTCTGTGCAAAGTTTTATCGCGAAAGCTCAAAAACTGAGGGACTAGTTTGCATACAGACAGACAGACAGACAGACATACAGACGGACATGACTAGATCAATTTGTTTTGTCATTCTAAACATACTGGCAGTAAGACAGCCTTGGGTGTGGGCACAAGCACGGAGCCCACGCCACTGGAGGTGCCAGTGTGGACAGCGCGATTGATCAGTTTGAGCAATCGCTGGAGCTACGCCACCTGGAGCTCGGCTGGAACGGCTACGGAACTGGAGCAGTCCGATGTGGATGCGGCGCTGGACAATTGGCAGCCAGACGCACTGCAGCAGTGCCATGAGCATGAGGAGGCGTCCACACCACCACCCACCGCACAAGGCCGAGACGATGCTGGGCAGGAATAGCCCCGGCTCTGGCATCTATAGCACTTATTTACTCAAAGGCATACACACTTTTTCGCACACTCTCGTTGTCTATGAAAGAGGCTCAAACTTAGTTATATGATCTTTAGCTAACCATTTATATATACATATATATACAATTATATAAACATATGTACTTCAAAATTGGCAAATAGTTTGCCTTTTACTATTCAAATGGCTGTGGAATAACATCAAATCAAAGGCGATCGCTTCTTAAAATTTGTGAACAATTGAAACAAGCAATTATTGACTATTGTTTTAAGCCAAACTGTGTTATTGAGCATACCCGACAGCAGTTACCCTGGTAAAAGAGCATTAACCCATTTGGCATGAATTGCCATATATGTATTAGTTTTGAAACTGTGTTAATCACCTAAGTATTTAGTCACTATTACTTAATACAAATTAAATGCTATGCAAAAAAGATATATAAATCGACTTTTGATATCACGCTTGGTGAGGTTTTAATTTGATATACACTTAATAATATTTATATATATATATGTGTGCATGTGAAGCATTTCCTAACTGAAATTGCAAGTATTGCTTATCTCTATTATCATTAAGCGTTAAGAAACAGCCGTTCCATTTTAACTGATAACCATCTAAAAGATATTGTGTAAACGAAAACAAAGTTTCTTACAGTTATGACGAAATTGGCAAACAATCGTTAATTAGTCATTTGTTGACTAAAACAACCTACTGAATGATTCATTCCTCACGCCTTAAATAACAAAATACAGCTCAAATGGTTTTTAAATATATTGTGAAAAATATTTGTAATATAAAAATGATTACATTCTTAGCTTATAACTATTGTGTGTGTGTGTGTGTGTATATGTGTATTTTTTTGTCGGCGCATCTGCCTCCTCACCAAACTCTTCAGTTTTCACTTTTACTATATGCTAGAAAATCAAAACATGTCTGACGTGAAAAAATGATTGATATACATATGTATCTAAATGATTCAGCTACAATATGTCTATATATATGAATATATATATATATATGTATATGGATATATGTTTGTTTATCTGGTAAAGTCAAAGTTCTTAGAATGATTTGTTTTCGTTTTTTTTTTGGCGAATGATGATTATGGATGGTTGGCTAAACTAAGGACGCAAAACGAATACCGTAAACGATCACGAATTGCGTTTCATTTGACCGTATTGCAAGTGCGACCTTAAGCTTAGTTTTGTTCATGAAGTTTGATATTTATAAAAACTGTATAAAATAGTTGTATATATAAAATCTGTTGAACCCATTGCCTAGGCATTAGCTTGTTGCTTACAAATTACATAGTTATGCTTATGTATGTGCTATTATAAGTATGTATGTATGTATTTGATGTGTTGGTTAAAATTGTCTTGTGTTCTGTGAGCTGGAATACGTTTTGGCTGCTTATCGACACTGCTTCCCACTCGCTATTGGATTGTATGGAACGTTTCATGTTCTGTTTTCTGTTTTCGGTTTCGCCTGTTGATTGATGGATTTGCTGTGCATATTGTTGATTCAAACGATTATGGTTTATGGCGCGTCTTTCAGTCAATGACCACGCGGGTAAGGAGAATGCCGCGCTTGCTCAGCCACAAGCTATAGATAGATATGAAATAGAAACGAGGTTAGTGTTCTGCGTAATATGTATGTATATAATGTAATTAGACTTTACCCAAAGCCGGCACCCAGCAGCAGCGAAAGGACATTAGTAACCAGCAACGAGTAGAGAATTTCGCGGGAGAACAACGAGTTGGCTCCCAGACGCTTTAAGCGTATTGAATAACCTGATCCCTTCTTCTTCTCATCATCATCGGTCGAATTGGAGCGCTCGAATTGCCAATCCCTGCAAAATACAGCAAACACATTACTGAATGCATTACAAATACAATAAACTGATTAAATTCGCTCACTTTGGTGGCTGCTCATCGGCGCCGCGATTCCAGTTCTGCAGCCAATCTCCATTATCGGCTTTCTGTTTATCGCCCGTCTGTTTTGGCTGTGCATATATAGTTCATATAGTTCAATTGGCAGTCATGGCCAGGCCATTTGTTTATCCACACTCACCTTAGTCCAGTAATTGATGTACACGTTTCGCAGCTCATCATCGGGGCACTGTTCCGATTGCGGGCTGTTCGGCGGACTCTTGGGACTGTCCCGGGGCGTATCGCGACGCGATCCCGCCAATGACACGACGCGACTGGACTGATTTGATTCACGTTGCGCCTCGCGCAACAAACGCAAATATTCGTCGCCATTGCTAAATGGTGCCGGCGTTATTCTGTCGGGGCTCTTAATGCCAGCCATGGTAGCTGAGGCGCTTAGCTCGATCCAAGATTCTGCAACGTCAAATAATATTAAATATATTATAACAATTTTTAAGTTAGGCAACGAATCACAACAGGAATTAATAAGACATGCTTTTAATGCTCTTGTTTAGTTCAAATTTTAGTGTCTGGTTTAGCCCATGGTGCAATTACTAAAGGTGGAGTAAACTACTGTGTGGTGAATCTATTCAGCTGCCTAGCTTGCCAGTCGTTTCCTGAACGTCGTTGAAGCAGGTCGACATGCGGATGAATTTTTTTTGTTTTCAGAAATGTTTGATTGTATGCGTGAATGTATTTGTGCTTGTATGTGTTCTACAAGCGTTAATGCACGCATTCATAAGCACATATACACACATACACAAGCATACCAACGGCAGGCAACTGCTGGCAGCTCGCTCGTAAAAAAAAACGAAGCAACGACAGCTTCGTGAAATTGGCGTGGCAGCTCGTAAAATAGTTTACTCCACCTTTAGTAATTACACCATGGTTTAGCCTTTTGTGATTTGAATATGAACAACACTGTTTCTGCTGGAATTAACAGTGCCCACTATTTTTAACAGCAATGAATTGCCAGCCAAAATACCGCCGCATTGTTGTTCTTTGTTCTCTCTGTTTCTGTTTCTCTGTGTATTTATTCTCTGTTGATAGCCTTTTGCGGCTGTTTAACTCATTCTCATGCACTTTGGCAGCACTGTGTCACATTTTAACTTCTCCTTTAACACATGCGCAGCTGTTGCACTCATTGACTATGTTTGTTTTGGCTTTTTTCAAGCTGCTGCAGCACTAGACCTAGTTTTAACAGTGCCCGCAGCTGTTAACAGCAACGCAACGACATAAAATACCAAAATACCGCCCCCATTGTTATTGTGTACAGTGTGTACAGTGTGTATGTATGTATGTGTGAGCGTGCGCACCATTGATAAGGCAGACAAAAAACAGAAAAACCAAATACAAACACAATTTCCGTTTCAGTACATTACAGTTGCATGTTTTGTTTTGTCTATGGCTATCAACAACAATTTCATTTTCAACCAAAACAGGCGACGAACATCGCAGATTGCAAATGGAAGAGCGTGTAAATTGCATGAGAGTGTGACAGCAGCTGCTGCTGCTGCTGCTGATAATCGACAATAATGAATTACGCCACGGCCTCAAAGGTTTACACTCACGTGGCAGACCGATCATCCTAATACATTGAATAGCAAATCGATACTGAATATTCGCAGACGAAACTTCACTTTCACATATTTGCTGCAAAAAGAACTCAGCATTTGTAAACAGGTAACTGTTGCAGGTAAACACAAGAAGGCCGAAAAACAATAACAGAGCTGACCCACAAACAGGTACCGTTGCGAACGGTTAGCGTTTAATAGGGGTAGCAAAACATGGCTTGCTGACTCACTGCACGTAGGCAAATGGCCTGACTCCTCTCTCAATCTCTCACTCTCTCTCTTTCACTTTACCAATGTGTGTGCGCGCGCGTGTGTGTGTGTGTGTGCAGCTGTTAAACCCTGATCCGAGGCTGTCAAGCGTAGAGCCCAATGAACCGCCTTTTGTTGACTGCGTATAGGTATATGTAGGTATTGAGGCTCAGATTTTGCATCCATACACACTATGTACATACATACATACATATCTATATAATTTATTATATATACACTCGCACACACACACTCACATGTGTACTTGTTTTGATAATGAACCCAGCGTCACACAAATAGTCTAAAGTCGCAATTTCTGGACTATGCGAAAAACCAAGAACAACAAAATAACAAGTGCCAAAAGGCAAATGCCCTCCTACAATTGCTTTTAAACGAATTTCGCATACACACACACATAGGCAGTTGCGGTAAAGTCGAAATAAGCCGCGTGACGTCAATTAGGCAAAATATACGATACAAATATACGATACAAATGCAATTGGTAAATAAAGAAAGCATGCGGTACACGTATGAATGGCGCATACTCCAGTTTTTTTGCGATTCTTCTTTGTTTGCGGTGAAGTTGGCCGTCTTTGTTGTTGTCATTGCTGACGGACGGCTGCTGCGCAAGAGAGAGGCACATACACACAAGCACACGCATGTATATAAATACGTCTGTGTGTGTAAGCAAAACAAAACAAGACTGGCAATAACAAAGTGGAGCCTTGAACAGTATACATATGTATGTATGTATGTAGACAAGTGCAACGGAGATGCGGATACACTTACACCACGATACATACTTACATACGAAATACGTTACAAACACAAACAAATCATAAGCAACATCTATTTTTAACTAGACACAAACAATAATAACAACAGCGCGTCATAGAAAAACCAGTGCATTGTTATTATTATTGACAAATACCCACATACACACACACACACATACCACTCGCAGCTTGATATTGTGAATGGGCGTGTGTGTGTGCGATCGCAAACTTACCACCCAGCAAATCTTCTGTCGATTTTGGTGTCGTAGACATTTTGTTTTTCTCTGTGTATATGTTTGTGTGTATGTTATTGTACGCTACGTTCGCAGCAGTCGAAATTCTTTTATTAGTTACTTTTGTACTAAACACGTCGTCTAAAGATAACTCGTTTGTTGTTATTGCGGCGTACGTAGAAATTTATGCAGATTAAACTAAACTTTTTGCCACTGCGGCCCTTGTATTGCACATATGTGTGTCGTGTACGTCTGTGTGTGTCGTATTTCGTGTCAATGTATGTGTGAGAAATATGCGTTTTATTTTTTACAGTTCCTGTTCCGTCTGCACTGGTTGCTTTTGTTGTGCTTTTAGCGTTCAATCAAAGTTAACAGCTGTTGCTTGCTCTGTGGTTATGCGTTTAATTAATTGTAGCTGCTTTCCATTTAGTACAAAGTATAATACACAATTTTCTTGTACGCACGCTGCTAAAAACCTAATGCGTAGTTCTTTTAAAGCTGCTGCTGGAAGCAGCAAAAACACAAACGGTTCGTTGAAAAACACGAAGATGACTGCCCAACAAGCACAACAAAACTGTGACCAGACGAAAACAAAAACGAAACACGAAGAAGAAGAATACCGAACTTAACGCGGCAATGGCGTTGCCAGATAGATAAAGAGTGCAGCCCTATATGTTTTGCTTTGAAACTTTTATTAACGTGTCTTCAAAAACAAATCGAACGTTTGCAGATCACTTTTGGCCACATTACGCACAAAATAAAAATTATTGCCCTGCACAACTTCGCTGGGTGAAACGTATAGATCCTTTAGCGGATCGTACTGTGCACGGCCCAATAATTTGAGGAATTCATGGCGCTCCCGTAGGCGAAACTCGCGAGAAGCGAGCAGCTCAGGACATTGCAGGATCTGAGCATGGCTCAGGCCCATTGTGTTGTGTACATAGCTGAAACGCTCGATGAGATCATCCGGTGCTGTAAGAGGCAAGGTATTAGGTCTGCAAAACTGATGAGCACTTCACTTACGAATCATCATCAGACGTGGCTTTAGCACACTTAAGGATTGCAGCTCCTTCGCACTGAAGCCCATTTCCTCGCGCAGCGTAAACACGGACTTGCGCAGATGTTCCATATTGAAGGTGATAAGTCGCGGTTCCTTGGTGGCCAGCAGACGCAGATCATGCCCGCTCAGGCGGAACTCCTTCTGAAAGTAGCCCAATCGGCGATCGACTCGCTTCGTGGAGAACATCAACCAATAAGGATTATGTGTAAAGATGCGTAGACGCGCCTCATCTGAGAAGCGCTTACTTCTCAGGTACTCCACACGCGTTCGCAAATCGTCCAGATCGACTTTGAACAGCAGCGGATTCTTTGTTATCATCTGACCAAAATCATCCGCAGAGATGCCCTGATCGGACAGAAAGGTTAAATACGGCTTCACATCCTGCTCAAAGTCGAGGCCAAGTACAAACTGCCCCAGGCCCTTGCGCCGTTCAATGCTGTGCAGATCAACGCCCAGGCTGAGCAGCTGCTGCAGTGTTCCCGAACTGTTTACATGGGCAGCCAAATTGAAGGTAGGAACATGTGCCTCCCGATTCCCAAAATCTAAGGCGACACTCTTTTGGCGCTTTTTCTCCTCGGTTATTGACTGTTCATTTTGTGCTCGTTCTGTTACTGCCAGCTCACTGAATTCACTTGGCACCCTGTTGAGGGCTCGCAAATGCCGCAATTGTTGGGCAATCACATATCCTTTGGTTGTAATTTGTGTTGTTTGCTGTATTTTATTTATGTTACGTATCCAAGAGCAAAGCATGGTAACAGCTGACTAGCAGAGTTGCCAGACTGTGCAGAAGGCAAAGCATGTTGCATGCAAAGGACTACCACACCCATGAAGCAGCAAAATTAAGTTACGCATTGTGTTGGTATTTTGTGAAGTCAAACTAGACAATATTATTTATTAAAAATGTGCAGCAATTAGTAATCAATTTGACGTCAAAAAATGTCGAATGCACTGAATAAATTTGTTATGCGCGGTGCTGGAAAATATCGAAATCACTTATTGTATCAACTATCGATATCTATCGATTAAAATACCCACTCTATCACACATTCCGATCTTGTTGTTCATTTTGTATAGTCTTTAATAAGTAAATTAAATAAAAACACAATAGCATTAAATTTTGTGTTAGGTTATTAGCAGCACTTCTATATAGAACGTAAATTGGACAAACTGCAGCCATGGACAAGCTACGACGTGTGCTAAGCGGCGAAGATACCACGCCGGAGGAAGAAAGCAGCATCATTACTCAGGTGAAACCATATTAATACAATTTAGCGCATATTATTATTAACCGGTTAATATGCATTTTCCTGAAATTATGCACTAATCGTTTGGCCTACGCGGGCTGGTAATGCACCGCGATAGCCTTCCCCTACCGCACCCGATCACAAGACTGATCTGTGACTCAACGCTTTATTATCAACTTTGTTTTTTTTTTATTTATTGGTATTATGAACTGCAGATTAATGATATGTCAACGTTAAGCTGGAGCACCCGTATCAAGGCCTTTTGCATATGCTTCGTGCTGGGCATATTGCTGTCCTTTCTGGGCTCGATAGCGCTCTTTCTGCAGCGCGGCATCGTCGTTTTTGCCGTTTTCTACACGATTGGCAATCTAGTGTCCATGGCCAGGTAAGTTGACCAATTGACAAACTGAAATTCACATGCTTTAGCTAATTGTTGACACCTGTGTGTATTTGCCCGCAGCACGTGCTTCCTCATGGGACCCCTCAAGCAGATCAAGAAGATGTTCGCCGAGACGCGTCTGATTGCCACCAGCATTGTGATCGTTTCCATTGTCATGACTTTCGTCTCCGCAATTGTGGTATAATATTGGCATTATCTTTTCATTTTTATTTTATATGTATTTATTTGAAATTTACGTCTTTTGTTTTAGTTAAAAAAAGCGGGGCTCACGCTTATATTCATTATCATACAATCCCTGGCCATGACCTGGTATTCGCTCTCCTATATACCCTATGCACGAGATGCGGTCAGAAACACAGTTTCGGCTTGCTTTGAGGTGTAGTGCATAGTGGCTCGTTGTTTGTATAGCACTTTTCAGTTATATTCATTGATACAAATTGTAAACCCCATCATATGTAATATGTATTATTAATGATTTACTTATGTAGCTCTTAAGTTTCTTACATGGGCAATTAAAAAGATGTATTAATCTAGGTTTAGAGCTTAGATGTTTGTTCTTTTTTGTTCTATTTTGTTTTGCTACACGTTTGCTTATTAACAAATTTCGTTGGTTTAATATCATTTATACATACATATACACAATATAAATTTAATTTAATCAGTACAGTTTGCATAAGTTGTATGTACATTTTATAGGATCGCCTTTTTTATTTGTTTTGCTGTGTTTCTGATTTTTTTAGTTTAGTTTAGGTTTTTGGTTTTGCTAAAATGGCCTCATTTGAGTTTCTTCTCTTTCGCCGGCGACAAATTACCTAGAAAAACAAGAACAACATTTGATCAAATAATAGGTACAATCAATGACGATGATTAAACTATTTTAATTTTAATATCGTAGTGCGTTGTGCTAGGCCCATCAATGGATTTACTTCGTGGCACATGTGCTTTAAACACGTAGAATGCAATTCCAAAGAGAGTGAAAGAAAAGTCAAAATGTGAGTGAAGTTGAAATGTGAGTTGTTGTTGTTGTAGCAGCTTTCACAAAGAGCCAATGCAAAATGTAACGTAAGACAAAAAGAAGAGAGTGCAACATGAAAACATCTAGTTATATTCTGATCGAAATACCTTTAGATGGCGAGTTCTGCGCACTATCGCCCTGTCTTTTACTGGTAGCTGGACTTGCTGAAGCCTTTTTCAGTTGCCGCTGCTGCTGAAAGTGGAAATATTAGTAAGTCTTGATGGGCGTTATCTATTGCTGCCACGCACCTGCCACCAGACGGCAACGTAGACGAATGACACCGATATTAGCACCTGCACGGTCAGCCAGAGGACAATGTTGATAGCTTGCGTGCGCTCAAACAACTCCTTGCCATTCTTAATGCACAGAATGGCCTCGGAGACCATAATGGCGCCGTAAACCCAGCACTGGGTGCCGACGCGTTTGCAGCGCGTGTCGGTGACGTATACGTAATATTGCCTGCACAACATTGAAATCCAATTAGAGACAAAAGGTAGTGAAAAGTAGTAGTGTAAGCTTACCTAACTGAGGGCGCCACAAATAGTCCAATGAATATCAAACGTCCAATGACTATGAAATGATCGGGCGGCATCTCGAAAATGTGCTTCAAGAAGAACGTATTCAGTTCGGTGACCTGCCAGAATATGACCAACTGAATGACGGCCGCAAATCGCATCGCCGTCGACTTGGGATCCAGCCAGCGTATCGCTGACCAACTCTCCGGCGTAAATTGGAGCATGGCTCGCTTGATCTTGCCAGTGGTTGTCGATATGTCCTTAATGCTGGCCCACTTGTATTCGCGCATTTCGAGCATCTGGCAGATCTTGAGGCCCACCCAAATGCCCAGGCCGTTGCAGATGATGACATCGAGGATGAGCGCATCCCACCAGCACTCAATGAAGTTGGGCAAGAGATGAGCGAACGTGATCTCCGTTATCTCCCACATCACAGAGATGGCCCAGAGAATGCCCATGTGACGTATTAAGATGGCCTTAAAGGCCCAGCCAAGAAAGTGTCCCCAGGCGAACACATCCAAGTGTCCCTTCACCCGATCCCAGCTAATGTCCGTGCAATTCACGCCGTACTCCTGTCAAAACTAACAATTTAATAATGATCCACAACAAATAAAGATAAATTCGAACTTACCTTCTCCATGTCTATGTGAAAGTTCTTCAGCTTTGGATCCAGCCAATAGAACATGCTTCGTATGGTTGCATAGTTTTGGAACATAAGGAACTGCAGCAGGAGCAAATACAATACGGAACAGCCGAACAGGATGCGCCAAACGGCAGGATGCGGTCGTGTGAATGGTCCATTTGGAAATGCAATCACCGAGACGATCAGAAAGAAGAACACAATGCATAACAGGCCCGCCCACAGATTCTCATCCAAGTTGGCCTCGTTCCTGTAATAGTAATAATATTTCGTAGTCAACTCAATAATTCGTGAGTTTGCAATAGTTTCCATTTGTTTAGCTAATCAGCGACCGGACTTTGGAACAGCTCGTGCCGCGGAGTTCGTGAACTTTCGTTTGAATTCGAAACGATTATTTGTGTTTTTGTTGATTAAAACGAGATTCGGGTTGACACATTTGGCAAAGCGTGTTCTGTTTTCTTCTAGAGATGATCAATGCACATCTTTAAAGTAAACAACGTTATCTTTTATGAAAATACGCACGAAAAGGCTGCGACAACTATGATTTCGTATTCTAGATTTTTGCTATCTGGTAAGAATTTGATTTCGTAATTAACTTAAAAATTTGACATATGTAGACTGGAATGTCCGATATATATACATATATTTGTAGCTACAACAATTTCTGTATAAAGTACAAAGTCCATTAACATTAATGATTTACCAGCGTTAAGCGAATAATTACTGATTCAAATTGTCTATAGTATTACAAATGAATACTGTATTTTAATTGTTGGAAATTCTGCGAATCGTGCTTAAGCTGTCGTGTCACGCGCCCAGCTCTAGGCTCTAGGCTCTAATCATGACAATTTTCAAATCAATTTCGAAACTGCTTAAAAAGTCAACCAAGGTTGACGGACACATGCCGCACAGAGCAACAATTGTTGTTTTGTGCTTTATTTTGTATTTCGACGGCCGTCTTGGCCAAGTTAATGCTAATGCCTGGCCCAAAAATAGAAAGATCGATATGTGTGTGCGCTGCGACTAATGCCCGTCCCAATAATCCCGCCCAACTTGATGCACTCACCTGACGAACGCGAAATACATGCCAGCGAGCACCGAGACGGCCAGCAGGGTGATTGTGTGCGGCTTGTAGAAGAAGTCCAAGGAGATGTCATCCACCGGCCGCTCATTGACAATGACGAAAGTCTGCGCGATTTCCTCTTTGCGCCTGTTGCCATTGTCGCTACGCTTGGTTGGCGTCGCCGGCGCACTGGCTGCACCCGATTTGTACTTTGTGGATGCGATGCTCTGGTCACCGCCGGAGCTCTGTTCCGCCCCTCGCCGCCCGGCGGCGTGCCACGTGAGTTGGAGCGTTTCTTCATGTCTGTGCTGTGCTGTGCGGACGATTATCAGTTGTCAGACGCGGCCGCGTCTTTGGTGGCGTGATAGTAGTGCTGGTGATAATGTTATTGAGTTAGCACGCGGGCAGAGCAACGGGTTGCGCAACATTCGTTCCAAGGTTTGTGGGATGCTCGACGGTCCAAGTCGCTGATTTTCTGGCGCTCTGCTAGGCGGAAGCGGCACTTAGTGCATTCAACACTTGTTCCTTTCAATTGATTGAGGTTTTATCTAATGATTTGGGCTCGAATGCTGCGCCGTTATTAATTAATAAGCATGCTGCGCGGCACGTCTGAGCGCAAGAGAGACAGAGCGAAGAAACCTGCTAAACTGACACTTGCCGGGCAGCAACTACACAACTACACCACACACTGCACGCTTTGTTGTGACGGCACAGCGTTGCCGTATGTCGCAGCGTTGCCAGACAGCGCATTCTGTGCAGGGTATGCAGCTCACAATGTGCGCGAGAAGGCCGAACAAAAATTAGATTAGCTGCAAAGTATATAAAATGAGCACCACATTAAATACATTAAACTTTTTATAATAATGTTAGCTTTTATAATTTTTAACTGTTTTTGCTTGTCAGCATTGTGTGTACAAAAACCAGATTGTGCAATACCACTGTTGAATATTTACGTCACACGATGCGAAAGAAATTCGTTTCTTAATATAATTCAATTTCAAACCTTTCTTAAATAAGATTGAGTGGAAATTAACATACATATAAATATTATAGTTTATACTTGAGTTCACATATTTGTATCTATAATGACGTCAGCGCAATGCGTAATCTCTTTTAGTTGATTCATGAAATGACAAACAGCATTTGAATGTGCAGCCCTGGACAACAGCTGATTAACTTGTTGTTCTGCTAAACTCGCGCTATAACGCTGTGTTTATTTTTTTGTAATTGACAATGCTGGACAAAGTAAAGAATGTCATCGTGGTGCTCTCGGGCAAAGGTGGCGTTGGCAAATCAACAGTTAGCACCCAGTTGGCATTGGCATTGCGCGCAACGGGACACAAGGTGAATAACAGGCCAAACGGTAAATTACAAAGTAAACAAAGGTATTTTTATTAATGGCTAGGTGGGCCTGTTGGATATAGATCTGTGTGGCCCCAGTGTGCCGTATTTGCTGGGTCTGGAGGGCCGTGACATCTATCAGTGTGACGATGGCTGGGTGCCCATCTATACGGATGAGAGCAAAACTCTGGCCGTTATGTCAATCGGATTTCTGCTCAAGAATCGCAGTGATCCCGTTATCTGGCGCGGACCCAAGAAAACCATGATGATCAAGCAGTTTCTCACGGATGTTAAATGGGAGGAGCTGGACTATCTAATCATTGACACACCGCCCGGCACATCCGACGAGCATATTACGGTAATGGAATGCCTGCGCGAGGTGCCGTGCAATGGTGCGATTATTGTGACGACGCCACAAGGAGTCGCCTTGGATGATGTCCGCAAGGAGATAACATTTTGCAAAAAGACTGGAATCAAGCTGCTGGGCATTGTGGAGAACATGAGCGGGTAATTATTATTACAATTAATACAGCTAAAAACTCCAATGACTTGCTGAAACATTTCACAATTCTCTTATCTGTCTGTTGTGACGCTCTAGAATAATGTTCTAGCTGTTAGTTTTAGCAATACTTCAGATTTAAATGCAGAGATAGCTCATGGTCAAAAACGCCGTTGTCCAAACACATTTCGTTCGTTTTATGTCAAAGAATATCATCAAGACTACAAAAATGTAAATGCATCAGATAATATTTGTTTTTCGACACAGCGAAAACTGCACTTTCTTGTTTTGATATTTGATTAATGTTTCCTCTATTTTTGGCAGCTTTGTTTGTCCACATTGCACGGAATGCACAAACATCTTCTCCTCGAACGGTGGAGCAGAGCTGGCGCACTTGGCACAGGTGCCGCATTTGGGCACATTGCCCATCGATCCGCGTGTGGGCGTTTTGGCCGGCAGCACTGCATCGGTATTGAGTGAGCTGCCGGATTCCAGCACGGCGGAGATCTTGCGTGGGATTGTCCGGCACTTGGATGCGTTGACGGCGCTGCCAACAATTGCTTAGATGTGAGTAGAATAGAGATTCAAAGACATGGTTTGCAGTTTGTTTCGTTTATATTTTTATTGCAGTTGACCAAAAAATGGGGGCGTGGAACGCTATTACTAAAACCTTTGGTATATTTGCGATTTGTTTGTTATTTTCATTTCGTATGCGTAAATATGTAATTAAAATAGTAAAAACGCTTAAAAGGAATGTGTAATCAGTGCGGTGTGTTGTTTTATGTTGTTTATGTTTTTTCTTCTCTTGAGACAATTATAGTTCTTTTGTTTTTTGTTTTTTGCTTTTGTTTTTCATAGTTGTGCGTGTGTTCTTAGATCTAGGTCGATATAGAATATATATAGGGATTATATATCGTATAGTTTACAGAATGCTAAAGCACAAACAGGAAACTTGTCTCACAAAGTTGTGACTTTTAAAGAGTATAGAAAATTCTGAAGATCTTAAAACATATTGCATATTTTCTAGCACTTTCTTCGAATGAACAAATTGTTGCCAGAAACGCGAGCTGAATGAACTCAACTAAATACTATATTGTTTTACCTAATTGGATGATTTTCTTTTACTCAGGATGATATCAATAATTTGCCATATTATCACAATGCATAACTTAATTAATAAATAAATATGTATAACGTTTTTCAATTGTTTGTTGATAGTGGATGAAATTGTTTCTTTCTTTTTTTGTTGCAAAATCGCAGATTCCGCTAGAGCATTGTTTTTAGGCGAGAGTCATTGATAAACTTGTTCAATAAATTAGCATAAAGTGTTTAAACCAAATACACATACGTTTACTGTATGTATGCATGCAGTGGCGTACGCAGGAGGGCCTTACACCAAAATTAGTTTTTAAAAGCAAAACAAATATCTGGAGGCACATTTAAACAGCCCCTGCGTACACCACTGCGTATGTATATCCGCGAGTGTATGCTGTATTGAATGGACTACTCCAATGTCTCAGTTAGCAGTTTCTGTGTTTTTTCCTTTTGCTGATACGGCTTCTCATTATGTATGACCAGATCAGAGATATTGGTCTTCTCGCTGATATTGGAATCGGAAGACGGCACCGATGAATACAGCGATTTGCGCTGCTTCTGCTGCCGGAGCTTCTTAAGGCAATAGTAACTGGCTAGGCCGACAAAGAGCACAAAGACAAGCACACAGATGCCAATGAGCATCCAGAGATATTTCTCATTGGACGCATGCACGGCATCCGTCTGGTTATTCTCATTGGCAAAGCGATAGTCGGCATCATCGATGGTGGAGTCGCGATGCCAACTAGTCGATTCCGGCATCAGGGCGCCGGGTGCTGCTGTGGCCAACGAATTGGGATGCTCTGTGGTTGATGAAGTGCTATCACTGCTGCTGCTGCTACTGTCGATTTCCGTGCTATCCATGTCCGTTAGTGTCGTATACTCAATGCTGCCCACCGTCTGCTCCATGGTGTTCTCTGTGAGCTGCTCCTCATCGCCAGCTAGTTCCGGCTGTTCGGTACTCTCCTCCAGCTTATCCAGCTCCTGTGAACTGTATGTTGTTGTACCTTCCTCAAGATCACCGTCTGCTGCCGTGGTGCCTCGTATATCAGCATGTATTGCGTGTTCGGTTGCCATTGTCTCGTTTCGATCCTCCAGCACCGTGGACTCGGTGGCTGTCTCCGGTAGTTCGCTTGTGTCACTAGTGCTAGATACCTGTGCAGGATCAGCTGCAAGAGACGTAGCTACATTAATATGCTCGGCAATTCGGGGCAGCTCTGTCAACTCTATGGAATCTTCAAGCACATCCTCAATGGTGGTGCTGCTGTTGCTGATGCTGGATGAGATCGTTGTGCTTGCGATTGCGATTGCAATGGCTTGAGGATCCAATGGTTTCGCAGCAGCCGTTGCCTCTTCACTAACGCTTACGATTTGCTGAGTATGCTTCACTCGGACGACTTCGGTCGGAATCTCAGGCAGTGCTTCATGTGGCTTAATGGCGCCTTCGGTGGTTGCACTGTCAATCGCAGCTGGCTTCGGACACTTGGGACAGCATTCGCCCGCCACTTTGATGGCATTGTCGCACTCCGGCGGCTTGCAGTAGGACGTCTCGCAATATGTGCTGCCATCCTTGCAGATGCACTTCTCGCAGCCATCTCCCTGCAGCCAGGAATCGCCATTCAACTTGAGCTGCTTGTCCTCCGACAGACAATTGACCGGCGGACTCTGATCGTGCTGGTCGCACACCTTCGTGCACGGCGGATACTGGCAGCTCGTGCACTTGATGCACTCATCCAGCCAGTAGTTGACGCTAATTCCTGCCACACACTCCGGCTCCTGGCCGCACTCATATTCGCTGCAACAGCTGCCCGGCTGCCCATTGCCTTGGCTCACTTCCCGCAGCACCTGATCCCGTTTGCATTTGGGCTTCGGGGCACATTTGTTGCAGCTGCAAGGATTCTCGTTGCAACACAGCGCGAGGAGATCGGATTGCTGATCCCGCTTGGCTATGTTGTGGCTAAGCGGCTCCACCTGAATTATGTTATATTCGGGCACCGATTTGTCGCTCTCCTCGTCGGAACGGATGCTGCTGTCAGCGGGGCACTCCGCTCCTTCCGGTTGCTCCGGGCAGATGACCAAGCTGCATTTGTCCACTGCAATTAAAGAGATGGCGACACTTTTATTAACTGATTGGGTTTGTATTTGAAATATATATATATATAGATATGTAGATTGGCATTGTCTAAGGTTAGTAACTGACCTCATGTTGATAAAATTAAAATGGCTTTTTCAGCTGTTATCAAGTGCGATTAGTGGGCTTAAAGTGCATGGGAAAAACAGATGGTAATTGGTCTTAGACTGATAAAACAGGTGATTACTCATTTCGATTAAATCGATCGCGTGTGAATTGTTTTTTTGGTTGTTAGGTTGGAAAAGGTCTTATTTTAGACGATACACTCAAGCAAAATGGGTCACAATTGGTTACGGAAAGCCTTAAGTATTGAATATACAATTTGAAAGCACAAATTTAGACAAAAATCTTTTGCATACAATAACACAGTTTTAGACAGTAGTCATATAAATTTTTAAAAATTTTATCGTAGTCTCTATAGCTCTATTTTCTTACAAATGGTGCTTGCAATTAGAAGTATAATGATAGAAGGCAGTTCTATAAGTGAAATCTGAACTTGTTTCATATGTTTATCATGTTGTGTATTTGAAATTGCATATGCCGTTCTTATCGACCCAACTTTGCCAATACTTTTGTCTATATGTATATGAGTTATATATCTTCCATGCTGATTGTATGTGAATGTGACGCCGCATTATTCAATAGAGGTTTAGGTAAATTTATAAAAATTGCAATTTGATTAGCAATAGATTGTGAGAGAGACAGACAACGTATCAAGTGCCAGGGACAGCCCCTAAAAAAAGTTATAATTTGGGATACAAAGTACAGTAGAAGGCACACTCTCGTTTATCGTTTATTTATTGTTATTGATTTTTGACATTTTATCATTGAATTAGTAAATGTGGGGGGAGGGAGCAGCATGCAAACGAGACCAAGAGAAATGTGAATGGCGGTCAACCACCAAAAAATGAAAAAAACAAACAAAAGAAAAACAATATTTGTATGTGATTTTTTTTGTCAAGAATTTCTTCGATCGATTGATCGATCCATCGATATTGCGATCTCTTTTCATTGAATCAATAATTTGCAATGCGCCTTGAAATATATCTTATTATTATTATTACTATTATAGTGTATGCCCTTTACAGAATGCGTCGCAATTGATAAGAAACTTTCCTAAATATTATCGAGGCTATTGATTGTTGTTTGTTATTTTTGTTCTTTTGTGGTTTGTGGTTTGTGGTTTGTTTTTGTTTTCATTTGTATGAAAGCATAACACAAATTGACGTCATATAACCGCATATAGGTGAAGCGCAGCGCATTCAATTGAACATAATTTAAAATAGATATAAGTTACGCTATCAGAGAAGTCGGATCTATGGAAGAACAATATGGTTGGTTGGTTGACAATGGCTGCGGTATTTATTACAATAGAGTAGAAGTAGTAGAAGGGCAAACACAAACTAAAGTCACGACACTTTGCGTGATCTGTGCGAGATCTATGTGGAATTCTAGGGCACTGTAAATGCTTGGATGATGTTATTTGAGTAGCTAGCTAGCTGGTGGAATCAATCAAGCCGCAGATCTGCAAAACGTACAAATTTCATTCTGAAACTGAAATTGTGCTGGAAAAGCGCTGTACAACGAATATTTTTATGATCGCTCAGCATTAAAAACTTTGTATGTGCTTTCTACTTTACTATTTTTATATATATATATATTTTTTTTTTGTATTATTTTCATCATTTTGTTGCCGTTGGTTGGCTGTGTTGGGTTTGTTGACCTGATTGGTCAGCAGAAAATGCCAAGATACGCAGTTAAAGCAGTTAAAGTTAAATGAAAGCAAACAAACAGTCGACACGTCCAAAGGTCTTACAGTCAATGCAAATTAACTAGGCACATATCCGTCTTCGCAAGTGGGTCTCGGCACTGCTCTCATTAGGTGGCATCCGCGATAACGAATCTGCGAAATGTATTCGAATTCCCCCTACAGTGCTAATTACGTCACTTTTCATACTTTCCATACCCTGTGTGCCGCTGAATGCAAGCGGGCATCATCAACTGTACTACATGTTGGTATCTTCGATTTCATGAACTGTACCTTATCGACATCTGCTACTTAAACTACTATTAAAATAAACAACAAAATCTTAAAATAAACATTTATTTCTTAGTCTCTTTACGACTATTTTCCATCAGTGTACATAATCGACATCATCTCCTACTTAAACTAATATTAAACATCATTTAACAAGAAATGTCTTTTAATAAAATTACAAACCAATTCCTTAAAAAGCTCTTATATTTTGAGTTAAGCCTTATACAAATACAAGCCAAAATAAATTTTTAAAAATAAAAACCAGTACTTTGCATAAGCTAATTATTAAGTTTTTGAGTAAAACTCATTTTATTTTTGCGCTTTAGAAGTGCTAAAAAAGAAAGTTTGGTTTTTTTTTTTTGCCACAATGTAATAATCAAATCGCTATTTATTTGTACTACACATCATTAGGGTATCTGTCAGTTAAAACACACTCTCCTTTAGAGCTTTCTTGCTTTGTTGTTAAACAACGCACACATTTAGCGAACATTTCATATTTCGCTATATTTTTTTCATCTCATTTTGTTTTTTGATTGATCTACAGTCGAAGGTTGCATGCAAAAATGCAATTCGCGTTTTCGAGTCTGTTTTTCCAGTTTCCAGATGAAATAAGCCACAAGCTACGTAAACTTCTAGCGTCATCGGCATTTTGAAAAAATAAATAAATTTTAGTACAATTAGCTGGCACAAAAATGTTGACACGCTGCCACTGTCAACGTCTCTCATTGCCTGACATGCAAAGTTACTTAAAACCAGCAACAAACAAAGCAGCAGCAGCAACAACAACAACAGTGAAAACAAAAAACCAACTAAAATTAAATACTTAAAACAAGAAGAGGAGGTCGCTGTCGTATCTTAGCTACAACAACAATAACATTGTGCTCAGAGGTCGAGAGGGGAAACGGGTTGCGTTACAGCTTGTGGTTGACAACAACAACAACAACAACAGCAACGAAAGCAACAACAATACTAACAACAACAACACCAACCTGCTGGAGTAATTGAAGTTGTTAAAGCCACAAAGCTCAAATATAACTAACACACACACTCTCTCTCTCTCTCTCTCTCTATCTATCTCTATCTCTCTCTCTTTCTTGCCAAAAGCCTAAATGATGCTCAGGCTGTCAAAATATTTTATCATTCTTTCTCACACACACGTCAATCACGTACCGTAAATATGTTCCGTAATTATCGTATTTTATAATTTGTTGGGCTTTGCCTTTGGGTTTAAAAGACAATTTAACTTGACTTGAAAATAATCATCGGTTTGATTTATTTATGTGCACTGAACTTTAAGAGGCTGTTTAATTTATTCTAAACCGTTTTTCTTTATTTGTCTCATTAAATGTTGTTTATTTTATTTTATTTTTAGGTATTTACGACTTTTTCTTGTTAATTAATAAAATACTTTTTTGCTATTATATTTGTGTTTGCGTTACACTATAAATGTATAATGCAAATTTATGTGCTCATTATATTTTGTTTACTTTATTTTATTTTTAGGTATTTACGACTTTTACCTTTTTGCGAACTTGTTAAATAATAAAATACTTTTAGCTGTCATGTTTTAATTTGTATTACTAAAATATTAAAAAAATTTATTAAACAACCCCTATTTTTAAAGCATTTAAGTTGACTTGAAAAATGTGCAAAACAAACATTAAGAATACCCGCAGAAAAAAAGACTCTCAAAGCTGAAGACTCTTCGATCAAGCCTGCTTATAGCTGTTATTTATTTATGCTCAGACGGTTAAAACTTTCGCCACACTTATTTACTAATGATATGGCAAACAAACTGATTACAAAATCCCCCGCTCATATACACGTGTGTGTGTGTGTGTGTGTGTGATTGATCAATCAGAGTTACACTCACGTCACGGCCACAATGGGAACGTTTCTGTTCCGCCTGGCGACCAATTAGCAGTTCGTAACTCCCCCGTTGATATTATTCCGTATTAATTGTCCTTGACCATTAAGGCATTATGAGTTAAGCTATTCTATCTGAAGCACTCGATGTGTGTGAACACACACACACATTCCCATGCCTGATGGGTGTGTGTGTGTGTGTGTGTATCTAAGGTTTATACGCGCAATTCGCTGGAAATTGCGTAAACAAAACATATTTTTCATGCGTTCAGACGACAGGCGTATTTAAGCTTATCTTAATTATAGATCAATTATAATATACAAAAGTACATGCTTATATAATCGTATAATGGTACGACTAGTAGCCAAAAAGCATTCGCGTTATTAATTATGCGTCAAAACAAAACGCAGCTACCTTTTTCAGATTCTAGATTCTGACTAACGCCGCACAGTGGGACTAAAAGACGCAATGATACAATGGTGACCAGCATGTTTTTGAAAACGAACTGCTGAGCATGTTGAAACTGGTTGCCTTTTATTTAATTTTTGTATTATGAATACTTATTCTTTGTTTAATTCATTTCACTCTATGCTTTTTTTGGAAGTTCTTTTGTTATGCTGCAAAATTATTGAAGCTTACAATGTTCAAAAAAACAAATTATAGTAGTAGTGAATAGTTAAATGCAGTTTTCGAAACACAAATTGCGAACGAAACTTCATAATTTATCATAATTCATATAAACATTGTAATTTAGGGAAAAGTTGAAATACTTTTTATTACATAGTTTTTCATTTGCAATTTTTCGTTGAAAAAAACTTTTTTTATAAATATAATATGACTTGAGTGATTTTTAAATATTTGTTTATGTAATAAATATCTTTTAAGTTGGGTTTTTCGTTACCGTTTTAAGTTTCTTATTACATATTTCTAAAGTATCTACCTTTTAAGATAACTTCTGAGAATTTGACTTACAGCTTTATATTAAATATCAATTTGGCTATAATATTTGCACGGAAATCAGTGTGCAAAGCCCACTGTGCGATGTCTCCGGTTGCTTTTGCTATTTTGTATGCCGGTAACGGGGTCTGAACTTTGGACTGGTAATGCTTAGTTTATATTTTGCTCAAATTGCACAATTACAATTAAATTATGAGGCAAAGCGGCGCAAAGCGTCTGATTAATGCCCGTAAATGTGATATATGATCATGCGAACAGATGCGCACTATATAATTATATAGAGTATCTGTTTATGCAGTACTTGTATGTTATTTTATTTATTTATTGGGATTTCATTTCAATGGGCCGCTGGGATTAAGCGTATTTCATTTCTTCGGCAGATGTGACTCTATATCAATACGCACATATGTATGTATGTTATATGTGTATGTATGCTTGTACATCATACATATATGAGTAGAGCCGTCGATACGTATGGAGGCGACCCATTAAAATGCCTGCTCTGCAAATACTTTTGTCGAGATTCTGGTCTAGATTGTCCAGCGAACGGCGGCCACTGACCTCAATTCTTGATGGCCAACTTAATGTATGAGAGCTGACCGAGTGATAGGCCAACTTCCCGAACAAGTTCTTGATACAGTTACACACACACACACATATATATATATATATATATATATATATACATGTACATATGAATATTCGGATGATTCACGAGTGTGGGCGAATTTACGTTGCGTTGCCCTTTAAATGACTTCCTCAGACAAAAGACAACATGATTTTTTCTTAAATTTATATACCCTATAGCCATCAGTTGGATAAGCAAGGCTAAGCAAATCTTAGATATAATATTAAAAAATTATATTCTTACTTTTAATCTTTTGTAAATTTCCATTCTAAGTACATTTGAAATACCAAAAAATATTGAAGATCATTATCAAAAACCCCAAATATATTGAAGCTCACATCTGCACTAATCTCAAATTTAAACATATTCATTCAAATTTATGTTGCTTATGTTTTATAAATAAATAATTTCTTTTAAACTTTAATCTCAATTGTCTTTATTTTTCTACAGGGCATTTGCTAGTCGCCCCAAGCAGATTCATCTGATTTGTTAACTTTTATAATTTATGCGTATTTAGTTTGCGTCAAGTTTTCAGTTCCTGCCTCATCGCACATTATTTGTGTTAATAGTTTGTCACTTCAACAATTAATTAAATCACACAGCAAAAGATTAAAAGAGAATTTGCTCGACTTAATAGCGGACTGAAATGATTTATGTATATTTGACATGAACATTGCCATATGTCGGCGTTATAAACAATTCATTTCATTGTGGCCAACTGTAAGAGATATGTAATGCCGATACGAGTTTATTATATACCCTGTAAACATCCAAAATGGATATAAATGATATCATTAAATTGCGCAAACGTGTCTAACAAGCACAGATAAGCATATAAATCACGATTGCCCGCCATAAATCGCAGTAAATAAATAAATAAATTAATACGCTTGCAATGTTTAAAGGGCATTTAACAGTGACTCTTAACACTTGTTTCTATTCCCAATATTAATTGCTGCATTTGGCAAAAAGTGTTCATAATTTGTATAATTTCATTACATTACATTTTCCATTGAGTTGTTTCGTGTCTGTCCACCTCCGCAGATGTTTTTGCACATAATCGGCATTGTTTTTCCGGCCCACATGGCAACAAAAAAGCCAACACCAAAAGCAACAACAACAACAAAAACAAAAACAAGAGTGCTTTAGACCGTTTCAATTAACCGAGACAGACGACTGGGTTAATACTTGATCGAAATATGTGAATGACGCATTCGTGAATAATTATGTGCTGCTCTCTCTCTCTCTCTCTCTCTCTCTCTCTCTATTGTGTCTAAAAAAGGTCAAATGACTAATGATCTCCGGAATGCGCTTCTGCCCCTGATAAGAACATTTGTTTTGATAAACGAAATAGCGCTGGACTGAGAATTAGTTACTTAACTGCAGATATTGCTTAGATTAGAGGCTAAAACTGATACGCTGCTAGCCTAGCCTAATAAACCACAAATTAATTCAGAAATGACGTAGTGCTTGAGCCGATAATAATACTTGGATCGCATAATAATATGGTCAACAATTGGGCAAATAACTGAAAAGTCATACAATTTCGTTAGCTGATGAAAGTCTTTCACATCGATTTGCAGCTCTATAAATAATGGTGTTATAGTATATGCCAAGATCTACATGTTTGTACTTGGGTTACGACTATCTAATATCACTTATCATGTTATGTTGTTTCTTTCATAAGGATCATAAGATTGGAAAGTTACATCCTCAATATTTTAGTTTGTTGTTGGTTATTTAATTTTGATATAAATAATATCCCTAGAATTTAACGTAAATTTAACTTTATATTATTTATTTAAAATATTACTTATGCTTTCAATGTTTTATAATTTAAATTACATTTTTCTGTAGTTGTAATAATAAATATATATAAATAAAACAGCTGCGTTTTATTCACACTTTGACCAAAGAGTTAAGAAACTTATGCATTTGCTTTATCAATGCATTCTATATATATGTTTGTGTTTGAAATGAGGAAATGAAATTTTGCGGAATGTTTGGCTTCTGTAATGCAAATAACTATCTTATCAGAAACTGCATATTTACATACACATATGCATATATATATATATATATATGCTGATATCAAGGCGATTCACAATTTAGCTGCAACGCAAATTGGTTTCTTTTTTTTTTTTTGTTTTTTTGTTGGAAAGTTGTTTACACTATTTAAAGTATTTGAAGTGAGTGACGCTTTTGTGACTTGAGCTCTATAATTAGTTATAAATTAAACTTATATACACGTTATAGATTTATACGTTGGACAAACTTCTAGATAATTTTTGCCTATTGTCACTCAATGTTTGAGTTAGAGTTCGACTGTACTTAATGTGAGATATATATGTATATATATTGTTTGCAGGCTCGACACTAACTCTGTTCTGACTCATATCATTCCATATACATATATCTGTATATATATATATAGCGTTCTCATGCAGTTGGAGGCTTATCAGAGAGTGCACATGAGCGAATTCTTTTACATTTAATGCGTATGAGAAGTTTTGCCTTATAAGGCATAAGGCACTTGCTGCTCATATCAGCTGCTTAGCTGTTTATTTATAAGCATACCGAAATTTTATTATTGTGGAATGTTGTTTAGACGCATATTATCTCAATTATCTCCGGCGCCTGGCAAAGTCACGGGTAGAAGGTATGGCCAGGTGGGTGGGTGGTTGGGTGGTTCAGTGGTTGCTTTGTTGTTGTGGTTTTTTTTTATATTTGTTTGGCTTGCTGGCGTTACGACGACAAATAGTTGGGCATTTTGCGCTGCTTTGTTTTCCAAAAGAAATTGTTTAGCTAATAAATTCCGATGTGTTATATCAGCAGATAATACACACATTCCTCTAAGACAATTGCACATACATACGTAAATTAGATAATTATTAGTTTGTGTCTTACTTTTCTGCTGGACACGTTTGATATCTATTTTACAATTAGCCTTATCTTATTTGCAATTGCATCACTTTTTTTCTGGCCAACTCTGTAAGTCATTAAAGCAAATCAATCTACATGTGTATGTAATCTTGTCAGCTTCTATGGAATGAATCTTAATGAAAGTATGTATAGACTGGATAAGATAACTAAGCATATTACAGATAGACCAACTAACTAACTAATTAACGTAACTTAAATCAAATTGAGTGATAATAGTTTTAGAGACGAAACTCCATAATATTTTCCTTTGTTTGCTTAAAATCAGAATATTTTATTGTGCATTTGCCATAGTGAATTCTTCTTCTTTTCGCTGATTGCCCTATTTATAGTAAAAGTGCAAGACAATGCCCCCCACATATATATTATATATATATATATGTATATAAATATATATACATAAATGGACTGTTTTCATTTTATAACAATGAGTGAAATGTTTTGTGTGTGGGTTCGAGATTGTTCGAGTTTTGAGTTGAGACCTTTCGCTTTTGGTTATAAATATTTGGAATGTGGCGTATGTGTTTGTTTGTCTGATTTGTCAAAAACTATATTTAACTCGCTCAGCTGTCACTTTTACCAAGTTTGTTTTTAGACATTTCGTCTGTTGGCCAATTGTGGCACATTTTGACCTTGTTAACGCAAAAGCCAAAAACCATTTGAGCAAATTCATTACAAACCACTTTGACTTTGACGCCAACTTTTGCTCCCTAGGTAAATTGTCAACTCCACAAACTGGCTGAAGTTGAAGGTAGGTTTTAGGCTTCTATTACTATAAAAGGAAAGTTTTTGGTGGTTGGTTATGCAAATTGCTGCCTTTTTGGCCTTGGCATATCCCGAGTGCTTACCTTCTGTTACCCGCTCTCTATTGATTGTTTTTTTTCTTTTTTCTTGGTGGTTTTTACTGGACTGTGGACTCCTTGGTGACTGCTCCATTTGCGGAAGTCATTTGGGCCTTTATCATTTATTGATTTTAGCATGGGTTGAGGTGAAAGCTGTTGTGTATTTAGTTGACGTTAGTTGGTTTTTTTTTGTGTTGGTCTTTCTCATTCGCTTGCTCATTTTAGCATATTTTTAAGCAGTTTTTTTGCGATTTTCTACAGTCGAAAAGGTAGCTGAAGTTACGTAAAAAGGCCTCTTTTAATTTAAATTTTGTGCTTTGTAACTGAATTTTTATAAACTAAGTAGTTACAATTTTGACCTGCTTTCTTTTACCTTTCTAATAATTTTAATTTTACCTATTCTATTAACTCTTATATACATATGAAAATATTAATATATTTCTAGTTATTGTCTCAGAAATACATTTGATATATTTCTCTTTATCTGTATGTGAAGATTTTTAACTTTTTAATAATATGTTTTTTTTGCTATATATTAAGCATGTTATATATTTGCTTTTGTTGCACTCAATGAACTATTATTTCATATATTCGTTATATATTTAATCTCTATTTATTAGATAAGCACAAAATCCCTACGAAACACCTTTGACCTGCTTTTATTTAGCTTCCTGCACAGACTTTATAAATCTTTTAATAATTTGTATATTTTCAATTTTATTTTATGAACTTGTAAGCAATAGAGCACTGTGTATACTGTTTTTGTTTTTGTTTTTGGAAAATCTCCTCATTTATTTGCTTATATTGTATTGTATAAACGATTATTTGAATGCACAGTATTTTAATTGCTCAATTAATTGCCAGGCTGCTTTCATCAGCCGTAGATCTCTCTCTGGGAATGTTTTGTTTAAGATCGCAGCTCTATTAGTTGCTAAACTAATTGGGTTACCTCAGCAGCAGCGTCCTCCCCATGACAAAGAGAGAAAAACCCAAATGTAGCCAGGTAGACCCACATTTATCTTTCTCAAGGGCAACTCTCGCACATGAAGTACAAATAAACAAATTGAATAATGTTGAGGCATGCCCAGCGAATAATCAAACAAACAAAACCAAATAAAAATAAAACATCAAAATAAACCCACGCACGCTATCTAAATTATCAATGAAATTGTTTCAAAAAAGCCACAAAAACAAAAACCGCAACAACACAAATATACAAAAGCAAAAAAAAAAAAAACAACACAAAAATCAATAACAAAAACATGTGTTTTTAGAAGAGAGACGAAAAAAAAAACACAGCACAAAATTATAAACAATGTTAGCAGCGTATGCTTCGATCTGTATATATATCTATATATAGAGTGCCACCTTCTGAATAATAGAGCGAAACGGTTTTGGCTATTTGCTTCTTGACGTCATAAATATGGCGGGAAAGATTTTGAATGCCACAAAAAGTGACGTTGTTGGCTTTTCCATTTATATTGTTTTGGGAATCTCGAGAATCTCAAGAGTCGCGTAATAAGGTCGCCCATATAGCGCTATAAAAGCCATAAACAAAAAACAGACAAACAGCAGCATCACAAAAGATCATTAAGCATCGATGAGTCAGTTGATGAGTTTATAAATGAGTTCATTTCTGGATTGAATTGCTGCTGCTGCTGCTGTTTGCTGCTGCTGCTGCTTTTTATTGGCCAATTTCACTCGCATTCGCTTTCGCACTCTTATCTATTTTTATAGATCCGCATGAGTTAATGCGCATCTTATGCTCCACATATATCCATTATTATTATTATTAGTGCTATATCGCCAATCCATTCTCGGAACTCACCTGACAATGCGATCGTCTGTGTCGTCAGGGGCCCAAGCAGCAGAAGAGCCGAGCATGTTATAAATAGATGCAGTGGTGCCATGCTGTTGTGATACACTAGTTTCTCCAAAACAGGACAACAACAACAACAACAACTGTTTATCGATCGTTTGTGTATATATATATATATATATATATATATATTTGTGACGTGCTAGTCTCTGTTATGTAAATTTAAAATTGATGTAGGTTAGGCCGCCCAATGAGATCCTGAAAGCGTATTACTGTAAAAGATAAAGAAATAAAACTTAGCAGCTGTCGCTTGAATTTCAATTTCGGTTGTCAGGCAGCTGTCTGGGGGTAACTGTTAGGGGGGGCTTGGAGAGGGGCGTACTTGCCAGACAGTCCAGTTATGTGGCATATAGTTGGGGCAATTTCTTGCTTTAGTCAATTGCAATCCACATTAAAGTGTTATTTTTATTGCGCCGTAAGTGTGTCTGCAAGGTTTTGTGTTTTTTTTTCGCTCAAATACCCTGTAGCCGCAACTAAAACGAGTACATGCACTTGTAGAAATTATAATACAATATTAAAAACTTTAAGTAGGCATGTAAAGCGAGTTAAGTACAAAATTTAAGTACAAGTAATATCAAATAAGCAGTCTATACTCTCTAAGATATATTTTAGAAAAAAAGCAAAAGATTATAGAAATATATTCGAGTAATTTGTAATTGTTTTGCCTTGAAACTTGAGTTTTTGGAATGCATTTATATCAGCATTTTGGCGCATAGTTTACAGGGTATTTGTTGGCATTTCATTACATGGGCGCATTTGTTTGTTAGGTAGGTGTTTGGTTTCGGTTTCGGTGTTTTGGTATCCGTGTTTTCGTATCTGTGTTGGTGCTATAGCATTGGGTACTGTCGGACTTATCAAGCCAATCAGTTTGGCATATGTTATAGTACCATGATAATGTTATCTTTTTTGTCGAATCGACATATAATACAAAATTATGAAGAGACACACTGTGCTCACACACACACACACACACACACAAACACACAACAGTAAGAATTAAAACAAAAAAAAGAAAGAGTAATGGATCCTCAGTGCATGTCGAAGTTTTAAATACACTTTGTAGAGCGGGGAGATTCCCTACTTCAGTTGAAATTCTTGTGATTTCAGGCGAAGAGATAACTTTCTAGATTAAAAATGTTTTTAATCTATTATCTGTTGAATTCTCTTTGCTATTGACGTTGAAACTAATATGACTAACATTTAAAGTATTTATTATATTTGTTTTTATTATATTATTGCCTTATTGTGCTTATTGCCAAATAAGAAAGGTGATTTCTTAGGTATTTCTATCTGCAAATAGCAACAAAAACTATCTGTTTGCACTGAAACAGCTTTCGGCGTCGCATTATAATTAATAACTTTAGAAGTGTCGAATAATTGCGCTGCAAATTCCCAGACATTTAAATATATATATATATATATACATATATTTCGCAAGACTTTCTGGCCAAGTTATTCGACTTTCAGCTAGCACTTATATAAAAAGACCTGCGCAGCACAAAAAACACAACAACAGCAATAATAATTTTGCAATCAGAGGCAGCTGAAAAAAAATGCTGGCAAACATGCGCTGTCATTGTTAACGCAAAACTTTAGTTTTGAGCCAACAAACAAACGAAACATGGAGAGAAGAAATGACGTCTTGGATCTTAGTGTGTCTTAGTCATAGGCAGCAGCAAAACAAACCAAACCAAGCCAAACAAACCAAACAAATGGCCGAAATGCCGCAAAGCGTCAATTAAATTGTGTAGTAAAAAAACATTCAGATTTGTCGGTAGCTGTGTATGTATATGTGTGTATATGTGTGTATAACTGTACATATGTTTTGCGAATTGGAATTGGGGCAATGAGACCTACGCGCTGATCGCTCGAGTTAACTTACCTCTTTCTTATAGACGTTGATTTGCAGTTCTGTTTTTGTTTCTTTCCAAATGTTGCACGAAAAACAATTAAATTACATTGTCATTGCAGTCAATTAATTTATGTTTGTCCATTTTAATGGCAAGAATTTACACGGCTGTTATTTTGTCGCTTGCCAATGATAAGCACAAATATTTATTTGAAATGGTGCTTTGGTTTTCTTAGTAGCGCGCATACAAAAGCCAAGCGCTGATTTTTTGTCTTCTTTTGTTTACAAGTGAATATGTTTCTATTTCTGTCAGTCCGCACACACGTTCGTTCTAGTCGACGGTTCAGTTGAAACTGATGAAACTACCGCACTGAGCGCACACATGCGAGCGAGAGCGCAAGAGAGCGGGAGAGCGGGACAGCGGGAGAGCGGGAGAGCGAACGTGACGCGAAGAGCGCGATCGTTGGATATTTTGTTTTGTACACAAATATAGGTTGGTAAATAAATGTTAACAAATGCGTAGTTGTGGCTGCAGACGCCGCATGCCGCTGCGATTTAATTAAACGCTAAATAAATAATATTACATAGGTTGAGCTCCAACGGCGTATACGCAATATTCGTGAATGTTTGTCTATTATCTGATTTCATACGCATTATTCGCAGCAGCAACGGCATTCTGCAAACCGTTTTATTTGCGAACTAGTGGCAGCGCTGTGGCAACAGCTGATGCTGTTTTGTTTGTGTTCAGCAGCCCTGATTTACTGTTGTGTGTGGCGGCGTTGCCAGACTGCTTTATTAAGTTCCCCACTGCCAGCGTGCGTGTAAGCAATCAAGTTTTTCCACCTAGGTGGCAGGTCTGCGTTTTTGGTTCTAGTCTCGGCTAGCATAAGCTTAGGAATATTTCAATTGTGTTTTTTTTGTTTGTGGTGTTTATTATGATCAAAAGATTTCGATCTAATTTTGTGTTATTTGGTGCGTATTTTTAGGCGCTCTGTTGGCAATTCGTTTTTGAGTCGCTGCCGGCTGTTATTCAACTGGACTAGTGTGAGTCTCTCAAAAGAATAGAGAACAGTTTTGTACACTTCATTTTTTTTTGAGATGTTTGCAGACAAATCTTTTAATATAATGTTAAATATCTACTGTTTCAGCTTCTTGATGTCAATTAAAAACAGTCAACACAGAAAATGAAATCTGTGGAAAATGGGTTGGTTTGTGTGCATATTTGAGCTATTTTGGCTTTTGAACCCAAATTTTAGGAGGTACAATCAAACACAATCTTCTTTTTGATTTGAAGAACTATGTTTTACCGTTACAGCTGCCTACCTATGCCACTGTATGTATGTATGTGTACTTGGTGTGCCTATCGATCACACAGTCGACTAGCTAGAAGTAATCGATAAGTGCAAAGCGTTGCGTCTAATTGAATTGTTAGCTGCGCTTTCTTTCTCTCTTGACATTTTGAGCTGCTGCAGCCATTTGCAACAGTTGAGTCGGCATTTGGTAATTAGCACGCGCTCGCTGCTCATTAACACTTGTGTTGAGAGACGGCTGCTGCTGCTGCTGCTGCTTCTTCATCTTCTTCTTCTTCGCAGTTGTTGCAACTGGCCGCCAGTCAACCGAGGGGGGACAATTCCCCTAGGCGACAGCAGCAAATTGCACGCGTGGCAGACACTCTGGGGCAAACTAGCTGTAGCTGCAGCTAACAATATGTATCTCTCTCTCTCGCTCTCTCTCACTCTGCCTCAACTACTTGCCTCAAAGGCCAAAATGCCGCCACACACACACACACACACACACACATTCTCATTTTCGGCTGGTCAAATCCGTAAATGGTCAACGTGTTTTGGCGGCTAGTCGCTTGTCCCCTTTTTTGGGGCAGCGTGAAATTTTAATTGTGCCTTTCGGGGCGTTGTCGTCGCCGGATCCTTCGATCCGAAATAAAGATCTTGTGGCTACCGCAGCTCATCCTCACTCTGTGCCTGGGATTGGGATTGCCAACTGCGGACCAGGGACAGCAGACCAGGGACTGCCTGCCAGCCAAAGTTGTTTCATGCCAAAAAGGTGCAAAAGGCCAAATACTATTCGGTTGTTTATGTTGTTACATGCCACGTTACTGTTGTTGTTGTTGTTGTTGTTGCTGTTGCTGTTGCTGTTGCTGTTTGGCGCTGTTGTGTCTTTTAGACCACAAAAATGCCCGCTGGAATTTGATGTACAGTCAAACAACTCTATTGTAAACCATGCTCAGCCGGAAAAGTCCTATCAGCATAAAGTTCGTGTCATAAACTTTTATACGAAACTTAGAACTAGGTTCTTTTCTTTTATTTATTTTTATTTGATGCTCTAAGTTTTATTAGTGTTAACTATGTGTATAAATTTGTAGATCTTTTAAGGTGCACCCACTCTACATATTTGCTTAGAAAGTTATATACACGTGTGGCAAAATGAACGGGAATAATTCGACATCATGTGAAAGTCTTAAAAATAGACGGAAGAATGGAATTACTTAAGGACTATATAAATGCGTTTAGAAGCTGATGCATAAAAAACTTGTCTAATCTATTGTCTTTTTGGGTAGTTTAGCTCAGCTTTATCTAATTATTATTAATTATTAATTCAATACATTTTCGGGTTTTTTTGTTTTGCTAAAATGAAAATTACTTGGATTTCTTCAATTTATAAACAATTAACTTAATACTTCTTAGGTTTATGTACTGCAAATTGCTTGCAAGCTTCTCAAGACAGATTATGAACTTATTATATTTAATATACAAAAAATACAATGGTAACTTAATTTAAGAAATTTCAGTTTGATTTACTGCTGATTAATTACAAGCTTTTCAAGCCAGCTGCAAAGTGTAACTGCCTTGCCCATTGTTCATAGCCATGCTGCACTGTATCAACTAACACCTGATGTCAACTGTTTTGTTGTTGTTGTTGTTTAGCTGCTGCTGCCCAGCTGTATGAACAACATCATTCGCATCATCGTCTGTATATATGTATATATGTATAAATGTATTTGTATTTGTATTTTTTTTGGTCACTGCTTTGTTGCTGTTAATAGCCGCTGCGGGCCAAATCAATTCCAGGCAAGTTGTAAGCCCGTCGTCTTTGGCTATTTTATTGGTTTGACAATAAAAGTGAGCCGCGAATCTGGGCAGAAGACGACGACTACTGCACCGAACACTGCAGCACAATAATTATAATCCATTTTATTTCTTGGCTTTGCCATCGCAATTCCATCGATCATGCAACAACAACAACAACACACACACTAAGCCACAGGGGTCACATGTGTGCGCTGACCTCTGCCAAAGCAGCAGCAGCAGCAGCAACAACAACAATAACAAACAACAACAACAACAACAGGCGCATTTAATGCTTAAGTTTGCTGCATTGTACGTCAGTCACCTGAGCAACTGTTGTTGTTGTTGTTGTTGCTGTTGCTGTTGCATTTGTTGGCCAAGATGCCAAATATCTAATACGCTTCCACCAAAATGATCAAATTCATGGAATTCGCATAAAGCAGCGACCAGGTCGCAGCCTCCTCCTCCTCCTCCTCTTCTTCCTCTTCTCTGCCTGCTGCTGCTCCACCCATTTGCATCTCTGTGGACTCTCTGCGTAAAGCAAACAACAAACCAGCGACAGGTGAATCGGCCGCCCGTCGATTTGCCACATACGGCCCCAAACGGGGCAAGTGGCCATCTCTGCCAGCTCTCTGACTGCTTCTTCTTCCTCTTCTTCTTCTTCTTCTTTGGCGTTCACATGCTGCTTTTGGGCGGCTGGGTCAGGGCGGTGCAGATCGAATCCAGGCAGTGACACTGGGTCACAGCTTATTTGTTTATTCAATGTCAACTAAGAGCAGTCGACACAGGAAGTTGGTTCAACATTAGGAAAACACAGTAAAAAACCCAATCAAACCAAAAGCAATAATATTAAAAAATTAAATAATAATATATGGTAGGATTAATATGAAATAAGTAAGTCTATGAGTGTTTTAAGAGCTAAAAAAAAAATCCAAAATAGAGCTTTTCAGTCATAAAATGGTGTACTCTGAGTATAACACCCGAGAAAATCGAGAAAAGCATAGAGTACTCAAGAGGGTTCAATACAAGTTTTAAGTCAAACGTTTTAGACTATAATAAGTATCACTCTTTGCTGATCAAATAAATTCAATTATATGCATGTTAATTCCTACATCATTATTCCAGTTATTTCATTATATCAATTTGTATATTCTACTCTATATTTTAAGAGTTTTCCCAATTTAGAAGTTCAAGTGTAGAATCTCTTCAGCACTTCAATTATTTAACTAATTGCTGTAGTTGTAATTGTATTTGAAATCAGTTAAGAGTGAGCTAGTTATTGTTAATGTTTTAAAGTAATATATATCTCAAGTTTTGTTTGCTTTATCTTTAAATACAACTGATTACAACTTGTTGCCCAATTTGATTTTGGTACTTTTTTCATTTTGAACCTTTTTTATTAACACCATAATATAGTATTAAAATTGATGTACCCCAAAGTATGCTACAATAGAATATCTTCGTTTCAGTTATGTTTCTTGGTTTAGCACTATGATATAGTTTTCATAATTTTTAATTGCCACAAAAGGTAACAAAGAGCTCGTTAAATAAAATATATAATAATAAAAAAAAAATAGAAAATGTAATGGTGTTTAGTGCTTATACATACATATTGCGTTATATTTTAAAATCAGTATTTTAAATATTTATATGGAAAAGTATGGAAATTTGTACTTGTATACATACATAAATAAATGTTAGCTGTAGCAGGTGCTTTCGTGCCACTGTGCCGACCGCTGTATGCGTATGAGCATGTGTGTGTGTGTGTGTGTGTGTGTGTGTGTGTGTGTCGCATCACCCACTTTGGCCGTTTGGCTGTGGCCAGTGACGGGGTCTGGGCTCTGTCGCTGCCACAGTCGCTGCCACAAGTCTGTGCCTCATCTAACGCAGCGACGGCGGCGGCGGCGGTGACTGTTAAGATCGATCGTCTTTGTGTTTGACCATTGCTGCTGCTGCTGCTGCTGCTGATGCTGCTGATGCTGCTGCTTTGGAGGTGACTTCGACGTTGTCGTTGTCGTTGTCGTTGTGGTTGTCGTTGTCGCTGCGATCGATCGGCTCCGCCTGGCCTGGCCTGGCCTGGTCTGGCCTGGGTCGTATCGGGACAGCGCTTGTGCCTCACTGGGCGACCATTACCAGGCTTTGGCCAATTGATGACCAGTTCGATTAGTTGTTGTTGTTGTTGTTGTTGGTTTGGTGTTTTTGGTTGGCGGCATGCTTACAGCCTTTAAGCCTTTACACCTTCCTTTATTATTTTGCTATTTATTTTGGTTATTTTCTTTTGGTTTTTGTTGGCATTTTCTTCGTTTTTTTTCGGGCTGTGTATTTAAATTGCCTACATAAATTTTTTCTTGCAATAGTTGCTTTAATGAAGTTTTCGCTTCTTTTTTTCGTTGCAATATCATAAAATTGTAAATTGTAAATTGGTGAAAATTGTGAACAATTTGTTGGCTCACACACTCAGATGCCACACACAACACACACATATATATACACACCTTGTCAATTGTTTATAGTTTTGGCGTTGTTGTTTTTTTTGCTGTTGTTGTTTTCCTCCATTTTTGTTATAACGTCAGTCGGCAGTCGGCCATCTGTTTGGCCCGTCCGTCCATCTGTCGCATCTGTCCCATAGCGTACGACCATTAAATGCACCGCAAAGTTGATGGGGCACCACTCGTCTCGGTGGGCACCACCCATTCGCATTCGCATTCGCGTTCGCATTCGCAGCACTGAAGTTTCATCACGTAACACTAATTAACAGAAAATAACCTGACCACTTGCTCATACGGTGATGAAGAAGATGAAGAAGAAGAAGAAGAAGAAGTTGCCTCCTGAACTCTTCCAGCTATTCATAAATTCATATACTCATCTCTGCCCATCCCCATAGACGCTCGTACCCACTATATTCTCCATTACAAACCGCAGTCATAATTAACTTGCAAGTCTCCAGCCTCTCTAGGCCCGAAGAAAATAATCTTTAATTTTCAATAACTCAGACAACAACGCTGATCTTCTGATCCTTCTCCAGCTCCTTAGTTGCAAGGCTCTGGGCACAAATCATGGTGGAAACCCTTATATATTTGACATGTTGCGGTCGCTGTTTGTTGTTCTAATTATCAAAGTATGTTACCATAAAGCGTTTGCCTCTTCAATTAGTTGTTAACCCCACACATGTTTTGCTTTTCATGCTACACCCACCAGATTGTATTTCCTTTGGGTATATGCAATTTACTATGTGACTCGTTTGGCAAGAGAAGTTTTCCCTGCTAACGATTGGGCAAAAACTACAAAATTGCATCCATGTTTAAGTCAAATTTGTAAACATTGTTGTGGAGCAATATAATATGTAAATATTAAGGATAACAATATCTTCTTGCTTTCAAATCACTTTTTTTGTGTACTACAATTCCTTTGCAAATCAAATAAAGTTGCTACAAATTTGTTGCTTACAGTTCAGATAACGTTTTTAGTCTCAACTTACTCTTTTTATAATCTATACTTTCTTTCCCTGGCAATATCCCTAAACGCGTTGTTTTAGTATTCAAGAACTTGGTATTAGCTATGTTTCTCTGCAAGTCTCTATAAATAGTTTAGAACATAAATAAACAAACGTTTAGAATGTTAACTTTCTTTTGCAATAAACTTGGCAAATCTAAAAGTGTCCTAACATTATGAAACTTTCAGTTCCATTTGTATAAAAGCTTTTGCTATTGGCTCAAGAAGTCGTTGCATAACCTTTTAAGAACACACTTTCTTTTACAATCGAAGTATGTAGAGAAGTCTCAATTATGTTTGTGATATGGACTCTTAAGAATGCGTATTGCGTAAAGTGTATGTTAGTTTCGGTTTGCTGTTTTACTATGTGAGCGAACCTGTGTTTCTCTGTTTCTGGCTTGTAAACTTTTATTGGACGATCGTTGGGAATTTTATGCGGCGCATTGCGCAATGTGCGGCTTGCACAGTGGGGCGCCGACGCGTTTTATGGACAACGCAATTAATTGCTACATTTTCCAAAAGAAAATTATGAACTAACATCAATTAGGACGCGAATAGATGGTGGAGGTGGAGGTGGAGATCGCAGGAGGAGCAGGCGGAGGAGGACTCCTGGACTGTGGCTGGGCAAGAAAAAAACGCTTAATGATTCAGGCTTTTTAATAGGCCATAAAATCTGCAAAATCGCTATTGCATCGTTGCATAGCACTGCCCGAACATATTTCACATGTTTTTATTATTTTGGTGAAATTTTGCCAACGCATTTTATCGCTGATTTTTGCTATGTTTGTCATTATGCTGTCCGATTTTGTTGCTGCTCCGCTCTTGTTGTTGTTGTTGTTGCCCCCATGTGGTTTTATTTGCGGGGCAACATGCAAAAGTTGAGACATTTATAATTGACAGATGTCAACAAGACGCTTTTTGGCTGGGCTCGAGTAGAATCAAATGTCGCGAGATGTGACTTGCTCTCAGATCGATGAAACATTCTTGGGACCAAATATGGACAGAGTTGTACATAACTTAAAATTGCATTAAATGCGTTTAAGTTAGGAGTTCTTAGGAGTTATACTAATACTGCTACTAGTAGTAGAATAATCAAACAATCATGAGTTGACTTTTGACTTTTATAATACACAACTCGAAAACTTTAAGTAATTTTTCAGTATTTTTCTCATATATTTTATTTATTTCACTACTTAAAGATGTTGTTTTTCAAAAGTGGACTTACCTTAATTTATTTATTTTATTTATTATTAAATTTTCTATTAGTTTTCTTAAAATTTGTTTATTTTTTTCAACTATTTAATGTAGCAGGACATAATTGCTCAAGTAATTAGTAGTAATAAGTTGTAATTAATAACCAATATGATAATGATTTTCATTTTAGAGTGAGTGAGTACTGGAAATAAATATTGTTCAAATATTAGCAATTATTCAGCTTTTTATATAGTATTTTTCTCGCTTGCATTATTTGTATGCCAATTTCCAGTCGAATTAGCAAATACAAAGTTTAATCAGCTATGCTCCAATAAATAAACGCTACTCTTAGTTAATCGGCAATCGCCGTCCAATTTCAAATCTCAGTCGCTAACAACGTTAATCACCTAACTTTGGGTTTGACCCAAAAGGCCAAAACAAAACAAAGCAAAAACAAAAACAAAACTGAAATAAACACGAAAAGTTATGAGCTCACCTCATAAAAATAACTAACAACAAAACAAATCAAAGGAATTTCCATGTGATATCGAGCAGCCCAAATTCCAAAAGAAAAAAAAACAAAAAAAAAACAGAAGACTCCAATTTTGTTGAAGACGGTGCGTGGCAAGTACCGCAAATCTCTCGATCATCATTTGCATACTTAATTAATTCAACGTAGAGGCAAAGCGATAAATATGCAGCCAAATAAAAAAAAACTCGAATACATATTATCTAGTACTCTAATTTGGTTGTCAAAACGGCTACAGTTTTAAATAGGGAAACAGCAAAACTCAAATGTAGTTTAGGCGCCAAATGTTTTGCCTATTTAAAACTGAATAAAATCATATTATCTAGAAGATTTATGGGTTCAAGCGTCGAAAGAAACACGTAACAAACAACAAAATATACTATACTACGAAACTCGAGCGAAAACTATAGATATAAATTTTAATTAGTGAGCGATATTTGAGAGCTAGTTGAGCAGATCAAGATCAAAATCGAATTCCACATATGGGATCGTGTCACGTAGTTGCCATTGTTGTTGTTGTTGTTGTTGCTGTTGGCATGTTTCACTAATTAAGCTAAAATGAGCGCGTGTTGTGGGCTTTTGTTTTTATATATATATACATTTTTTTCTTCGTATTTTTGTCTTTGCATGATCTTTAATAATTTTTCGAAAAACATTTGTGGCATCTTTGCTGCTGCTGTGGCATCTTGCAACTGATCTGATCTCGGTTTTGATGATATCCCGCAGTGTGAAATATTTTTTTGATGAGAATTTATCATTGAGTGTGCGCCAAAGGAGCAGAGCAGACCTGGCAACAGTGTCAGCTCCAGCTTCAGAGGAGCAGGAGGAGTCCGCCTGCCAACACCCAGGCAACAAGGTTGGTTTGCGAGTCTCTCGTTTTTCATGTTGCTGCTTTTGGCCTTCTGTCGATCATAAATTGGTGCAGCACCAGCATCAGCCACATCTTTAGCAGCTCCTCCTGCTGTCTCTGGTGTCTCCACTGTCCCTGCTGTCTGCTGCTGATAAGCATCTAACCTGAACCCGAGAGTGTAGCCGAGAGCCGATAGCCGAGAGCCGGGTGCTGATTACTTGCTGACTGTCGCGCCTCATGGCCTTGATGAGGAGCCATGATTTGATGGCATTCAGCCCAAGCTGCAGTTCTCCAGACTTTCAGTTTGGTTTGCCTGGCGCTAGTTGCCAGTGGATGATAGCCCACTCAAATTTCATTAGCAGCCTCCCGTGTGCTACTTATACAAAATACTGAGTCTTAATTGCACTTGATTATTTTGTTTTCGATTGCACATTGCGATAGCGACAGCAAAAAGAAGTCGGGAATTTGTCAAGCAATGGCTTTTCTAGTTTTATTTAACAAATTAAATCGACTTGAGTGTTTGAATTTAAGAAATAAAAAGTGATAATATGCAATCAATTCAAATTTATGTGAGAATCATTCACTTTCATTGAAGTTGACCATTTTAATATGGTGGTTTAGTATTTACTTCAATTGAATCAGCATTCTAGATTTAGTCATCATTTAAGAAATGTAACATTCATTTAAATTATGTTTTTTTAAATCAATAATGTCGAAATATTCGAAAGACTTCCGTTTCTGAATGAACTCCCTAATTTTTCTCTATATTCTTCATATATTCATTAATATAAAACAATTCTTCTGTATACTTCATATATTCTTTAATATGAAACATTTCACAACAATTATTATTCATTCGTCTAACAATACATAAAGACATATTGGTTTTAGAAACTCTATGCCAACTATATATGTTACAGCATACTATTTGTTATCTCATTTAGAATCTCATACTTAAATCCCAATAAATTGTATAACAAAACAACAATTGTATAGCACAAAAGATTGCCCATAAATTGTGTACATTCTGCCCAGCAATTAACACATTTTATTGCGTATTTGGCATTTTAATCAGCCCAACTATAACATTTAGTCATAAATTAAGCGCTTCGCTGCACTAAATCAAGTCATGTGCTGTGGGAAGGGGTTGAGGAGGAGAAGTGCAGGCAGCGGCATGGCAACAACAAAATGCAAATCCAATTAACACTTATTGCGCTTCATTATGCTAAAATGCACAATGGCTAAAATCACGCCCCTAATTGCCAAATCAACAACAACAACAACAATAACTGTTGGCCATGTTTCGTTTGGGCCCAAATTGCAGTCGGGTCATGGCAGTTTTGTTTGAGTTTTGTTGTTGCTGCTGCTGCCGCTGCTGCTGCTGTTGTTGTTGTTTACTTATTTGTGTGCATTTTCATATGAAAATGTTCGCTTTTCTTATAAATTGTGCGAACTTAGGAAAAGTCGCGTATCTGCCACACAATATTCTCACACTTTTCCACACTCCACGGGCCCCAACACCTGCTGTTCGGGCAGCGATTTATCAGTTGGCTGCTTAAACGCACATCCATTATCACTGAGCTTGGAGCTTGCAAGTTTAGGAGTTTGGGAGTGTTGGGAGTTGCCAAAGAGCCGAGGTTCGCCTCTGGCTAACTGGCCAACTGGCCAACTGGCTACCACATCGACTTGGCCCCGGCATCTTTTTTTTTAAGCCTTTAATTGAACAATTTGTAACAATCATGTGCACAAAATAGCGCTACAATTTGGCTTAAATAGTTTTCAAAGCGCAAAATTAATGATCATCATTTAGGCTGGTCAAACTCCAACAACAAGTAGAACAATGTGTTGAGCTGTGCGGATTTGCAGCGACTTATTGAAAATTCATTGAGCACATTGTCTCATTGAAAAGATGCATTTTCCACTGAATCGCATGCGCAATAAATAACCATCGATTTTTAGCTATAGCAAGCAAGGAATTCAATTTAGATGATGCTCATCTATTAGGCCTAATAGAAAGCGCAGAAACCACAACTGCAAGCTAAGCAGCTCATGTATTAGATTAGATATGATAAAGTTGCGAATCAATTTAAAGAATATGAGTTCTATTAAAATTATTTTGTAATTCTTCTAAAGTAAATCTATGTTTTCTTTAGTTTCTTTTGCATACAGCATATTTTATAGATTTAATGTAATAAAGTAATGTTTTTATCAGTGCCTTTAGGAAAATGCTTATGCTGAATCAAATACTTTCTTACTAACTTTATCACACTAATTGATTTATATATAAATAAACAATGTTTGCTAAAGTGCTTAAGCTGTTCGAGAATTTCATGAATTTATTTATTTATCTATCTGTTTTTAAATGAAATGACAGTTCAATAGGAAACATAAATAATTATTTAAATATAATAAAACATTGCCTTGAATTGACTATTGATTATATATTATAGACACTTAAAAAATGCCTAAATTTAGGCTAGCTTAAAGATTTTTTACTGAAAATATAGATTTGATATGAGACTCAATCTGAAAAAACCCGAATCCATTTGTGTGAGTCTACTTAATATATTTTTAAGTATTTTACTAATTTTTGCGAAATAAATATTAAAAAATCATAGCAAAAAATGTATATTTTAGATCTAGTCGTTTTTGGTATCCACATATATTACTTTCCTATCCACTTACTTCTATTCAGATCACTTGTAAGACAATCCTTTCGACATGTGTCTTTTGAAGCAGAGCCTAATGCGGAAATCACATTACATTTAAATTTTTTGATACTTAACAGCGTCACAGCTCGTTACCCCTTACTTATGCTATAACTCCGCTCTCCGCTGGCCGTCGCTGGTCTTTTATTTTGTTATATTTAAGAGGGTAATTTGTAAGGCTGTCTAGTGACTGCCTCTTGAATAATTGACAGCGATAAGCAATCGCATTGCGCTGACATGTTTCACGCATTACAAAATCCAATGAGCCTGCCTCGGTGCGGTACGGTACGGTACGGTACGGGAAGGAACGATACGGGATGGGACGGGACGGTACGGTATGGTTAGGTGTACCCTTCCGAGTCGTAGTCGTGTTTGGTGGCCTCCTAAAGAGTCTGTCTGTCAACAGGCAGGCACACGCAGATAACTGCCTCCCCTCTCTCTCTCGCTCTCGCTCTCTCTCTCTCTCTCTCTGTCAATCTTCTTCGCTCCCTCTCTGTCTGTTGCTGGCTGCTTCATTGCTGTTGGCACGCGAATTTCACACCATTTCCAATTACGTATACACACACAGGCACAACAACACTGCGAGCAGGAGGCTGGCAGACACTTGTTTGGCTGCCTATGTAAACACGCTCCACCTACTCGCCAGCCCCTAAAACCATTTTGTGCATTTGATTAATAAAACCTCGCAACGCGCAACAGATGCAAGTCAGCTGATAAGAAACGTATACGCCATGCCCAGCAGAAGAAGTTGCAGTCGGAGTCGGAGTTGGAGTTGGAGAGTGAACGAGAACTAGATGCCAACAGGCAACTGCAGTCGAGAGTCGCGAGTCGAGAGGTGTTCTTCATGGCGACGTCAACCGGGTTGTGTGTGGAAAGCTAATCTTTCAATTATAGACAATTTGTCAAATGACTTACAGGCAACAACAACAACAACAACAACCACGACATACAAGCAACAAGCATGTTGTTGTTCCCCTTTGCCATACAGGGTGCAGCCGAGTCGACAACGGCCTGACGTAAACGAAGTCGTCTGCGCTCAATCATAGACCCATTTATAGGCGTCGAATTACAAGAACAAACTAATCGAAATCATTTATCACGTCCAGGGCAGTGCCAGGCTCCACTCCACTCCACTACACTCCACTCCACTCGTTTCATGTTCGCTGCTGCTCCAGGGGAAGCGGAGCACTGGGGGAGTGGCAGCAATCAGCACCTATTGTCCCAGAGGCGGTCTCCTAGTCAGCGGACACGAGATCTTTCAGCTTGAGTAATATGATTAATTGGTAAATTATTGGAACTAAAAGGTGGCCCTTTTGTTGTCGTGGTCAACTCACGGGTCGCTCTATAGAGTGCACTCCAGATGGGTTACATTTCCACCTTATCGCTCGGCGAGAAGCGGGCCAACAATATGGGGGCTGATCGTGGGCGACTTCTTTTTAATAGTTAAATTTACTTTGAATTCTTTAAATTATCAAAATATCAATTGTGGAAATTGACAAAATCTATTAGACACAAATAGTAACTTATGGATATTTTCGCAACCAAAATATGGCAAAAAATTGTATTTAAAGAAATTTATATAGAGGAAAATATGTATATAATGCAAGTTTATATATAAAGACAATTTGATCATCTTTGGCTAAGGGAGTTTGAGGTCATACATAATCATTTCTTCGCTGAGAAAAATGGACTAATATTAAAAGAACGCAATAAAAATATTCCGTGTAGCTACCGATTTTTCCTAAGAACCAAATTTTCCCTAAAAACTTTCTTTTAGGTAGGACCAATAATAATTCTCTAATGACTTATTTTGTTTGTTAAACAAATTGTTAGAAAATATTTGTTTAAGCTTGTAAGTACTATTAATATTTTTATGTTTTACAACATTTGTTTGATTGCTTTTCAAGAAATGTCACAACACTGTTAGAAAATGTTTGTATAATCCATTTTTGAATCAGAGAAACAAAATTTGGAATATTTTGTGGTTTTATGTTGATTCTATATGCAATTTCCTTCTTTAAATTTGTACATAAATCATATTTATACCACACACTATCTATCTTATTGGACAGCTAGCTCTGCAATACTTTGTTAGTTAGTCAATAAACTGATACAAGTTGCTCAAATTGGATGCCACATAAGTACGCATGATAGCAGAGACAATCTGTCTCAATTAATTTGTGCATTTTATTTTATGCATCGCTTCGCTCGGACAACTTTATAAAGTCAGCATAATGCAAATGCAAATGCAAATGCAAATGCGGAGCCAAATGCGTTTGGCAGCTCCAATTTGGCATTGCACATCAATTTGCTGGCCAATTCCCCCTTCCATTTCCATTCGACCCATTCGCTCTTGAGATACCCCCACTAATTGCTGGCAATTTGTTATATGCTCCGAGGTAGGATCGTCGTATCCCGACTATACCCAATGAAACGCAGTTCGACGGGGCGTTGCTGTAATGAAATTTAATTATGTTGTATATCAAACTTATTTGCATATCAGCCAGAAAGGTTTCTCGACGAGATAACGAGCCAGAAGACACTCAAAAGCGAGTTAAACATTGAATGAGTTTCCTCTTTTAAAGTATGTACTTGTCACATACCCTTACTCTGGGCCTTATCACTTTCTTACATAATGTGTCAAGTGAATGATGGATTCATGTATAATATTATTAAAAGCGTTTTATAGGATTGTTCTATATTATTTGAGAACATTTAGATTTACTTCTCTGCAAGGGTATTCAACTGTCGGCACTCCAAAGAGAAATTTCACTTCTTGCTTCCACATAACTACATTTGCATACAACTTGTGTATGGGCTACAGATACAGATACTGTATCTCGAACCACAAAATTCGTTTTAATTGCCTCAGTGCCAAAAAATGAGATTTCATGTGCGCAAAAAATCTAATTTTCTGGTTTTCTATTTGTTTTGCATCTTTTTTTTGGTGGTTGTTGCCGCTTGTGAGTTTTGCGAACCCATTTCCCAGATCTTTGGCTTGTTGTTACCGGTGTCTTGAGCGGAAATAGTTTGTACAGAGTACTTCAACAAATAACAATAACAATAACAAGAACCAGAACAAGTTATAACTGTGCGTTGACCTTTTTCTTACGCAGGGGCGCTTTGATAAATGTGCAACATTTAGACGCGATTTGGGGCCAAGATAAGTATACACTATATATATATATATATATATATATATAAACTGGAATGTTTTTTCTCTTTTTGGGCTTGGGTTTGGGTTCGCCCAAATGTTGGTACACAACAATTTTCAAGTGGCGCTGCTTGTTAAATGTTTGTTTTTAGCATTTTTAATTGCTTTAATTATTTATTGTTTGGCTTCGTGCAGCAGTCTGGCGACAGCGTCCACGTCGCCATCGTCGCCGTCGTCGTCAGCGCGGCTGGGCGCCAAAAGCTAAAAGACTTAGGCAACGAACTTGGCCAGCTCCGCTCAATTTGTACGGCAGCAAACTTGGCAAAACAGTCGCAACATCTTCACTGCTTGCTGCGCTCGCAGATTTCAATCAATAAATCAATCAATAATTGTGAAAGCTGCACAGTGTCCCAGCTAGCCAATGTTCCAGCTACAGCTACAGCCACAGCTACAGCTTCAGCTCCAGCATCGCTCCAACTGTCCGTCCATCATTCATACGCATATTTCAATTAACATTCATGCGTCGCATTTTCCCGTTGCCAGCTTTGCAGTCGGTTCCCAGCTGTCAGGCTGTGGAACGGCCTTTATTGATGGCACCACTAAGATCACTTTTGCGCCTATATAACAATTACATTTTGTCAGCTGTGCCTGCCTGCCTGCTAAAACGGTAGCCACAGCCGCCGGCCACTTCAAGCCAGGTAACCAGCCAGCCAGCCACCCACCTTCTCAAACTGAAAGCCAAACAATGGAGCTCCAACTGTTTCTGTTGCCATACACTTTGCATATGCGGCAATCACATGTCCGACAAAAACCCTTTTATGTGTTCATACGTAAACTTTAACTGCCCTCATAAAATGAGCATAAAGCGTTTCAGATTCAGTTTGCTATGGCTGAAATTAAGTACTTGGCTAGATGCGTAATTATCGTGTCTTGAGATAGGATACAACAAATATAGTGCATAAGAACTTATGTACAACAGCAGAGATCGTAATGCGTGTAGCTAAGTTAAATACACACATTTGTAGTACAAATATATTATATATAATTTGTTTTAGTCTGCACTTTATTGACAAATAAGCAGCATATTATACATAATTATATTTCTTCATTTATTGATAAACATACTTGCGGTAAAAAACGTATGGAGATTAGTAGCTTGCAAACTATTATATTTATTCAGTTGAATCTGTTCTTTATTAAGAAATATGTAGCATTTTTTATAAATTATTTACAATACTTTATTTTATAGCAGAAAGTTTGTGTATATTGTCAATCAAAGTAAAATATTCTATAATAAAATGTAGTTATTAGTACTAAGACTTTCAATATCAATCAAGAGTAAAAACAAACTTAAAATATAATAATCAAAGAATTTGTATTATTTGCATATTTTAAATAAATATATAACAAAATATCAATATTTTTTTTACGTATTTTTTAATTTTAAAACTTGTTTTTTGCAAGATATTTTTTAGCCGAATGTTACTTTTACAGGGCAAATAATATTCGTCTATTTGGTTCTTTCACTGTTAAAATTTTGACATTTTTGTTAAGTCATCAGCGCGTTTTTTGGGACTTGTTGCTGGGTTGTTGCCTGTGACTGATTAATTTGGCTATTATGGCATTTGGCTTTTTATGCGCACTGCCCCCAAATATTCCGCCGCCCTGCCCCCTGCCCCCGCTGAGTGGCAAACTGCGCCTTTGATCGTTGGCTGCGGCTGCGATCGATTCGTTTCGATCTTCTTCTGCTTGTAGCACGTCAAATAATTTTGACTCATAATAGCCCCAGTTAATTGCTAATAGCCAACGGTGCAGATTTCTATGTCAGGCACGTCAATGCTGATTTTTTTTGTGTGTTGGTATTTGGGCTGCTTGTGGTGCTTATTAAAGTTGTTGTTTTTCTGGCTTTTAGTCTCGTAAATTTCGAATTTGTAATTTGCATGACGTTCGTTTCGGTTACAGTTTGATGATAACAAATTCGGTGACCCAAAAGGGTTGTTTGTTGTTGTTGTTGCTGTTGTTTTTTCTTTCTTTCCATTACGTACGCCTCATGTTTTGGATTTGATATTTGGCTGGTTCCCAGTGTTCAGATCTGAGCTCTGATCTCTTAATTGCTGCTCATCGAGATTTCTACGCTGAGTGAAATTTGTATGCTTTTCTGCTGTTCGTTCCCAAAAGATCATTTGTATTTATGATTTGTTTATGGGGTGCGGCCACTTGCCCCACTCACCGACTCATTTTTTGGCCAAATGTCTATAATTAAAGCAAGCGAAATAAATGTGAAATAAAATCAAATTGCAATCGATAAATGCTAAATTTAAAATCACTTCATTTGTCAGTTTGCTCGCCACGTTGCAATTATCATAAAATTTTATGGCATGCTCCACTTTATGCGCAGCGTCCCTCGCTCTCCCTCTCTCTCTCTCACACTCCATCTCGCTGTCTCTCTCTCTCTCTCTCTCTCTCTGTGAATGTCTGCCAACGCTTAAGCGCTGAAATTATGGCAAGCAAACAATAAAAACGCATAAAGCGCAAAATAATCCTGGCTTCTCTTTTTTGTTGTTGTTGTTGTTTGTTGTTGCGTTTTTACCTTTAGTTGTATTTTTGCCTTTTGCCACAGCCCGTAAATCACGACGGGGCACAAATATTTAGTATTAATATCGTAAATTGTCACAAGTTGGCCCCAATTTGCCCGGCGTGTTATAAATTTTGCCGGCCAGCGAGCAGAGAGAGAAACTGAACTGAACTGAACTGAGCTGAGCTGCTGGTGATTCAGGCAGGGATTGAGAGGAGGAGGAGGAGGAGGATTGAATCTTTCTGCTTGTGGGCGTCTTTGTGAATGCGTGCGCGATGCGAGCAAATTGAGTTCTAATGGTTATGGATATACATACATTTGCAGCTCTCTCAATATTTCTTCAAGTTTGCGCATTTTCAATTAGACCTCTGAACTCTCGGCTCGCCTCTCTCTCTCCCTCTCTCTCTCTCTCTCTGTCTCACTCTCAGCTACCAGCCTAGAGTCCAGTCTGGGGTTCAAGCTGCAATCGGGCGTCGCGTTTATAGTGCGTCTGACAAGTTTTTGAGCGGGGGGCGCTGAGGTGGGGCTTGTGGGGCCAAAGCGCTTAAACTGCTTGTGTTTCGAATATTTTAATGAAGTCCATTGAAGATTGTGCGAACGAAATTGCATTTATAAGCCGAGCTTCGACTTTTCTTAAGTTTTTATGTTGCTGCCAGTTTCGGTTTTCCGTTTGTTTATACTCTTTTCGAAGAAAATAGTTTATTAAGTTTGTGCTGAAGTTTGTAACGTACAGAAGGAAGCGTCGGAGACCCCCAAAAGTTACTGCCAGTATGCTTAGAATGACAATACAAATTGATCTAGCCATGTCTGTCTGTCTGTCTGTCTGTATGTATGCAAACTAGTCCCTCAGTTTTTGAGCTATCGCGATAAAACTTTGCACAGACACTTATTATTCCAGGGGACAGAACATTGGTCGGAGCCGGCCAGATCGGACCACTATATCTTATAGCTGCCATACAACTCGAAGTCGGTTTTGGCCATATATCCCATGTTTTTGAAGCAATCGCGATGAAACTTTGCACAGATACTTATTATTCAAAGAGACATCACATTGGTTGGAGCCGGCCGGATCGGATCACTATATCTTATAGCTGCTATACAACTGGCAATGAATTAAATATTCTTAGAACAAAAAAAAAAAAAGTTACGCGACAAAACGATTTTATACAGCTTATGAAATTTCAGTGGTGCAGTTGGCAGAGTGAAAATTGCCTATAGGTTCGAAAAGAGTATAAAATCTTCGGCACGCCGAAGATAATCCTTCCCCACTTGTTTTTTTTGTATTTGTTGCTGTCCTCTGCTTCTTCTTTAACTTTAGCTGCAACGAGGCGCGCGTTTATTACAATCTAATGAAGTCGAGCCTGCCACTTAACGGTTGTTAGTGGAGGAGGTGGTGCCGCGATTTTCAGCTTTTGTGTAGTTTCTATTTGGCTATTTTGTTGTTTTGCTTTTTGGCTTTCGTTACGCAATTTTCAGCTGGAGCAAATGAAGCGTTAAATGTGGCTGTGGCTTGAGAAAACTTCAGACGTTTAAAATGTTAGTTTCGCTTTGTGAATTGGCTGCGTTATCATGACTGAACATTGAGGCTAAGATAATAGACAAATAATAATTGAATGCTTACATTTTAAGCGTATAAAGTCAAAGATTTTGATGATTTTTTGTATATACTCTATAATTTCTTGCTAATACTTACTTGTGATTATTTCTATGATTCTATTAGTGAACAATAAATATATAATAAATCAAGAATTGGCAATAAAGTCTGATGATAAAAGATAAAATCGATAACTATTATGAATAATCGATGAGCATTTAACGATAACTCAGTCGAATCAATGGTGGCAAATAATAATCAATAAACGATAATAAGTTAGTAATTATTTTTATCAGTAATATAATTACAATCAATTAACTTTAACATTTGATTCGTCTATTTCCTTAGTAAAAAAATCGGGTATATAATATAACTATAAAACATATTTTAACTTAAACTTGAGTTTGCTTCTAGCGGCTCTTTGGCCAATAAAATATTCCCATCGGGTCAGAGCTGTCATCGCTTAAGTTATTTCTTTTATACTTATATGTTTACTCTTAGATGACACTGGATAAAATAAAATATTAAATATCGATAACCAAAAAACGTGTTTTGTTAAGTAATCGAAATTGAATATCTAAGATTTCTTTGAATATATTCCACTGTAATGTGCTTTGATGATACTACATATTAAAATATGCATTATAATTTATATGCTTTGTCATGGATTTTGACACACACAACTGGACAACTGGACAACTGGACAGTATTGCTGGCTGACTGCTACCATATTACGATGCTGGTGGAGACTGCAGTGGACTGCCGTCTAGACCGATTCCCAGGTTTAGCAACAGCTCTCCCTCACCAAAGAATCCAAGACATAATAAATAACCGCTGTCATTCATAATGTCAACAGTGCTGCCAACATTTTGCTGTTATCTGCGCGCAATTCTAACAACAACATTGTGCTAGCTGCTAGCAGCTAGCTGGGGCTAGACTTTGGCTTTGACTTCAACTTTGGGCTGCGACTTTGGCTTTGGCTTTGGCTTTGGCTTTGACTAAGGCCTACACATGGGAAAGAGCCAGCAGCCAGCAGCCACAGACAAAGTGGCTGTGGAACTGTGGCTGCGACTCTGGGCCTGGTCATGTGTGTGAGAGACCTCCACATTGGCCATTCTTTGGGACGCTGCTGCCTGCGTCTGCGCTTTGACATCTTACAGATCAATTCATGATAATCGCTGGGACCACCATGGCCAGCCAGAAGAGAACCCACTTTGGGTGGAACGTACAACATTCAACGTGCAACGTTCAACGTTCAACGTTCGACGTTCGCATGCTGCTGCAGACCTTTTTACCGGAATTTAACTGTTTTCATTGGAATTGAATTTCCAAGCTGCAAGCAGGCAGGCAGGCAACCAAGGCAGGCGGCAGGAGGCAGGAGGCATGCAGCAGGCGAGCGACTCACATGTAATCGATATTTTTCGAGCCAACTCTGCGACGACATGAACAAACGACAATGGCAATTTCTCAGGGGCGGTGTGTGGAAGGGGCAACTGCAAAAAGGGTCAGCGCTTGTTCTGGCGGCCGTGCAACATGCCACCGTCTTGTGCAGCCATGAAAATTGTGGCAAATGAATTGTTAGAAGTTTATTATTAGACTGCTCGTGTGTGTGTGTGTGTGTGTGTGTGTGTGTGTTGTGCTACTGGTCTTGCCGATTATCATCGGCCATATCGATAACAGCGGCAAATTGTACTACTCACAGAAAATATGCATAACATTAGAGAATTAATTACACAGTGCTGCAGGTCGCTGTTGCCAACGGTCGTTGCACGGCTGCGAATGTGCAATTTATGTGTGCTACGAATGTAAATCATTTGGCTATGCCACGCTTACAACTCGGCTGCACACACGCACTTGAGCTGCAACAACGACTCCAACTCTACAAAACTCAACTTAACTCATCGAGCATTGCGCCCTCTAACCCTACATAAATTCAGCAGCCAGCCGTCTCCGTAGGCACCCAGTTCAGGCTCAGGGATCAGTTGAGCGGCTCTGGCATCAGGCAACAGGCAACAGGCACCGGGTAGGCTGACGGGCTGACTGGCTGGCTGGCTGGCAAAGACAGACAAGTGGCATTCGGGATTCGACATTCGGCATTCCATTGCCACGGCACTCGACTGAGAGCGGCCTGAATGAGCAGCCTAAAAAGCAAATAACAAAAGCTTAGAAGAACGTCAGCAGGGCAGGCATCGAGTGTGAATTGATTTTTGTTCGTCTTACCCTACACTGGCAGCAGGCAATCGCAACTTGCTCAACACACTTGCCACTATCGAATGAAAACGTTTTTAAACATCTTTCATAATCAGCAACTGTTGACGAATCAAACTCTCGCATTGGTATTTCATGTAAAATATTCAAAGTGCTCAAAAAGAAGTGATATTTCGAAATAACTAGATAATTATGAGGAATTGATTCTTCTTTTCAAATGTGATCTCTGTACTAGCACCAAAATGACTAAGTATGTATATAGTTTTACAATTTATGATAAGACTACACAAATTGTGTACTTTTTATATCTTTATCCACATACTAAGCTATAGTTAGATTATTTTCTCTGTTCTACAATATTCCTTATACTCAATATATTAGACAATATTGAAAAATATGCGAACGAAATAATAAGAGTAGAGGAGCTAAAAATATATATAAGATGTATACAAATATTTTCAAATATGCAGAGGTATTTATTTGGATTTTTAGAGCCAGAGCTTGAACAAGTCTTCAGTCGGAAAGTGTATTTTAGCTTTTGGCTTGGATTTAGGCAGCTTTGCCAGCTCGCTTTTGTCTACGAGTGGAAGCAGCTTAACAAACACCAAGTGCACCTGAGGGCCTCACTGGGTACGTCAGACGGACTTATAGAGCTTACTGACTGGCTGGGCTGACTGGCTTACTGGTTGCTTACTTGGCTGCTCAGGAAGTAAACTTCACGTTCACCACGCTTCTCATCTGCATATGTTTCGGCAATTTTGCGCGGCCTGAAAATGATTTGCTGATCGCTCTTTGAACACTCCATCAATTCGTGATTTTTACGAGCGCAATGTCGTCGGCGTTTTAGCTCTCTCTGCCTCTCACTCTCCCTCTCTCTCTCTCTCTCTCTCTCTCTCTCTCTCTGTCGTGTTGTGGCATGCAACATTCGGTTGCCACTCGAGCGCATGCGCAACGAAAGCATCATTTAACGCGCATTTACCATTCGGTGGGACAGGAACTGGGACTGGGAATGGGACCTGGGTCTGGGTCTGGGACTGGGTCTGGGGAGTCATTGCCAGGGCCATTTGCCTGTGCCTGTGCCTGTGTGCGTCTTTTGTTTTTGGCTGTGCTCTCGAAAGTCGCGGCTGGCAACTCTTTTTGCCATCATCCTGTCGGCTTCAGCTACTGAAGTAGCTGCTGTGCTTGCCTGCCTGCTTCGATGTGGCAAACAGCCGCAGGCAACGACTGTCAGTCATTTGTCCCAGACGCGTCGCGTCGTTCAGTCTGCGCTGCCTCATGGGGCATGCGGCATGCGGCATGGGGCATGGGGCATGGGGCATGCGGCAGAGACCGCAGCAGCAGCCGCTGCCGACTGCACTCGACTGCAACTTGGCCTGTCTATCTTTATGTAAATTAGTTCAAGTTCGCCAACATTTCGAACGTGACCTTTTTTCTCCCCCAGTCGCAGAATCAGCCTCGTAAGTCTTTTTAACGGTTGTGCATCTGGTAATCATTTCGAGGCACTCGAAGTTCTCATTCTCATTCTCATTGACATTGGGTTAGTTTGGCCTGCAGTTTAAGTTCTACTTATGTAGCGCATATTTTCTCAGCCTCAGAAGTTGCAGGGAATTTGCAGTTTAGCATCTAGACAGTAAAATTGTTTGTACATGATTTATTTATTTTTACTGTCGTCTAGATAGTAGTTGCATGAAATAAAGTAATGCTTATGATAAGCTAAATATAATATTTTACAATTGAAATTTTTACGATTTTTGGAAACTAAAAAATGTTAACTCCTCTAAATAAAAAGCAAAACAAATTTAAATAACATATTAAAGTTTCTGCATTGATTTATACATATTTGCTTTAAGCTTATGGGATATTTCATTTTAATATCAACTTATATGCTCAACTTTATATATATAGAATATATGCAGATCATTAAGGTTCGATCTGGACACATTAAATATGACTAAGGATATTTAACAGCTCGCATTAAAATTGCGTTTTTTAAGCGAATCAACATTAAAGTCTTTAAGATGCTTTTCTTTATGGCAGTATTTTATACTCTTACTGAGCATATGTTAAACTCTTTCTGAATCAGGATGACGTGCTGATGTATAATATATATTGTATATAATTACTTGCATTTGTTGTTAACATAAACATAGCATAACTTAGCTTTGATAAATTTGAAAAAATATAAATTTGTTTTTTTGAAAATCGTTTTATACATTTACAGATATTGGGCAATGGTATAAAATGATTTAATCAAAGTCAAACTACTGTTTATATCTAATAGGTGTCTTAGATACGATAGGTCTTATAAAAGAGAAGAATTCGTCAACTCTAATATTACATTTTGTTAAGGATCAGATTGCTTATTAATATTTTTAAAATAACTAAAAAATAAGTAGTTAATATGACAACTTATATGGAATCGCTTCATAATTTCCATAAGTCCACAAGTGTATTTAATCTTCAGCGAGGCAAAATCGTTTTTGTTGTTTTAGTTTGCCAGAATAAAAAGCGACCTGCTATAAAATATAAGTAGGCGCGCCTTAGATATATTTTAATGTATTTTATCTGCTTGTGGGGCATTAGGTCTATAGTTTTTATTTTGAATATGAGGCCATCGTTGAGTAGTTGTTGAGTGCGATTTATGAATGCATTAGCGTCCCGTTCCGATAGAGAATGCCAACAATTTGCGGTTTTTGGTGCTTCTTTTACCATTTTGTTTTTATTATGGCAGCCATTTTATGACTGGCGAATTTTTGGAGCGTATAAAGAAATGGCAATTAGGGGGAACGTTTAATTACCACTCGGTTGCAGATCGAGAGGAGGACCTGGACTCATTGTGTCCGGGACGACCCACGCCAGCAGCAGCAGCAGCAGCAGCAGCAGCAGCAACAACAGTTGCTGTTGTATCTGCTTGCCACAGAGTGAACCTCGGGCGCAACCTGTGCCACAATCTGTGGCTGCCTCATCCTGCTGTGGTTGCAGTTGTTGTTGTTGTTGTTGCTCTTGGCTTACTGGTGTTGGCGTTGTTGGCCAACTCGCAATGATTTAAAGTGTTGCTTTGCATTACATTTATTGCCAATTGAAATTTGAAGTGCGTGAGAAAGTTGAAATGGGCTCCGAGTCCCGAGTCCCGAGTCCCGAATGCCGTCTGTGGCCAGAGGCCGTACCATGGCCCCCTTTGCCATGGACTACGGGCCCGTTCTACGCCGCCTGGCTTGCCTCTTAGCCAGTTTGCCAGTTGTGCCAGCTTTGCCAGCTTGGCCAACTTGGCCAGCTTTGCCAGTTTGGCCTTTGTGCTGCGGGTTAATATGAGCTAAAATTGGCTTTGCTTAGTTTTGTGGTCGCTCGTTTGTGCGCTGTGATTTGATAACATTTTTCAGTCGGAATGGAAAGTTTCTTCTACTGCTATCTGTGCGCTCTCTTCGGTTATTTTTTCTGTTTTTTTTTTGTTTTTTTCTTTTTTGCTCTGGGTCAGTTTTGGGTGCGGCGTGGTGCTTGTAGTCCGCATATCTATCTATGCATGTATTTGACTTGGTGTCTGCGAGCTTGTGCCAGTCGACTAACATCAATTGATTGAAATGTGTATATTACCGGTATCTTCATCAGATAAGACGATAATAATTTCAGTATTCTTGAAGGCTGCACATGCATATTGCTGTTATATAACTTGTCTGATTAAATGTGCGCATCATAATTACATTTCTTATTTATTTAGCTATTACAAATAAACCCAAGTGAATGATTTTGGATTTAGAAAATATTAAATCCTTTCAAATCCAATTATATTTGTGTAAATTGTATTAAATAAAAACTGTACTTCTACTATTAAAGACATATGTGTATGCTTATTTGTTAGTTCAAAATGAGAATTACTCAAAATAAAAGTAGACAACAACGGAATTAACTTCGGGTTATTGCCTGGTTATAAATGATATAACAACAAGTGGGGAAGGATTTTTCGAGTCTGGCTTATATTTTATGCTCTTTCATTTGCCTTACAAACATCTCAAACTATCGTAACTTTGTCAAAACTGATCTGATTTTCGATTCCGAGGTAGTTTTGAGCATGGTTTGGTCTTTTTATTAGAATTTTCGAAAAACAAGTCAAGATGAGGCTATTTTTAAGTGAGTTTTGATAATGATCTTGGAAAAAAGGCTAGAAAATACGCAAAATTTCATACATCGGCTTTCCTCAAATCCAATTCCAAATTACGCTCTGTATAGATTTCAGCTTTCTATCTCTTATTCTTCACCAATCTCTCAATCATGAATACTGAGTTGTAAGTGCTGGGTTCAGGGTATCGCCTAGTCGTGTATGCTCGTCTAGCGTGCTCCAACTTGTTCTCCTTCAAAAACTAGCTAGATATGTGTGCAGTGTATCAGTTCGAGTGTAGACTCCACCTACCACAGCAATTGTCGCCAATTAAAAGCTGCGATTTCAATTGATTTGTTTTTTGTATGCTTGGCACATAATCAGCTACATAAATTAAAGCGATCGTGCTTTTTGGCTTTTTGGGCGGGCACTTTGACAAGGGGCAGAAGATCTTTAAGACGACGCCATGACAACTGAAACTTGAGGTCTGTGTTGTAGCTGTAGCTGTAGCTGCTTATAATTTCATCATTAGGCAAACGCTGAAGTTGGTAATGCATGCGAATCGATGCCAGTTGCCAGTTGCCAGTTGGCATTTAATGGCCATTATAAATCTTGAATCGAGCTACTCGAACAGGTGACAGGCCACCAGCTACAAAGACTGACAATATGTTTGCATACAGTGGAGCCTGCTTAACAGAAACAGAGCAAACAGATATTCAATTTATTTATTTATTTATTAAAAAATATGTACTATTGTACTGTATTTAGCTTCATATGAAAGCTGTCCAACTTGTCTGGTTTCTACTATACATAGCCGATAACTGCGTTTTTGAATATGCACGCCCCGATCTTTAACTAGTTATACACATGCATAAATATGAGACGATCTGTCTGTCTGTCTAGCTGAGTGGCCAGATCGTGTCCTCTCCTCAACTCGCTCAGTTGTCGCTGTTGGCCGCATTGATTGACCAATAAACTTGCAGCTTGATATCAGGTAACGCTGTTAGTTATAGTTTGTTATTGGCTGCCTCACTGGCTGGCTGCTCGTATCTGGGGCCCCTTAAGAATTCGCCAGCATTCGCAAACTGAAACTCCTCGCCCCAAAAAAAGTGAAACCCGCTTACAGGTTGTCGACAACTTGTTGTTGTTGTCGTTGTCGTTGTCGAGTTGCCGTTGCCGTTGTTGTTGTTGTCTCTGTTGTGCTGCTGTGCTCTTTACTCAAACGGGGCCGCATCATAATTTCCATTTTGCGGTCAGGTTTCGTCCAATCAGCGCTTTGCACATTAGCAAAAAAAAAAACCAACATAAAACAACACATGTTGATTGCATTTAATTTTTGTTGCTGCTTTTGTTGTTGCCGTCTGGCAGCTGTTGTTGTTGTTTGTACTCTACTGCTTTATTATATGTATGTAGTTGTTGCTGTGGTTGTTTTCGGCCGGCCATTAGCGCAACAGTGTGAAATTCGATATTAGTGCAATTCATTTTCAACAACTAATTTTTAGCCAGTCGCTTCGCCATTTCAACTAACTGACTTGTGTTGTTGTTTACTTTTCGGTTTCTTTTTGTATTTTTGCTTATTTTTATACTCTTTTCGAAGAAAATAGTATATTAAGTTTGTGCTGAAGTTTGTAACGCATAGAAGGAAGCGTCTGAGACCCCCAAAAGTTACTGCTTAGAATGACGAAACAAATTGATCTAGCCATGTGCGTCTGTCTGTCTGTCTGTATGTATGCAAACTAGTCCCTCAGTTTTTGAGCTATGGCGATGAAACTTTTCACAGATACTTATTATTCAAACATACATCACATTGGTCGGAGCCGGCGGGATCGGACCTCTATATCTTATAGCTGCCATACAACTGGATGTCGGTTTTGGCCATAATACCCATGTTTTTAAAGCTATCGCTATGAAACTTTGCACAGATACTTATTATTCAAACATACAGCACATTGATCGAAGCCGGCCGGATCGGACCACTATATCTTATAGCTGCCATATAGCTGGATATAAATTTAATATATCAATAGAAAATTTAAATTCATATGATATCAATTTTTACAGCTAATGAAAGTGCTGCAGTTGGCAGAGTGAAAATGATCTAATAGCTCGAAAAGAGTATAAAATCGTCGGCACGCCGAAGATAATCCTTTTCCACTTGTTTTTTTTTACATTTTTGCTTCATTAGTTTGAACAATTTTTACGATAGAAATTGTCTTTCTATTGCAATTAGCACATTTTTCGTGTGATTGAAGGCTGACCGTCTGTCAGAAAAACAGAAAAACAGAAAATCACATTTCGCTCTCCACATACATATATGGAAAATTAATTTTACTCAGCGCGTTACGCCCCGTTCATCATAGAGAGCAGCAGGCCGACCTGTTCTCAACTGATTTCTGTATCTTTTTACGACTTGCGCGTTTTTAATTACAACGACTACTGGGAGGGGGGTTGGCTGCTGCGGGGGTGCTAAGCGCAGAGCAGAGGGGAGTTAAGGGGCATTGGGGGTACTGACGTCTCTGCGAATTGCATACTGCGCACAAGCAGGCGCTGAAATGTTTGTCTGTTAATTTCAAAGCCTCAGTCAAATGTTTTCAATTGCTGTTAAGGCGTAACGTCATATTAGTTGGCCATCTTGACTACCGGGTCGACTTCTATTCAACTCCTGGCCTCCTCTAAGCATTGCGGATGCAATTTGGCAGTGAAAACCAGCTGAGATAAGTTATAGTTCAACTTGGCAAGCTTATCATTTTATCACAACTATAAACGGTGAAATTACGAATAATTGCTCGAAATAAATTAAAATTTAAATGCAGATACAAAGAGGAGCACGAGCCGTGATAAAAACTGTCTCGGGATCAAAAATCTGATACATTTTGACCAAGTTATGGGAGTCTTAGATGTTGTTCAACACATTTCTGAGGACTATCTATGCATTATATTGGCTTGATTGGCAGATTCAAAGAGCAGCTCGAGCCATGATCAAAACTGCCTCGTGATTGAACGTTGGGAACAGCTTTGACAAAGTTGTGGGAGTTTTAAATCATGGAAGGTCGTTTCTAGGACCTAGCAGCCTTACTATGCCTTGATTTCAAATAGATAATCCAAATTGACAATATATACAAACGAATCTTAGCTGCATTTCAAAGTTCAAATAAATAACTAACTAAAGAGCCATGCATTTTATATTACATTTTATATTACCAACTAAATAGAGATAAAAGTCACAGCTACCCACAGTTTTAAATGCTTAAATGGTTGAACACTTCTTTCGTTTGCCTAATTATGGCAGCGTCTCCTCCCACTTCTGCCGACTACTCCATAAGCTCGGCTCATTTAAAATGCGTTCAGCCCCAAAGCTCACACATCGTAAACAATGTCTGAAACAACGTTACGTTGTAGAGGTAATGTTTAAACATAAATTTCCACAAATCAAATCGAGCGCATTTTCCAACACTAATTAGCAACGCCCACGTGAGCTGCGAGGCGATAGATTGGCTGCGTTTCGACTCTTCCTAACCAGCTAAAATGGAAAGCGTTTGAGAAGGAGAAAAAAAGCAACCAGATTATACAAACGAGTTGAAACCTCAGACGACGATTAAAGTCGAAAAGTTGAGAAAATGGGCGTTGCTCGGCCATAAACAAAATCTGGGCTGGTAAAAAAAATGAAAAGCCCCCACCCCCCAAGCAACGTTATGAGAAATGTGTTACAAATTTGAGAACCAAAAAATACAAAAAAGCAGTGTGCTCAATGTCTAGTTTGGAATCGATTCGTCACGTTTAAAGGGCTTTGGCTCAATGTCGACAGTGGATCCACTTTGGGACTGGGGTCAGGAGTCAGGGGTCAGGGGTCAGCAGGGAGGGAGGCGCAGCGTGTAATTTGCATACATTAAACTACTGTGGACGATGTGGCTGGTTCGTTTCTAAACTTAATCTAAATTTAATTATTGTGACCAACAAATGGGTATCCAAAAAAGAAACGAAAACGGCAGCAGCGACATAGAAATCTGAATTTTTATGATTTTTTTTCTTAGTTAATAAATTAATAATCAACAACATAAAAAGCGCTTTTCATATACATATATATATTTTGTTTGTTGGGTTTTTGTAAACGGCGCGCTTTGAACTTATGTACATATATTTTCATAATTTATAAACGATTTTACGAGTGGCCCAGCCAAAAATCGGGGTCTTATTTCAAGCTTTTGAATGATTACTGAAGCCCTCGAAGCGCTTTTACATTGGGGGCACATTGGGGCAAAGGGGGGCTATTATGCTGTTGATATAGTTTTTATAGGCGTTTGATAAATTTCTTTACGTTTTCTACAACAATTAGTTGCAATCAATAGCTATATTGTTTATACGTTGCCCAAAGGCTCCACTTTATTTTTAATTTTTTTTCATTTTAGAAACTATTAAAATTGATCATCGATCGATGCAATCTGCTGTGTATTATCGGTTTCGTTGTGTTCAAATTATGAAAGATGAGCGCTGATTAATACTAAAACAGTTTGAAGTAGGGCAACTGCCGATGGGTATATTATATATATACATATTTATTGAGTTTGAATAGTTTATTGGCTTGAAGAAACCTTGTAGCCATTATGTGAGAAGTTTGTTTGGCTGCAATTACAGTATTATCTTTCTTTCTTCAACTTTGACATCTGTCTTTAAGCTGCTGCAGCCTAGTTACTAACCTAAAGTACTTGAGAGGCTCTATCAAGTAATTCACATCGTACTTAACCTTAAGCCACAACGTGCACATCATTTGCCTGAACCCAAACCCAGAACTTGCTTTCAATTGCCGGCAATAACTCAATAAAAAAAGCAAGAAGACAACGATTTACGTATAGTACATTTTGTACATGAACTTCTTGGAGCAACTTCGACACACATCAAATTATGCATGCAATGCGACGCGACCCGATCCGATCTGATCCGATCGGAATGGTATGGAATGGTATGGTATGGAATGGTATGGATCGGCGGCAACTTCGACCCGACCTGACCAACTCACTTGACTGACTGACTCTATGTAATCGGCCGAGACGAGACGCAGATCAATCATAGCTAGCCTGCTAGCCTTTGGCTAATTTAATATGGCTAAAGATCAAGCCGTCGTCGTCGTCGTCGTCACACACAAAATGTTCCCGCGAACTTTTCAACTGCACTTGCTGCACTGCTGTGCCTGCTCTTTGCCGTTTGGAACGAAGTCATCCTCACTGGCCTGCCCATTGCCCCACGGCTAGCATAAACAGCCAATAGCGTCGGGTGAATCTTTATATACTTATATACCCTGCCAAAAGGGTGTACACTGCATATTTAATGAGTTTCACATATAGGCATTTTCTGCTAATCTATAAACACTATGCAACAAATTTAAAAAATATGGTTTACCAAATATCTGATGTAAATTTCTTATGTCAAAATAGCCGCTGAATCCAAAATAAAATTTTAAAAAATTGTTTCGTAGCTTTTGTCTTTAGCTAAACAACAAAAAGTTAGATTTTCGAATTTTTGAAAAAGGTACCCTGCGAATAATGGCGATATCTCCGAATTTACTTTGTTGATTGTAAGGACTATTAACTTTTCAAAAACAAATAATGAAATAACCTATAAACTAGCCATCTGTACGTTATAAATAGAATTAAACGATAATTGTAATTATTAGTTGTGCAGAAATTATCACACCATTTATTTCATCCCTTTTTCTATTGTATGATAAGAATTCTCATTTTCTCACATTTTATTTTATTTTAAATTGATTTGAATAGCTTTCGCTTACTGCAAGTGTATTGATTCGTCGATGGTACGAATGTAGCTGTTCTTTCAGTTTTTGGTGCGCTATGCTCTGCCAATTGATTTCAAGCCATTGGCATCGTTGCAATAAGCTAGGCCGTGCGAATAGCTTTTCGATCATCATTATGATCATTGTCATCATAATAATAATAATGATGAGCACGATCATCATCGCGGGTCATTGCTACAAATTTTGAACGTTTGGGTCACATAGCCTCCCTCATAGGTAGTCACACGCTGCTCTTCTCTCTCTCTCTCTCTCTCGCTTGTACTCTCTCCTGGTCTGATCTTGTAATCAGGCGCAACGAATTTGTATATGGGCATGCATGACGTGTGGCCTGATGAGCCGTGGAGCGTGTGCAGCATTCGTGCCCTGGCCTAACCTGGCCCCCGACACCGACTCCAACTCCGACTGTGAATCCAAGTGGAGTTCGATCAACACATCAGCCGTCATCGAGCTCGTCATCATCGTCATCATCGTCATCATCATCACCATCATCACATGGGATCACATCGGCACGTCGATGAAATGTTAAAGTTCCAGCAAACAAAATCACGATTGACATGATGCATTTGTTGCAATTGTTGTTGCTGTTGTTGCTGTTGTTGCCGTTGTTGTTATTGATGCATTCGCATGTGTTGCGCTTTTTGTAGGTGCAGAAAAAATATAATTTCATAATTTTCAATTTCCATGCGCAATCAGCAGGTCAACAAAATTAGCGTGGCCAAAAAAAAAAATAAAAATAAAGCAACAACAATAGCAACAACATAGATTGATTGCCCACCTACAGTTGCTATATGATCTTCTGCAATGATCATAGTTCATAGCGTGTTCACTATTTGCATTTTGCACACATCGTTGAGATTTCGCTTTGATTATCGATTGCAGCGCTGGCAAAGTGAGAGGCGAGAGGTCAAAAGTCGCATAGAGCGGAAGTTATTTGCGCATGTGAATGCCCTTGATTGACATTCGATATACACAGAAAACAACTATCGATTATGCTTACTAGACTTGCAGTAATATAAATGAATACTTGCTTACTAATAACTTTCCTTGGTAACAAAATATTTTATAAATATTTATCAATGATTTGTCACTAACAAGTATCGATATTTATCGAAAATTCAATAAACCTTCGATATACAGAAAACAACTATCGATGTAAACTTTAAAATAAGTTAATAATTGCTACTGATAACTGTTTTTGGTAAAATACAAATGTCTTATAACTATTTAGTAATAATTCGTCACTAACAACTATCGATAATTATCGAAAATTTAATAAACATGCAATTTGCAGTTTTGAAAAATCCTTAAATGTTATATACTTTTAGTCTTCATTACAACGGAAGCGAAGCTAAGGGAAAGGCATCAAATTAGACAAGAAAATATCGCTGAAAGCCATACTAGTTTTGGTTTTATTTATTATTTTGCAATAGTGGCTGACTTCAGCGAATAGGCCACTTAAATTGCTCTTGGTGTTTGCATGTTCATTAGCAGGCGACCGACCCCATTTTCAGAACATGTCCTCACTCGCATGGCATGCCCATATAATTACACGCACAAAGATTGTTCTATGGACGATTGAAAACACAACTTTAGGAGGTCGCAACCTGGCAGCAGCAGCAGCAGCAGCAGCAGCATCAGCAGCAGCCAAAACTCATGAAATTCGATGCTTTAAGTAACACAGGCATCGCCTTGAATTCCTTTTTAGCTGCGGCCAGCAGACAACAACATTTGCTGTTGTTGTTGTGGTTGTTGCTGTTGTTGTCGCATGTAATTGGCTGTACATTTCGACACCCCGGCGACAACAGAACAGCACAAGGAACAAACCAACAACAACAACAAGAAGTACAACAGCAATTGCAGTAATGAGCTTACATTACAAACATTGCAAAAACATTTCGCATAGTGTCCACTCGACAAAAATATGAAGAGGCGCTCCCAAAAAGCAAAAAAAACGCTCATATAGAAAGCGCTGGTCATTGAAATTTCCGATTCGAAAATGTCGCTTTCCACGCACATTTCTGGTGCGGCTGTGCTTAATGCGTCTTATTACCTATAAGACAAATCCTAATTATACAATAAATTCCATTTTGCATGCGCACATTGCGCGTTTTCACCCAATGTTTCGCTCAGCTGCCTGGCTGCCTGACTGCCTGACGCCTCCTGCTGCAGTTGCTCCTCCTGTTGCTGCTGATAAAAATCTCGCAAATTTTGTGCCGCAGTCGTTGGTGCATTGCAGCTGGGAACTGCACACACACACTGGACACGGACATGGACACGGACTGGACTGGAGTGGACTGTGTGTTGTGGTGTGGCGCATCTTGGTGCAATAAAAATAAAACCATAGACTAAACGATAACACAACAGAGGCGCAGCAGCATCGGCAGGAGGATCGGATCAGGAGGAGCAGTAGTTGATGTCTAGGCGTGTTTGTCTGCGTTTTCTGTCTTGTAATTGTGTCTTGTTAATTTCGCATATTTGAGCAAACGGCAATTTACAGTTGAATGTTGACTTGTTGCAGCTAAATCTAAACTTAAAGCCAAGACTTCAATCTGGCTTCCAAGAACAAGTCTACTCCTCACTCTCAACTCAAGGGTAATTAAAGTGCGTTGAAATTTGTTAGTTGTCCACTTGGAATAGTTTTTGAAGAAATCAAATCTTTACACGTTGAGAAAAATGTGCGAATTTCTGCAAAAGCTGGAAATGAACGACTTTTTTATATAATCTTGTTAAGATAATATTTTCAAAATATTTTATACCTCTAAGTTAATTATTTCCATTATAGTAATATCGGTTTCTTAAGTTTATGTAAAGAAGAGAAATTTTAATTTATTTTTTGGATTCTAAAACATAATTTCAATTATTTTTATATAGGCAGTCTATTTTTTATATCTCTATATTTTATTATATTATATTTGGTATATTAAACATTTAATCCATAAAACAGAAGCGAAATTAGTTCTAAAGTACTTATTAATATTTTAATAATCTGCAACTCATAATCATCGATTTCTAGACTGATTTATGCCTTGCTTGCATTACTGATTTTAAAACTAGATATTTTTGTCAAGTGTGTGCCATTAAAACGAATCAGTTGATGTTAGTCACCACAGATTTTGATGGGCCCATCATAGGTACCCCGTTTCTTGGGGGCATCTCATGTGGTTCTGGTAGCTGGCCGCAAATTTGTTATATCGTTGCTTAGGTGCTGCTGCAACACATAAAGTCGAGTAGCTTATGGTGCATTGCACGTGATTTTGTCAGCTGTTGATAATAAAAATGGGATTGAGAGAGCCGTTGCTGTGATCGCCGCTGCCAGCTGCCAAATGGGCTGCACTCGTGTCTGCTGTTAATTAAATTTAATTAATTGCAATTTATTAAAATGATAATTAAGCCAAATATTTATGCAAGTCGTTTGACTTTAGCTGGCTAAAACTTTAACGGCCTTTACTTGTGACATTTATGTGCTAAATATTTAGAGTACTTATGTGTTGGCAGCAGTTATAAATAAATGAGTTATGGTTACTGATTGTTATCCATACACATAAGTTGTGATTAGTTTCTGCCATGGTTTTGGGTTACTCTCCACATAAATCACAAATAACGTTCATTTGGAGTCTTTTTTCGAAAGTTAGTTCGCTTTGAGTGTATATTAGTAGATATTTTATATTGTGAAGTGTTAAATATATCTGTAAAGTTTTAGAACCACTAATTTGGCAGTATTACAAATGCGTAAAGTTACAGACAAATAGCATAATTTATAAATAATTACTTAGTATACGTTTAAGCAGCAATATATATGGGAAATAAAAATATGATTGGGCCATAATCTGTAAAATCGCTTAACTAATTATGGATTTTCTAAATTTACTTTAAATAATTAAACAAGTATAATAAAAGAAAATATTGGATTTATTATTTACTTTTCATTGATGTAAACTTATTATAAGTCTGTTATTTTGATGGGTATATATATCACGTAAACTTACTTAAATGTAGTTTTATACTGGTAAAAAGTCTAGGTCAGATAACGATTTTTGTTGGTTTGTTTTGGTTTTCTGATCAAAGATTTGCACAGTTCCGTTAACTTTGCCCAAGTTGCTGATTGAAACAAGTCGTTGATTCTCTTTGTTTGCAACAGCTGAGTTGATTCGCTGACCTTTAGGCATTGTGTCGTATTCTTTAGCAATGATCCCTTTCCAATGTATGTATATATTGACTACCAGTGGCTACTTGGAGCACAAGCAGCAGCAGCAGCAGCAACAGCAACAGCAGCAGCAGCAGCTAACTATAGAAGAAACGTTCGCTCTATTTCTGGCACAGGCGCATGCATATGATATGCACTTTAATTTATTCAAAGTCACGTTGCTGGGAACGTATAGAAAAGCGAGTTGTACTTGTTCCTATGCCAATACAATATAAGTACCTTATGGCCCCTATAGCCCAAACAGAAGTGCTGAGTGAGTCAGCTAAGTGCATCAATTTCCATTTAACTGTAAGCGATATTTTGCCAGCAGCAGCAGCAGCAGCAGTTGCTGCAGTCGCATCGAAATATTGCCAATATTTGTGTTGTTGTTGCTGCTGCTGCTGCTGCTGCTGCTGCTGCTGCTGTTGTGCCAAATTGCAAAAGTCAAACTGAGATTGGAGGAACTTGTGCTGACTGACGTTGTCTAAACAAAAGACTCAGGCAACGAACTTGACTAAGGCTGCCTGCTGCCTGCTGCCTAAAGCCTGAAGTGTGGGTGACATCTTCAGCAAACACTTGAGGCGTTTGAGCTATTTGCGTTGATTGCCAGGCCAAGCCAAGCCAAGCCAAGCCAAGCCAGGCCAGGCCATCCCAGCCCACAGCGTGATAGATAGAGAACGACTGAGAGCTGAGAGCGACTGAGCGAGAGAGATAGTTGGCTAGAGGAGTTTCGCCAAAGCCAAGTCTTCATCGAAGTCGTGTTATTGTTGTTGTTATTTTAGTGCTACCGTTGGTTGTTGTTGGCCCACCCCCCGCTGCTTCTGCTGCTGCTCACAATGTTGTTGATGATGCTTCAGTTTTGTTTTGGTTTTTGTTTTTGTATTTGCAACTAGCCGAGACTTTTGTTTATTTTCCTAACACTTCAATTGGCATTCCACACAAAAAGCGAAAATTGCAAAACGTGAGTAGTTTCGAGTTCTAATTTAAAATAATTTTTGTGTTGACGCTTTTGCAATTTTTTGTTGTTGTTGCTCGCAAAACGCCCGTTTGCCGATGCCTCTATTATTATTTTTTTTTTCCTCTCCTCTCGATTCTCTTTTTGTTGTTGTTGTTGTTTGTGTGCGATTTTTTGTTGTTGCTCCTTCTTTGCCATTTCGTAATAGAGTCGTTAAGTGGCCCGTTGCGCTCTTTTTGGTAATTTGATGAACGATTTTTGATAATTTTGCACATTGTTTTGCACGTTTTTGTTGGGTTTTTGCTCGCTTTGACCCGTGTGACGACTGAAGCATCTTTCAGCCGCCCGTTCAGTCCGTCCGTCCGTCCGTCCGTCTGTTTGTCTGCGATTTTTCTCTGCTTCTCTTTCGCCTTTGTCTGATTTTAATATCAAGTGCAGGCAAGTGGGTAATTATTGTTGTTGACGCTGCTGCTGCTGCTGCTGCTGCTGGAGATGGAGATGGAGCTGAAGCTGAAGCTGGTGGTGCAGCTAAAAACGTTGACCACTCAACTGTCAATGCTTGAGTGCCCAGTTGCTGTTTGTGCCCCACCCAACCCAACCTCGCCCCGCATCCAAGTAACTGTATGTGTGTGTGTGTGTGTGTCTGTGTGTGTATTTGCCCATTTGGAGTGCTGCACTTTTCTGGCCAGCCTGTCGAACTTCACCTGTGTGTGATTTGCATATGTGGCCAAGTGAAGCTGCTTCTGTTGGCTGCAATGCGAATGCTGCCGCTGCCACTGCCGCTGCTGCTGCTGCTGCTGCTGCTTTGAGTGCCCATGAATAGTCACAAAGCATTAAGCACTTCAGTGAGAGGAGCGCTGCCAAGAGAGGGGTTCGCTCACAATTATCTACACAATATGGCAATCACATATGTAGATATTGCACACACAGCACAAACACCAGCATCAGCCAGCAACAGCAACAGCAACAGCACCAGCACCGACTTCAAGTCAAGTCAAGTCAGCCCAGTCAGCGTAGCCCAACCAGTTGTTCAATCTAGGAAGTGCATGAGTTGCATTTTCCATATGGCCACTGTCCGTACGTCTGTCCGTCCGTCTATCCGTCTGTCCGTCCGTCCGTCCGTCCTTGCGGTCTGTAGCTGCGACTGCGACTGCGCTGCGTTGCCATTTCCTCATTACTAGCCAGCGAGCGGGTCGCAGTCGCAGTCGCAGTTGGCTAAAAAGAAATTGAACTTTTTCACACCAGAATCGATTGTAATTGAATGCCTGAGGGCGCTCAACACAGAGCCGCCAGAGAGGCTCTGCCAAACCATCCTAGCCTATTGCCTTGCCTTTGCTTTAGCCTTTTGCCATCGCCTTCGTCTGCGCCTGGCTTAATGCAAATTTTTCTCATTTTGACATTGGAGAATTTTTCAAACGCCAAAAAAAAAAAAACTTTCCCAAAATACTTACGTGAGCCAAATGGGGCCAAGACACACACACACACACACACACATACACAACCGCACCACCAATGGCGTACATTAAATTGCTTTATTTTGGAAGCACCAGTGCTTCTCCAGACACCATCGAGCTGTTGATGATCAGCCAAAGCTGATGAGCTGCATCGGCATCTGGCGGCGATTCCAACTTTTTGTGCTCAACGAACACCTGCTGCTAACATTTTCCTATAAATTGAAATTTGAAATAGCAAGTTTTGTGCGGACTTGCGCCGCAACAAGGTTGAATCAACTGATCGAGTGCTCCAAGCCAGCTAGCAGACGTTCAGATGCCCTTACTTTGCACTTTGTGCAGAAAACTTTACATTTTTAGCAGAAGTTGAAATATAAATTGGAAGAAAACGTTTTATATATTTGTTTTGAATAATATGCAAACATAAATGATGTGCTAAATAACTATAAATATATAAGTATAGATATTCTAGAAACATAATATATATTGTATAAATATATATATATAAATATCATCATCTCCAACAGCACAACAAAGCTGAAATGCTTTCTCTGCGAACTCGAAACTTGTATGGGAACTTCATTAGCTAATTCGATTTCGCCATAGTTCTGCCCTAATAATTTCTCAACAGGCGCCATTTGCTATGCGTAAATTTCTCAAAGGTAAAACGAAACATCCAAAAACTAAATTCCCATGGCCCCACATAACGCTACATAGCGTAACAACAAATTTATGGCTTACAACGATTCAACATTAGAAAATCGACAAAAAACCAAAAGCCCCCCCAAAAAAAAAAGCAAAGTAAATAAAAATGTAAATGATTCATTTGCTTTGCTCGCACAGCAGACAAGAAATCAAAGCAGAGGTGTTTAATTACCAACAAATAAACAAAATGGAAACGATTAATTCAATTCGCCAATTTTGTAACGAACGGCCCCGTTATGGTTAAAACACAAAACAAAAAAAAATCCAAAAACAAACCGAAACTGTTTGAAATTGTAGCTAAATTTGTGGTCGATCTTTGTCTATGGCCCCGCGGGGCAATCAGCACACAGACAAAATAATATGAAATAGAAATCCCACAATAAAACCAAAACAACAACAACAACAACACACACACACAACACAGTGAGACAAAACACAATAATCAACCTCGAAAAGGTTGTGTGCCATTTATCAAATAATGTGTAACTTGGCCGTTTGCCCAGCTCCAGAAATGGAGATGGAGATGGAGCTGAATCTCTGTGCCTGGGTCTGGGCCCTATTTGTGGATGCGGCTGCCCATGGTGTGAGTTTCATTTGCCTTATGATACATGGCGGCGCTGCCCCTCTCCATCTCCATCTCTCTTTCGCTTTATCTCTCCCACTCTATTTGTGAGTCTTGGATATCGTCCCGCTCTGGGTCAGACATGTGAGTTCAAACTCATCCGTCAAGTGGCTGGTGCTATGGGCTTAATGGATCGACATCGTCTCGCTTTTCGACCTGCTCCTCCATAGTACAAAGCATTGGCTAGTTGTGTTTTGGTGTTGTCATTTATCATTTGATTTGCTTTTGATTGCTCGTTGCTCGCTGCTCGCCTCGGTTTCGCTTTTGGCATCGGCTTCGGCTATGGCTCGCTCTCGGCCTAATAATTGTTAACAAGTAAAGTCTATTTAAGCCTTGTTCGTGGCTTTGTTGCCGCTATTGCTGTTGTTGTTTTTATTGCTTTCGCTTTGCTTGTGTTTAATTGGTTCACATGATTTGTAAATTAAACAATTGCGGCGCATGTAACAACCACAAATTCTAATTGAAAATTGAGCATGTCGAAAACGGTGTGAGCTTTGACAGCTCCCTCCTCTACTCTCTTCCCCTGCTCCAAGTATCACTGTTTATTTATTGTGGTGTAATTATTGTTTTTGTGTATATCGCATGCTGCAGCTAAATATAATTAAATACATTACGTATACGTATGCGTACTACGTATGCTGTCATAATACTAAAATAATGCTATCAATTCAAATATTCATTGTTAAATTAATTATGATTCTAGACTACATATTAAAAACCATACAATTATTTTAGGAATTCTTGCAAATAACAAAAATAAATATTGTTCAAAAAATTAGCTACATTAGCTATTAGCTTTTTATCTATGAATGGGGATGTTTATTTTGAAAATATACATAAATATAAATGTGTATTCACTATCAAAATAAAACTCTTTGCTTATTGCAAATAAGTATTATGAAATATTACACTTTCTGTTTAAATATATAATTGCTCTTATTAATATAAGAAAATGTGCTTAATATTCTAATGTGTTATAATATAATAATATTTAATTTCTTAAAATATATAAAATCTTTGTGTAGTAAAAAAAAAATATACAAGTGAAAAATATGAAATTTAATCTTATTTAAATACAAATTAAGTATTAAATTGTAAAATATAAATTCCTGCATTTTTTAGTAATATTAAAGTGGCATTTACGATTGATACAATTGCGCTACTCGCATAAATAATAGAGTCGCTTTATATATAATCAACATTTCATAATTTTTTCATATTTATAATCTATCATTACACGTTTATAATGCCTTGAAGATCTGGCTAGTCAATTGATCGCATCTTGATTTTATTATGCTCATTCATTGCAATAGAATGGAGGTATTTGGGTCTAAGCACATTGTTTTTGGCATGCAATCATCTCGTTTGGCAATGCAATTGCACTAAGCTTGTGGCTGGATCTGTTTAGGAGGACTGCGACTGCGACTGTGGCTATAGCTGTGGCTGTGGCTGTGGCAGACTCCGCTTGTATCTCTTATCTGTGCAACGCCTGTGGCGCAAATCTCTCTACACGCAGTGTTGCCCCCAAGTGGCGACCTCTTGCGACTGCATAAGTTTTTCGCTCATTACAGCGGAAAAACTCGATCCAAAAGATTATAATTGATTAAGATGAATCAGCGTTGCGGTCAAATGTTTGATGGGAATATAAATTGTTTGTGGTTTTGTGTAACGATGCAGTTGGACAGGCAGAAATTCCAAAAAAAAAACAACTCAGAAACTAAGCAGCTTGGCCCAGCGAAATCAAACGCAACATTTAAAGCTGACTGTGCCGCTGGTGCCGCCTGTTGATGATGCGACTGATGCAGCTTAGGGATTCAGTCGATGCATGCTGCAGGGGAGAGGAGGCCGAGTAGGGGAGGAGGGCTCTTGGTGTGGCTTTAAAAGTGGGAAAGCATCATCAGCACAATGCCAAAATGCCACTCGGCTGCAAGGCGGTAAATCTAAGCCGTGGTAAATAAATCAATCGTACTGCAAATTTTCTCTCTGCTGCGTTTGATTTTTGCTGCTGCTGTTGTTGTTGCTGCTGCTGCTGCTGCTGCAGCGGCTGCTGTGGCTATTGATGAGCGGCCATCAATATTTGTCTAGTTCGAGCTGGAATGTGGCCCGAGCATAAGGAGCAATAGAGACAGAGAGTGCGAGAGAGAGAGAGAGAGAGAGAGGGAGGGAACCAGAGGAATCAGCGACCTGGGACCCGGCCTAGTGTGAAGTCTTCGTCTTTTGACTTGACTCCGTTGCTGATTGCGTGTGGCAAACTTCCTGTTTAGAGACCATTCTGCCATTCGGCCGTTGTTCGTGCCCTCTTGGGCCACCCAGACCCACCATCGACAAAATGTTGCACTTTTTTACTGCAAATGAAGATTGAGCTCAAGGTTTGGCCAGCTAATTAAAGTCTAGCTGCTACACACACACAACACACAACACACAACACCCAACACACACCTACAGCTACAGCTACAGCTACAGTAGCTCCACTTGAGCTGCCCACGATTCGCCTACAGTGCTAACTCAAATGTTGAGACACAATCTTCATCATCATCAACATCATATTGCAGTCTATTTTGCTGGCTAGCGATAAGTTTTCAAATTATATAATACTTTATTTGTATAACATTTGCATTGACTTAATTGACAATTGGACTAACTGACTTGCCCGTGGCGACTACTGCATCCAACGATGACGTGTTGCACGTTCCACATTGCTCTCCAGCCACCAAAACTCAACGAGAACTCTTGTATAAGGAAATCGCAATAGGTGCAGGCGTTTCCCAAATTTAAGGTAGACTAGCAAATGAACTGCAAAGTAAAAGGGGATCAAATGTGGTTTATAATATTAAAGCTGATGAAAGAAATCACAATAGTTACTTATTGCCACAACTCAAAAACTCCTAGCAAAAAATATATATGAAAATGTAGCTTTACATTTACAAAATTTGTTCTTATTCACTTGTTTAAAATTAACCTATAATCATTGCACTAGCTACTACTGTTTATATACTAATTTCGTATATTAATTTAATATATTCATCCACTTTTTATTTATTTAATATTTTATTATAATAACTCATTGATTTCTCGTATATTTGTATTTCATTTGCCGTTTTGGTTTAAAATAGTTTCTAACTATTAAAATTATAGAAAATGTTCACTATAAACAACTGCTGTGTGAAAGCAAATGTGCTCTAATATGCACATTAAATGAATTGTGAAGTGTATTATAAAGAGCTTGGAGAAATAATAGAATAAGTAACAAGTCTGGCAAACTGGCGACGCATGTGGGATGTTAAAGGTGAGGTTACAAGCAGCAACAACAACAACAACAACAACAGCAGAAACTGAGACCAATTCAGTGCCCAAGCCCAGAGTCTGTTGAAGGCAGCTCCACGTTGCTCGCGTTGTTCCCATTCCCATTCCCATTCCCGTTTCCTTTTGATTTGTTTTGGTTGCGGTTGTGTGTGGCAAGCGTCGTGTGCCTTGCCACACATATGGGCACGGCGATGACAAACGGAGCGCCTCAGCTCTCCGACAGAGAGACAGACAGACAGACAGACAGACAGACAGTTAGATAGACAGCTGGACAGACATTTAATTGAAATAAAGAAGTTTAATTTAGCTAAAACGTTGAGGTGTTTGCACAGTCTGTAACTGAAACCGAGAGCGACTGCTGCTGCTGCTGGGCTGCGTGGGAACATTGCCAGATGAGATTAACTCGCGCTTAACTTGCGAAAGAAAAGCGCACACAACTGCGACTCATAGGTGGCGCCAGCATGTGGGCTAAATGTGTCGCCAACATGCAACGAACGGATTCCAACTGCCGCTTGCAGATCGCATTATTACGACACAATTACAAGCGCATCCGAGGCGCCCCGATCCGCTCGTCCGCCTCGCCTTCGTCTTGGTCTTGGTCTTGGTCTTGGTCCACCTCGGTGCACCTTGGTCCGGTAATTGCAATTGAAGCGCAATCAATTACCTACCGGCTGGTGGGCAGTCCGTCTTCGGTCTGCCAGCCTATAAGTAAAAGTCGTCTTCACTGGCCAACAACTAGCACCACCAACAGCACCACCACATGCTGTGCTCCGCTCCGCTCGCTGTGGCTCTCGCCAAGATTTACTTGCTCGGCCGCACTTAAATGGAGCTCAGCTCGCCAGTTGATTGCGTGCAATTTATTAAGACGCGCTAACAAGACGTGTGAATGACCAAAGCGGAGCAGGCCCCCAGAAGCTCTACAGCTGCCACATCGCTGCTTGCCTCTTCAGTTGCCTCTAACAACCATCCCCCTGCCACCTGCCACCTGCTGTCTGTCTGTGCGCCTGGCATTTAATTGCACTGCCTTTGCCGGTGGTGTCTCTCATCTATTTTTTCGGGGGAAGCAACACCCATTTATTATTTTTGCTTTGATTTGAATATATATATTCAAACGGTTCTCATTGCTAAAATACAAATACAACTTGTTCTGCTTGCAGCTTGAGAATTGATTTAACTTTTAATTTAAGTTCATTACATCTTATTTTACCTTTTCTGAATTAATATAAATTTATTATAACCCCAAAATTTGACTTAATTATAAGTTAAATTTTTTCATTTTTAAATCACTTGTCTGGCATTTCAATTTCTAAGGTTAAGAAAAGCTTGTTTTTATTTTTATCGGTTTTTTTCACTTTAATATATGCATATGTGATTTTTGATCGACAGCAATAAGGATATTTAATAAATTTAAGTATCAATTATTAAATTAGGACTTCTAGAATTTATGAATAAACTATAATCATATATACAGATAACACAATTTGTAGAATAGAATAATTAAAATTCAGATTGAATTTAATCATATGATCAGATTGACTTTTTTCAATTCAGCAAACAGAACTCTAAGATAGAAAGTGGTCTCAACAATGCTACTTAAAATAATGATATTCTTTTGCCATTTTATAGATTGATTGAAATTATTGTATTCTAGCAAAGTAACTTCTTCAGATCTAATCGGATTTAACTTTACCTTAACTACTATAAAAGTAGTCTAGTTGGATTGGAAAGTCTAGTTAAGTTCACTGGCTGACCTCTCTTGTCTCACTTTCTATATTTTATATAAATTCTTTTGTGTCGACTGTCAGTAGTCGACAATAAATAAAATAAAATAAAAATAAAAAAAAAAATAAACACACTTCTTCCATTCGAAATGCATATCTATCATTTGCCATCTTTCTCAACTCTCTTGGCTCACAATCAGTGTCGTCTCCTGTTACCACGATTCACCCACGCAGCCCACAGCTTGTGTATCCGCTCAGTATCTCAACTAAGAAGCCCATTACTGTCTCATTCCCGACTCATTCAACCCGTTTAGCATGCTCACCAAAGGCTAATCTTCAAGCTGACTGACTGCCACGCTGGCCACTCAACAAGTCTGGGCTCCGAGGCAGGAGACTGGAGACTGGAGACGACATTGGCGACAGGCCATTGTTTTGACTTATTGCCTGGGTTTCTTACTGCTCCAGCCAGGCAGCAAGATTGATCTTTGTGCAAATATATATATATATATACATATATATATATAGATACATTTTTTCATTCGATTTCTGTTGGCTGGCTGACTGCACTTGTTCGCCTCCGGTTATGGGGCCTGGGCCTAGCCCATGAGTTGTTAAATGTTTAACACGTGATATGACAAATAAATTACATATGATCAACAGATGCAGCTAAAAAGGAAACAAAACCGAACCAACGAACGAATGAACGAACGTCTATGACTTAATAAAAGCTTGTAACGATCAATCAGTTTTATGTTGTTGACGTTGTTCTACATTCATCATCATCATCATCAGCATCATAGTCATCTGCAGGCAGCTAACAATAACAACAACAGCAACAGCAACAACAACAACAACAACAAGGATCGGTGTATTTGCTATTTTAGATTGATCTGTTTGAAAATTCTGACTGCGAATTAGACTTGTGATTTGTTTGTGTTCTCAACAAACTGAAGGATCGATCATGTGGAGCAAAGTTGTGCTTAGTTTGCTGTTTTGTTGAATTGCATTTTATTATGCGATTATATGCAAAATAAAATATTATATATATTATGTAATTATATATGCATAGTAATATATTATATATATATATATTTCATTTATTAATTTAGTTTAATTCACAGAGGCAAAGTGAAAGCAAAGCAGATTAACAATTAAAATTGAAATTTGGACAAAGGGCGAAATAATATATTCACAATTTATTTTATTGATTTATTGCTGTATCTAAGAAACACTTACTTAATTTATGTTTTAATTGGATGATGAGTATATGTATTATGAGCTTGCATGTATTTTTCTTAATGAAACTTTATTATTTGTCTTTCTTGATTAAGTGATATTTATGTTGTCAAACAAATAAATCAGGCTCTTCTACCAATTGATAAATACTTGAAATAAATCAATTCTTTTATTTGCAAAAGTGATTAGCTCTATTTTTATTTCTAAAATTTTTCCTCAAATGTAATTTAGTCTTTATGCTTTACTTTTCTCATTTCTATTTGAATTTCTATAGAAATTCTTATACATATCTCATATCTTACATACGAGTCTCCTAATTGGTTTAGTATGTGTTGGCACTCATTATAAGTTCCCAATCTTTACAGTTTTCAGATATAATCACTCTTATATATGACTGTTATATATAGATTCCTTTGGTATCCATTATTTATGCCTAATTCTCTGACGATTTTATGAACGACCTGTGTTCTGTTACCTTTGTTCATTAGGATCGTGCGAGCGAACAGTTCGTTTTATTTATTTAGCTGTTATGTTCTTTGTACATTTACGAACACCATAATATCTTATATGATTTGCACCCAAGGCCCAAGTCGAATGTTGGATCTGCTGGTGTCGTGTTTACTCTTCCTGGGCTGCAAACACTTTGATTACTGTGCCAGTTCCCATCCCATAGCCACAGCCATAGCCACAGCCACAGCCATATGCCGAATATCGAGCAACAAAATTATAGAGCTCTCTCAGTCCGAATGTAAATGGGGTTGCGGGTTGTTGCAGTTTATAGTTTATAGAAGATCACTTGCCGCAATAAAACACTTAAAACTGACGACGCCATTTGGCCTCGAGAGAGAAGCTGCAAATGCCGCCGCCAATAAGCGATGCTTTGCATGACGAATAGAAAAACTAACCCAAAAGTCACGCTAATAGTAAATTGAGCTCAGCAACCAACACTCATCTCTCAAATGCTCTATTCCAACACATGCCAACTGATTCAACTGCACAGACGAAGATTTCATACTCTACTAAAGCGCTTTTGAAATAGTTGTATGTTGAGTAGTAATCAAATTAAGTGTACTTAATTTTATAAGCAACACCATTTTGTAAACAAAACCTCAATTTTCGTAGCAGCTGCGTTCTAATGATACCTATATAATTTAGTAATCTAATTTATATTAAGTGAGTGGCATTTAATGATGAACAAACCTGTAGCAACAAAAAGCATTCATAAACAGACAGAGAAATAAATAAAGTACTAATATAAGTTGCTGATAGTCTTAATATTTATGTTTTTATTTATGTTTTATTATGTTTATTTATGTTTTAGATTCACACACAAAAAAAAAAACATTCAAGATCGTTTTTGTAGCTCAAACTTAAGTAAGTTTTTCCCGAACTATTAATTCTGAAAATTAAAATTTAAATAATTTCATATATATTAATTCAGATAAATTAGCAAGAATTTATATATTAAATTGCATAAGATTAACATCAGTTATTCAGAATATTCAAAATAAATTAAAAGAATCTGTAGCTTTTAATTAGCTATTTAGATTCAATAGTAAAATCTTTCTTATTTTAGGTTAAACCAAATATTCCAATCAAATACAAAATAATGCAATTTTAAAAGATTAAAATTAAAGTTTTGGCATATAATTACAATGCAATATTAAATAATGTTGTCGTAATCACAATTATGTTTTTATACCAATACCAAATGATTTGTATGAGAAATTCGTACAACCCTGTCGCAAGGGTATAAAAAACGTAAAAGCTGATACACAGCCCCCCAAAAAAACAAAAAACGGCGCAGAAGAAATTGCAATTTTTCATATGCAACAATTGACACCCTCTAGGCACACGTCCACATCGTCATCCTCATCCTCATCCGCATCCACATCGTCATTGTCAGAAAGTTCCCAGACATTGCAGGATCGTGTTTTTGGCTGCTTGCTGATGTCCAAGCGGAGACGACGATGATGATGGTAAAGTGGATTAATGTGGCATGAAATGATTTGGTGAAATAATGCAGCAAGGTGAGTGTTGGACACTTGGACACTGGACACACGACGTCTTCGGTTCGCAGCTCTCAGATACTCAGATCGGTTTTTTTCTCTTTATTTTCGGCTCCAACTCACACGCAGTGGCCCACTCTAACGAGTTTTTCATAGCGGCTACCTGTACACCGTTTTCTTTTTGGCGTTTTTGGCTTTTTTGCTGTTGTTGTGGTTGCTGTTGTTGTCTTTGCAGCAGCAGTACAATTTCCATGGCCCGTATGGGTCGCTAGGCATGCAGGGCAATTCCCATGACTTGATAACACAATTTGGCAGAGACTTCATTTACCGCAAAGTGCATGTGGGTTCAGCGTGGCATCTCCTGGCCAACTAGTAGTGGCTAGTGTTAGTAGTCGTAGTGCTGCTGGTAGTGCGTGGTGACGTCGCCATGACTATGACTATGACTATGACTGAGACTATGTCCCGCGGTTATTACCACTAATAACAAAGCCAAACACAACAAATACATAACGGGTCCCGGTGCTGGCATAGTTCCATACTCTGCACTGTTCCACTGCGCATTCTCCCCGTTTCCTCGTTTCCTCGCTGATGATCACAGATTTGTCTACGCAGCTTGGACAACGCCTCCCGATTGCCAATTCACTTGTCTCCGTTCGCTTTCCCTTCCTGAGAACTATGTGAAAAGAAGATTTAGCAGCATTTCGTTTGTATTCTTATGCAAATTGTTGGTCTGTGTGTCAATTATCGATTAATTATCACAATTCCTATAAGTGTTATGGTTAAGATAGCGCAACAGTTGCCTGACTGCTAAGTATATCATTATTTAGAGAGCATTATGTTATTATTTTGAAAATATAGGGAATGTTGTGATTTTCGATACATAGATTTTCATAAAATAATTTAAAGACCAAAATATAAGCAAATCAATCAAAATATTCCGCATGGAAATCGATTAATTATCAGGTATATAAAGAAAATTGAATTATGCAAATATTTCTAGTATAGCTTGTAAAATTCTTATATAATAATATATAAATAATCTGAAGAGCTAAGCTCACACAAAATTATTATTCTTTTCATTTTTAAAATGGATTTGTTAAGAAAAAAATCGTTTCAAAACAATTTGTATTATTTTGTTAGCTTATCTGCAATAGTTGCATATTGATTTCATAACTGTGTTAAACGTGTTCTTTTTAGCTTTAATTTAAAACAATTTTTCATGCAGCTGGAAATTTTCTTTTTACATTTTTCGCAATTGTTTGCTTTTCATTAAAATTCCACAACGAATTCGTGAGCGGTGCTGGCCAAAATCAGCACAACTCCCACACCACACCATTCAGCCACCACTCAGGCACCACTCAGCACCACCAGCAACAGAGCAAGAGCAAGAGCAAGAGCAAGAGCTGCAGCACCACCAGCAGCAGCACCACCACAATGCACTTCGCATTTCGTGCTCTACATAATTCATCATCAATCCACACTGTTGCCAACTGGCAACCAACTGATGTTGGCGATTTCGAGCAGGCTTCCTGCGGGCACAAGGCACAAAATAAGCAGACAGCTTGTGGAAGGTGTGTGGTGCGGTGGTGCGGTGGGTGGTGCGGGCCTTTCTGCCACATTTCCAATCAGGCAGCGTCCACAAAATATTGGAGCAATTTCCTATTGGCTCGAAATGCTTTCGGTATGACTTATTTGCCTTGCAGTCGAGAGACAATGTCCAGTTCTCGTTTTAGCCTTTTGCACCTACAACTTAACGCCGCCAAACTATCGAAGGCGAAGGCGATGGGTATCGGGTATTGGGCATCGGCTATCGATGATGCCGTCGCACCTTTTGCCTGCTTTTCTTCTTCTTCTTTAGCGTTTTTTTTTTGTTTTTTTGCCAATTTAACTATGCGCCGTGTTTCGTTTTCGTTTCGTTTCGTTCGTTTTCGTATGTTTCGCCGATCCAGAGTCAACTTTGGCATGACTTTTCATCGCTGTCGATTGTCGTGATCAATTGAGAGCAATTTATTATGAAATGAGGGTGAATTATATGAATGAGCGTCGAGGCATCTCTCTCTCTCTCTCTCTCACTCACTCACTCTCTCTCTCTGTCTATCTAGCGATTACACGGCGCGTTAAGCGCCGCACAATTCTTTTGATCTTTTGCAGTCCAGAGATATCTCTCTAGTAAAAGAGCTCATGAAAGATCTGTACATATTTATACTCTTTTCGAAGAAAATAGTATATTAAGTTTGTCCCGAAGTTTGTAACGCATAGAAGGAAGCGTCGGAGACCCCCAAAAGTTACTGCCAGTATGCTTAGAATGACAATACAAATTGATCTAGCCATGTCCGTCTGTCTGTCTGTCTCGTCTGTCTGTCTGTCTGTATGTATGCAAGCTAGTCCCTCAGTTTTTGAGCTATCGCGATAAAACTTTGCACAGACACTTATTATTCCAGGGGACAGCACATTGGTCGGAACCGGCCGGATCGGATCGCTATATCTTATAGCTGCCATACAACTCGAAGTCGGTTTTGGCCATATATCCCATGCTTTAAAATCTATCGCAATGAAACTTTGCACTGATACTTATTATTCAAAAAGACATCACATTGGTTGGAGCCGGCCGGATCGGATCACTATATCTTATAGCTGCTTTACAACTGGCAATGAATTAAATATTCTTAGAACAAAAAAAAACAAAATGTTACGCGACAAAACGATATTGTACAGCTTATGAAATTTCAGTGGTGCAGTTGGCAGAGTGAAAATTCCCTATAGGTTCGAAAAGAGTATAAAATCTTCGGCACGCCGAAGATAATCCCTCCCCACTTGTTTTTTTTTGCTTCTCTCCAAATCTCAAGAGTCCTGATGACTTGTTGCACTTTGCATTCGGTTTGAGTTGTGAGTGTGATTTTTAAAAGTGTTTTACATGGGAAACGACAACGATATCCACCTCCAACTCTCCACTAGCCCCCCACCACCACCCCACCAGAATGCAGAACGATGCGAGCAACGATCGAGACTTGAGTTTCACCAGTTGTTGTTGTTGTAAATTGTCTGTCGACAATTATTTTATTATGCTGTCAACACTTAAATGTAATAATGCCAATAATATTGTTTTATGACAGTCGCAATATCTTTTGTGGAAGCGCATTTTTCGTGCTTCGGATCGATCTAGCTGTTGTTGTTGTTACTGTTGTAGTTGTTGTAGTTGCTGTAGTTGCCTTGAGGCCTTCTTCAGCAACTTCAGCCCACTGCTGCCTCTTGAATGGCGGTCTAGTTGAGCCTCTCAGCTGCATTTCGGTTTCGTTTTAGTTGGCTTTAGTTGTCCAACGATAGAGGTCAGCCATGATTCGTCCGTCTGTCGGAGTTTCTCAGTTTCTCAGTGTCTCAGCCCGCTCATGCATATAGTCTCCTATAGTCGGTTGTCGGTTGTCGGTTGTTGGTTGTTGGTGACGGTGGGAATTCTGGTGCTCAGCATCGGAGCATGGCACTTAAAATGCTCGCATTGCTGTCTGTTTTATGGCCTCAACTAGTAATTGGTTCATTAGCCCTGCAGTCGGAACCGTCCCAAAAGCAACTGAGGTAGTGGCTGAGCAATTTGATTCTTTTGGCTTTAGTTGGTTTAGTGTCTGATTTTAAGTAGTTCACAGTTGATTTGATTGCTTGTGCACACCGTTGGCAAAAGTTCAAGTGGTTAAGGCCATGTTAACCCATTGCCGGCCCAGCAAGTTAAATTCACACAATTGCATTTGGGATTTATATCGAAATTTCATATGCTAGCTGAATATAGGCATATTCTTGGGTATCATAAAAAAAATTACTTTTACAACTCTTTTGAAAAATAGCCTCTTAAATGCACAGCCTGGGCTGCTCCTGCTCATAAATATTTTAAGCCGCTGACTAAACTTTAGATGCTCTAGAAGCCAAAAGTGATCAAAACGTTCGATGCAGACTAACAACCTTTTATTTATAAGCCAATTAGTAAGCCAGCAGCCAAGAATACAGGAATTCATTAACGTTCTAGTTAATTCAGCTTAACCGTTGACTAACTCAGAAACTAAATCAGTTTTACGTGTTTGCTCATTGATGTCCCAGGAATTCAAAGCAGGTATCTGAGCTAAATTGAAATCATTAGGTATATGACCTGTAAGCTGTTCTTCCAGTCTTAAGTATTTGATTTAACTAATTTAAAGTTTCATTTACTTCCAGTTAAAACTTTTCCAGCTAAAGTGCTGCTATCAGCGGAGATGTTCGTTATTCAGCAAATAAGTATGTTATATATATTTTAAAAACTTGAAATTGTGTTTTTAATAAATATCAAAACCAAAGTCAAAGTGCTTCATTTTACCGTCAAAAATCAAGCTAAAGATGATATAAATTATTGTATGCCCTGCAATATTCCATAATTCCGTTTCAAATCCTTACCACATCAGCAATATCCACTGTTATTGAATACGGGTTCTTTATCGTGTTCATCGGTTCAGTTTTGTGCAAATCGTTCAGTTTCGGTGTCCAGTGTGTGTGGGGTTTTTTCTTTCAGTGCAGTGCTGCAATTTCGGTAGGCAGTCAAGAGCCAGAGTTCGGGTGGTTCACGTTTAAGTAACATGCTGCAGAAAGGTCTATCGTCTAACGGAATTTCTAATCGAATAATTGCCACAGGTAGTAGGCACAGTGGTGGTGGTGCGGTTGCGGGTGGTGCAGTGAATGCAGTTACTTATTTTGTAGGCCCATTGTGTCAATGCGGCTATGACTGGCTATCAACTCATGGCCATCAGAGTGGTGCTGGATGCTGTGCAAGTTGCAGTTGCATTTGAAGTTGTTTCGCTTGCATTGATATAATAAATAAATGTTCGTACCGGCTACGTTCCAAAAGTTGTTGCAATGTGCTGTTGCTGCCAACGTTGCTGTTGTTGTTGTTGCTGTTGCTGTTGTTGTTGTTGTTGGCAGTTTGCCGTGCATCATTCAGCCTCATTTCGTGCAGCTTTGAAGTGTCTCTCATGGCATGGAAATGCGCGCGTTCAAACAAAATTGCTTTAAATTAGCTTTTCGGTGCTTTTTGGTTGCCGACGACTGCCGACTGCTGGCTGCGAGTGCAACAAGTGGCCAGTGGCTGAGGCACAGGTCTTCATTTGCACTGGACGATGCCACCAAAGCAACAATCCATCAATCCATCCATCCAAGTGCCAGCCAGCCAGCCAGCCAGTCGGCCAGTCAGCCAGTCCGCCAGTCAGTTCAGTTCAAGTGGCCGGGTCATCATCAGGCACATCTCTGCACGTGTTGCTGTTGCCGCCACTTTCAAAAGGCAGCCGCTTTTCTTTGCGCTTTAGCCAAGTTTATGGCACTGGGCGAATGCAGTTACGGAATGCAGCAACAAAACGCGTGCGTCTCACATCTCTCTCTCTCTCTCTCTCTCTCTTACTATCTGTCTGTCTATCTCTGTTTCGCTCGGTGGCATTGTCTGTGCGGCCCATAAAACTCGGCAAATCTGCGTATTTCACATGTCAAGATTTGCAAGGCGCTGGCCGAAAGACCAAAGAGCCGGGCAAAGCCGGGCCAGCCGAACAAGTGCAGACGTTGCCTCGCTTGACAGATTTATGGAATTTACTGCATTTTGCCAGAGCAACAGCAAAATCATCTACAGCAGCAGCAGCAACAGCATCAGCAGCAGCAGCAACTTTTTCTCTGCTTTTGTTTTTGGAGTCATTTTGAGAATGGTTTTTCGTTTGGCTTGGGATCTACAGCAAAGGCGATGAGTTGCAGTGGACTCCAGTGCAGCTATGAAGCAATTAAGAACAATTAACGAGATTTGATGGATTGAAATGTTTGTTATTTTCATTCATTGCAAATGCTTGACGTTCCCCAAAATAAAATAAACTGCATGTGTACCAAGCAGCTTGACCTACAATCTTCTAATGGTTAATCGTTACATGCTTATACCCCGTAGTCATTATAAAGTAGAAAAGGGTGTATACGTATAGACACTTTATAGTATTTACACTCTTCATGATTATTATGACCATATTTCAACTTTCAATTTGATTTAAAAGAAGTAAAACTTAATACTTCTAATATGAATTACAATTTATGAGTTAAAAACTAATTTTTTCAGCCAGTTTGATATTGCTATTATTAATTTTATAACAATGTTATGGTTCTATTTATTATAATTATTCGCAAATGCAGCTCTTTTTTGAGTACTTTTATATTTATTATCGAAAAAATAAATGTAAATTACTACATATAAACCTATCCTAAATATTGCATTCAAGCTTAAGTTTAAGATATTTATTATAAATATTTATATTGCTAATCTTCTATATTAAATTATGAACGTATCCCAGATTACAATTATTTTTTATAAATATTTTCACTGATAATCTACTATCTTTTGTAAAAACAATGAACAAATCTGGCAAATCAATGATTTTCCTATCTAATGTTCCCACTTCTGTCATTGCTATTTATAAGTTAAAAGACAATTTATCCAAAACGATAAGCATCTACTCATTTGGTCGCCTCTGCAACACTTTGTTGTTATATTTTTAATACTCGAACGCTTTTAGTAGCACTTTTTACTCAGCTTTGTTAATTGTTTTTCAGTTCTCTTTGTGTTTAGCGCGTGCTTTATCCCCTCTGCTGTCCGCTCTTTGGCCATTTAGCGGCACTTGCTTTCAAGAATAATAGCAGATATATATATATGTGTATATATGGGTATATTTAGGTAGCCTTCCAGGCTGAAGAAAACAAAGAGAGAAAAACAGAGCTGAAATGGCCCGAGGGTCAGAACTGGTAGCAACTTGTGCGCCTCTTCGCCAGATCTGTAACAATTAGTGCTGGCAAACTGCTTTGTTTGACTTTTTTCTCTTTATAATGTTTTTTTTCTCTCTTCTTATTATCATTAAAAACTGCTTATAATTATTTGTAGAACGCGCAGTTTAGAAGACTTTGACTCGCCCTGGCCGCCGATTTGAAAACAATTAAAATTTTTGAAAATGGTCAAGCAAGCAATTTTGGCCATTAATCAAAATTAATGCCACATGCGCTGCCCGAGGTGTCTCTATCTGTATGTGTGTGTGTGTGTGTGTGTGTGTGTGTGCACAAAGGCAAACTCCAAAGTTTTGGATGAGTTTCCGCATTGATTTGAAGAAGACAACAAAAAAGAGAAGAATTCTGCTGATTGAAGCCAACGAAATCAAAGCAATGCAAATTGCAAAAGAACTCAGCTGCAAAATGTTTCGTTATTTTGATTAATGTTTTCCAATTTAAACACCAATTTTTGGCACTGAAGTTACTGAATTTTCCGCTGGACAAATGTGCGCGCATCAATCATACGCCATGTGTGCCCACGTCCGAAAAACTGCACTTAATGAACTTTGTGGCGCAGTTAACGCTCATTAAAGTAGCCACCGCCACTAATCACGAGCATGGAGCATGGAGCATGGAGCATGGACCATGGACCATGGACCAAGTTCAGCATCAGTTGTTGTAACTACTCGTAGTACAGTTCAGTAGTCGCACTCTCTCAGACAGCTACCACAAAAGTTCGACCCGCACCTGCTGGGTGTCTTGATTAATGATCTTGCGCACAAAAGGGGCCCTTTTTTGGATCGGCAAACGCCGATTGTATCTTTCGGCCTGGGCCTTTAACAAGTGGGGGTTAACAAACTCTTCTATGCTACATATATGGTAATATGTAGACTTAAGCCGTATATGTATAACTATAACAGTTTCATTAACTGTCTACCACACATTAATTAAAACATTTTCGCCGAGAGCATTGCCCAAAGTGATTGTCCCTCTCTCATATCAGCTGCTAACGAAACACTCGACAGCAAAGTATTGTGTTATAGAATATTTTGCTTGACTTATTTAAATTCAGTACAATATGAAATTGATTTGAAGACATTTTTAAAATTTTTACAGACAAAATAATACTAAAATTTGTATATTTAAAGAGCCAGCCCTTAAGTGTAGATTTCCGTTCAAAGTTGTTTGTTGGTGTAATTAAATAAATTAAAATTGCAAATGACAGAGGCGGACAACGTATTTTCATAAGACATTTAAATGTTAGGGATAAATTGAAGCTTATTAATCAATAGCTCTTTAATTGCTTGAGTCATTTATTTCTTAACTATATTAATTAGTTAAAAATTGCTCAAAATATTATTGTTATTTTTGAGAATTATTTGCATATTCTGGTCTTGAATATTATTAAATATTTTAAATTTTTTCTAGATGGAAATGACAAATCATTTTTGATTATTAGCTCATGTGTAGTTTGTATTATAATTTATGAGTTCTTGATATTTTAATTGAACTATTAAAATAGCTAGTTAAATTTTATTTCTTTGAATATTATTTTAAATTTATTTCTTTAGTTATATCTTGCCGATTATCATATATTAGTTAATAGCCTAATTCAGCAGCATTTGTAAATTGGCTGCAGCTATTTTGAAAGAACTTTCTTAAGTTGTAGCAGAGTGTAATGACTGTGGGCAGTCGAAACCCATACTTACACGTATTTATGGTAGCTGCGCTCGAAAAGTAATAGCAACATTTTATAAACAACTTATTTCCTTAATTGATTGTTAACAATGATTGCGCCAAGGGGGCCGCACACTTCTTTCACACTGCCCCAGCTGCAGTTGCTGTTGTTGTTGTTGTTGCTGCTGATGGTTTGCTGCTTGTTGCTGTTGCTGTTGTATCTATTAACCACGCACTCCATTATTATTTAATAACATATTTCTTAAGTATCTGCCAACCCAGTTCAGAGCACAAAAACGAGGCTGCTGCCTGCCTGCCTGCCTGACTTGCCTTGCCTGCCTTGCAATCGCCTCTGCTGTTGGGAGCTCTTTGCGCTATTGCCAACTCTTGACCATAATTTGATGTTGGGGCCAGGCCACGGACTCAAAGCTCCGAGTTGGACTCGTCGTCGTCCAAGTGATTGCCACCCCATTAAAAAAAACGGCTGCGCCTACTTGTTGTTGTTGTCTTGGCTCCTGCCACGATCACTCAATAAGTCTAGACAAAAATGAAGCTGGTGTTGTAGCTGTGATTGTCGCTTTGCCCACTCTGCCCCACCCCCTCCCCCCCTCAGTCCACCGCCCTGCCAAGCCCGCCACCCGTAATGGATCAGCACGTTTTGTTGGGGCTGTTTTGTTGCTGTTTGAAAGAGCTCTGACTACTTGATGGTCTATCTACAAAACACAACGGCGACGTCATCAGCGGGCTGCCATCCAAGCATCATATTTGTTGCATGATTATGTGGTAATTGCGGCTGTCAATAAAACTCCCCCGTTTATTCTTTATAACCCAAAGCATTCTACGCCTGTATTTTATATGCCCCATGCCTCCTCCTCCTCCTCCTCATCCTCGTCCTCCTTCTGCTTCTCCTCCTCCTCCTGCTCCGTTGGCTGCTGTGTGTGCAGCTCTCTATCTTTGACTCTTTGACTATGGGCTTGGACTTGGACTTGGACTTGGGTTTGGGTCTGGGTTTGGGTTTTGAAGTTTTTGGGTTTTGGTTCGTTTCGGTTGCCTGTTCGCCTGTGACTGGCTATAAAAACCCGTCCAGACGGTACCGCACTATGATTTACTTTGACAAAGGAGTGACATACAAGTACTTAAGTGATTTCTTTACACCTTTTATGGAGTAGTTAATGTGGCCATGGTATGCGCGCCTGGCATTGAGCAAAGTCATGCCATCGGCTCCCACCAACAGCAACAGCAACAGCAACAGCACCACAGCAACAACAACCACAACAGCCACCGGCAGCACCACTAACCCACCGAATCCCCCAACGTTTTGCTATGCTTGTCATTTTGGCACTTAGCGGCATTTAGGCTGCGACTCTAGCCACATCTCTGTCCCCATCTCCATCTTCATCTCCATCTTCATCTGCGTCTCTGTGGCTTTTGTTGTTGCCTGCCTCCGTCTGGGAAACGCCTCAAGAATTGTTCAGTTCTCTCCATCTCTTGCTTTAATCGGGTTTTCGGTTAATGTGATCAATATGTAAATGCTGAGTGCGGCTACTTGATATTTTTGACACAATACACACAGCGCAGCTCCTTCAGAATTCTTATCGTTATCTTAATCATAGCATTTTGTGAAATTATCATAATTAAAACTTTGAACATCCATAACTCGCTCTAACGCTAGATACCATCAATAGAATTGAAGCAGACCAAATTTATTGGTCAAACTGTCATATAAATAGCATCAAAACTTTTATTTTAAAGCAATAAAGCAATTTTCAAATGCTGGCAAAAAAGTTATATGTCTTTAAATATATGTTTATTGAAGATTCGTAAATAAATTTATATAATTTTAAGGAGAGCAGATGCCTTATTGTTTAATAAGTTTATATGTTGTTAATGAATAAAAGCTTGTGTTAGTACTAGTACTACAAAGCATTTATCAACTTATTTTCTAACTAGCTCTCAACGACTATCTCTGCCAGCTAAAATATGTTTAGTATGACTAACTTTTTCTTGTATTAAACTCATTTTATTAGTGTCTACTTTTCATTATATTTCCATTCTATAACACACCTGTTATAGCACCTGTCTGAACGTTTATCTGCTCATTTTTATAAAGATTCACAAACAAATTTAGACAATTCGCATATCTTTCCAGCGATTTATTCGCTGATCCTCAACGACATCCGTTCCATTTGTTCAACTGTTAACCTAGTTAAGAGCCACTTTCATATTATATGATCATTTTAGCCAGAGTCCAATTGCAAAGGCGTTTACAGGTGTGGGCGTGTTGATTACTCACTGCTCAGTATAAGCGATCGCATATGCTTGTTAAATGCATTAAAACTAGTCTTCGGGCTTTCAACGCATCATCATCGCCATCGCCATCGTCATCATCATCATCGTCTGCCTTTTTAAGGTTTGTGGGCCCCAGTTCAGTTCAGTTCAGTTCAGATCAGTTCATTTGCAGTTAGGTGTTAATATTGGCACACAGCACGCTCCCAAACTGGGGCTTGGAGCAGCAGCAGCAGCAGCAGCAGCTTCATGCATCACATGATGCGTGTAGAGTCGGGGCAACCTGGGAGTTCCAATCTCTGGTGGCGTTGGTGTCACTTCTAGTCGATGTTGTTGCTCTTCTGTTGTTGTTGTCGTAGGTGCGGAAAGTGTTCCAAATGCGCGACAAGACTTTAGGGTGTAGTCTCGGCGTCTGTGTGTGGGTAGCAAATAAAAGCGCCAAAGCACTTAATGCATTTGGAGCACATAAATGGAGCTATGGAGCGTATGGATCCCCATCCCAGCACACACACTTTCAACTGGTAGCTGGGTGCGTCTCCATCGTCTCCATGGCAGACGTCTTTTAGCTGCTTTTGCAAGCTTGTTAGCAAAAATGCCGCTGGGTGTTGGCCAATCTTTGCAGATCAAACATTGAAGACTCACAGTCTCCCCTCTCACTCTCCCCATCTCCCTCTCTCGCTCTCGCACTATCATTTGCATGCAAATTCGCTGGCTCCGCTTGTGTGTGTGTGCAGTCAAAGTGTCAAACAATGTCAGTGGGAGAATGTGTCTCGCAATTGAAATTTATTTGCACTACTATTCAGTGCTGACAATGCGCGAAAGGGACGCTAACCCCTCCGAAAAAACAAAAACAAAAACAAAAAAAACCGGAGCCTCAGCTCGCGGTTCGGCTGACTAGATCTCTTGGCGCGTCAACTCGTCAAGCCTTGTCTACTGGCAGGCGATGGCCAAGCCTGCACCCAATGGGGCCCAGAGGCAGCTTCTGTCTGCCTGTCTCGGCTTATCCCCGCTCCCTCGCACTACACTCTGAGAACAAACTGGGGCTTTCAATTTGGAAAATCTCTTCGAGATATATACAAATAAATTATGCTTGGTATTTTTTGGAAATATTTTCTAAATTTCATAAGTATTTCGAAAGTTGAAATTTTATTTGCATAAATGCCTAATAAAAATGATATTGAACATGTCCGCATTTTAGAAAAATAGTTCTACACTTATATATATAATTTTGTGTAAAGTGAACATTATTATTTATAAATTGTAGCCCTGATTGTTAACGAGATGAAATCGCAATTTCACCAAGCTGCTTTTGGCACAAAAACGTAACTTAAATTCGATATCATATGTATTTTTGTGAGTGTACCCACCGCCAATTGCTTTGAAAAGGCAGCTAGCCAAGTTTCGAGCAAGCTCAGCATTTGCAAAATGTCAATCTGCTGCAGCGCATCAATTCAAGTGTGAAATAAATAGAAACGAATTCAGGTCTTATACTCTCTGTGATCCCCCTCCTGCTCACCCCAATGCCATCTTCAGCCATTCAGTGGAGCATTTGCTATAATTTTCGCGCCATTTACCGTCGACTCGTCGCTTCGCATCGGTTTTGCGAACTCGTCGCGCCAACTGTCAAGTCAGCAGGCAAAGCGAAATATGTTGAAAGTATTTACAATTACGCAAAGATTGATTGAAATAGATTTCGGATTGATTGGCTCTCTTGGTATGCACATTGACACAGCTGAAGCTGTAGCTAAAGTTGAAACTGCCTGTGGCCGCTAACTGCTAACTGCTGACTGCTGACTGCTGAGAAAAAGATCCGGACGGAGCTTTTGTGTGGGAATTGTTTTCGCTGAACTGCAGTTTGCACTTGCCGACGAGTGCCTGGGGACTGATTTGTAGATAAAGCGCGGCAGGAACTCACATACTTGTCTATTTCTAATTTAAACAGCCCATCAGATTCATTACCGAATCAAGTATTATTTCGAGAGTGGAAACTAGAACAAGACTACTTCAATAGGTGCAGTTATCGAACGAAATTAAGAAACTATTGGCCATAAGCATCTTTTGATCTGTTCTCTTTCACTATTATCTAATAATATTTTATAATATTTTAAAGTTCAAGTTTCTTTATGATTCTCAATCTCCCATTGCTTGCAAAATCCGAAAATATATTCAAAGCGTGTCTTTTCATGTGTATAGGTTTTATAATAGTTCGTGTAGTTATAATACAAAAATCTGGTTCAAAATAAACTCCAACTTGTTAAAATCGCCTAGTTGTTATGTTGTTATAGCAGTGGGTTCCACTTTCTCTCAACCAGCTTACAGCTCTAAATGTTTGCCAACCCTATCTAGCATCTTTAACAATAAATGCCTTAAGCTTAACTCACATGTTGACCCAATTTCTCGTATGGCTCGTAACGCACCCAGAAACCCATGAAAAGGCCCATCAAAAGTCGTTCGTTTAGATGTTTATTTGTGTTTATTAATAATATCAATAATATATTTCAGTTTTATTCTTTTTCCATTTTGTATCGCACAATTTGCATGATAAATACATGTGAGAAGAAAAAAATGGTCTATAATAATAATTTATGCTATACAACTTGGGTGCTTTGATTTGATTTGATTTATTTAAATATAAAGGCTAAAGATACAAATTTGCTAATTGTGACTAATAACTCGAGAACTAAAGCAATCAAATACAATAGTTTAAAGTTGAAATTCGCTATAATCATACAGGTATTGATATACATTATACATATATATAGTTCTAAAGATTAACATTATAATTTGTAAGCTAAGAAATACTTGAAAAATGCCTATGCCTATTAAGAAACTGTAGGTATTGTATTAATGTATTGTGTGTAGATGTATCGTATAAGTATAAGTATAATAAGTATATTATGCTATACAAATAACTAAAAACGTAGCTTATAAATTAACAATTCCACTACTATATTATGCAAACGATACAGATAAGCTCTCTTGCATAATTTTGCAAGCAATTTCGTTTGGTCTCGTTTCATTTCGATTCGATTCATCTCGATCCGATCCGATCCGATTCGATTCGATTTCATTCCTTGTTGTCATCGTTCTAAAATACTCGTACATATCATTTTGTATAATCGAAATATTTGTTTATAATGCGTTGCATCTAATTAAGAACTCGACTCGCGCTTGTTATACTTTGTTATACTTTTCAGATCGCATATGCTAATTTTGGGATGTTCGGCGGCGCCTTTTTGCATATTTTTGCCATTTCGTTAGTTGTTTTAAACGATGTGATAATATCTTAAAACAAAATACAAACGGCACGGACCACAAACTTAACATTGAACGCACGATTTCTTATTGTTGTTGTATTTGGCATAGCGGGAGGTTGGAGGCTTGGAGTATGGAAAGGGGGACGGGTGCTAGGAGGGGGTTCATGGTGCATTTTAATCATACTCTTCAAATAACACTATGCAACAAAATATGTAGCTACTTTTGCACTATTGTCTGTTATTTGTTTATTTTTTCCTTATATGCTTAAAATATTATAAAAAACTGATGGTAATTTCACTATGTTTTCTAATTACTCATTCAATTCACCTAACTACATGCTTTTTTAAAAGATTTTTGTATAAAAATTTTGGTTTTTTGGGGCTACTGTATGATAAAGAAAACTTAAAGACTGTAGAATATTTTTTATAGATTTTTGTAAAGTATGCTAGTTTCAAAGTAATATAATTATTATTAAATATAAAAAAGAGATTTTTGTTATTTTTACACAATTTTGTTGCATAGTGTTAAGCCCAGCGACTGATTGCCGCCATTTTGAGCAGCGGAGCTCAGTGGAGGTTAGGTTCAAACCTTGGTGGTTAGATCGAGTGCCGTTGAGGTGGCCACTTTAACGGCCATGTTGGCTGCTTCTGCTGCTGGTGGTGCTGCTGCTGCTGCTGGTGGTGCTGGTGGTGAATCCAAACGCAGTCGCTTCGAGCCATTCGAGTCCTGCATCAGTTCATTCAGTTTGCGTTTGATGCTCTCGTTGGCCTCGTTATCACTGGTGTTATTGTTGTTGTTATTGTTGCTATTATTGTTATTGTTGTTATTATTGTTGTTATTGTGGCTTTGCTCAATGCTGGTCTTCACAGTTTCCGCGCTGCTATTATCCTCCAGATCCACCAGCGCCGCTGACGCCTCGCTGTCCTCCTCCTTGAGCACCTCTTCAGTTGCTGCCTCATTATCACTGTAGATGTCCGCCTCAACCTCTTGGCAGCTGCTCTTAATACTGCTGCTGCTCCGCGAGCTGGAGCTGCCAGTGGTTTTCATGCTCAAATCAATGGGATTATCCTGCGCTGCGGCTGTTGGCGGCTCCGACTGCTGCTCCTCCGACTGCTGCTGGGCTGGCGAGCGTGGTGGCGTCATCGACACCACCAGATCCTCGTCATCCTCCTCGTCCTCCTCCGGCTCCAGTGCCTCCTCGTCGCCAGCCTTATCACTGCCAGTGGCCGTCGCCGCCTCGTCACGCTCCTCCTCATCCGGCTCGCCATTGCTCTGCCTGCTCTTCACCCGATCCCGCCCGCTCTCCGAGTTGGGCGTGACCAGCGCCGATATGGAGTAGTCCTGCTTGCTGTGCGGCGGCAGCTTCGTTGCCAGCGGCGGTGGACTGTGCTGCTGCGACTTGAGCACCGCATCCAAGTAGAAGCGTTTCGTCAGCTCATCCGCTGCCGTTCGGCTGCCATTGGGCAGCAAATGATTGGTGTTGTGATTGGGACTGAGAGCGGCCTCCTCCTTGTGGCTGGCAGCAAATGGCGCCGTTGCATGCAGCTGTGGAGCAAAGCGTTGTCCGCTCGCATTGCTGGAGTTGAACAAATGCTGCACTGCAGCAGCGGCCACCGCCGCCTGCTGCTGCTGCTGCTCCGGCGTCGGCTTCAGCAGGCCCTGATGGTGCGAATACAGCGCAGGATGATAGCCGGGAAAGAGCAGATGCGACGGCGGCAGAAACGCGGGCGGCGGCATCACGGGCAGTGAGCCGAGTCCTGGAAACGGCAAGGGTAGAAACGGCGCCAGATCCTTGCGCAGCTGCGGCGGTCGCCCGGGCGCTGTGCCACTGCCGCCCGTCTGCCCGGCATCGCCCGTCGCATTGGGCTTGCTGCCGCCCAGCTGCAGCAGGGAGTTGCCGCGCACACTGCTCACCTCCACCGAGCTGTCCGAGTTGTGCGAGTCCGGTGAGCTGACCGAGGGCGAGGCGACCATCGAGGGATGCTTGATGCCGCCATAGTCGCCGCTGCCATCCAGTCCCAGCATCATGAGCTCCTCCTTGCTGCGCGGCGGCCCAGCGGCATACAGACTCGCATAGCCGCCCGTTGCATGCCCCAGCATGCCCAGGGCGGCAGCAGCTGCCGCCCCAGATCCCACGCCGGACATGCCCTTGACGCAGCCATTGGAGGTGACTGTGCCGCCAGCGTTGCCCGCTCCGCCAGCCTGCTGACTGTTGTGGTGGGCGGCCATCGCAGCGACCGCCTGCTGCTGCTGCTCCTGCAGCAGGCAGTGGATCTTGAACCAGTTGGAGCGTCGGCCGTAGCGGGAGCCGCTCTTCGACATGCCCACCATGAGGCACTTCTTCAGGCGGCAGGCCTTGCAGGCCGTGCGATTCTTCTTGTTGATGATGCACTCGCCGTTGTTCTTGCAGTCCGATATGGACGACAAATTGTTGTACGAACGGCCGAAGAAGGACTGCAAAAGTGGAGTGGACATGAAGATAGACATAGATTAGTTTGGGTTACAGTGTGTAGAACATCTCCACATCGATTGGACACAAACAGGTCGTAGTATAAACTAATGTCTAATATTTTCTGCCTCTGTTATCGACTAATGATTGACTACTTATCGATATGCACTTGATTTTATTCCAAACCAATGCCTTTACGTCAATTTCTCTACTTAATTCGAAATAAATATTACTCAAGGTACTTTTACTCATCATTCAAAGGTTTTCTCTAAAGAAATTCTTATTAAAAAATCATTATTAATCATTTCGATAAACTTTCCTATGCCAAACTCTTTAGATTTGATCTCCACTCAACACTAAATGCTCTCAACTCGCAATTGCAACTTCAGCTTAGAATCTGTTTTATTGACTTTCTTCTTCTTTTGCCATTAATATACATATTTGATTTGTCATTGATATTCTGTTACTTTACTTATTGCTGAACTGATATTTACACTTATTTCTTGCCTTTCATTGCAGATTATTATCACCTGCTTTCGTTTGGAGCATGCACACATAGAGGGCGCCACCACTGAACTCTGTTCGATACTTTTGTTTGCTGAATCTTGAAGTTGAAGTGTATTTTAATACCCTATACTTATAAGATTTTCATTGGTATGTTACATTTTAATATGATTTAAGCATTCAAATATCCTGAATATCTTTATAATCGCAATATCATACTGTTACAGGTTATCTTCTAGCCGTGCAGTCTCCACTTGTTTTGTCTGTAGCAAGTTTCATTAGACTGTTTACTCTTTTCTCTTTCGCTATATATCTGCAAACTGCAGACTTGAGGCACCTTTCAGCGCCTTTTAGCCGTGATGTCATTCACAAATAAATAATCTCATTAAACTTTCTGATGATTCATCAACAACTGTTGCCGCTGTTGCCGCTGTTGCTGCTGTTGGTGGTGTTGATGCTGTTGAGCTCTTAAAAGCTCTGCCAAAAAACAGCGAATCGACATGCAAGAAACGAACATCCACAAACACAACCACAACTGCAGCTACACCCACACATTAAGCGTTTTGCTGGGCCACAATCAATTGCAACAAAGCAAACAAACAATTTAATTCAATGCGGCACGAAAAAGACTACAACATGTTGCTGTTGCTGTTGCTGTTGCTGTTTTCTGTTGCTGTTTGCTGTTGGCCGCAGCATGTTGCAAAGGTTATAGGCTGTGCAACACTTATGCCAAGTTGCAATGTTGAACGTAAATCACAGCGCAGCTTGCAATCAAGTTGGCGTATGGACAATATACAGACAGACTGTCTGACAGCGGGACAGCGGGATAGACAGAGAGACGGACAGTCATGTCTGTCAGTATTCAGTCAGCTGCAGTTTCAGTCGTCGTAGGTGGAGTTCGAGTTGTTGTTGTGCAGACGCGCAAATTGAACTGCGCATAGAAACAGAAACAGAAACAGAAACAATGCGAAAATCCACTTTTAAGGTTAATTGGGCATCAAGATTACTGGGTCGGAAATGGAAATGGAGGATTTTCGTACGTATATTGTTGTTGCTGTTGTTTCTTTCGGTCTCTTCTGCTAACGTTTTCGCTTTCGGTTTCAGTTTCGTTTTCGAAAGAGCAGCAACAGAACCGGACGAACTTACTAACGTACCGGCTATTTACAAGCAATTTTGTGCGCCAAGGCGGATTCACTTTTGTTTGTTTTTGGTCGGAATCTGGCATCTCTGCCTCTTTTCACTCTCCCAGCTCTTCGCATTCATCGCTTGATGCCTTTTAGCCTTCTGCTGCATCATCATTGAAGCGATGCGATGCGATACGACGCGCTTCGTTTCGTTTGTTTTTTCTGCTTTTGTGCTTTTCTGCTTTTGTTTTGGGTGGGCGTCAAATTAGCCGGCCCACGCCATGGCGCACAAATCAAATAATGCTGACCCACAAATTGTACGTTAGTTGACCTTTTTCTCCTGGCACAAAAACAAACCAACAGCAAAAAAAGAACCAACGATCGACATCCTCGTCGCCCCCGCCGTCCTGCTGTCTGCTCTTGAGGCATTTAAAGTACTCGTGTTTAAATCAATTATGCATTTTGTGGAGCGCTCTTTTTGTTTAACTTTGACCTTAGCCTGAGGCGTTCTTTGTTGTCGTTTATCTTATTGTTGCTGTTGCTGTTGTTGTTGTTGCTGTTGCTTGGCTGATATTGCTCGTAATGAACTCAACATTCCAGTTTTGGTATGGCACCATTTACTCTACGGCTTTGTCACGATGCGACCGGCGATTTATTATGGAATGCCAATAGCGATCGATAACTATTATTCATATTGGCAGGGAGGCGCCCGAGTGTCGATTATTATTATTAAATATATATATATAGAAAATAGCTCGATTTGAATATGCAGCGATAGTACTTCTAGTCTCGCAGACTTGTTCTAAGTAATCGATTAGACCAGGCAAAATCGATAACATATGTAATTACTATATACTGTATTTGTTATACTGCTCCTCTTATTAATGAGATTTTCGATAACACCTATCGATATAAATATAATTTAATATTTAATTATCAACTTGAATTGACCCGCAAAACAAAAACCATTTTCTATAATAATCGACATAGGCAGTGTCTCCGATATCGATAAATATGTTCTACAACTTCAAGCGATAAGTACTTTTCAAGTACTTTTCGTATCCAATTAAACTATATTCTTTGATTTATTCGCATAACCTTTTACTCACCTTGCAACCTTCGCATGTGAATGCCCCAAAATGAAATCCAGCCGCCGGCTCCCCGCAGACCTTGCACGTCTGATTCATCTGCAGAACATGAAAAGAAAAGGAGCATAAAACGATATAAGACATTAGTTGCCGTGTTCTATTTCTACTCTAGCTGCCATCTCTGTCTTTTGCAGTTGCGTGCAGTGCAACAAGACAAAAAGAAGAAAACAACTAAAGCGAATGCAATAAATTCATAAAATTTCAATTAAAAGCAACAGCAAATCATGACACGAGCATCTACCCCAAGCCCCAAACCCCAATCCCCAAGCGGGAGAACTGAGAGCAAGTGCGCCGCCAGCGAAATTCACACGCATTAAAAATTAAAATGCAAACACAGTTTGTCATATCGCAAAATTGGTATCACAAAAAGAAAAGCAAGGCAAAGGAAAAACCAGCTAACCGCACAGCTAACAACTAACAACAACAAATGCAAATGGAAATGGACGATGTTCGCTTACTGGATGCTGCGGCATAATAAAATATGAAGATGAAATCAAATGAAAAATTGCCCCAGAGCACAGCAAACATCTCGTTGCAGGCGAGCGAGCAAACAAGCAGCGTGTAGACCATTTGCATTTATATGGCCTTATGCCAGTTGGCCAGTTGCTGTTTCTGTTTCTGTTACCAATCTCGCCTCCTGCCTCCTTTTGAACTGTCTCGCGCTGTGGACCTTAGCAACTTGTTGCCAAGGTACTCGTATATTTGTTTATTTATTGCGAGCGAAATGTTTATCAACAAATTGCCATCATTGTTGTTGTTAGGTCGCTGGCTTTGTTGCACTTTATTTGGTGGGGCGACTTGGGCTTGGGGGCTTGGAGCTGGCGGAATTGCTGCATCTTGCATCTTCCCGGCATCGTTGCGTTTTTTGCCTTGTGCACTTGCAGCTTTAACTGGAGCAAAACTTTGTTGACACGCAATACAATAAGCCGTGGGAGACTTTGAATGGAAGTCAGCTAGTAGCTTAACCCTCAAAGTCGCTTAAAGTTATTACATATTGTTAATATGTTTATTCCATTCTCAAACTTCACATAGTTCATCTATATATTGACACTATTCTTTGGTATGGGTTGAGTGATTTTAATTTGATTTTCTTGAAACTATTCGAATCATTTAATCTGATTGTGATCTCTAATGTGTTTATTTACAATTATTTGATATATAGCCTGCTATTACTATTCATATTAACTTATAATATAGTGTTTAAATGATTTTCTGTTTTTAAAATTTTATAAAATCAAATGTAAATACGAAAATATTTATCCATACTATTATAGTACTATTAAACCAAAAGTCAAAATAATCTTTTTATAAACGTATACTTGATTCTATAGCTAAAATTTCCAATTCCTACATTCACCACTCTCAAATTTACATGCTTAATCGAAACATATACCAATAATTTGCCATAAATTATACAATTATAGCAATGTAACACAACTACAACTCAAGGATCGTTCGATCTTATATCTTTAGTAGCTCTCATTATGAGGAAATTGTTTCAGCCGTTGGCCGTTGGCTGTTGGCTGCTGCAGCAGGTGGCAAAGAAGTAAGCCGCTGTGTTGCACATGCAACCGTTGAGTGCAGTTCACTTTTTGGCTGGGGATTTATGTTTTATAGCAGCAATTGCCCCACTGTCAATTCGCGGCCATAATTTTTCCCATCTGTCCAAACAATTGGCACATTACAAAGTAGAGAAAGCATTCAACACATTCACTTTTGGCCGCAGCTCAGTATTCGGCCCCGCCAACCTACGAACTGTGTGGGGCAACCTCTCGATGCTTGGTGGGGCCATGGGGGGGGGGGGGGCTTAAAGAATGCACCACACCAATTGGCTTAGTTCGCTCAGTTCCTTTGGCTTGTTCGGCCTGTAAAACATGCTAATCTGATTTCGTGTTATGTGTTGAGTTTGGCTCCCCAGCCGCTTCAACCGAAGTCCATTTGCTCCGTCTGGGTAGGAAATAAATTTTGTACGTTTAGGTTTCATAAAGCGTCGTCGGGTCGACTGTGGCTCTTGCTGTTGTTGTTGCTTGGATTAATCGACAAATAAAAATCACATAAAATAAATTAAAAACAAGTGGAGAAGGATTATCTTCGGCGTGCCGAAGATTAAATACTCTTTTCGAACCTTAAAGCAATTTTTACTATTTTTCCGTGACTGCTTATTTAATTCGCAGATATTAATGTCGCATACATATACCCCTACATATAAAATAAAATATATAAAGGTATTCATGTAAACAGGGACGTTTCACTATCCGCAGCTCGTGGACGCGTCCCTTAGCATTCATAAGTGCTACCGAATTGAACAATATACAAGTTTCAGTTTTTCCAAAAAGTCAAAACTACATTACATATGTATACTACAATATACATACCAAATTTTGTGCCTGTTGCTCTTATACCTTTCAAGGCCGCTGTCGGAAATTGAATTGTCATAAAACTTAATCTGAACATACGAGAGCTTATATTCAGAATTTGAGATCCATATTTTTTTTCGCGTGTCATTGGTTTTGCCAATGAATTTAAATTTTTCTTTTGAATTATTCTATTAAAGCTACTTTATGTATGAAAAAAAAATTAGAAACAATTTAGGAAATTGAAAATAAATGAATTTGACTACAGCTATTATATATTTGAAAAGAAGAATAAGAAAAAATGAAAATAAATGACCAGTCGCCGCTGGTTTCGAACCCGGGTCCTCTCGCTCACCAGTTCGCAACTTTACCCACTACGCCACAAGCCGTTTTGATGATCGCTGACAAAATCCCTTGAAGAGCAGACTGTCAAAAGCTTTCTTGTTTTGCTTTGTACTGCTTACACCAAGCAGTTTTAAGAATCGCTAACAAACTCGATTTATACTGAGCTTTTGTTTTTTCGCGTGGCATTGTTTTTGTTCTAAGCCATTGAAAGCAAATGAATTTGATTACAGTTATTATATATTTGAAAAGAAGAATAAGAAAAAATGAAAATAAATGACCAGTCGCCGCTGGTTTCGAACCCGGGTCCTCTCGCTCACCAGTTCGCAACTTTACCCACTACGCCACAAGCCGTTTCGATGATCGCTGACAAAATTGCTTGAAGAGCCGACTGTTACAAATTTCCTTCTTTTGTTTTCCTGCAACCTGCAACTCGCGTTTGTCAGCATTTGTTTTTTCGCTATTGGAAGCAAATTAATTTGATTACAGTTATATATTTGGAAGGAAGAAAAAGAAAAAAGTATTAAATTAACAATCAGTCGCCGCCGAGGCTCGAACTTGAACTTGCGAAACATGCGTTCGTTAGCGCGGCTCTTTACGCCATACGCCACAAACCGTTTTGATGATCGGTGGCAAAATACCTTGAAGAGCAGACTATCAAAAGCTTTCTTGCGCTTGACTTTGTTTGCTCAGACTATCAAAAGCTTTCTTGCGCTTGACTTTGTTTGCTCATATGCACCTGTTTTTTCAAAATATTTAATGACGCATATCTTCGCTGTTTATGACTCAATCGATTTGCGATTTTACCCATCGATGAGTTATATGGATGTTCAAGTGTACAAGGAAATTTAAGGCAATTGCTTTGAAAACATCGGATTTATGGCCAAAACCGACTTTGAGGTGTATGGCAGCTATAAGATATAGTGGTCCGATCCGGCCGGCTCCGACCAATGTGCTGTCCCCTTGAATAATAAGTGTCTGTGCAAAGTTGCATCGCGATAGCTCAAAAACTGAGGGACTAGTTTGCATACATACAGACAGACAGACAGACAGACAGACAGACAGACAGACAGACAGACAGACGGACATGGCTAGATCAATTTGTTTTTTTTTATAAGCATATTGGCAGTAACTTTTGGGGGTCTCAGACGCTTCCTTCTATGCGTTACAAACTTCAGGACAAACTTAATATACTATTTTCTTCGAAAAGAGTATAATTATGAGTTTCAAGTTTCAACAACCAGCGGATTGGCAGCAGATTTAGTTTGATTTTAAATCACACAACAACAAGAAAATAAAAGAACGAATAATAACAAAGTTGCAGAGGCTGCGATCTGTCTGTCTGTCCGTCTGTCTGTTTGGCGTGAAATTTATGCAGACAATGTGCAATATTAAAAAGCAATAAACATTTATTTTACAACGAACAAGTGACACTAGATACACACACAGATAGAAAGAGAGGCAGCGAGTGGCGGAACGGAGGGAGAGAGAGAGAGGTAGAAAGAGGCACAGAACGTTCGTTAGGGGGATAATCCAGTGTTTGTCTGATTTACACACAATATGCGACTATATATGTATATATATATATATATATATATGTATGTGCATGTATCACATACGATGCTATAGTATAGATAATTATACGATACTTGCTACCAGATTTGCTCAGCTGCTGGTCTGAACTTGTTTGTGAGCTGTGTTTGAATTTATTTGAAGTGTCAGCAAATGATTTGCGAGTTCGTTTTAATCAAAATTTCCATTTTATCCTAATGTACCCTATAGCAAAGCTAGCTCCGCGTGGGTTGATTTAATTGTATTGCAATTTACAATTTAAGGAATTTCCAAAAGGAATCCAAGAATATTAGCGCTAAGAGATGTGGATGTTTTGTTAAAAACAGGAAAAGCAATTAACCCAAATTACATACAAACTAGTAACACACTAGTAAAACATTCAACTAAGTGACCATGGATAATTTTTTCGTTGTTTCCTTCCACTCAATTGAGTACACAAAAAGAAAATAAATTTAATTTGAATTTCCTTTTAAAATCAATTCACACTGGCTTAATGTTATTTTGAATTTCTGTCACCTTGTTTAATTCTATATTCATGAATAATCAGACTGTTAAGGCACATTAAATGCCACTGTTTAAACATATCATGTTTCATGTTCATATCTATCGAATGACTTCATTATAAATAGCCCATTTGGTCATCTTTTCAAGCGACCCACTAATTTGCGTACAGGTTTTATTTTGTCTAAAATGTATTTACCTCGCTTATTGCATAATTCTAAAAAACAAAACTGCGTGTAGCTACCAAGACTTAAAAGCCGCAATTAGTGACTATTAAGAGAAAGTGTTATAAATTAAATACACCAAGCAAACAGATACTTAAACAATGCATTTCGTAATTTGTATGCATAATAAAGTATTTTATTTGCTAGTATTTTTATGAAATACTTCGACTTTGACATTGCATATTGATGAGCCAATTTATTTTAATTAGTTGGTATATTTTGCGCGTATTATGTCGAAGAAAAAGTACCCAATACCGCGAAAATAGCCAAATAATAATAAAAACAAGTATAAATTCAATGATGGCTAAATAATAGATACCCTGCATTTAGGCAAAAGTTTTTGCTTATATTATATGATGATATGTTAAATATATTATGTATATAAACGTGCACTGAATATCGAATTATGTATTCATGTATGCACTTTTTGCACATATTATTTATATTTTAATTCCCTTCTTATTAGCCTTTGCGACAGGGTACAAACAATTCAGCTAATTTGATCAGCTTTATCACAAATTTCACGCGTCGTCATCAAAACTGACAGTACAAAAATATATATTTTTGGATCTTGTTGATTTTGTGTGTGATTAATTATAGCTGCTGTTTTGTTGCTGCTTTTGTTATGTGTTGTTTGTTGTTAACCTTAAAAATAGCAAGTAGAATTTTTAATATTTCATGGGCTCTGATGATGCAATGTAGAGATTTCAAGCTCATTATAATGCGAAATTATTAAAAATAATTCAGTTAAGCAAAAAGATTAAATTAAAGGCACGTTTACTCCAGTTTCATCGCATCGCGTCTCGCAGCTGAGCTAAGTGCCATTAACGTGGCCGTCGTCGCTTCGTTTTTGGCCAAATAAGCGCAGTACAAAACGAAAAAAATTATGATAATTGCCCAACTTGACCTTGGCAACAACTTGTACAACAACTGCCACAAATATTATACTCGTAATACCAAAAGCGCTGCATGGCAAGCAAATTTTGCACATCCACTACCCTGTGAGTCAGTTGGCCAGAAGGGGGGGCTTGGGGCTGGGGGGGGGGGGCGAGGCCCCATAAAAGTCAGCCATGTGCTCGTCTCGCATTGTTTGCATGCAATTATAAAAAAGTGCAAACAAAAAAACAAACATAATTTAATTAAAATGAAATCATGCACAAAGCAATTGCCTCGCTTTGTTCATTGTGCGCAAAATGCTCGCAACAAATTGTTCTAGTTTTTGTCTATTTTTGTTGTTGTATTTAATTTTTTATTCATGACTCGTCGACACTGAAGACGGTCGTACAAATGTGTGTTGGTGTTGCTGTTGCTGTTGCTGTTGCCTTGTGGCAGTGATGCGAAAACATAGCAGAAATAATAATCCCATGATTTGCGTAGTGCAATCAGTGTGAGGAATTGTGTTTTTTGGTTGGGCTTGTTTAAATGTTTGTTAGTTAAGTCTCTTAACTAATTGATGCATAAATTTACATGGCAAGTAGTGGAGTCTACTCCTATATACATTTAAGTAAATCAAATATTTATTATATGCAGTTTTTTCTTCTTTGCTATACTTAAGTATTTTCCGTATACGCACAATTTTCATTGACTGCAACTTTCCCAAATCCCACACACACACACACACACATATTTGCGCTATTTGTTTTCAACTATAGAAAACAAGTTGAGGCAGCTTTGTGGCAGCTGCTAGTTGCTAGTTGCTAGCTGCAGCATCTTCTTCTGTGATGAGTCATGTTTGTAATGCGAACTCGTTTATATCACAGTGGTCTATGTAAACTTGATGGTTTCCCCTCCTAAAAATTGTCAAAATTGTTATATAGCGTGTTTGGCATTTGGCCGTTTGCTGTTTGCTGTTTGCCGTTTGCTTTCTTTTTGCCGCGTTACAAATACTTGAGGCCTTTAGTCAGCTGCACACGCATCTGAGGCCTCTCCCAGAACGAGCTTAGTCACGGGCCTGGCCAGAGCGAGTCGACTCGACTGGAGTCGAGCAATTTGTCAAATGCGCATCGCGCTGTCTGCAGAAAGGCAAAACAACAACAACAACGACCAGCAACAAATGATAAAAGAAGAATTTTTACACATTTTCATGGCCCTTAACGAAACGACAACTTGGCCCTCGGGGAGTGATCAATCATAGGCATAGGATTCTGCAGTTCTGGGCGAGCGTGCGTGGAAATTATTATTTGTTACACTTTGAGTGCTGAGTTTGGCAAATTCTGAAATTGCGAAAGCAAAATTAAATTTCTCAAATCTTTTTTTTGACAAATGATTGTGTTTGTGTTTGTTTTGTGGATCCTTGTTCCTGGTTGAACTGGCGCATTCATCATTCTGTATGAGCTGCTGTCAAGTTTGTCGCCTAAGTCTTTCGTTTGATACACTTGACTACATAAACTAAAACACTATAATTATGAGCTGTGATGATGAAAAGCAAAGTTTTTAATATTTATCGTCGCCGTGGTTGTTGTTGTTGTTGTTGTAGCTAATGCTGCTGTGACTTGAAGCATCATCGTTGCTGTCTCAGTCGCTCACTGCAAGCTCTTCAAGCTGTCAAGCAGGAAATGTTTAGATTTATAATGTGCTCATTTGTTGCTGTACAACTGCATTCCCCCATGCCCATTCCCATCCAACCCCCTCCTCCGCCACCCTCTCACTCATTGACTCCTCATCGTCTTGTGCCTGTGTCTTTGTCATTATAATTAATTTGTAACTATTTTTATGAGCTCATGTGAAATTTAAATGCACTCGCTCGGTTTGCCTTCTCCTTGTCCAGAATGCAGCTAGCAGGTGAGCAAGTGAGCAAGTGACCAAAGTGTCAAGTGCTTGTGCAATTTCCGCTTAAAATTTGTGACCATTCGCCAAACGGTTGAAATTATGCTGAAAAATTGACGGAACACGTTAACTAAAAAGGCTGAAAAGCCAGCGTCTAATTTTCATTAGAATACGAGTGCACGTATGATTTACCAAGACAAAGTTGCAAAACCGTTTTCAACTAGAGACGCTGCTTACGTGTGGGTCTCTCAACAAGCTAACAAATGCACTTCAGATCGGATCCTTTGACTTCAATACAAGCTTTATAAGTAATGATAAAGTTTATCAAGTAAAATCAGTTAAATTTTTGAAAAGAAGTGCTGCATTTTCTTGCAACTGAACTTTTCTCTTTAGTCTCATATTTAAAGTTTTTATTTGAGTAAACTATTATAATATTTGAATGTAAATATAGTTTTGTATTTTTTTAATATTATTTTCAATTAATTATTAGGAATAATAGTATTTTTTTTTATTTTTTTCAAGTTGCTATCATTTTACCATAAAAAAATTAAAATTTTATAAAATTACTTCACACATTCATAGTTTTTCTAAATCTCTATAAATTTCAATTAGTTCAGGCTGTCAGATTATAGAGCATTAGATAATTCGTTTTACTGCGCAGCTTGTGCCGTTACTTGTTATGCAAATGCGTGCAAAATGTGCGATGTTTCTTCTGAGTATTGTGTGGTGGTGGTGGTGGTGCAAGCAACCACTTGGCTGCTTGTGCCTGCTTTTGGCTTGAAGCCACACGTTCGCCAAGCTCTGTGGCATTTGTTACAATTTTAAATGTTAGCTTAGGCAAACGAGGCAAACGGCTGCCAATTGTTGCTACAAGTGTTTGGCTTGACATTTGAGCGCGCGTGCGCCTCTTTAACGTGTGCGAGCCACCAAATTGGACCAGCAATTGACAGCTGGCCTGTCGGAGTCCAGCTGGCGCCCCCAGGTGAAAAGCCCTCAAACTCAAACTCAGACTCAGACTCAAGCTCAACTAGGCAAAAAGGGCAGGCAGCACAACTTGGCTAACAAATTAGTAAACGCTTTGGAAATTGCATTTAAAGTTGTTGCTGCTGCTGCTGCTGTTGCTGTTGCTGTGACTTTCAATGCCCGGCCATGATTTGGCATAAAATTGTATATGTAGCTGACTTCGGCTGCTGGCTGTTGATTCAATGAGCATTTAACTGCACTAGATGCCAATGACTTGACACATGCGAATCAAAAGGGGCTACAAACTCAAAGCTCAGCACGTCAAGCCTTAAGCCAGTCGAGCGAGAGAGAGAGAGAGAAGATTGCCAGACTGCAAACTGATAGACAGACAGTCCGACAGACAGACAGCTGGCTAAATGCAGCAGCAGGGGGGCCAAAAACTGTGTTGGGAGCGTTTCTCATGATTTGTGTGCAATCGCATTTTGTATAATTTTTTTTTCGTGCTGCTGCTGCTGTTGCTGCAGTTGCTGTTGCTGTTACTGCAGTTGACGGTCCGACAAACGACAAACGACAGTCAAGTGATGTGAAGTGTCTGCCGCAAATGCGACACGAGCAAACTAATTGTTGACTACTGCAGTTTTGCTTTTTTTCTTTCTGTATTTCAATTGAGGAAGCTATAGAAAGTTTAACGCATTTAAGAAAATTATAAATAGGTATTTTTTGTTAAAATAAATCAAATAATCAAAGAAAAAGTATCAGGATTGTGGTTTGAAATGGATTCAGTTGATGATACGAATTGATTATTTCTTTTCTGTTTATATTTCTTACATTTTTAACAAAACAGATTTACTGTCTATTTTTCTAAATATTGCAAAAGATTTGACCAATTAGTTATTTGAAGTTTTACTTAAAATCTTTCGCAGCTCTAACGTCCTTAACTTAGAACTAAAAACCAATTAACGCTCTTCCAATAACTCAAGACATACTTGCTTTTAAATATGCTCTTGCTTTGCATTTAAAACTAAAGACTTAGGCAACGAACTTTCCCATGCCACAACTGCCTCATTCGTCGACTCATTTCAACTCCTGCTGATAAATAACTCAACCAGAAACACAAAAAAAAGAAGAAAAAAAACAAAAGACTTGGCCCACAAAATTGCCGCCTTTTCATAAATCAACACGAAAATTCTCAAATGTAGCAATTGCCAAATTGTTGGTGAAATGGTTCCCATAGCGCCTTCATAGCCACATAGTTGCACAAATTGCTCGTTTTCCAAAAAGCAAAAAACGACAACAACAGCAACAACAACAACAGTAACCATAACAAGTACAAGCTTGTGCACTGCTCTTATTTAATTGACTTTTGACTCCCGAAATCAGGCGATGGCTGCAACAAAAAGTGCACAAGCTTAGCAGACAACAACAAGAAGAAGGAAAAGAAGCAGATGGCAGAGGCAGAAGCAGTAGAAAAAGCCAAAAAAAAAAAAAGCTCGCACAGATAACAACGAGACAACAAACAAATAAATCGCACACACCGAAAACAGACCCCAAGAAGCCCAGCACAAAAACCAAGCAAAACAAATAAACAAACAAAGACAACGACAACAGCAACAGCAACAGCGACAACAACGTCGCTTGGGGTCGCCCAACAAAACAACAACAACAACAATAGCAACAGCAAAAACTGTGCGCTGTGCAAGTGCAAATAAAAGAGACGCGGACACATTTACTTATCGCGCCTCTTTAAGGCTGCAACAGCAACTGGCAACAGCAACTGGCAACTGGCAACAGCAAAACGGTGGCAACACTGCCAGCCAGCAAACAACCAACAAAACACATGCAAAACGTTTGCAGCGACGTCAGCAGCGACTGCGACTGCGACTGCGACTGCGACTGCGACTAGTTGACCAACTTCGCTGCTTCTAATGATCCAATTCCCACGAGCCGCAGCCGCCGATGACACTGACTGCAACTGAAGCTGTTGCTGCTGCTGTTGCTGTAGCTGAGGCAAAGCAGATGACGACGACAACAACAACAACAACAACAACGATGCTCGCCCAATGCAAAAAGTAGAAGGTGGAGGTTGCTGCTGGCATCGCCTGCTTAAACAACTTTCAAAGTTAATAGTCTGCGCGACGGCGAGACAACGTTGTTGTTGTTGCTGCTGCTGCTGCTGCCCAGATTCGAGCACACAAAAACAAAAACGCCAGCTAACGAAAAGCAGGCAATACCCGATATATACACCCAGCAGGAGTCACAGCCTCACTGCCCCTCTGCCTTGCCCCTGCCTCTGGGCTCGCTAGCTGCATGAATCATTTCTCGCCAGCCCAAAGAAAGCTGCCTCCTGCAAACTGGCGCTGTCCTCTGTCCGCTGTCCTGGTGTAAATGTGCTGCAACTTTGCCTGTTATTAAGCATTTCGCGACTGACTATCCATGGCTCTCCTCTCCACTGCGGCCACACAGCGCACTAATTTACGTATACGTAATGCGACTAATTAAAATTGAATTTGAGTTTTATTTTGTGTTGTTTGTGTGTGTGTGTGTGTGTGTGTGTGTCGGCGACTTGGCGTGGGAACATGCACAACATATTTTTTGAACTTTGCGTTGATTGATAATAACAAATAATTAAATGGTCATCAGAAAGAAATGCAGAAAAGCATTTCAAACCATGGGAATCAATGTGCTCCACTTCTGTTGGTTTTAATCAAGAAAACATTGGCAGAATATTAAAACTATGTAAACTGCAGCTACATGATAGATAACTAAAGCAATCGATATAACAAGTCAATCAGCTATGCGATAAATTATCTATTTCGGCTAATATCGTCTAAAAATATATTTGTATATTTGGCAAATTTCTTCAACACAGCTATTGGCGAAAGATAATAAGTGTGATCAAAAAATGTATACATGATACATCAGTTATAGTTGGAAGACTTTTTAATACATAGAAAATGTATATCTTATATAAAATCAGATTATTAATGATATGCACAAAGCAAAAACCTTTTGCCATATGTACATATCTACTATTTAAATTCTATAGCTATTTAATCTTTAAAATATATAAATTGAGGAAAATGTATTATAAACTTAACTCTGATTATAATTTCTAATTTTTGAAATTTTTTCCTGATTCGGAAACTACTTGAAAATTATTCAAAGAAATTTCGCAAATGTATTTAATTTTATTTTTTGCCTTTTGCTCTTTGAGCGCGTAATGCAAAAATTTTATTAATTAAAATGAAATTAAGCTAACGAATATTTTGGGCGTGGGAAGAGGCAACTAAGTTTGCCAAACGATCGAATGATATATCACTGGAAATGTTGCTCGAATGTCTTTGAAGACTTTTGTTTTTGATGTTGAATTTGCCAAGCTGGTCTCAATGCCAAAGCTCATCCCTGGCAACACTACACGTGTGCAGTTAAAAAAACACAGACAGCACACACACACACACACACACACACACACCGAGACTAATAATAATAAACAAATAAAAAATAATAATAACAAAAGCAAGTACTCGCATTTGTTATTAGTAGCGCAATGCGATTTACAAATAACAATGGGCACAATTTGCTCGGCTCATTGCTCGGCTATAATGTAAGCGGACATCTGCTGATGCTGCCGCTGCTGCTATATTATACGCCATATAGCTATAGATACCTAGATAGATAGATAGGTGAATACTTATGCCAGTATGCAATTTATATAAATTTAATTCAATTTGCTGCGCTAAATCGCTTGTGAGTCGTGCAGAGGTCGTCGCATTTGGATTCTCAACTTAAGTATTCTCTATAAACATGGCCAGCTGGCCAATTAATTGAATGCTTTGTACTGCGGTTGTCGCTCGCTGTGGTAGATGTTGTTGTTGCTGTTACTCCCAGCTAACCACAATTCTAACAATTTGGCAGCTCATTACCAAACACCACAACGCAAAGTTGCCTCCAATAAACGGCGCACAACCTTGACCTTAAGGCTAACATTTGCCGCTGCACCATTATTATTATCATCATTATTATTATTATGGATTACAAACCGAAATTATAACAATTTTGTTACGCTTCTTTGAGGAAAGCTTCGCCGCCTATCCCCCCGTCAAAGAAACTGGGCTGCCAGTCAGCAAGCCACGTAATAAAGTGGCAGGGCAACCAGTCGGAACACATTGGCGGCTGGCAAGTGTTGAACTTGAAATCGAAAGCAGCAGCAAAAGCAAAAGCAATGGGCCAAGTTAACAACAACAACAACAACAACAAACATAATTACGATACTTAAATAAGATTTGAGCATACAGACGAAGCTTGAATGCTCTAACTGCATGATCTAGATATTTTTGAAAAAGCTCAAAGTAAGGCAATTCCATTTGATTCATAATATTTACAGGCGCTTGTTTGAAATAAGATAAGTAAGTTTTAATCAAAGAATATGGTTATGACTAATATTGGTTTTTTCTCAATAAAAAATAGAGAAAACCGAAAATAAATCAAACCTTTCATGCTGATTCCGCTGTGCTCATATTTTATAGCAAGTTTTGTCAAATGACGTTAGCAATTATGTAAAAATCCCACAGCTGCTTTTTGCCATTAGAAATTTAACTCTAATAAATTGTTTATTGATTTTCAGAAGTTAAATAATAAGCGGATGAGCCAACAGCTCATCATCAATTGGAATTGGCAAATAATGAGAATGGTGAAACATTATATTTCCTATTTACTAACAAAAATGCTTAAATTACATAAGAATCTTTTCTTTTATAACTTTTAGATATTCTAATGCCACAAGACATTATCTTTTTGATCAGAGCTAACTTTCTATGAACATCATTTCTGTTAATTTCTTTATATTTGTTATATAGTAATATAACATTTAGGACTTTAGTAAAATTTAACTTTCTTATTTCATATAACTTCGTCTGTGCCCTATACTCCCAACTCTCCCACTGAAGAAGAAACACCTTGAGAAGGCCACGCGTCGGCTTTTAACTAGGCGCATAGAAAAAGGTGTTCGCCATCGAAGCATGGCATAGAAGTACTTCACAGAGCACTGGGCTTAGCCCTGCTCCACCTTCTGCGTCTTATGTTGGGGAGCCACGCGCTAATTTGAAAATAATGCGCTCAATCATTTTCACATTTCAGCTGCTCCTCAGTACGATTTTGATAAACATACGAAAAACAAAGTAATAAACCTTTGCTAAGCAGCCCTCGCTACTCTCTGCCTCTTCTTGCTGATGCTGCTGCTGATTGTCTGTATAATTACATAATATTGCATAATTTGCAAAGTACTTTGGCTTTGGGATTTATGCTCTGTTAGCTACAGCACGACGACTAGCGTATCGAAGAGGGGGTGGGGCAGTGGGGCGATGGGGGTGTGTTGGAGTAGGGGCAGTCAGCACAATGCTGCCTCATTATCGTTTTGCTGACCGGGTCGCTTGTTGGTCTTCTTCGTTTTCATTTTCGTCTCGTTTCGTCTCGTCTCGTCTCGTTTCGTTCCGTTTCGTTTTCGTTTTCAGTATCAGTGCACAATGTGGTACTTAAATAATAGAAGTTTAATAGCGTTTTGTTTTCGGTACTTTGTCGGTACTTTGCTTTGGCTTGCAAGTAGTCAGTTTTTTCTTTTTCTTCTTGCTTCCACCTCTTCTGCTGTTGTTTTTGTTGCTTTTTGAACTACTAATGCATTCAGCTGTGTAGGATTTTTGTCAAGGTTAGCCAGTTGCCAGTTGCCAGTTTGCAGTACTAGTTACGGCGGGCGGATATAATGACTTCTGATGCATGTTTTATTTCGGTTTTTGTTGTTGTTCTTTTTGCGTTTGTTTGTTGTTTTGAGCAGTCAGCATCTTTGTGCGCCGAGAGGAAGTGCGCTGTTTTGAAAATCTAGTGTAATTGTTGTTGCTGTGTTCTTAAGTTCGTTCAAGTTCGTTGCCTAAGTCATTTGTGCAACATTTCGTATGTTGTTGCAGCGACTTTCAGTTCGCTAATTTCGCGCATAAATCATGAAAGAAAATCGCTTGCTGTGGAGTAACTGATTACACATGCACCACGCGAGCACAACCCACCAAATCAAAAAAGTAGAAAGAGTTAGTTGTTTGGCCAAAAGGCACAGAAAAAGGCACCCAAACGGCAAATGATGTCTGCCAGCAAGGATGAGGCTGCATTTTGGGGGCGCCTGAAATGTATCTGCAAATAAATGAAGTTGTCTGCGCTCTCACTCAATTCTCAAAAGATGCTGGCTGGCAAAAGCTAGCTAGTAAAGTCATCAAGCCCAAGCCTAGCTTCAGGATTGATCATTGATCTTTTGGCACTCGCCAGACACATGAGCTGCAGCTGGAGCTATAGCTGGAGCTGGCAGCTAGAGTTAGAGCCTTGCTGCTTTGCTGCCTGGCTGCCTTCACGAAATTATAAATAGTGCAAATGCGTGCAGTGCATCATCATCATTAGTTTTTGGCCAGGCCAATAGACTTGTCTAGCCAAAACGAAGCGAGGCGAGGCGAGGCGATGCAAGGCGAGCTGAGTCGAGTCGAGTCGCGTCGACTTTGTTGCTGCCCTATAACTTGTCTGGCCAATTATGTAACACAAATCATCAGCTTTGCAACATTTGTCTGTCCAGCTGCCCGTTTTGTCCATTTTGTTAAATTATTTCAATTTGTTTTCTCTGGCTGCTAACTTAATTACTGTCTCTGCTTTGTTGTTGTTGCTGTTGTTGCTGCTTGCGCTTAACAAATTTTACCATATCAAGTTCGTGTCCTAAGTCTTTCGTTTTTGTTGCCAGCATTTTCTAATTGCAAGTTAATTTCTTGTGGCGAACATAAATTTAACATTCTAATTGAGTTATCAACCGCAACATGTACACCACACGAGCAAAAATTCCAACAAGGAGTCGCACAACACACAGCAACAACAACAACAACAACACACAGCAACAACAACCACATGAGACGGAACAACTTTTACAGCTCCTCACAAAACTGGCTACGCATGTGAAAAATTGCAACCGGCTATGGCTACAACCGCAAACCAACAAAAATTGCACACAGCAACAACAACAGCAACAACAACAACACAAACACAAACAACTCAAGCAGCAACAACAACAACAACAACAAGAGTACTGCCGCTGTTAGTTGCTGTAATTACTTTTTGTGTGTTTGGAGCGCGGCAAATGCTTTTTGGGCTTTTGCTAATTTGCTGGCTGTGCTTCTGTTTTTTGCATTTTGGCCATGTTTAGCTAGCCATGGCTTTGGCTTATTTATTTTTAGGCATTTATAACTTTTTGTCTGCCAGAATGCTCAGCAACGTGCAAATATGCTGCCCCAGCCAGCAGCTCGTAATTAATTTACTTTGTGTGTTCGCAGCGGCCAGCAAAATATGAAAAAATCCATTACGCAAATGTTTATGACCAAAATGGTCAGCAGCAGCATCAGCAGCAGCAGCAGCAGCATCAGACAAGTTGCTGGCAACTTGCCGCTGCCGTCCTGTAATGCAAATAGAAAAGATGCCAAAGAGTTCGGGACTGCAAATGGAGTTGCAGATGCGTGCAGTCGGAGTCGAAGTGCATTTGACTGTAAGCCACCAAGTCAATTCCCAGTCAAGTGTCTGTCCAGTTTGGGCCATGCCTCAGGCAGCTGCACCACACACACACACACACACACACACACACACACACACACACACACACACACACACACATAACTCAACATTGTAATGCGTTTCTGTGTACCTGCCAATGCGAATTTTAGTTGCTTTTCAGCACAGTTGTTAAGTTCGTTGTCCAAGTCTTTTGTTTGCCATATAGTCGAGGGGGGCGTGACAGTTCACATCTAAATACACTTACGTTTGATTAGCAACAAAATTGGAGTCCATGTACAATACTAGAAGCCGATTTGGCCAACAAAGTTGTGCCAAGCAATAAAAGTGAAGCTTAAGATACTTAAAAGGTATTTTGATTAGAGCTGACGGAACAACAACAACAACAACAACAACATCAACATTCTAGTCAATTTACAGATTATACTAATGACATGGTGGTGTCTGTTGTTGCTTTGTGGAAAGCTTATTTGGCTATAAGCAGATCTGTAAACTTTCCATTATTAATATCTATAATTTCGTAGAGCTCATATTGAAGAATCAATGGGATGATATGTCTGTTGGCACAATAATTGTATTTAACTCTATATGAAGCTATCGTATTTAGTTTCCAATCGAAATCTTGCATTTAACAATTTTCTCTAGCAATTTTGTTGTCTTTTGAATTAGCAAGATTTTTTTTGTATCAGTCCTTAGACATTTTCTCCTTTGCAAAGTTTCTCATGCAACATTTTTCTATTTTAGCCTAATTTGTCTCAAATTCTCAGTTTATTTCTTCTTATATTTCCGATCATTAACTAATCTTATACTTAATGTTAAACTGTTCCTGTTTTTGCTGCTGGCTTCGATTTCAAATCAAATCAAACATTTAGTTTATCGTCTCACATTTCAGCTAATTAACACTATGGCGGACCCGCCTCTTTGGCAACCTCATTTCCAGGGGGCCGCCGCTGTCGTTGCCGACTGTTTTGGAGTAAACGAAAATCGGCTTAAGATCATAAAAAACGCACTTAACGAAAATTTAATATTCAAATATTGACATTTAGTGCCATGTTAGCAACAACTTACGTGCTTTTGAACCCATTCGAAATTTCTGTATAGAAATCTATTTAAAATACGCAGTTTTTAGCATTCGCGACGCTTAATAATATTAACTAATTGATCTGCATTAATTTAAGTTGACATGAAGTCCACGAGAAAAAAAAAGCAAAGTTCGTAAAAATAAAAACAGGTGAAGCGATCGCAGCTGCTGTTTATGAAGATCGAACAGCATTGAAGCGTTCATGTGTGTGTGTGTGTGTGTGTGTGCTTGTGTGTAGTGTGTATTATGATTATTATATTTATATAGTATGTGTTGTTTTTTTTTCTTTTCTAAAATTATGACATCATTTAAATATTTTCGCCTCAAGTTGTTGTATAAACTGGTTTAGGCCACTGTTTTTTTTTTTCTTCTTCAGAGTTTTATTTTTATTATGAATTTTTCTCTCCCTCCATAAATGTTGGGTAATTATGCACGGGCTTCCAAAAGCTCATAATTCATAAATTTGTGCGCCCAATTGCGAGATGCGGAAGCGCTTTTGTTTTCGCTGTTGATTTCTGATTTCGATTTCGTTTTCGAATTTTCATTGCCTTGTCTTATCAATGATATACAAAATGTATATATTTTTGCTTTATCAAAGGCACGTGAAATAATCAAAAATTTACTTTGCATTTGATTTGGTTTAATATGAATTTTTTGGTGGTGCTTTGGAGCTCGTAAAAACGTTTTTTATCTGATTTTATATCAGTTTGCCCACTTTTTAGCTCGTAAAATAAATACTTATGAATATACTCTACTAGAGGGTATTTTATTGATGTTACGAGGCTTGGCACTATGGAAGTACATGAATAAATAAGATGGAACGAGCCTTTGTATATTATTGCCATATCTTGCAAGGTTTGGGCAGAGATAAAGTTTCTGTTTGACAAATATTTTTGGTTTTAATAAACAGTAAAGTATAATTCATATAAAATAGCTTCGTTTAATAAAAGTTATTAGTCTAAAATAAGGAATTTGTGAAATAGCCGTTTTGTTTATGGAGCTTAGCCTAATTAGCTTTTTATATCGAATGTTTGTCATTGAATCCATTTAAGATAAAGTGTATTCACACTTCTGCTACACGAAGCTTACTGTTTTTGTTTTTTTCCCCCTTTGTGTGTTTGTTTTTGTTGGCGCTCTGCATTTATCATGCGTTTTGCTTTTTGTGTTAAGATATGCGACATTTTATGGTCGAGCTTACAGCCAGGCAGGCATGCTAGTTATAAAATGCGTATAAATTAAATGGTTTTGCTGCGGAGCTGGGCAGCTTAGCTTACCGCATATGGATTATCCTGATTCATCATTGTGGATGCCTTTATGTTGAGCTTTTGTGCTCCCAGCTGGTTGTGTGCTGCAAGAGAGAGAGAGAGGGAGAGGCATATAAATATATATATGATTGGTATATTTGATAGTCGGAGTAGCAGTAGCTTATTTGCCGTTTGGCTTATTAATACGCCAAGTAATAATCGTAATTTCAATATTTATTACAATACAGAATGCAAATACTGAACGGCTGCTCAACTCAGCTGCTGCACCTACAAATAAAATTTATGCCGTTGCTCGCCTTAAATGTTAATTGTACAAACTCCGATAGTTGTAGCTCGAAATTGAGCTGAAAGTCGGAGACGGACTTGGTGAGTCTGTGAGTCTGTGAGTCAGTGAGTCAGTCAGACGGCAGTCCTGCTCAACTGTCTTGTGTGTGCTAACAACTGACTGACCAACAGGTGTTTGCTGTTCTCATGTCAATTGTTGTTGTTGTTGTTGCGGCCACATTTGCATTTTATCTGTGCACAAGTTAACGCATTTGTACTAAATACTTTCACACTTTGTCTGCCTCGAGTGCAATAGGAAGCGGCAATCGTTGTCTTCCGGCTTGCCCGCATAAGGATGCTCTTGCAGTTGCATCTGCAGTTGATGTTGCACAACAGCAGCAGCAGCAACAACAACCGAAACAGCAACAGCAACAGCAACATGCAGCAACGACCTTGATGTGTTAATTTGTCGTGCAGCATCCAGCCAAACACCTGGCCAACAATACTAAACACTCTACTCGAGTGATTAAGTTAGGCGCTTTGCAGATAAACGAAAGACTTAGGCAACGAACTTGCTGCCGCAGCACTGCAAGCATTATCTATCGAAGTTGCTCACTAACTAGTACAGATAGAGCTTTGAATTAGTAATAAATTGGCGCTACTTGGAAGATACGCTGTAGAAAATAGACTGTGCATGAGGGTTGCTTGTATAGAGATATCAGATATCATGGCTATCGGTATTTCTGAAAGTAAAAACCAATTTGGATTCTGAATCATATTCCATAAAGACTTTTGTTTATGACAACTGGGGCTGTGAATATTAGGATATGATAATAGATAACTAGCTAATTTCCATTACAAATTAATTGGCTTTCAAGTTTTATTTGAAAAATTAATGAACCCAGTTGATATTAAGTAGTTTTATACTGCAAAATGGACTATAATGTTATCTCTTTTTTTAGTTTTTCGCCACTCTCTAAAAAGTATGCTATGTGATTATAAAGTTAACTTGCTTATCTATAAACACATCAATTTGTCTCGTTATTATTGGAACTCTTTTGATTATCATGTACAATTTTGTACCTTCTACTTAATTCGGGCTAGGCTAATATACCCCATGTGCATTGATTACAGGGCAAGTTAAGTGCACGCTTTGTAGAACATAAGACGACAAGGCACTTGCAATGACTGTGGGGCAATTGTCAATATTTGCGACACATGCAAGCAAGCATCCAAGTCATCGACTAAAGGCAAATTCTTTGATTACAATTCTAGGCTAGTCGATAGTTCGAAGGTTTTTGTAACAAATTCAAGCAAATAAAGCTTTACACGCTATTTACACTATAAAGCAAACATGTGTGGGCCTACACAGCAAAAAAGAAAAACAGGAACGAATAGGCAATGCAGTTTAAGAACTTGCCTGAATTTATAAGTAGACTTAGTATCAAGTAGATTATGAATCAAGAGTGAAGAGAAGCTTATTAGATCTTGTTGCTGATAAAACGTAATATTTCTTTGACTATCTAAGAATATACATAAATCTTGTTATGCTTTGATTCCTGTTTGCTGTTGTTTTGCTGTGAGTCATTTGGTTTTAGTTTCGCGCAGTGTATGCGTGTATGGGCTTTGGCTTACATTGATTCTGTTATATAGTCGTAAAGTTTATTTGCCTGCCCTTGTCGTATTCAGTTCTCGTTGTTGTTGGTTGTTGGTTGCTGGTTGCTGGTTGCTGTTTTATGGCCACACTAAAAAGTGCACTGGCCAACAGAATGGAAAACTTTCTCACAGAGTTGCGTTCGTTTAGCAATCGACAATCGTCAGTTCGTCAATGCGTCAATACGTCTGGTTTTGTCTTTTATCTGCTCGCCATCTTCCCTGCTCTTTTTTTGTTGTTGTTGTATGTTTTTTGGTCTGGTGTTTCTGAATGTTTACGTTAATGAAATTCACATGTTTGATTTTTATGCCATGCCATCTTTATACGTATGATGAATGTATCTCAATGTTCGCATGAGTATCTCAGCCGTTCCATTCGCATCTCAGCCCCATCAATCTTCCAATCAAAAAAGTTATCGCCAGCCTAGGACGCTGCGAGTCTATATCGTATTATGGTTATGTTAATAGCTGATAGTAGCTTTTATTTTTCGTTTTCTCGAGCTGTTCACTTTGTTTCTAGCTGGCCCGCCCGGCAAATTATGAATGGGTTCTCAAGTTCTGTTTAGCATTACCATAAAAAAAATCGTACCTTATCAGAAACAAAAACTGCGTCTTTGAACTGCCCGCGAAAAGAGTTCAACAGTTTTCTTAATCCAAATTTCAATAAAATCCGATCCAATTTTTTTCGTGTGTTGAGTTTTTGTTGTTGTTGTTGTTGTTTGTATTTTTCACGTTTTTCAGTTACAAATTTTCAGATTGCACTGAGCTGCAGTTTGTTGTTGTTGTTGTTGTTGTTGTTGTTGTTGTTGTTGTTGCTGTGTTGACTTTTCCTATATTTTTTTTGCGTTGCGGCAAAATCGCAAAAATCATTTAAGTTGTTTGTTATGTGTGCACATTGTGAACTCTCCGGTCGTTTATATCTATTATTATTATTTTTTTCACCTTGCGCCAATAAAACGTCACTTGAGCGTACAGTATTTTAGCAATTGTTGTTGTTGTTGTTGTTGTTGATGTTGTTGTTTGTCGTTGCTAAATTGCACTTGACTTTTAGAACTTTAGACGAGCGTGAAGCTCAGCTGTATATAAGCACATACATATAACGATCTTAACTCTATAACTGACACAAACACGCGCTCGTTACGCTCTCTGCATTTGTATGTGCATGTGTGTGCATGTGTGTGTGTGTGTGTGAGTGTGTGTGTGTGTGTATATAACACACTGTGTATTTAAGTTTTCAATTTGCTGCCGTCTAATTTATATAGAACATAGTGAAAGATGAGTTGTATTTGACTTGTGTTCAAGTGCTGCTGCTGTTGTTGTTGCTGCTGTTGTTGTTGTTGTTGTTTGGTTTAGGCCACACCTTTATTGGGTGAAAAGGCACTTGGACTTGAGTTGGGCAAATGGCGAACAAGCGCGCGCCTCTGTTTTCTTTTTTATGCCTATCATCTATCCCTCTCTCTCTCTGTCTGTATGTGTGTGAGTGTGTTGAAGGTGTGAGATCTAAATCACTGTGATAACTTGATAACTGTTAATTGGGTCACACTGGCAGATTTGCATGAGTCAACCGTTAAGCGATAAGCCAAGCGACAGTCGACAGTGGACAGACGACAATCGAGTATCGAGTATTGAGATTATCGATCAAAGAAGAATAGCGCACGTTTACGGTTACGATCCGATGCAATCGTTAAAAAGCCGACGACGTGCGAGCCGTGCGAGCGTGCGACATGCGATTCGAGCGTGCGAGCAAGAAGCGCGAGCTATCACTAAAGACTGATGTTAAACAGTTCTGCAAAATGCTCTGGCTACGAAATGCCGAACCGCACCTGGTAGCGACAACGACAACGACAACGACAACAACAACGACGGCTGCTGCTGCTGCTGCTGCGGCGGCTACAGCGGCTGCTGCTGCTGCTGCTGCTGACTCGGGAGGCCTCTGCAAAATGCTCACGAGCTGGTCGTGGAGATGCTCGCTGGCGCAATCGAACGGCGCGAATACGAACGAGCGCGACAGTCAGGCTTCGGCTTCGGCAGTAGCAGCAACAACAATGAGCAGAAGCTACTGCTATAAACAAAAACTACAAACTGGTTGTCGTCTCATCAAAAGACAAACAAAGCCAAGCGCGCAAGCAGAAGACGCACGCGCGCTCTCTAACGGTGCTCACGCTGTGAACAGCAAGCGCTCAGAGCGAGAGAGAGCCAGCGAGCGAGCGAGCGAGAGTTCGTTTGAGTGACTTTAACTGTTAACAGCGCGCATAGCACAACTGTTAAGCGCTGCAACAAAACACACTCAAATGCCTTTGACTTGGCTCATGCTCATGCGCGCACTCGCTCTCACTCCATTTTGTATTTGCCGCTTAACAGCTGAGCGCACTGCGCTCTCAGTTGTGCTGCTGCTGCGCTCGCTCTCGCGCTGCGCAAGCGTTACGACATTTGATTGGCTCGATTAACACAATCGGAGCACCTGGTTATAAACCAGTATAGCGGCGCACACACACAGCTGCATGCAGCAGAGACGGCACGATCGCTCGGTCTATAAATATGCAGAGCGACGTTGGCGCGAAAGAGCGCGCACTATAGCGCTGCTTTGCTCGAGTGAACGCGAACTTATTTACTCATTTCATTGACCAATGCAGAGCACAATACGCACACATGCACATCTGCACTGCGTCACATACAAATGAGAGCGATCATGTGCGCTGGTCTGCGTGACTGTTCGGCTGGTCAGCCAGTCAGCTAGCCAGTCAGCTAGTCAGCCAGGCTGTCGCTCGTGGGCGTGGTCTATTTATGCAGCACAACTCTTGCTATGTATCGATCGATGTGTGCTGCTGCTCCCCCCTCGGGCGCCAACACTTACCCCTCATCCCACCATCCGCCTGGCGTAAATGGTTTTTTGTTTTTGCATGCGCACGAACTGGATTCAATTGCCGTTGGCTGGGGCAACACTGGCACAAGTTTGTTAGTTAGTTAGTTGGCTGACTGACTGGCTGGCTGGCTGGCTGGCTGGTTAGTTAGTTAGTTAGTTTGGGCTGACTTCCCCATTGCTAACGGTGTTGAATTGACATCTGACCGCCCCGCGTCCCCCCTCGGACGCCTTCGAGACGCCAGCTCACGCCATCTTTTAGCCATTTGCAGTTGTCAAGCTGTCATAGTATTGATCGTTAAATGCGTTATCTGTTGCTAGCCATAAGACATTTTATGATATTAGTTGCATTGTAAACTGCACTAGCCCCACAACGAAACAACAACTAAAAACAGAAGAAGACACAACTACACCAACAACTACTTGAAACACCAGAAACACTTGTTATGCATGTCGCAAATATGCATTGAATATCTCCCAGTTGCCGGCTGAAAGATAAATGTATCATAAAGCCGCTCGTATTTATCGTTATATTTGTAGCTAATGAGCTGTTTATGGAAACAATCAGCATAATGCACACGTCATTTTGAGGTCGCGTGAAGAGCGCATTTTCAAAGATTTCGCTTACATTAAAAAACACTTTAAATCGTTTTTTTTATGCTTAGTAGTTTTTTTAAGTACAAATTTAAATTTGGAGTTTTGCAAATAATTTTGGAGTCGAGTTACAAGCCTATTTATATGCTTGCATTGAAAAGACCGTTAAAAAGATGGTAAATAAATTAATAAATTTATAATCTATATTTGATTACTCGAAATTTGTAGAATTATTTGATTTTTAAGAAAAGACTGATATAAAGCTTTAAGGAATATGAAATTCAAAACTTTTCTTTACTTGTAAGGATATATACTTGAAATATTTTGGATATTAAGTTAGCAGAATAAAACGGTATATAATCAGATGTATCGCATAAATATCTGTGAAGTAATTTGAAATATTCCCAAAATAACATTTGCAAAAGAATGTTATCATGCTATCTATTATTGATAGTGAAAAGTCATTTAGTTTTATTTTTTCAACTTACTACCCTTTGAAATATGTATTTTATCATCTTTATTTCACAACATAAATGTGTCTTGATTTCCCTTTTGCGAAAAGTCACATTCCTTGGTTCATAATGAACATTTTGCAGATGTTCCTGTTGCATTAGGGGCGTGACAGCTATACGGAATGCTTTCTCCGTCTGGCAATACAAATAATATATTCCCACTAACTGAAAAACTTTACAGAAGTTAATCCAATTTGTCGAGTTTTATGATGGGCAACCCGCAAAAACCCGCAACTCGTTATCATGTGTTTGTTTGCTAACCCTTTTCGTCCTGTCAAAGGGAAAGGACAAAAGTCAAACACTGCGGGCTGTGTTAGAGAAACGCCCCGAAAACGCAACTGAGACTTCAGCCAGTTGAGAATCGAGAATTGAGAATCGAGAATTGAGGATTGTGAATGCGACTGCGACTGCGAGGGGTGTTTAAACCCATTAGGTTGCGTGCAATGCACAAGGAGTCGCCTGGTGAGTTTCTAGTATGATATTCGGCGCTGCGGTTGCTCTTGCGGTTGTCCTTTGAGCTACCTTTTCGCACTGGACAACACCCACGCACAAAAGGACATTCGCTTTGCTTGTGCATGCTTTAATTTTCCGACTGCTTGTGACATTTGCATATGCAGTGTATGTGTGTGTGCTGTGTGTGCTGTGCCCTGATGTCCTGGCTAATCCTTGCTGAGCAACAGATTATCCCTTGCAATTGTTTGCTTGATTTGTTTGTTATGGATGCCGCTGCTCCTTCTGCAGAACTACTCTCGTATCCTCGGCAACAATGGAACGCATAGCTGCGTCTTCTGCTTGGCAGGACTCGCCCCTTTTTGGTTACACTTTAATGCGTTCTAATGTATGTGACTTCTGGGCCAGATCCTCAAAAACGCGCCTCAAACAATTTGCCGACGCCGCCAGTTGAAGTGACTTGCGAAATTCTGTTCGCCCATTGTGCGCAGCGTCAATCAGCAATCATCAATCATTTGCCTGCTCAATATAAATATTTTCGGCCGAAATTAGGTTAAAGGCTTGCGGAAAAGGGGCCCCAAAAGCGGACAATGCCAGCCAGAAATTTCTGAGGTTCCAGTTCTGGACTTAGGTCATGCCAGAAAATAGCTGCAAATGCCTTCTCTAACACAACACTGCTGTTGTGTGTGTGTGTGCGAGTGTGTGTGTGTGTGCATACAATAAATTAATTATAAATGCATTAATCACTGCCAAAAACTTTGACAAATACTGACAAGAGCGTTCGTCGTTCATTTCATGTCATTTCGTCTTGTTTCTCGTCTCGTTTCGTTTCGTTTCCACTCGTTTCGTTCTTTGCCTCGCGCCTGAATTGAAAAACAGAAATTTAAAACACGTTTTCGCGCTTATTATACTCTTTTCGAAGAAAATAGATATAAGTTTGTCCTGAAGTTTGTAACGCATAGAAGCAAGCGTCGGAGACCCCCAAAAGTTACTGCCAGTATGCTTAGAATGACAATACAAATTGATCTAGCCATGTCCGTCTGTCTGTCTGTCTGTCTGTCTGTCTGTCTGTCTGTCTGTCTGTCTGTATGTATGCAAACTAGTCCCTCAGTTTTAGAGCTATCGCGATAAAACTTTGCACAGACACTTATTATTCTAGGGGACAGCACATTGGTCGGAGCCGGCCGGATCGGACCACTATATCTTATAGCTGCCATACAACTTGAAGTCGGTTTTGGCCATATATCCCATGTTTTTTAATCGATCGCAATGAAACTTTGCACTGATACTTATTATTCAAAGAGACATCACATTTTGGAGCCGGTTGGATCGGATAGCTATATCTTATAGCTGCCATACAACTCGAAGTCGGTTTTGGCCATATATCCCATATTTTTTAATCTATCGCAATGAAACTTTGCACAGATACTTCTTATTCAAAGAGACATCACATTGGTTGGAGCCGGCCGGATCGGATCCCTATATCTTATAGCTGCTATACAACTGGCAATGAATTAAATATTCTTAGAACAAAAAAAAATATGTTACGCGACAAAACGATTTTGTACAGCTTATGAAATTTCAGTGGTGCAGTTGGCAGAGTGAAAATTGCCTATTGGTCTGAAAAGAGTATAAAATCTTCGGCACGACGAAGATAATCCTTCCCCACTTGTTTTTGACTAATTTATGCGTTCGATTTGTCCGTTGTCTTCCATTTGAGCTGATCATTCAGTTACACTGTTTCGTCTTAATTATACCCTGTAATCAAGCAGCTAAGAGCAGGACAGATCCCTTTGATATGTTTGCATGTATTGGTATTTATTCGGATATTTCCATAAATTTCTTTCTAAATACATTGTTGCGAAAAAAGTATATTTATTTTTTGCAGTTTCTGACAGATTTGGTGATGGCAATATTTATACATATATTTGTTTTAAATAATTTATGTATAAACAATAAGATAATCGAATAGCAGGCAGTTTTTTAAAGAAATCGTTATATTATTTGCTTTTTCAAGACTAATTTTTATATAATTGCAAAAATATATTCCAAAATCAAACAGTAAATGCAAAATACAACGTAGTAAGTCCTTAACTATTTTCCTTTATCAATCTTCTGATCTACATATTGAATATTCTATGCATAGTACAATCAATTTCATCTTTACAGGGTATATCTGATTCGTATACAATTGCTGCATATACTCTCGTTTCTTGTGTGTACAAAATGCCACATTTGTTTTCTCGATTTGGTCGATTTTGATTTTGATTGAAAGCCCCAGAAATTGATTTCCACCTTGCGGCATTTGGATGCTCTTTGGCATGTTTCACATTTGGCAGCTTTTGTGCTTGGTGTATGCAAATGAGATCATTGATCTGTTTTGGTATCGATTCGTTTTTGAAGACATCAGCGAGCGTGCCACATAAAACCAAAACCAAATACAAATACAAATACAAATACCATCCAAATCACATTTGACCCTAAGGGGTCGCACATGCCAATACTGAAAACCAAAACAGCAAAACAGAAATGTTAATTTCCAGCATACAAACATACTAAATGAAAAATGTGAACCATATGGAGGGGGGGATTTCTTTTCGTTGATCAAGTTTCGCTTGGTTTGTTGGAAGTTTCAGTTTCCAGTGGCGCGAATTTGAATTTAATCAAATTAATTATGTTTGTCAATGTATTGAGGCTGGCGCAGTTGGGACATTGATAAATTGATAGATCGGATTTGACTATGTTCAAAACAAATTGCTCCAAAAACGAATGCGAAGACAAACTTTAGATAGTTTTTGTTATGACAACAATTTACCTGCCACACGAACGATTGCTAGAAAGCTGCAGATTATTCCATATTTTATGGCCACAACCGGTTCGTAATGAGCTGCTCCCCCCTGCCCTTTGCACCCAGATCGAAACTACTGTAAATATTGTGACCAAGCGTCAAGAACAGCTTCCGTGCTGCAGTTGCCTCAGCGTCTTATGGAAGCCCATCACCATCTCCATCTCCACTTCCATTTCCATTTCCCTGTTCGGGCGCTACACAAAAGTTGCGCATTGTTATTGTGGAATAGATATAGGTATGGTTTGAAAATGGGGCGTTATGTTTTTGTATATGTCATAAAATAGACGCGCTTAAATACCAATTTAACAATTGTTCAACACTCTTCTGTTTTGGGTCTGGGATCTGTGGGAACCCGGGCCCCGTTGACATCACACATCGGACCGATTTCAATGCGTAATTGTAACGTCTTTGTGGTTGTGATTAACACCTAAAGCTGGCCCAGACAAATGGACTATGAAGTTGAGGTGTTTCACCTCGGCCAACTGGGGGCAAACAAAGCAGAGATCTGTTGCCTGCTCTCCTTATGTACAACATACATACATATGTTGTGTGGAATATGGAATTTCGTGAATTTATGCATAATGGATGTACATTAAATTCATAAACAAATGAACTTCACAATGATATGGGCAACACTGAGTCTTCACTTCAGTGCTTGCCGCCAGCAAACGATGCTGTGAAAAAGAAGGCAAGTTTCGGTTTAGTTCAGTTCAGTTCAGTTCAGTTCAGTTGAGTTGAGTGGAGTTTTTCGGTTTTAGTGGGTCATAAATGGGAAGATTTTTCACAGCTGATTGTGAGAAATGTGCGCGTCTGAATGCCACAGCACTGTGGAGCAGTCACAGTCCCAGTTTCAGCGTCCAATTCTCCCAGTGCCAAGTTGCCAAGTTTTCGGCCCGAGGGGCCCAATTCAGATCTTCGGTGCTGTTAATAACCTGTAGCTATCGATACGAAAGACGGTATGTTGCGTTCTTTCTTCAAATGTGCAACAGTTGGAAACTGAATTTTGGTTTTAATTCCACACTTTACAAAGTTATATAGCTGCATTTCAAATATATAAAGTATAGGGTAGCAAAAAAAAAGGTATTTTATAAATAAATGTATATTTTAAAATTGTTAAAATATGTTGAAGCAAAATAAAAATGTATATTAAAGACTTTTTAAAATTCCAAATATTTTTATAAAAAATAATAACAAATTTAAACAAAGTTTAACTGTAAATCTTAGTTAAAGCTAGTGTTTCACTGACTTAAATTCCATTGCAAATATATTATATTCAAGCAATATATTTTTTTGGCCAAACACAAATATTTTCTAGACATACCAATATAGACTGGGTATCTGATAGTCTGGCTGGGTCTTTAGTTGCATTATAAATATTGGTTATGTGAGAAAGTAGCGTTGAATGTTGTTTGCTGGTAATAAAAGCCCAGGTCTGAGGACTTTTCAGCTTCAAAGTGGGGCGTCTCTTGGCACCTGCAAACGGCGCATTTGACTCACTGTCTGCCAGCACAGATCATTCGCAAATGAATCATATACTATGTGTGTAGGTATCTAAGTCCAAGACCGTGAATACCAATACCAATACCAATACCAATAGCAAAACCAACACCAAAACAAGCGACTGGTGCTAGAAAGAGGCGTTTGCTTAACGATAATAAAACACATGAAAACACATAAATCAAAACGAAAAGCTGCTGCTGCTGCAATTCAACTAAAATATGAAGTGAATTTTCGCCGCTTAGATGCAGATGCGCTGAAAAATCATAAAACATAATTAACAATACTCCACTTGACTAGTGCAATACCCTGTACTTCATTCAGTCTATAGTTTGACTAAAATGAAATTGCCAATACCTTTTTAGTTAAATATGTCAACTTGCTGGCAAATTTATGAACTAAATTGCTTATCGGATCAATGAGACTTTCTTTTTAATAGATTTATTATATTTGTTTGCTTACAGGGTATAAAAAGCATATATATGCATATATGTATATCCAGTTTGAAAGGTCTATTGGGAAAATATTGTTTTAAATGTGCGCAGCGCTGAACTTGACCCAATGATATTTAGTTAGGCAGTGCAACTGTTCGTTGTTGGCTGTTGGCTTGATCTTGGCTATAAGAAAGTGCCACCAGGCGGCAGCACAGCACCACTGCACCACCAGAGTGGGTTCCCAGCTAGCGAGCGAGCGAGCGTTGCCAGCTGACAAATGACTAAGGTCGAATGCGGCCTTTGTCGAGGGGCGGTTTCAGAGTTTGGACGGGCGGTAAGAAGGTCGACACTGCCTCTGACTTGACTTGACTTGTCTTGACTTAACTCCGACAACAACAACAACAACAACGACTGCGACTTGGGTTGTGAGTTGACTCCAAGTCTGCTGCGGATGCATCACACACAGCTGCAAGCTGTGGCTGGGACGTCATCGCTTGACTTTCAGCAGGTGTTCCGCTAGACAAAAGATGCACTAAGCAACAACAACAACAACAACAACAGCAGCAGCAGCAACAACAACAAATTGAAGCTGTTGATGCGCACGAATTCCGTTTTTAGCTGCAGCTTTTCGCGCGCTGTTTCCATTTTGTTGCAATAAAATTTTAATAAGATTTTTTATACTTTTATACTTAGAATATAGAAAATACATGTGTATGGCAGTGTGTTTGTGTGTGTGCCAGTCAATAAAGCTACGCTGCATCGTTAAAATCGTGATGCAGCTCGTCGACCGTTGCCTCAACACTTGCCCACTTGGCCATCCATCGATCCAACGATCCAGCGATCCAACGATCCATCGATCGATTGATCCGTTCGATCGAGCTCCATTTTGGTGCTATTGCAACTCCTCCGATGCGAATGCGATTCATCTTTAGCCATTTTGCACTAGTGCCATTGATATGGCCACAATGCTTAAACGCTTAAATGCTTAAATGCCTTATTGTTTATAGCAAATGCAAATTTGTCGTTATTGTTGCTGTTGTTGTTGTTTTTAACGCTCAACGTTAAATGTTGTTAATGACAGTCGCCGTCGCGCTGATCGTCTTGAAAGAGATGCACTTTTGGGTGTGTCGTTGTGTCTATTGCAAACATTTATAATACTCGTATACATTTACTCGTATCTATAAATAATTATTGCAAAATCGCCGCTTGATTGGTTTATGCGTGCAAAGTATTGTGGTAATCAGAACTAATGAATTGCGAGAGGTAACTACGTTTTTTATCCTTTTAAGCTATCTGTAAATATTTCATAATATCAACTCAGCATTTTTTCAGATTTATTATAAACAGTTTTACAAGGACTTTAAAGTCAAAAGAAATAATAGATATCGTTTTGTATTCTATAAAATAAATATCATAATATCAACTCAGCATTTTTTCAGATTTATTATAAATAGTTTTACAAGGACTTTAAAGTGACAAAAAAAATAGATATCGTTTTGTATTCTGTAAAATAAATATGATAATATCAACTCAGCATTTTTTCAGATTTATTATAAACAGTCTTACAAGGACTTTAAAGTCCAGAGAAATAATAGGTAAGCTTCTGTATTCTATAAAATATCTTAAGTTCACGGTTCAATTATTTTTATTACTTATAGTATTACAATACTAGTGCAAACAATATATATGGTGAGTACTGTATTCCATTAATATGTATATTTATAAATATGTATAACGCTTCTCGCTTGAACACATATATTGCTTATCTACTTTTCGTAAATTACCATTATATAACGTAAATTAACTTATTATATTTCTGTAAACATCTAAATTACATTTCGGTCTTCAAGGCACTTAAGACATATCCACAAAATGGTCTAGGAACCCTTCTAACCGCATATACAGGGTATGCTATATGAAGTGGGGGTTCCTAACTCATACTAAATGATGATGACAGCCTAATTTCAGACATGCTGGGTAATTAAGCAGGCCAAAGGGATCGTTGGCTAGTGGGATAACATACGATCGATCGATCTTTAGATCGGCATTTCGGTATTTCGGTAGTCCAAAACGCTGGTGGCCTAATGACTGTATCAAATGTTTGTAAAAGATACAATTTATGTGCATGTTTGTTTGGCGGACACGCTGCGCACACTTTAAGTACCGTGTGAGTGAGCATGAAATTGCCGGCAGGACTCGCAGGACTCGCAGGATGCCCAACTGTGAGCAACATATGTTCTGACTTTGTAATTTCCCAAAAACAGTAAGATAGCAGGAAAGCAAACGAAAGGAAAGTATTGAGAGACGACTAATTTCGTTAGTCTGTGTGTGCTACGAGCACTTCCTAATCGCTGGCAGGAAGTCCAAGTTGCGTTTTGCGTTTTGTGTTTGCAGCCTGCTGACAAACACTGTTGACATGTGACAGGACTTAGGCAGGACAGCAGGCCGACAACATGCCAACTAATGCACATTTAAATAAGCCTTTTGTTGGCTTTTTGTTGACGTCTTTTGTTAGCCGTGCACAAATCCAGCGACTCTTCTCAGTGCTCGGCCCAAAGCGCTGCGTTAAGTACACGCACGGCGGCTTAGCCACATTGACAGATTGGCCAGGACCAAGACCAGGACCAGGACCAGGACCAGCATATGATCCTGGGCAACTCCTAATTACGCGCGTGAGCGCTCTAAATGCAGCAAATAGTTGAAATATTGTTGCTTGTTTAGGCTCGCCGACTGGTAATTCCAATTGTTATTGTTATTGTTATACACTTTTTGATTTGTATTTAAACGAGACACACACACACACACACCCACACACGCTGGACACACGCACATCTCACATCGCTCATCCTGCAATGATCTTTGGCTTAGGCAGGTTTGTTTGCATTCTGCTGTAAATCTTTTTTCTCTTCACTTTTTTGCCTTGCATATAGTTTTTTCTTTTTTGTGTGGTTTGCTGCTGCCAGCGATGCGACTTTAATGATGCCCTTTCTCGGCCACGCCCCCCTCTGGCCAATGGCCATCATAAATTTCATTTTCAAACGTGTTGACGGCAGCATTTGATGGGCAAACGATAACAGCTGTTTGGCTGCCAGGATCAGCAGCAAGGACGAACCGGGAGAGCAGTGTGTGTGGCCAGCTAATTGAGTGGCCAAGCGTGAGGGTCAACAACAGCAGAAGCAGCAGAAGCAGCAGTTAAAAGACATCTTAATTGGTAATGGCCAGCAAGCAAACTAACAAATTTGATGGCTTATCTTGCAGTTGAAATGGCCAAAATCGTATATCATATGCTACATGCTCAGGTTAACATTACACTCAGACCATGTATAAACTTCACATTGGCTGATTGAAATGCTCACATTAATGTAGCATATGATATATAATATAACAATTTTAAAAACTGTTTTTTATTTTTATTAAACTGAATTGATAAAGTGTTTTCATTCGATGAGAACTTTAAAACAACTTCAATAAACATGACTTGGTTGATAAGGATTGGAGTTTTTTGAATGGAAGCTAACCGCCCACAGCTTTTAATCAGTTTTCGCCTACAATAAGTCTCCCAAGTCTATAAAAATGCCTTTCAAACACCTAAGACTTCCATAACTTTGTCAAAACTGATCCTATTTTTGTTCCAGATGCAGTTGTGATATTGATTTGTCCTCTATATTATTTCTGCATCAAAATCTGAAGAACTTTCGAATTTTCAATAAAGCTAGCAAGTCTTAAAACCCCCATAACTTAGTCAAAACTAATCCGATTTAAGTTCCCATGGTTTGACATCTTTGTTAGATAGTGTCTGGAAATTACTTTAATTTACTTTATATACCTTTGTTTGATTCAAGAGAGATTGAGCTTTGGAATATTATATTATAGAGTTGTTATATCTGTTCCTTGCATTGTAAATGCACTTCTGACCTTGAACCTCATTTGGATAGCAAAGCTGAAGCTTATTTCTAGAATTGCCATTAATCTTGATGATGTTGAGTAGAAAAGTGTGGGTCATCCGGTTCGTCATGAGGAATTGGGGAGCAACTTGTGTAATAATATTTATAAGTATAATCCGTAATAGTGCGATCATTATAATAGCATCATCGTTTATTTGCAATCATGCGGCACATTGATTAATAAACTGATTATTCATAAACCACAAGAGGCAGCTTCTTGTTAATGAGCCGTGCGATGAGTTAAGCCTGAGTAAAGCATCGATTCGGGCTTCGGGCTTCGGGCTTTGGGCATTGGGGTGATAAATATGCGATTCGTGTGAAGTTTGATAGCTGAGGTCATGCCGTGGATTTATTTCCATAGCTCATATATCATGCGGGCCAACGAGTTATTAACGGGGCGGTAGCTAACACCTGCGTATTAGCTGAATTTCCGCATTGCTAACCCCCAAAGTCCAAAACGATAGATCCACAGACAGACGGACGGACAGACAGATCCACTCACTGCCCCAGACATTGACCCAAAAAGTCGGATGGAAACGCACTCAGTGTACGATCCAATCAGTTATGAGCACGTTATTATATATTTTCTCCTTTCCCCTCCCCGCTCACAAATAATAAATCAAATGTGTTTTGAATATGATGACTTGGCGTGGGAATTGAAAACAGCGAAATAGTTTCAATAATGAAAGGTGAGCAAACAGCATCAACCCAATCAAAATCAAAAATACAGAAACAGAAACAGAAACCAACACACAACACAAGAAACAAAAGGTAATCAATTAAATTTCTTATCATTGTGGTGCATCAGCGATTGAAAACGAAATGGGCGCCACACAAAACAGACTAGAATCGACATCAGCTATTATTTCTAAGCGCCGAAATACCCTGTACATAAAGAAACTTACCATAAACACTACGGCAAATTTGAAGTTAAACAAACATATGAAACATTTAATTTTAAATGTATATTTTTATAAATATTTTCACTTTTATGTGATATCTCCCCTTTGAAGTTTTTATTTGCTGGGTATTAATATTGAAAGTGTTTTTGGCTCTACTCACGATTTGCTTGTAAGCTTTTGGAAGTGATTTTGTTTTATTGGCATTGCTTGGCAGGAAACGTTTAAAATGGGGCTTACGAACACTTGAATTATGGTAGAAACGAAATGAACTCTTCCCAGTTTTGAATGATTGAAAACGCAATTACAAATCATTGACAGTTTGTTGTACTAATTTCAAGAGAGAGCAAGAGAGAGAGCCACAGATCTAGAAAGACTCAGACTCCGAGTTGAATGGAAAGGGGGGCAACGGGCACATCAATCATGTTTACAAGCAAAACAGAATACGATCCTGCAGACAATGCAACAAAATTATATCATGTGTTAAAAGTTATGACGGATCATCGAAGGTGTAAAGTGTCTGAGGGGTAGCAACGACTTGTATTCACTGTTTTTTTTTTTCCGGATTTTTTTTGCACAGCTTGACTTTGAAGCTGTCTGCTCAGCGTTGCCCTCCCTGACGTGCATCCACTTTCCAATCATTACTCATCAGAGAGTTGACGACGCATTGTTGATGGGATTTCCGCTTTTGAAGGTGTAGCAGCAAATACAGAATAACAATAATACAGAATATACAAAAAACGCCCAATCAAAACGAGCCAAACAAAAGGATCGTTCAATATTTTTGATTCCATATTGACAGGCGTTCATACAAATTGCTTGATGATGCGCCCGAGACTCTCAGTTAGCCAATCTCTTATTATTGTTGTTGCTATAAATTAGCTCAAACTGCGGATACACAATGCAACATGGCCATCAATCATTAAAAGCCAAAAAAAAAAGAAAAAAGAGAAGCAAACAACTGAATGCACAGTTCAAAGACAGTTCGTTTAACAGCCTGCAGCGATAAGTACGATAACGAGTCCGAATCCGAGTCGGAGTCGGAGTTGGAGTTGGAGTTGCTGCATTGGCATCTGGTTTGCTTTAAAATGCCCACTTAGTGTCCAAATATGGCGACGATGAGCAGTTCAAATGTCAAGCGAAGAGACTTCAAAACAAGACTTGTTCCAGCTGCATCTTGAGGCCTTCATCTAGCAACATCTTCAGTTGCTAACCTTAATTGACTTTACGCAAGAATCCACAGAAACAACAACAACAACAGCAACAAAAATACTCGAAAATTATCATGCATTGTCTATCGCTTGGCTGTCAAAGCTCAATATCTGTGACTATCAATTGTTTTCACATCTGAGTTATCTTTTTAATTTCGCGCAACGCTCCACGCTCCATGCTACATAATTTCAACTTGCAGTTGGCCTGACCCGGGTCAAAGTTGAGAGTGCCATGTGTGTGTGCCCCGCGATGTTGTTGTTGTTGTTGTTGTTGTCGCTGCTTTAGCTGGACTGGTCCAGGCTCTCAGTCTGAGTCTGAGTGCCCACATGTGTGTAAGTGTATGTCGCGTGTTTCATTAAGGCGACAAACAACAAACCTCAACAGCAGACCCAGACCCGGCCTCAGATTTCCAGCGATGATCATCGCCGTCGTCGTCGTCGTCGTCGCCGGGCATATTGTGACCTCAAAAATTGCGAAAAAATAACGAACGTGCGGTAAAAGCGTCGCCAAAGCTACACTGTTCAAAATGTAGAACTGTGCAAGTTAATGTATTAAAATAAAGTACTAAACTTTAGACAATCGACAATTGTAAAAAACTTCTGGTCTTAAATTTTTTTTATTATTTTTAAAACATTGACCCTTAAAAAGTTTACTAAAATTTTTAAGAGCTTATATTTAATTTACAATATTTAAAGTTGTTCAAAGAACTAGAAAAGAACAAAATATGAAATATATATTTATATTTTTTATATTTTAATAATTCAGTAAAATCAATCAAAGAGAAATGGTATTTTCATGAATTTTAATATACACAATATATTCATATTAAAAAACAAAAACGTATAAATGTTCTAATGTTCTTTATAGTTCTTAAAGTGTTGTCGCTCTAGAAAAATCAACATACGTTTTAGACAGAATAAACAAACGATAGAGATATTGCCATTCATCGTTGGGTATACGAAAAGATGAGAAATGTTCTCTTTATTGTATTACTCTTGATATTTTTAAAAAATCTAAAAAATTAGATAAGCTTTTACTTCAGCCTTAAAACATACTCCAGTTCGACTTTCACACGCAAGTCGCTCATTGATTTCTCGCAGTGCACACTTACTGCTTCAGATGGAGGCAAACCTCAGAGATGGCCTGGCCAAAACGGCCGGGGCAGCCTCCCATTTTTTGTTTTTTTGTGTATTTTTGGCCTGTGTGTTGCGTTGTTGGTAGTTACGATGCGCATTGTAGACGCGATGTGCCACACCTGTTTCATGTTGCAGGCTCTGGCTGAGGTTGAGACTAAGACTCCATGGACACCATGGCACAGAACCAGCCGCAGAAGCAGCAACAACAGCAGCAGCAGCCTTGTGAGAATCTTTTTTCGCCGTGTGTGCACAACAATTTTTTTGGTCTCTAACTGACCTTAGAGCTGTGCTGCAGTTGTTCCTGTTGCTGCTGTTGTTGTTGTTGTTGTTGCTGGTAACGCATTTCTTTTACTGCTAGGCGGTGTTGGTGGCTGATAATGATGGACTGTATTAACCGTTAGCTGGCTCTCTGGCTGGCTGGCTGGCTGGTTGGCCTGTACGACAAGCACTGGCAATCAGTGGACATTTTGATATTTGGTTTTCTTTTTTTGTTTTTGTTCGCCTGGCGTTGCTTCTCTGTGAACACATTTGATTCGCAGGCCCCCCCCTCAATGCTTTCACTCTCAGCAGTTGGCATAGCTCGGTCCCTACGCTAAACAATTTGAACTTGTCAAGGCTAATCAGTTTTCCTTTCATTTAGCCACAGACATTTGCGACACCGACGTTGATGCATGGCCATGTCAAAGACTCAACAACCAGCAACACCAACAACAACTAGCAACAACGCTTTGTCGCAATTATCAAAAAGCGCGCAAATTTTCACACGCGGCCTATCATGGCACATTGCTGGGGCATCTAAGTTGTCCACACATCAGCACTAATTACGGCTCATTATAGTGACCAAAGTGTAACATGTTGTCAGCTGGGGGACAACACAAGCCCCACTGACGATCAACGACAATCAGCGACCAAAGACAACGACAGCGACAACCAGCGACGAGTGGCAACAATTACAAGCTGCAACAGGAGACTTGAGGCTAAACAGCAAAGATTCGAGTCGCAGGCTAGTTACCCTATAAGGAACCACTCTTAGAATCACTTGCTTCTTAAGTAGCTATGGAGAAAGGTTTTGGTTTATATAGTAAGAAAAAGGAAACAAATTTGTAGTTGAGAGTAAGAATAATCAAGAGGAATTGAGCAATTGTATCCTGGATAATAACTAATGACTACTACTAATAATAAGAAACTGATAATGCTTAGTTCAGAATTTGTAAAATTAAAAGCATATAACTAAAGATCTTTCATTCATTCAATCAGACATCAGGCGATATATACATTTTTTGTATATGGGCTCAACTGTTTAAATTTATGTAAGAAAACTTGAGAAATACAATTATAATGATATTTGATACTGAACATATATGCCTTAAGCCAGGCTGCAACTAAAGAACTATATTATAACGATCAAGGCTATTTGCAATGCTTTCGGGACATATTATTATATTATATATTATATTACATTATATATTAACTTAAGACTTATTTATCTACTACTTTGAATGCACATATTCGCTAAATTGAGTTACTGTCTAGCTAATACGCTCTCAATGGAGAGGCACCAAACCACTAGAACCATTTACTGCATCGTAGACTCTCTTCAACTGAAAAGTTTCCAAATCATTTCACCGCTTTAATCTAATCTAACATTTTGGACATTCCCTTTTCTGGAGTACACAAGATGCATGCTTTAGTGATTAGACCCCATTCGCCAGTTGGACCAAGTCGGACTCGTGGCGCAGGCGCAGTGAGATCTGAGGCAGGCATCTAACTAAACACCTGACAGTTGTTGGCGAGTGTTGGCGCTACAATGTGACCGACCAACAGACAGAGTTGGTCAGAGTCGCTTGTAGTCATTGTTATTATTGTTGTTGTTGCTGCTGTTGTTGTTGTCCGACGTTTTGTCTGGCTAACCATTTTTGGCAATGACGACGACGCCACGTCTGAGATCTAACTAAATTGAAAGTTGCAAAGAGAACGCGCTAAAGTTGCAAGTTGCAACACCGAAAAACTGAAATTCTGTGGCAAGTGCAACAGCACAGCAAAAGCAAAACCCCAAAAGTGTCATCTTAACAATTAAATTCTTCAGCTAAAATACAACTTGAGTCTGTAGTTGTTAACGAAATATAAGCAAATGTCAATTGAGTTGAGAAGGCAAGAGCCGGTCTGCAATTAGCTTTGGCTACATCTAACGATCGCTGCTATCGATAGTTGCTTGATGATGATGATATCGTGGCCCATTCAAAATCAATGAGCAGTGTGGCCAGCTCTTCGTATAAGTGTGATACTCTCACTTGAGCATGTATCAAGTTGTTGTTAGTTTACATGCGATAGCTCCAAAAGAAACACTTGTGAAAATCGCTCAACATTTAGTGCTGACGACAACAACACTGTGGAACCCTTGAAAAACCGACGAAGAAGAAGAAGAGGCGCGGAGGAGAGGATTTGAGATGATGAGGAGATGAGAAAATGAGCAGACGAAGAAGTTGTTGCTGATCGTAAAGTCATCGCTTGTTGCGCCTCGTTCAAAGTTCGTGTCAACATCATCAATTTTGATCAATATGTATTGCCCAGCCATGAGTACACCCATACACTCATACACTCATACTCACACACTCATTCCGTAGCTGTATGTTGTGAGCTAGCTTGAGCTGCCCTGCCATTTAAACGGTTACGTTTACAGGTTCCACTCGCTCCCAGTTCCACATGCACTCCCAATCCTACTCCCACTCCCACAACCACAACCGCGATCACTGCCTTTGGGGCTGGATCGTGTTTGGTTTCTTTGGTCTATGATCGTCATATAGTCGACAAAAATATGGTAAATTACAATTATTAGGCATTTGGCTTGTTTGTTTATTGATCGCCGTATTGAGGTTATACACTAAATGATACATCGATCGATCGTTCGAATAGAGCGATCGAGTCCGCTGATCGTTCAATCGCTCGCTCGGACACCAAGACCAAGACCAAGTGAAAATCGCTGTAGAAATCCCCAGAGTCAAGATGTATGAAAATTGCTGCCTAAATGGCTGCCATAAGACACGATCGTTGTGCGCTTGAATATTTCTCAAGTTGATCACCGATCACCGATCGCTGATCACTTTCTTTTGAACAGACAACAAACCTGATCGCATTGGTGACATGTCTTCGCCTGCCGTCTCAACTGTTGACCTAGCTGCAAAGCAATTATCATCTTCAGTTCAATGATCAATGCGTACAGTTCCCCATTCAAGAGCCTGTCCAAGTTCAACTCTAGTTAAGTGACGCCCTAAGGCTGCGACTCTGGGGCAGGGAGGGGGCAAAGGGGGCGCGGGAGTAGCGATGGCTGCGACCCTGTTTAAGTTTATAAAAACTCATTATAATGTCTTATAAATGCACTTGTATCAAGTGGGATTTCTTGATTGCCGCAGCATCCACAGCTTCGCTCTACACTGATCCGTTTTGCTCTGCTCTTTTTTCGTTTATGTTGTTGTTTTCTTTTTGTTGCTGTTGTTTTGCTGGCTCTGTGTCTTTGGACTGCAGCAACTGTTGCAGCAAGCGCTTCGGCTTTCAGGCTTGGGCTCCCATGCTCCTCAGCGTCATCGTCGGACTTAGACACATAGTTCGCTCAAGATCATAACATGACCTTTTGACTGGCAGTGATTTCTACGCCCACGCGTATAAACCAGACCCAACAGCACCAACAGCAACAACAGCAACAACAACAACAACAATGAGTCTGGTTAACTTTTGCTGTGGCTTTTGTGGTTTATGTATGTTTATGGAAAATGGGTTATGAGATATTTCTTCCTTTTATCTTTTGGCCATTTCTATTTGACCATGGGAAATAAAGTTTTCTTGTGAGTCAGACACACTCAGGTAGGTATTGTAGGCTGTACCCTCTTAATCGAGCTTGCAGCATTTCCAGCAACTAACCACCAACACTAACGAAGGACGTTCCGCATTTTACACCTACGCGACTTTTGATCTACTTGATAATAATGAAACCGCAGTTGGCTGACTTGTTGCTGACTAACGCAAACGCAACTAATCAATATAGAACGTTAACCAACTCGGCCAACTCCCATAAATATGCCCACTTTTAATATATGCAAATGTCTATTTGTGTAAGCCCTTTTGGGAATATTTTTAGTATACCAACTTGCTTCCCCCATTTAGAAGAGCACAGACAACAGGCAAAGGCACGCGAACCGCTCCTGACTGCATTAACCCACTGGCGTGGAGTGCAAGGACTTTTCGCCCCACACCTGCAACAATCATTGAGGAAGTTTTTCATGCTCTTCTCTGCGGGTACTTTGAACTTGTCATATAGTATACAAATGTATTTTCCACCTGCAAATATAATAATATATATAGACTAATTGTAAAGCTGAACACCTCTTCCATTTATTGAAAGAGTTGCTCAAGTTTCTTCAAGCTGCTTCATTAAACAACTATCCTGTCGAGGATAAATGGGAAGCTTTCTCCCAGCTGAAAGTAGAACTGATGAATTGTAAAGCTACTGTTATTTCACTGTTATATTTATAAACTAGCATAAACATCCAATCGTAAAGGAATTTTGAATTATAATGTTTGCTAGTGTATTTAATCGTTTGGTAGCCTGAAGAAACTATTTTCCTTGTTTGTTTACACGTGTCGGTTGCTTGGGCAACGCTGTCAGGACATTCCAATGCAAAACAAATCGAGTTTCGCTTCAGTGTCGCGAGTTTGATGGAATTTTGTCGACTGTCTTACATTTAGTGCTTGCCTTAGCCTTGTCCCGTGGTGGTGTCCAACTTTACTCGCAACTGGTGACGTCAGAGTCCTGCGTGTGTGTGTGTGTGTATGTGTAAGTAGCTGACCCCAGTTGTGGCAGGTGCAATGAACTAAGTGAATAGACATGATTACGGGACCGGAAGCCAGGCAAACGCACAGATTGCTCGACTTGAAGAAGCAGCAATGGGCCAAGGAACGAGGTGGGTCTAATCCAGCAGCTCTCACATATATATGCTCTACCTACATTAATCGTATTCTCTTCACGCAGAGGAAATAGCGCGCCGGGATGAGATGTATCATCATCAGCACACCTCATCCACATCGCACCACAAGATCGAGCGCACCTCCATTCGCACCTACTACTCCAATCTGGATCTCAGCCAGGCATCATCGTCGAATCAGACCCCCAACCATGCCCGCCCGCCGCCCACCCAGCAGCCCATGCAGTTGATAGCGCGTCCACCCGTCTCGCAGGACTATCGCCGGATGCAGCGGCAGCGCAGCGAGGACTACATGAATCAGCTGGAGCGCTATATCGATGATCTAGACGTGCATGCGGGTGCGGATGCGGATGCGGAGTTCGAGGACGATGAGCTGCTCTACAGGCGCAATCGGCGCGGCAGCTATGCGCCGGGCATGTCCGGTCAACAGGCGCAAGGACGCTACGTGGAGCTGGTGCCCACATCCCTGCAGACAGCCAAGGGACGCATGCAAAATCCGCAGCAGCAGGCGTTGCAACATCCACAGCAGCAGCAGCAGCAGATGCAGCGATTGCGAAGTCCCAGTTTGCCCACCATTAAGCAGCGCCAGTATGCGGTAAGGAGACAACAGGAACAGCAGCAGCAGCAGCAGCAGCAAAAAGTCAATGGCAACGTGGTGAAGGCAACAACAAACATTGATCCCGGCAACGGCAACCTGCCAGCGCATCGATTAAACAACTCGATTGCGAATCAGGCGGCCGTCGGTTGCCAGGAGGAGGACACTTCCGGCTATCTCAGCGATACGCCCAAGAACACACACACGCCCGATATTTGGTTCAATGACGCTGCCAGCCAAAATGGGAGCAGCGCCAGCCAAGCGGAGGAGAGCGTCGTCAGCGCTGCAGTTGGCAACGCCAGGCGCCTGAGGCGATCAATACAGGGTGCAGCCGTGCCCCTACCACTGCCCCTGCCCCTGCCCCTGTCACTGCCCCTGCCCGCACCCCTAGCCACGCCCACGCACACTCTTGGCCCCCAAGGGGCAGCGCTGAACAGCAAACAGGCATATGCCATTAAGGCAGGACGTGCGCCAGGACCTGGTCATAGCTATGAACCGCTAGCTGCTGATGGCTACCTCGCAGACGGGTGAGTAAACCAAAGCTGCACTGTAAGAAGTCTTGAGTACTAAAGTACTTGTGGCCAATGAAATAGAATATAATCTTTGCTTCTTGACATCGACAGCTGCTGTTATTTGGGCGCGCCGTCGAGTTGCTCGAACATGAGCCTCAGTCGCGATGTGTCCACCTCGAACACGTACCAGGTGCACATCAGCAACACCTCCGAGCAGGGCGACTACTATGTGCAGGAGCAGGATCGGGAGCGCGCCCGCTGGGCCAACTACAATGTGCAGCAGCAACAACAGCAGCAGCAGCAGCAGCAGCAGCTGTTGCAGCCGGGCTGGCTGAATCGTGGCATGCACGATCTGAAGGACAGCGAGGACGATGTGCAATCCATGCAATCCGCATCCACCTATTTGCGTGGCCAGAATGCGCCACTGGACGCCCAAACGCTGGCCGAGCGCATGGACAAGCGACGCAAGGCGTCCGAGTATCACAATGCGATCAAGAAGCAGCTACACGAGCGCGAGCTCATCCGCAAATGGGAGCTGGAGCGTCAGCGGCAGGAGGAACAGCTGGAGGAGCAGCGCATGCGGCGGCAGAAGCTGGCGGAGCAGGAGCGCTTGGACTACGAGCGACGACTGCAGCTGGAGCGTGAGGAGGCGCAGCACAAGAAACAGCAGGCACTGCTGGATGCCATTGTCAAGGCGGAGCTGGCGGCCAAGAAGGAGAAGCAAAAGAAGCGACAGAATCGAGTGCCGCCAATGGAGCACAGCTCGAGCCAGGAGCGGCCAGAGCTGCTGCAGGTGCTCTCTGTCGAGGAGGAAGATGAGGAGCAGCGGCAGCAGCAGGCAGGGATTAAAGCAGCAGTTGCTGCTGAGCCAGCAGAGAGCATCAGCTATACGCCACGGGCAGCTCCACCAGCAGCTCCACCAGCAGCTCCACCAGCAGCAGCTCCACCCGCTCTGCTCACCGAGGAGAAGGTGCTGATTGGCACGCCCATCAATCTGCGTCGCACGATCAGCAAGCCCATCAAGCAACCAGCCACGGAGTCCAAGGAGACTCCACCGGAGTCTATGGCCCTGTTGATGCAGCCGGCTACCTTGATTCCACTGCCGGTGACCAGCGATATATTTGGACTGCAAAATGCCATTGGCAATCTGCAGATAGCCACGTACTTGATGCAGCCGTCGCCGGCGATGAAGCCGCCGAGCAGCATGGAACAGTGCTACTCAAAGGCGACGATGACGCAGCGCACGGACACGTCCATCTGCACCGAGGATGGCTATCAGGCGGAGAAGGAGGAGGACGATGAGCCGCTCGTGCAGACGGCGCGTTCGGTTAGCGGCTGCTGCTTCTCGCCCGACTCCCTGGAGGAGCCGGACAAACTGGCGCTGATTCCACTTCAGACGCCGCCGCCGCCGCTGCCGCAACGCATCGAGGGAGCGCTCCAAGCGGATGTGGAGACGCAAACGGAGCTGCCGCTCAACTGCGATCTGTGCCTGTTCCACGACAACTTCTACAAGGTGCTGCTGAAGCGTGAGGTGTCCACCACAACGACAACGCAAACGTCCAAGACGCAAACGCAGCCGGCCAAGGAGTCGGCCGCGGAGAAGGATCACGAGACGACGACAACAACGACAACGACGACGACGACCACCTTCAAGGCGAAGAGCAAGGATAAGGACAAGGACAAGCTGAAGAAGAATCAGGGCAAGGACGGCAAGGATGCCAACAAAATGGACGATCGACCCAAGTGGGGCGTCAACCGGCCAGTGGTGCAGTACGTCAAGGCCAGCGATCGGGATCCCTTCTGTCTGCGCAAGAAGAAGCATCACGTGGCCATCGTGAAGCCGCCACGCTCCCTGTCGATGGATTCGCGCCTGGACACTGTCGTCGTCCTGCCCGAGGATCAGCTGAGCCAAGGCGATGGCGATACACCCCTCATCCAGCAGCAGGAGGAAGAGGAGGAGGGCTTTCTGCTCAAGGCGCGCAACGTTTGCACCGAGATCTTGCCCATCAAAACCGATGAGAAGGGCCGCATTTTTCTCAACTTTCGCGAGGCCAGCGCCATTATGAACGAGGATGAGATCAAGGACAAGTTGCGCCAGAAGTACTTCAATTTCGGTCGCATTCTGCCCAGACGCAGTTGGGCCTCTGCCACGCAGCACGGTCTGCCCTTCAGTGTGACCGCAGCTACAGCCACTGCACCGCCGACGACAGTGACAGTCGGTGACCTGGCAGACGATTGAAAGAGATGAATTCAAACTACTATTTGTAATACTAACTCAGAACACCAAAATATATTTCTACCATGTGCACCAACCCAAAACTGAGCGTAAAATACTTTTGTTTACAATATTCAAGGACTATCATTAAAGTGGGATAAACTAATGATGTATTGAGTTCAGAGGATAATTGAATTTTATATATCAGTTGGACTCCAGACTTTAAGACTAGGTAATATGCTAACGACATATGCTCAAGTTCTACTAAAAAGCACCTTTTCTTTTCAACGCTTTTTTAAGCTTCGTCCTCATTAGCAATTGGCATAGCAAGCTTAACTCGAGAGCTTTCTCCAGCCCCGAAATGTAACAAAGGAATTTTAGAGCTTTTGCTGCTCAGTGTTGCGTCTGCGGCGGCAGCTTAGCAACATCTATTAGCAACATTGTTGCCAAGTTAACGCTGAAAGCTACAAATCACCAAGATGTTGGCTTATTGTTCATGGCAAGTTAGCTCTCTCGCACAGCCTTGTGCAGGTCCAGGCTCACGTTCCAATCCCAATCCCAATACCAATCCCAGTTCCTTGGCAGTTGGCAGTTGGTGTTACACTTTCACAGAACTCAAAATGTCGTATTTCACGCAGTTTTACGAGCGTTCGCGTAAATTTATGCTCAAAATCGTAAATAATAAGCCGAAGGCATAGTCCATAGTGCCACATAGGGGTACATATGTATGTATCCCAATCCCAATCCCAATGCCTGCTCCCAGCTATAGCCAAATTGAATGCTGCTGTGGGGCGTTACTCGAACCAGTGTTGCCAAGTGGGCGCTGCATATTTCTGTTAATTAACGCATTTTGTGCGTTGTGTAACTATGCCAGTTTTGCATTGCTGTTGATGTTGTTGTTGTTGTTGTTATGCCCTGTAAACAACAAGCGGAGTATAATAAAGTTGCAAATGTATCACATAGAATGTAGCCTGACAATTTAGATTGTTTTCAATCATTATGCAGATGCAGATTCAAAGAGGGGCACGAGCCATGATCAAACCTGCCTTAGGATCGAAAATAGGATAAGTTTTGACAAGGTTATGGGAGTTTTAGGTGCTTTTCAACACATTTCTAAGAACCATATGCATTATATTGGCTTGTGTTTCATAAAAAGCTAAAATTCTAAATCCTCATTTTTCAGATACAACTTATACTTTATTTTTTAAAATTACTCGAAAGGTTTTAAAATACAAAGATTTTTCTATTATTATTTACACAATTTTTTAAAATCATACATAATGCAAAATTTTATAATAACTATGGCAGTTATGTGATATAAAACTCCTCTGTTGATTTTAATCAAATACTATATGAGATATAGCTAAAAATATAGCTCACCAAATTAGTAGGAGTCTAATTTGCGAGCAGGACGTGCGCACAGGGTATATCTTAGTCAGGCATTCTCATCTATAGTGGAAACTTACTTTTTAATTTTGTGTGTGCCCGATCTCAGGATTGGAGCCGCAGGCCCTCAGTTTGCAGTTCTGAGCTCTCAGTTCTGGTGTCTTGTTAACAACTGTCGAACCGTCCGAACCGTCCGAACTGTCCGACTGTCTCTGGGTGTCTTTTAACAATGCAAGCGCTGAAGAATTAATAGCATGTGCTAATGCAAGCTCTCTAGCTGCCGAAACGGAGCCAAGGTGCTACCCAAGAACCCAACAAGTTCAATGGCTCAGTGCCTCGAACCTATTAAGATTGACCTTAGCTTCGTTTTAAGCATTATTCCTATGCTTTTCGGCCAAACAAAGCGCCCAAGATAATGGGGGCCTTTTGAAAAAAAGTTCTCATTCGTGTTCTAGTTTCGCAGGCACAATTTTGCGCGATTGCATGATGGAAGTTTTCAGTTGGAAGTTAAAAGTTGCCACTGATTCGAGCCAAAAGCCTAGCAGCATTGCATTCGCAATAGTCCAATGTCAGCCCGAGTGTGTGTGTGTGTGTGTGTGTGTGTGTGTGTGTCAATTGTTTGTTTTGGGCTAGCTAGTTAGGTAGCCTTGAACGTATGCCAAAATAAGAAACACCTTTTGACTGGTTGATTAATGACGCCACATTAGAAATTCATAAGCATTAGGCGTCGGCTCTATCTACCTAGATTTTCATTTTCGGCTTAGCTTAACCCGTTCTCCCATTGCACTCGACAATTTATATACATATATTTAGTTCTTTTTTTGGGCTGCTGAACCACAAAAGTGACAGGCAGGCCTAAACAAAAACATAATTAATGACAATGCGGTGACATAATCAATGGAATTGTACAAATAGAACTCTGAAGTGGGCATTTTACTCTCCATCGAGTCGGCAAATCGATCAAACTGTAACCAAAGAAGAAGCTGCCTAATTTAAGTCGATTTCATCTGTTCCTCTTGTTCAGCAAAGCGTTAAGTGTTCAGTTCTGTTTTCTTTTTTGCATGATTAGTGATTAATGATCCCAACTGCTTAAGGATGCCGAATTGCCATCTGAACAACTGAAAATCAACGGTAGTTCAAGTAGTTGCACATTTCGCAACTGTTTTCGAATTGTTTGGCAGAAGATGATCCGTTTACCTTTAACCATTTGTTTTGACAACTCTCTGCCTACTGACAGTTGTGAGTTGAGAGTTGATCTGAGTTGAGTTTCAGAGTTTCTCGTGATCCGCTTCTACTCATTTGTCATTTTCTAAGCGACTGCCCACTGTGGCTGTCTCTGCTAAGGCAGCTGCTGAAAACTCTCTGAAAACCGCCTGGAAAACTGTAGTTTTTCTTCTTCTTTCTTTTGTTTTAATATGCAGACTGCATTTTTAGCTTGATTTTCAGTTAGTTTTCTTTCTCGGTTTGTTTTTTAGTGTTTTGATGGGTTTAGCCCACCTAGCGCAGTTCCCGAACGGAAATCACATACGACACAACATAAAGCATAAAATTTCATGCACTGATCAATGAATGTCCATAAATTTTGTAACTTTGTTATACTCTTTCGAAGAAAATAGTATATTAAGTTTGTCCTGAAGTTTGTAACGCATAGAAGGAAGCGTCGGAGACCCCCAAAAGTTACTGCCAGTATGCTTAGAATGACAATACAAATTGATCTAGCCATGTCCGTCTGTCTGTCTGTCTGTCTGTCTGTCTGTCTGTCTGTCTGTATGTATGCAAACTAGTCCCTCAGTTTTTGAGCTATCGCGATAAAACTTTGCACAGACACTTATTATTCTAGGGGACAGCACATTGGTCGGAGCCGGCCGGATCGGACCACTATATCTTATAGCTGCCATACAACTTGAAGTCGGTTTTGGCCATATATCCCATGTTTTTTAATCTATCGCAATGAAACTTTGCACTGATACTTATTATTCAAAGAGACATCACATTGGTTGGAGCCGGCTGGATCGGATAGCTATATCTTATAGCTGCCATACAACTCGAAGTCGGTTTTGGCCATATATCCCATATTTTTAATCTATCGCAATGAATCTTTGCACAGATACTTCTTATTCAAAGAGACATCACATTGGTTGGAGCCGGCCGGATCGGATCCCTATATCTTATAGCTGCTATACAACTGGCAATGAATTAAATATTCTTAGAAAAAAAAAATTTTACGCGACAAAACTATTTTGTACAGCTTATGAAATTTCAGTGGTGCAGTTGGCAGAGTGAAAATTGCCTATAGGTTCGAAAAGAGTATAAAATCTCCGGCACGCCGAAGATAATCCTTCCCCACTTGTTTTTGTTTGTGCTATGTCTGGTTTATGGTTAATTTATGAATGTCTCGCTTATCATGTGCGTTGAATAATTGAAATTGCATTTTACGACTTGTCTTCATTTTTACAGTCTTTATATAGCATTTAATCAATCAATTTGTAACATGCTCACTTGGCTATTGACCTCAGCCGGGCTTCTATCAAAATGCATGAATTATAATTAGAAGTTACAACTATCGTCGCTTCATAGAGCCACCCTCTATTCGAGAGTTCCTTTTTTGTTAACAATTAGACAAGTATTTCATAATTTCAGCTTGGTCGATCATCAATTGCATCTGCAGTGAGCAGCTGCCCGTTTCGGGCATTGGATCTTTCATGCCACACTTGATTAATTCCATAAAAGGATTAAAAGTGTCAGCCGTTATTAGATAACTTCCGTATATAATCTAGATATCCGACTGATGAAGTCATCAAGCCAGTTCAGTTGTTTTCTTCACGCCGTGTCGGATGCTGAGCAGGAAATTGACATTTATCACACATACATTCGTTTGCTGGGGGATTCTCTGCTTCTCTGCATCTCTATTCTCTATTCTGTATTCTCGACTTTTAATTTTTTATGGTCGTTTTTGCCTTTGCTCATTTTTTATTCGCGCACACGTCGGCTGCATTGTCTGATTGTCTGGACCTTGAAGTCAGACAATATCCTGTTCCCGTTTCAATTGCCCTTCTTTACAAAACCCCGTGGCCCTGGGACCTAGTTCCTTTTGAATGCTGCGATTCGAGACAGTCGTCATCATTATCATAATTAATGTGACTTAATCAAGAATAATGTACGGCAAGTTTTCTCTAATCAAGTTGTTAGCGCATAAGAAATATAAATACAACATAGACTCAGTGCAACCCTTTTTGCTCAGAGCCGTTGAGAATGCGGTCAACCGCACACTCGGTGCGCTCTAAGCCAAGGGTTGAAGGTCAGCTGAGACTAGAGACGAGAGACGAGAGACAAAAGGGAATTGAGGCAAGCAAACCATTTGCATATTGCAATAAAAGTGCTATGAAATTTTCCTTTCCTCAAGCGCATGTCCTGCTGCAAAGATTTATGTAGCATGCCAAAAAAGGCATTAAAATTGTTTTTCAAAATGAATGAAAAAAAAAGAAAAAGGAAAATGTAGTTTATGGCTGCTTTGGAGAGTTGCGCCTAAGGGAGTTCTCAAACATTGGTAGCTGGCGATATCTGCGCGCAGCAATCCTGCTGGCTCCTGGCTGCTGGCTCCTGGCTCCTGGCTACCGATTTGTGGCTCCTGTGCCTGCTGCTCTGCTCATTATGCGCACATTGTTGTGGTTGCTTCGACATTCGCACGAATCATGTATGTGTGTGATCTTTATCAGATCTTTTGTACACAATATCTCACTACCAGGAACTAGACATCAGTATTATTTGTTGTGTTGTGGGCCAGCAGACAGAACAACTACTACAGTGTATGTGTGTGTGTTTACTGAATTCAGACTTATCGCACATGTTGACACATTAATGTGTCCTTGCGGTGTGCGTGAGGTCGCTGCTTGATCCTAATCAGCGTTACTAACAGGAATCGTGTCGAGCCTTACAATGCTTTGCATTAATTTACTATCGCACGATTAATACGATTGTTATGCTTGTTGTCCTGCCATCCTGCATGCGGGACTCGGGACTCGGGACTCTGAACCCGAGTATCCTCCGTATCCGTTAAGTTGCGCACTTCCCTTTCGATCGATGCGTGCGATAAGCCCGCAGAGGTGTGAAAGGACTTTGATTGAGTTTTGATAGCACAACTTGGGTAGCACAACTGTACCTACATATGTCCATATGGACAGTTCACAAATAGTTCCCCTCGATTAATTGGCGGGCGTTTCGTTTGCCTTCAGCTGCTCGGCTGGGCATAAACAGATCATAACAATTGTGTTGGCAACCTTAGCTGGCGTCTGGGCAGTAATTTATCATTCGAGCAACTAGATTTGGGCCTCCTAACTCCGACTTCTTTCTATGGCAGACAATGCGCTGTGTATAAGGACCCAGTATATATTGTTCTCTTTTGTTGTGCCTTCGGCCTCTCCTACGAGACAGTCTCGTAAATGTGACTCACAGTTATCGCAGTCATATAAACATCAAAAAACCAAAATTTATTTAGATGAGTTTTTCGTTTCCCAGCGTAAGAGTGCTCTTGACTTTTTATTGGTGTCCTGATTTCCAACTGTGCTCTCAGTGGTACCTCGTTATTGATTATAAATATATATATAGGTTGCTTCTTATTCTTTTCGATGTTTTTGTTATAGTCATGTTTTTCCACATTTGCCCCGGGGCGTTAATAAAAAATGAATTAGTGCACCAGGATTTTATTTCGTTTCATTTCTGTTGTTTCGGGCACAGATCTCAGCAATGATTTATTATCAATCGTAAATTGCTGTTGAGTAAAGGCAACGGCATCAAAAGAGTGTAGATTTTATAGCTCGATAAAAAAGCAGTGTAACCCAAATGCTATACCTTTTCATCTTCCTATTTTCCTTATGGCTCAGCTGTTAGTTTCCTTTAAGCTATGCAAGTTTTTCCTCTAGCTGCAATCTGGGATCCTAACTAAGTTTCCCCATTCACATTTACCTCTGTTGACTTTCATTATATTTCCTCAAGGAGTTGGAGAACGGAGAGCTGTTAACGTTTACTTCCTCACTTAGCACATGGAATCGATGCAGCAGTTTAGTCCAAATAACATCAAAATATTAGTATTTGTTTTGGTCTTTTGTTTTATGTGTCGAAACCAAATTTTAATAATGTTAATTTGTAGCGTTTCATGGGATTTGAGATTTATGGCGTCGGTCGGTTTCGCTGTAATTATAAGCAAAACTACCGCACAAGGTGTGGCTTATACGAACATCCGATCTCAGAGTGTGGTCCACCGATCAGTGTCTCTTCTGATCAAGCGTTAAAAGGCGTTAATTGTTTGATATGGGGCTTAGTTCAGTCTTAATATAGAGGCGGGTAATACAGTCAATGAGTGTGCGGGAAAAACAGGGCTAAGGAAGTGAGAATTAGAAAGTTACATATAGCTAAGGAGCTAAAAAAGAATTTTTAAATGGAAAATGGGTAGCTAATATTAAAATATTGAAGCAGACTTAATTTATAAAAAAATAATTAAATATTATTATAGATTTTCAGACAAATAGGCCATTAGGCAAATTTTAAATTCTTAATACAAACTTTTCCAATCAGAGCACATTCGTAATACTTAAGAATCTCAAACAGTTAAATGAAATGTTTTCTTTAGCTGCCCTTCTTATTTGTTTATTACCTTTGGGTATACTAACGCCAGTCTTAATCTGTCGAACTATAGAGCCGTTGTTCACCAAATTCCTGACTCAGTCCGCCACTGCCTACCAACTGGTTAAGTATGTCAACTTTAAACTCACTTTCTGACCGTTTTTTGTTAATTTCAATGAAAATGACTTAACACTAACCCAATGACCCAATAGACAAGTTCTTTACAGAGCTTTACATAAAAGTTATGTATGTGTGTGTGTGTGTGTGTTTGTGTGATTTGGTGTTTTTGTTGTGCACAGTCGTCTGGGGGTAATTATAACGCTAAATCAGCCAAGCCACGACCATTGTTTAGACACAAAATCTTAAGATATGCGCACTTAGATAAACTTGCCGTACAATGGCACCACTAACAATAACAACAACAACAACAACAACAGCAGCAGCAGCAACAAACAAAACGTGCATTATAATTATTTTCATAATAAACTTGACAGAATTATAGTTTTTAGCAATTAAATATAAACAAGACAACAACAAACACAAGCAACAATTATGTGAATAACCGCCGAAGAGACTAAGACCCGGTAAGACCTGCTTCTCTAGACCCTGCTGCATCAGCAAACAAAACCCACAACCAAAAAAAAAACTAAAATTATATAAATTCGTTAAAAAAATAGAAATTTTTTTCGAAAATAATAATACTAAATGTGCAAACTGTGATGCTGCCATTTCAAGGCTAAAGTTTAAAGAACATGTTCGTGCGGTTCGCTGCCTGTCAATATTGACGATGATGAGTCTGTGCTTGATGCCTTGGTTCCAGCCAGCTTGAAACTGTTGGATCCGTTGGATCCGTTGGATGTTGGATCAGTCGTCGCATAATTAATGACTAACATTCGGCCCAGGCGTAGTCAGAGTCAAACTCGCGCTTCATCTAACGTTCAAATTTCTATGTGTGATTGATAACTCCACAAATGATGCAAACCTGCTTCAACTTGTTCGCATTTCGTGTTTTGCTTAACTCGATTTACATTTTACGTATACCCTAACCAAGGCGTATTGCAATTTTGCAACACCGAAACCATTAGTTCTATCAGGAAAATAACGAGATATCTATAATACTATTTTCTAGTCGTAGTAGCATAATAATCATCTTTTAAGTTTACTAATTCGCATATATAAGTATAAACAAGCTTATATGCTTTCTAGGGTATTGAAACTTCAACTACTCGCAGATTGCCAGCTCTGTCTTGTTTTCGTTTTTATGTCCGGGCACTGCAGGAGTGGCCGCTGCTTGAGAATCAATCAGCAAAACGAGTACAGCTTGCAAAAATATTCAAATATTCGTCAGGTTGAGTTGCGGCAGAGAGCGACAAGTGCATCCATAAGACAAAAGACTTAAATAGGCAACAAACTGGCTTGGTGGGAATCGAATTCATTTGTGTGGTCTGCCTCTTTATGCTTTTCGGTTTTCGGTACATTTTTTTCTCGTTTTAATTAACAGCTTTACAGCACAACGTTTTCAACGGTGAAACTTTGGGGCGTCCCTCCGAACCGCCCATTAACATAAGACGTTCGATTTGCTTGCTAACCCCCACTTGTTGCCCTTCTACTGCCCCCCTTCTGTTCAACTGTTCAATATATGGCCACAATAAATGCACAGTGAAAATTAACACGCTTTTCAGTTCACGCTAACTGTGTGTGTGTGTGTGTTTGTTGTGTTGAAAGAGTCGCATTTGGGGAACTCATCTGCCATTCATCCAGAGTCGAGACCCACCGCCGCGTTTGTCATACGAAATATGCAAATGCATTCGATCTCAGTTTTGTTTGTCAAATTCATAATATTTTACGGGTGTTAAGTTTATGCGGAAATGTTATAAACGTTTTATGCTTGTGTGAACTAATAATTGCTTATCGATAATTTCCAATGCTCCGTGAAGTTACACATTCGAAAAACACGATACGAGCAGACAACTGGTTGGACTCGGCACTTCAATCCATTTATTTAGTTCCATTTATTTGATGCGCATTTTAAGTCTATTTGATTTGGAATATTTGGATTTTATTTCATTTTTTTTTAGATGCTCTTCGTTAAATCTACATTTTGATATGAGTGTTTTTTGCTAGAATAAAACTAATTTTAGTATTTAAGCTATTTATAGAATTTAATGATAGAATAGGCTCAAAAACTTGTTGGTACCAGTTTGACATTAGCTTCACAATAACATAACATTTATGACTTTTAATATTTAAGACGATTGTTATAGCTACTTTTTAATAATCATGCAAACAATTTAAATTATAAAGTTTTATGTCCAATGATTCCATTTCCCCTCAACTCAAAGACTATCATATTTTAAAGTTACCTCGATATATATTCTCTTAAGACCTTCTATAACATTTCTCTGGTGATATGCCATTTATGCCGTCCACCCATTTGTCTGCAACAATTGCCAAACCGGCAATTTCTCATGTTTTCAGCACAATAATTTGTGACATAAATTGGTCCTGGTTTGCCCTCCTACTTAACACACTTTTGACATGATCTCATACCAATTGGCACAGTTGCGAAAACTTCCCTTAAATGGTGAGCCTTTTGTGTTAGTTTGTGATATATTTATGGGATTTTGCGGTTAGGTAACGCCCCTGTTAAACGGTTCATAGTGTCCTTGCCCCTTGATATTCATAAGGCACTGAATCTGGACCGGACCTCGATCTGGAATGTTGGAATTGTTGGCATTGTTTGGCGCATTTGTCAAGAGTCAAAATATTTATTGAGTTCAACTGGTTTTCATTTGGTTGTTGCTGTTGTTGTTGTTGTTGGCCAGTCCAGGGCTGAGATTTTTGCCCTACCCACAGATGTGACGTGTGCCAAAAAAATTATGCGATGCGCTCTGATAAATGGTACGAGCGTAAAATTTTGTCGCTTTTGGCTGATCTAGATAAATGCATTTGAATTTGCATGTTTTATTAAGAAATTTATTAACACACAAACTGGCCCCAGTCCAAGATCAATTCCAACTTCAACTTCGACTCCAACTCCAACTCCAGCTCCAACTCCGCAAGTCCAATTCCAAGGCTCGTTCTGTTTTGGTATTTCAACCTTTTCATTGTCTCGCTGGCTCGTTTCGTTATAAATTATGCACTTAAGTTGAGGGTGTTTTCATTATGTGGATAAAGTTCGACTCTGGCTCTGCAAGCAGAGCGCACAAGGCAAATGTTTTGGCATTTTTATTATACACTTGCCAAATGGGGTATTTTCATTTGCACACGAGTTGTGTAACGGAATTTGGTTTTTTTACAATGTATTTTTGCAAGGCTTAGCCAAAACAATATTTACAAACTTACAATTATAGTATTAGTGTGAGAGTGCAGTAATTGTTATAATTTACATAATTACAGAATATATATTTCAGTGTTTCTGAAAAAAAAGTAGAAAGAAATAGAAATTATTTCATAGTCGAGCTATAAATTAATAAAAGCTTTAGATAATGTATGTATGGATACTGTATCGAAAACTGCTGTGATTTGTATATATAACTCAGCTAATCAAACATATCAAAAGCATAGCAACTATGGAAGAACTTCCAACTGAGGGTATCATAATGGATTATATTAATATACTTATTTGCTAGGGTATTTAATCTTTGGCGCGACGCAGTTGCAGCATTTTTGTGTCAGTTGTTGTTGTTGTTATTTGGTGAACTGTCTGGAGTGTCTGGTCTGTCTGTTCTTCATTTTTCAACGCCTGGGATGGTCCCGGGTCCTCATCTGCGTCGGTCGTCGCCGCCCGCCCGCTGTGCGAGTGACACTGACACTTGAGTAGATGTTTTGCGGTTGATAAAATCAAGAGCAAACAAGGCAACGGGGCAAAAAGGCTCTCTGGGGCGTTTCGGAATGGAAGTGGAACTGGTACCCAGTGCCCAGTGTCTTGTTGGGGCCAATCTCTGACCACAGCGAGGTCCTTTCGCCGCCGATTTTTTTACTAATGGTGTGACAAATTTTAAACAAGTAATTTCTGCATGTTGTTTATGAGCATCGCATCGCATCGCATCGATCTGTGTGCTCAACGGGAGAGTGAATATTCGTATATTCGTATATTCACGGATTGCGACTTCAACTTCGAAGTTGAAGTTCATAATAAAATTTATGAGCAATGCGACGACTGACAACAGCAGCAGCAGAATGAAAAAACAACAACCACAAAGGCAAAACAACTCATTGGGCGTTAATTTCATATGAGATTCAGTCGGCGAGCTACGATTATTGAACTCTGTTTAAAAATCTATAACAACTCATCAGGTTTACGATAGTGGCCAGCTCGAACGTCTGAGAGATGCTTATCGCCTGACAATATAACGCTTCATTATAGTAAATCATAATTCTCTAGTCTAGAGACGCGGCCTCCACACCGCATGCGGTGCACAATAACTGGATCTCCAGACTACGGCTCAAAACTACGGAGCTGTCTGTCGGCCGGACCACACTCTAAACTATGCTAAGATATTGTTGAAACGGCGCTGGGCTGACAATGAGTGTGTGGGCCAGTTAACTTTTCTCTTTAGACATAAATGCAGTCGTTTACTACATATTATATTGTACTCGGCCCTGGCGCTACGAAATCTAACTCCAAATCCAATACAATTTTCAGCTATTATTCTTTGAGCTTCCCCTCGCAGCTCTGCTTCTCCTTCTTCTTCTTCACAGATACAGATACACCAGCTTCAAGATGCCAATCAGTTAGCTGCTAGCTGCAGCTCGTTACCTCCAAAGTTGTCTCATTTTCATTTTTCTATACCCTGTGCCCAAACACATTTTGATAAGGAGAAAGGGTGTTAAGAGCAGAAATTTACATTGCTTAGCCCATTAAATTGATCAGTGATCGGCTTACTCACTTACTATAACCAGCTCAAATAATTCATTAAATTCTAAGCACACTTTTAAAGTTAGATTAGCCGATTTCAGTATTTCGTATTATTCACAAATTTATAAAAATACTTCACCTATATTTAATAACTTATTTTATATATTTTCTCCATTTGTTTCGAGTGGTATCTTCTAGTCGAGCACTCTCAACTCAAGTCTAGCTGTTCAGTTTCAGTTTCGTCTCGACTTCGTCGTCGACATTGACGACTTTGTTGATAATTTTGATTTTATTATGTTAATAAAATGTTATGGTTTAAAATGTTCAACATTCAGTCAGTTGTTGGATGCTGCTGCTGCAGCTGTTGCAGGTTGCTGCTTGCATGTGGCAGGTTGCTGGTTTCTGGCTGCTGGCTGCCGCTGGGTTCGCTCTTATGCCGTCTGTGCCTCATAACTCATTAGTGACAATATCTCGCCAAGAGCTCTGTGTGGGTTAACTGATTTCGATAATATTCTCTCCGTTCTCAGCTCGGCTCTCGGTTAATTGGATTAAATATCTGGCCAAGCAATTTTGCAGTAGCCTCAAGCCTAAAGACTCGGCGACCTCTTCGACTCCACATTCGAAATGATTTCGAAATATGCACATTGATTTGAATCGTTACTGTTCTCCGATTTGGATGCTGATGCTGATGCTGATGTTGACTCTGTTTCTGTTTCTGATTCTGATTCTGGTCATTAGGTTTTGTCCGCCGTTTTATAGCCTGTTCCATGGCGCTGTGTTCGCTGTCATGTTAATAGCATTCGTAATATGCGTTTTAATTAGTCTGAACGATTTGTGGGGGGTCTGGGAATTAAAATCAAATTCTGAGCTCTCTTTACTACGGCATTTTGATTATGCGTCTCCAAGGGACATATTCTTGCTTTGATTATCGCCATTTCTGGCAGCTAAAATGTTGACTTCCAACTGCTCTCATTATGTTGACTTGTTAGCACTGAAGTGTTGCAAATACAGCAAGGAATCAGGTACTATTACAAATATTATTTTCACTAAGGTAAAGTACTTTTAGGAAAACAATTATCTAGACGCTAAATAAATTACATACCGAAAAAAAATTAGATTAAATTATAACGATCTAAAAGGCATTTAAAGTCGCTTAGTATCACGAAATATTTGGTGGAACTTGATGTTATTTGCTTAGACCACTGATTTGTCTTAAAATCGAAAACCGCCCTCCTAGTCGATCTTCAAGGTAAACTTCGGTCTTAAACTCTGCTCCAAAAACCAAAAAAAAAGGAAAAACCAAAAACAGATCGCTGAAACTTAAACATAATGCAATTACTTAAAACTGTACCAAGGCCTGGCGCACAGAGAATCGAGCGAGCACAGCGCACAGTTCAAAAAAGCAGGACACGCCCCCCGAGACACGGCGGTTACAGCAAAAGGTCGGACTGCAAGTTGTTGTTGGAGTCGATGCAAGTTGGATGCGAATCGGAATCGGTAAGCGCCTTCTGCGCTGGATGCTGCCACGGATGGAGGCAGCCGCAAAAATCTCTCTTAATGTAGATCATCGCGCGGCGCTGAGACGCTCAGCATCAGCATCATCGATTGATGCACATTGGGGGGCTTGGGGGGGCCTGGGGGCAGGCAACGCAGCGGCCATGTGAAATGCATGAATTGCGGCAAAAAGGCCAAAATTAAGTGTATTTTGCTGCAATAAAAGCAACAACAACAACAGCAGCAACAAAAATTGAATGCTTCGCTTTGCACTCGAGCCAAAAACCACAACAAAAAAAGTGGGTGGAATAATGGGCGGCTATGCGAATTTGCTCAGTGCATGATTATAGCGCAGATTACAAAAACCAAAAACAACAACAACAACGTACTCCAGTCGGAGGTCTGAGACCCAAACTTGGTCAGAGCCTGTCCGTCTGGGTTAGCTCAATATTCAAAGAGGTCGTCGTGTCGCGGTTACATGAGAGATGCTGTCCGAGATCTGTGTGGCGCTCCTGCCCCCCGCCCCCCGCCCCCTCCGCCTGCCTGCCCTTTGCCTAACCCTCCTCATATGCTAAGAGAATTATAACACACTCCACACTCCACAGTGGAGCAACCCCAGTGCAGTGCAGTGCAGTGCTGTTTATAATTGCTTTGTAACCTTTTGCTGTAAATCAGGCACGCACCCCAATGAAAGTATCCTCTAGAGATGGCACAAAAGGGCTTAAATCACACTTCAAATAAACATTTGTCAAAGCACTCTTTGAATCTGACTCAATTCTTAAATTCACTAAAGTCTTCAATGATTTTTTATGAATTTAGGTATACTTATGAACTTATTTATTAGTTTTTGATTTAATTTAGACTTATAACATAGAATTTAGACTATGACATAACAAATTTAATTCAAAATTTACAGAAACAAGATTTATTTCTAAAAACAATATTAGTCTAAAACATTCACAATTATTAAGAAAAACACGTACCTTTCTATATTTTGCATGCACAAGAATAAGCTTTGGGAAGTTCAAAATATATAGAAAAATAATTCAGTCATTTAGTATATACATACTAATATTTAATAAAATATAAAAAAAGAGTTTATACTGTCTTTTTTAGATTTTATTAAAAATTTAGTTCTAGAATTAGAAATATTATGCATTAATATACAGACTTCGTTCCTACAAGCCTAGTTTGCATTTTGCATACAAAAGAATTGAATTGTGAACTCAAAATATGAAGAATTCACTATTTTTGTAGTACTATATACATAATAATATTTAATATATACAGTCCTTTTTTAGATTTTATTAAAAACAGAGTTCTAGAATTCGAAATGTTATGCATTAATATACAGACTTCGTTCCTACAAACCTAGCTTACATTTGTATTTTATTTTTAGCCTTTTGTAGCAATTTAGTTCAGTCACGAGGCACGCAGTAGTCGAGACACGTGGCCATCGCTAGCTGCCCCGCCAGGTTGCATATGCCGCACTCTCTTTTTTCTGTATGTTACGTAGTACAAATTAATTGCTGCTTTACACGCGTTCGCCAGCGAAATCATTCATCTGCAAGAAACACATGCAAGTACAACACCATGCACTGAGCGAAATGATCGATGTGCCAAGTGTGTGCCAAGTGACTGGCTGTAACTAGCTGTAACTATGCGATATGCAAGAATTTCTCGCCGTGTGCTTTACTATTACAATTTGGCCACAGACGGCCACAAACGATCCGAGTAGAGACTTCGACTGAGACTGAGACTGAGACTGCTGTCTGATCAAGACATTATCGATATGTTTTACGTAGTCACAGAGCCAGAGTCAGTCGCAGCTCTCCCAGGAGAGAAATCCAATTAGCTGCGCTTGTGGCGGCGACTGCGCTTAGAGGGAGTCTCGAGACATGCAAAGGACTAGACCCAGACCCAAATGGGGGGCTGGCTGCTGGATGCTGGATGCAACATGCTGCGGCTTAGGCTGCAGCTCAAGCTCAAGCTTAAGCTTAAGCTTGAACACAAATTCAATTGTTGAACTACGCTCTGTAGGCTGGCAACGGGCTGGACCCCTGAACGTGGACCAGCTCAAAGTAAGAGATTTAATCGCTGCGGCAGCGTCGCAAAGAGCCAAAGGAAAAAACACCGCCACAGAGTCTCCCGACTCTCAGCGACGACTCTGAGGCGCAAAATTATAATTGCAAATTTTGTAGCTACGACACAATAACAAAAACTACACACACACACACACACACACACACTGCTGAATAGTGAGAGTGTGGCGGCATGATAAGCAACCCACAAGCCAGCTGATAGGCATGAAGCAAAGTTGCATTGGTGTCCGCGCCTGGGCCTGGACCTGGACCTGGCCTGGACCTGGGGCAGAAGTGGCACGCAGTCCACTTAATTGCCCAGTGAACGATGTGACATTAATGCCGCCGCTTTGCATTCATTTTGGGGGCATAATGAGCCCCACCATGCCACAAGCCAGAGGTCACACTGGCTAAAAGGACTTGGCCTCAATGGACACGTTTATGCGTGGCTGCTCAACAGCTAATGAACTGATCAGAAGCATTTCCAACTCTTTGGCAATCGCAATGTTAAAGAGATAGCTGAACTCTGCTCTCAAGCAGTATAACAATTTATAGCCTGCTTTTGTAAGAGAGAGTTAAATTCAATCAAAGAGACATGGCCATTTTATTTACTTAAAAGATAAATATTACTTATACGTATTCCTTTCGCTAAAAGCTAAAGCTGCAAAGTTTATGAATAATATACAAGTCTTAGGATAAACAAGTAAGAGTGCTCTAGTCGGGAGTGCCCGACTACGAGATACCCTGAACCCAGTCCTTACAATCATTCATACTAATCTAAACACACACATGCTGCGCTACAAGCAGTACAAGCAGTGCAAGCGGTTTAAGCAGTTAGCTTGCTTTTTGCTGAGCCCCACACATTGGAAAGTTAAGTCTTAAATAACTTCTGTGTTTTTGTCCGATCTTATGGAAATTTCTGGGGCAAGCAATATGTGAGACCAAACCAAATTGCAAGGTCGTACCTTCAAAAATGCGTTTTTTAACTTTTGGGGGGTTTGGGGGTGGTATCTAAAAAGTTGAATATTTGTTACATGTGTATGCTATTCGATATTATACATGCCAAATTTGGGGCCTCTAGCTCTTAAACCTTTGAAGTTATGTCCCAAAAACTCTAGTCTGAAATCGAAATTTATCGATAACTTTTAAACGGTACCAGTTATCGATAAAATGAAATAAACTTGATCTGTCATGGGATTAGGAGAACTTATGTGTGTTCATACAGACAGACAGACGGACAGACGGAGAGACAGACGGACATGGCTAGATCGACTCGGCTGTTGATACTGATCAATAATATATATACTTTATATGGTCGGAGATGCTTCCTTATGCCTGTTACATACTTTTGCACAGCTTCATTATACCCTTTTTACCCATTTTTAATGGGTTCAGGGTATAATTATTAGTGGTAGTGGCACTATTGAATTTTTATTAACTACATATCATGATATGTGCGTATCATGATATGTGCATAAGGCATAAACACAATTCCGGGTGAACGATCGCAATGAGCATAATAATCGGATCGTTCACATCTCGTTCTCCAGCTGAACTGGACTGGACAGCAGACAATCGCAAGAAAACTAACTTGACGACATCTATCAAAGTCAAAATAGAGCGCAGAAATCCTTTGCACGCTCCCCCACTCCGTTGCAGTTCCCGTTCCCATTCCCGTTCCCGATCCCGTTCCCGTTCTCGTTCCACATGCAAATTGGCTATAACATAGCAGTCAGAGGGCTCTGCTTTTAGCCAGGCCACATGCACAGATGCCGTCGCATGTGTTGACTTAAGTGCCACACAATTTACTACACTTTTGGCATGACAAACGCATGGCGAACGCATAGAAGTAGCCAAAACGGCAACGGGCTAACAAGAGCAGCCCGAGGATCAGCCAGACGATCCATGGAGCCATGGAACCCTCGAACCCTGGGAAAGAGCCAACTTGACGATGCGACGGCCTGCTGCCGCTCAAACTTGTAAAGAATTGCAGCAATTTTCTTCTTGTTAAGCAAACGTCACAAACAAACCGCCCGCAATTGTGAAAAACGAAAAAGAAGAGAACAAAATAAAACACACATAGGATTGAGAACAGCTTTTGTCCCTATGCTGATTGTTGTTGTTGTTGCTATTGTTGCTATTGTTGTTGCTGTTGTTGTTGCTTTACTCGTAGCCAAGACACATTTCGATCACTGTCAAGCTGCCCGCAACACGGTGTCAATATTTTGTGAATTTACGCAGGCTAGAAATGGACAAGCGGCTCTGTGGAAGCTTTAGACCATGTAGATACCCTTTAACAAGAACAAAATGCTAGATGCACAAACTAAAAGCAATATAAACTTTAATAATGTATACTCATAAACTTTTAGTATTTATTTGATACTCATTTTTGAAAAAGTGAAAACTTTACAAACTATTTATATATTTATCTTTTAATTTTTCCATTTTATATCAACAACTTTAAGTTAATGTGGAATATGGCTTCATTCTTTTTAATATAAGTTTATAATATCAATAAATCCTTTAAACTATCAAATAATTGGCTGCATTCGGTTCTAATACTTACAATCTATTTATATTATATTTCAATTTCGTTTATTTATTTATTTATTTAATATTAAAATAATGGTTAAAAAAAGACTAAATTTTATAAAGTACAAACATTTAAAAAGTTCAAAAGTGTATGAATTCAAAAGAAAAAAATTCAAATTATAAAATTTAACTTTAAAAATGTTGAAAAGCTTACAAACTGATTTTGCTAATATTTGTATACCCTAGATTCCTATGGAAGTTGTACTGCCGTTGACACAGGGTATCGTTGCAACAAATATGTGAATGTCTACCGCCTGGCTGACATTTGTTCTTTATGGGCAGCACTGGGATTCGGTCTGTTCCTGGTCAGGAGACATTCGTTTCGGATTGTTGTTTTGCGTGGCTCAAATTTGCATATAATAAGCCGCATCAATAGTGAAACACGTTTCTACTGAGATTCCTCTGCCTCCATCGCCTTATACAGCCAGAGTGTGAGGGGACAGAGATAGAGAGAGAGAAAGACGAGTGAGAGAGAGCCTAGAGATGGGATACCCAAGCTTAGGCCAGCTCAACTGTCACCTGTCAATCCTCGGAGACTGCGACTTAAATTTTTGCGATATGTCTCATTTTCATTTGATTTGGCTGGCAGGTTTTCGTTTTGCTGCGGGCCAATGCCAAAAACCATTTGGGCCCAAACGCATGAAGCCACGTTTGGCATAATTGAGCAGGCAAGAGGCACAGAGTGAGATAGAGATAGAGAGAGAGAGAGAGACTGAAAGAGGCGACCGCACGTTGACCCAATTCATAATCATGCTTAAACGCCGTCTCTGAACTTTCAACTTGCTCTTGGGGCCTGGCGCATAATGCAGATAATCATGTTAATAACAATGGTAATGATGATTAGGCCTCGGACCTGGACCTCAATGCGAATGCTGCCTCAGCTGCCTCAGCTGCTGCTGCTGATGATGGTAGCCTTTCACCGCCACATGAACCTGCAACTTATGTTGTTGCTGCTGTCGTTGTTGTTGTTGTTGCTGTTGTTGTCCTCGTGTGTCCGCCGCGCTCAGAGCAAACATAATTTTCACAATCAGGCTGAATCTCGCTCGCTCGCTAGCTAAATCTTTGCCTTTGCCTTCGACTTCTTTGACTTTGACTTTGCCTTTGACTTTGACTCTCGACTCGCGAAATCTTCTTTTGGCGCTTTCACATGACTCATAACAAGCCAAAAGCATTTTGTAAGCAACGCTTAAAATGCAAAAGCACTGCAGAAGCGGCCAAAAGCTACAGCTACAAATATCAAAATCGCGCTCGCCCAAAACAACAACAACAACAACAACAAAAAAGTGCATATAAAGTAGAGAATTTAATGCGAATCTTAAATGCACTTAGCTGCAGAGAAACATAAAATATTTATTTCTTAAGAACTCTTATCTTATTATTGCTGAAAGCTAGTTTTGCATGAAGTTGGAATTTCTAACTCATTGCTAAAAGAATTTCTAAATCAAAGCTGTGACACAGTTTTTAAATCACTTTTAATTTAATATGAGAAAATATTGTATTATATTAAGCAAGATTTAAAATGCCTGTGGAAGAAAATTCCTTTGTTTGCTTTATATTATGATATATATAATGTGAGCAATTGCAGTGCTATTTTCAAATCTCTATCGAAACGTTGCAAGCTTCAGCACATATTAAAGATGCTCTGCAACAACGGTGCATGAAAAGCGAAACAGAAATGAAAAAAAAATTCTGAATAATTCGTGATCTACAGGCGCAAAAAGAGGGTCACGTTGTTTGGTGCTGCTGATGCTGATGCTGCTGCTGCGGTTGCTGCTGCTGCTGCTGCTGCTGCCTGGTATATAAAGATGAAGATGAAGATGAAGACGAAGGCGAAGGCGATGACGATGCTGTTGGCCGAGGCCAGCGTAGCCAGCCACGTATGTGTTTTTGAGAGTTGGCCAAGTTGGTCGTCTCTTCTGTCTGCTGTCCAGTTGGGCCATTCTGTCCGCTCAAGCGCACGCTGCACTGCAAACACGATTTCAAAATATTTCGCATAAATAAGTTAGTGTAACACACGAGAGAGAGAGAGAGAACTGAGCCCAGCTCCAAGCCCAAGCCCAAGTCCAAGTCCAAGCCCAAGCCCAAAAGCCGAAGCGTTGATCACACGTTCACATTATTTGATGATCGCACGATATGAACAAAAAACACAAAAAACACCAACAACACCAGCTACAGCAACAGCAACAACAACAACAACTGTTAAGGAAAGCAAAATTCGTAGTAGCAGCTCGCCCAATATTTCCATACACCCCATAGCCACATGATCGTGATAATCCATTATTAATGCCAATCAGCATAGAAAAACAACAACAACAACAACAACAACAGCAACAGCAGCAAGATCAGCTACTTTCTGCAGTAGCTTCCCATAGAGATTATGATCGTGGCGCCCATTTCCTGTGCACACAGAAAACAGAACCAAGCCGCTGCTGTTGCACTGTTGCTGTTGCACCACCCAACCGGGGGCAACCACCCGCTAACCGTAGCTCGCATTGACATGAGCAATTCGTAAGTTTGTCGCCCAGCACCGCACTGAAATTTGCATGCGACCAGCTCACCTGGTGGTCCACTCCATTGCGGTTGTTGTCATTACGGGGTTGCAGTTGCAACTGCTGCAACTGTTGCAACTGTTTCGCCAAGGACCTCCCACATGCAGCTCGATTGTTTTGTTGCGGTTACTTGCTACCGTTTGCCCAGTTGCTTCATCATCTTCAGTCGCCTCCAACTGCTCCTGTCTGTTTTTGGTCTCATAATTGTACGAAATTTAGTTCGCATGCCCTTGCGGTCGCCTTTTGTTTTCTTCTCTTCATGTTGTTGTTGCTGTTGCTGTTGTTGTTGTTGTTGCCTTAACGGGCAGAACAATAAATGTTTCGGTTCGGATCGGTTCGGTTCGGCCTGTGTGTGCTGTGACTGCCACATTTTGGGCATTCAAATGTGGCAGCAACTTTCGCGAAATGAAAACTTCAATTTTTTATCGAGTGCATTGCTCATAATTACCAAAAGCCCAAAAGCGGTCGCTACTCTCGACTCACTGACTCTCTGAGCCTCTGACTTGGGGCCCAGCCAAGTTGTGTCGACTGTTGCTGTTGCTGTTGTTGCCCCCAAACTCCTGCACTCGATATTCAATTTTGCATTTTACAACAAATGCGTGCCTTACCATATTTAGTTGGCGTGCAAAAATAAGCCAAGTCTCTCAGCAGCAGGCGCAGTGATGGGGCAAACCATAGGGAAAGAGGGGGAAGGGGAGCCACAAGCTCGTGCATTGTGCTTATCATTTACATAGCTTAGCATTTTGATGACCCAGCCATTTGTGCAACACTGTGGCATAGAGTAGGCTGGCTGGCTGGCTTGGCTGAATGGCTTGCTGGCTGGTAGCTGCCCCAGCATCAGCATCAGCATCAGCATCAACAGCAGCAGCAGCAAAAAAATTAATTTCAAATTAAATTTATGGCGCCGCAACGTCAAGGAAGGAAAGCGTCGCCAATGGTTGGAGCACTGTTTCGCTGGAGATGTGAGGATGTGCAACTGTTGGCCACCGCAGCAGCAGCTTCAAGTGATTTATAACTGTTTGGTGGCTGAAAAACTTGCCCCCTCGTAAAAGTTCACCGCAGCGTCCGTCAGTCAGTCACAGAGCTGGAGCTGAGAGCTGAGAGCTGCCCTGCCACGCATTTGTGACCACTCATCTTGCCGAGCTATAAATGTCCAAATGAGTTGCCAGCGAAACCATCAACCATCAGCCAGAGACCCCCCCCCCCTTAAACCGACAGCCCCCCCTCCCATGCCATACGAGTCCATCACAGAATGCAGAAGTTCAGTTTTGCCGCCTTGCTGCTCTTAATCGTTTTGGAATTGCTTTATTAATAGAACAATTGTCGGAATTAAAGGCCAGGTCAGCGAGCTTAACGCTTTTTGTTTGTATTTTCAATTTTGTCGTTTAAACGCCCCAAAGCTCTCAGCCACAATGGGCCAACGACATTGGCCAAGTGCAGCGCATTGCTGTTGGGTCTATTGATTGCGAACCAACTTAGAATTTCATTTTAGAGACCTTACATATATTTTTATAAAATTTGAGCTAAAAGCATATTCCGCTTGTAAAAATTTATAGCTGTATTTTACCTATTTTATTTACAATTGAAAAACTAAATAGATAAATTTCAAATTTAATTTGTAAACAAATTTAATAACTTTAAAAAATATAGCTTAAACACAATTTCGCAATGTATATATATATATATGATTTTAAGTAAATTATTCGCGAGACTTGAACTTGTCCCAAATATTATATTAATGAGGTCCAAATTCCCAACTAGCAAAATTTAAAGCTCAAGCACAAAATCTTCAAAACGCCTTTAGAATATTAATAAGAAATTTTTAATTATTATATAAAGCCATTCAAATGTCGTAAAGTTTCATAAGCAGTACTTTTACTTTAACTTAATGTATTCTACTCTTTGAAATTCAATTTCCATTTTCTTTTATAAAAACTAGGATTAGCTTTAGCAGGGTATTTGGCGAGTCGCTCAAGCGAAGCGCAAATCTCTGTTAACATGATCGTCTGACAACTCGAAGCTCGCGAGCTTGCAACTCAGCATGACACTTGATGCCTGATGCTTTAAGTGAATAATTGCCACAAAAAACAGATATGAGAAGAAGAGAGGGAGAAGCAGCAGTGGACACAATGCTAAGTTACACACGTATGCAGGCAATGATGGCCAGCAATGATGACCAGCCGTTAAGGCCAACAAAACCAGGCCAGATTCAGGCTCCAGATGTGTGATGCAGATGCAATTAGATGCAGATGCGGGAGAAGGGGGGCAAGTGGCAAGGACGGGCCGCTGAGCTTGCAACATATTTAACACTCCCTTTTGATAAGGCGAACTAGTAGAGAAAAAAGCGCAGTCGACGCATGGTGGTCATTTGCCTCGGGGTGACGACGATGTTGCAACATGCCTGTTGCCAGTTGCAAGTTGCAAGTTGCCTGCTGCCGCTTAAGTGATTTGTTCAGTGCGCTTTCCCAAGGGAGCGGGGAGCCGACTTCATTAATATGTATGCTGCCTGTCTGTCTCTCTGTCTGTCTGTCTGTCTGTGGCAACGTGGCAACTCTGACTGCGTTTGCAAAGTGCAAACTGTTTAATTGCGGAATAATTGTTTTGCACACATAACCTCGCACCGTTGCAAATGGACCTGGCCAGGCCATAAAAAGCATATTAAGTGCGAATTAATGACCACAAAAGGCTTACCAGGCCGCGCTCTCTTCTTGGCCAGGCCTGAACTCAACTCAGCTCAACTTGGCAAAAAGCGGAGCAGCACACACACACACATCAAGAGCTAGAGGGAGAGAGAGAGATTATGCCATAAGTTGTGCGCTGGAGCTGAGGCTCCTTCGCTGGCGATTAAGTCGCCTGCTCCAAGTCCATTCGCCACTTAAGTACAGTCATTTAATTAGTCTTTAGTTTTAATGTATTTGTATTACAATTTATTAGCACCTACGGCTGCTCAACATGAACCCAGTACGGCGACTTCTGCATCTTGAGCGAGTGCCATTACCAGAAACCTTGGCAGGTCTTTAGCTGATGTGGCACCTTACCAGCCATGTTCAGTTCCTGGCAATCTTAAGAGTTGCAACTTGCATACAATCTGGCACTTTTTGTTTTAGTTTTCCTTTAAGTAACTATTCATATTTTATCCATCCATTACAAATTGTAATACTACTATTATTTAAAATGTAAATTTTGACATATCCAATTCCAAGATGCCAGCTGCTTAGCTTATCTACTATATTACCCGGTTCCGTAACTTCCAGCATTTAAATGTGCTTTGCATCCGTTATATTTCTGGCACGAACGAAAAAAATTATCTCAATAAAAGCGATCGGTAAGTGCTATAAACATTTTGCTTATCTAACCCGAAAACTACTTTGTAAATACATTTGAAACTTGGTTTTTGTTGCAATTGAGACAAGATCTGTGTTTTGGGGACCCGATCTATGGAGCAGGTTTGACCATTTGACGCATGCATATTTATTAAATACTCGTTCCGTCGACTATTCGGTTGGAAAGACAATCCGTATGGCATTTCTTTAAACGATATCAATTCAAATCGCTGGCTTATTGACTCGTAACAGCTTTTTCTCGAGCGATTCAAAGGCGAGCTTGTTATTTTTTCTATAACAAATTCTTGCATTAATTTCAAATCAATTTTCTTCACAGCTAAAGGCCCTTATCTTTCAATAGAGACCCCAAAAAGACAACAACAACTGAGAAACTGCTCCGAAACCGAACAAATTTCCGTCCGAAGCGTGGCCCAAACAAAGGAACTTCATTGTTTCATCGCGACTGTAAAAGAGATTTATGCGTCCAAGTGAAATCATTTATCATGCTTAATTAAAATTGAAATGTTTAGCTGGCCGACTTCTATCTCCATCTCTTCCTCTTCCTCTTCTCGACTCTACTCTACTCTACTCGTTGCTTTGCTGCGACGGCTCCCAACGGGGGGAGCTGAGCTACCAACCAAGGCAGCCTTCTAACTGCCTGCCAACATTTTCCTACATTTGTTTTCTACACCTTTTCACATTATTTGTTGACACATTGTTACACAAAATGCATTTAACCGGTTTCGGTTTGTATTAGCGTGTAGCAGGAAGATTCCCCCAACTATAACTTTATATACTATTATAACTTGTTTCATTGTAAGCCCAACACTCTCTCATATTCATGTATTTAGCGGTGCGTTTCCAATGCAAAGTGGCCGTTTATCTTTTAATTGTAACAGTCTGTGGCATAAATTAATGCACAGCTTCAGGCTGTCATAAATCGTCGGACAATGGTCCGAATATATTAATGATATCTGCAGAGATTTGCATTATAAAAGGATCGAGTATTCGTCGGAGTCGGTTGCATCTGTAGCCTCCAGCTTTGTTTCCTACGCTTCTTAACTCAATTATACATACATTTCTTATCGCCGGTAGCATCGATACTCTATTGTTCTATTCAATTCAAAGCCAATTTAGAACTAGTTCTCACCTGGTAAGAATTTCATTAGCTCCGTATATATTGAGGGGTTCATTCTATAGAAAATCTCAGAAAAATTGCATCACTTGAGCAATGTTACAATTTTTTCAGTGAATCCTCACTTAGCACCTGTTTCCATTGAAAATAAATCATTAAATCAATTAGCGAAAAATCTATCAATTTATAATATTGATCGCAAGTCAATTCACAGAAATTTGTCTTGGCATTAGGCTACAGTTAAGCTACTATTATACACTGAACCCATTTACATTTTAATAAAGCTAGGCTGATTGAAAACGATCGTTGCCATAATATTTGCACATATTTGTTGCTGTTATTAGCTATTGTTGTTATACCCTATACAAACGCATGAAGCGGGTGTAATCATGAGGCTCAATGTATTGGATCCTCTCGAATAAATTCGAATAAAATTGTTTTTAATAATTTACGTACAATTTTAAAGATAAAAACTTTAATACCTTATCTTATTTTCCGCAAATGTTCATATTTGGCAGGGTAGCTACTACTGATAGTATGCCTACCTGTTGTTGCTATTAACAATTATTTGTTGCTGTTGTTGTTGTTGTATAAGGTGTGTTACAAGCAAGCTTCAGTTATTAGACACATTCACATGTGTGGAGGGGCGACTCACCAAGTTGGCAAGTTAAAGTTCAATGATGTCATTACGACTAATTCACACCTATGTTTGAATTCTGAGTACGCGATTGTTTGTTCATTTATGCATAGATACATACATATACATATCTAAATGTATACCTTTTTCTCTGCCAAATGCAATCTGCGATCGCAATCTAAATAAATTTAGCATTTAATAATACCGTCATATATAATCTTTCACCTACCCGTTGTGCTTAATAACTTTATTTGCCCAAATGGAATTGTTGTAGCCGCAACGCCTAACGAGATACAGAATGTCGACCACCCGCTGCTTAAAAGAATTTCAGTTAATTGATTGCAACCCGAAATGTGTGTTTTAAATGCTTGTTAGTAGCTTGGTAGCTGGTTTTATAATAATAAATAGCAGTCTGCCTGCCTAAAATATGAGTTCATCGCAAGTTTGTTGTCTAAGTCTTTCGATTTGTGACATCTCAAGCCGAAAGAAATGTCAATGAATTCTTTGTATGCCGCTTACAGTTAACTTATGCTAAATCAGTCCAAAGCCAGCGAGTAACAACTACAATTGTTTCCAGTCCCTTTTTTATAGATGGGGCTTGAGGCTCTCTTTTGTGTTCTTGTTGTCATTGGAAATTAGCACCAATACCCCAAAAAAAACAAAAAAAACAAAGTTAATTTAAATCAATGCGCAAACTCTTGTTGGTCACCGCTCAACTCGTGCGTTGCTGAAACAAATGCCAATATATGTATATATGGGCCCTCACCCTGCCCCTCTTTTGGCCCCTCTGTGCTACTCTCTACTTGTTTGTTGGGCTCCAAAAAGTGTTAAGTATGCCTTTTATGTTTGGGATCTCTTTTGGGTTGTTTGGCTGCTTGGCTGTTTGCTTAGGCAATCAGTTGTTGATAATTTTTGTTGTTAGTGTCAATTGTTGTTTTGTGTTGCTGTCTGTTATTGTGTGCTGTGTGCTGTGTGCTGTGTTGTTGTGTTTTCTTGTGTCTTGTGTGTGATAATTTAGACAATTCATCGATAAAAGCGCGCAACAAGCGTATCGAATGTGCACATAGTTAAATGGCTTCTACTTGTATACCCTAGTGAGGGTATTATAATGTTGTAATGGAAGCTGTAACGCTTAAAAAATATTCTGCTTACTATCCTTGATAAGTTGTTATAGTAAAAAATGTTTTCAATGCATAGCTTTTCCCTTGACAACTGTATAGCTATTGCAAATAGAACTGATAGCATTTTTTGGCAAGTGTATGTAATATTCGGCCATCTAACGTTCACTTTTCTTTCTCTTTGTTACTTTGAGGCTTGTCGGCGATTGCATTTTAATTATACCGAAATAGTAATAGCTAAGTAACAGGTATTTGTTGTTGATAGTTACAGTTAGCACTTTGGTGGAAAGCTTTTAGGCCTTCAATAGACGATGGTGTGTGTGGTCTGTTGTGATGTGCTTTAGATTTCTGCACAAATTATATGTGAATTATTTCCCATGATCCATCATCGATGCCATTCGCAACGACCTCAAACAGCATTCAATCATTGTTCAACTCTCTTACACCACCCACCAAATAAAACACAAGACATCCGCAATAACAACAACAACAACAACTACAACAAGAAGAACAGCAACAACGGCAATCACAATTACGAGCAATGTAAGGCCAATCAAGACAACTTGGTCAATGGCTATAATTGCCAGACCTGGCTGTGGTGTTAATGCTTTGGCGGGAATTTGCGTTTTCATTTGTGCAACAAACAATAAAAACGTGATTAAAGATGCTATGCAAAGTACTGTATCAATTGGGACTTAAAAGAATGGGTATATTGATTTAACCTCAGAGGAAATATGTTTACAATAACCTAAGACTACAAATTAGATTACTTTATATAAATCTGCAAAATGAGAACAATTAATAGTTCTTTGCATGCAGATATAAAACTTTATATATAGTATATTATGAGTTGCACCATTTTCGACTACCTATCGATTACAGCGTATTTGTCTATCGATCAGCTTTCTATATGGCTGCTCATGTCATTGGGGTGAATCACAATACTTGCCTTGCGAATCGCTTGGCGCTGCTTTAATGTGGGAAATAAGTCAAGCTATGGCCTCTCCACGCCCAGCCCGAAAAAAAAACGAAAAAGCTGAGCTCCGGTTGTGGCCGTACTACGGGGGCGTACTCAGGCGTATTCAGATTTAGATACAGTTGTCTATTAAAATCGATGCGATGTTAGCGGAGTGCGCTGTGCATATTGTAATTACAATTACAAAATTTCAAATATTTCTACATGCATTTTTATGCTTCATTTCCTGTGCACACAGCCAACGTTGGTCAATGGGAATCGGCGGAAAGCTCTTGGCTGCATATTAATTTTGGGGCGGCAAAGTGCATGGCGGCCATACGAAATGTGCATTTAATTGACAGGCCGAAAGAATCAAAATTAGCATAAACGGACGGCATATTTTATTTATTTTAATACAATATTTTCATTAAGCAAACAGTAAGAGAACTTTAGGCAAGAATATTTAGACTTATCGATACCCTGTGACTCATTAAGCTGAGTAAGCTTAAAATATAGGCAATATATTTTGAAGGATTCGTTTACAAATTCAAATAGCTTTTAAACAATTTATCGGTTTTATCGTTTTGCTGTTGAGTCGGAGATATAAACGAGACTTGATTAATATTGAATTACAAGTGAGTGGATTATGCTGCTTAAAATATATTTGAGTATCAATAAACTAAAATGCCTTCTTTATTATCCATTGCACATTTGATGTTAACAGGGTATGAAAAGTGTTTTGGCTACGGTTTGTCGTGGGGCTCTTTTTACAGTTACATCAGACAGAGTGTATTTTCCTTTAGTTTTGTGTAATGCCGCCCCGAAAGCTTTCTTCTGACACATGTCCCAGTGTTTCGACCTGTTCGATCGCTGGCCCGGTCGGTGAGTTCAATAACTCGGAGTGTGTGTGTGTGCGTGTGTGTGTGTGTGTCTGTCGCTCGCACAGTTTGATGAATGCATTTGCTGAACGAACGAACAAGTTTTGCATAATAACCGAAAGCCATAAATGATATGTCTAAAAGTTTCTATAGCCCGTTAAACTGTGTTCTTACGCTGCACATCTCAATTATTGGGCTGTCAGTTGGCTTTGAAATTGGCAGATGCAATCGATTTACCGAAACTGAACATCGGCATCGACATCGACATCGACATCGGTCGCATGTCAATCGGAGAACCTTTGTGCATGCATGGCTTATGTTGACAGGCGAGCGTAATAATAACGTGACTTTATGAAGTGGTAATGAAGCTATTAGGCTATTTGTAAACTCATACGCAGTCGGTGTGGGCTTGGCTTTAACTTGGGCTTTGGCCCACAATTTTCAATATTTACGACAGGAAATTGCGCCTTGCATTGGAAATGTACTCAACTTTTATGCTCATCAAGTTTATTCCAAAATAGTTTTTGGATTTCGAATTTGAACGTTTTATGGCATTTGAATTATGTTGCGAGTCGTTGGGAAGTGATAGATTTATGCGAGTGCGTGCTGAGCTGCAACTAAAAACCTTAGAAAGCTGTAAAGTTATCAAGTTTATATTTTGTGTATTGCTAGAGCGGAAACCAAAAGTTTTTATAATATTTATAATATTATTCATATAATTTAAATATTAAACACCTTTCATTTCCTCCGAATCCTTTATAAGCGAACAGCATTAACAGGATTTCAACACAATTCTAAAGGGAATATACAGATTTAGAACCACAATATTCGCCTTCATGATGGGAATTGCTTGGGAAGAACAAGAAGAAGGCAGGAATGTTTGCTGGCTTGAAAATTATGACTCAGTAACGGTGAAAATTGTTCTTATAGAGATCAGGTTACAATATTCAAAGAACTGGGAATCTCAGAAAATTATCGCTTTCAGCTAAGCTCAACATCAGCAACAACATTCCAATTGATTATTCCGGTTGCCAATAAACCACCGCACTCATCAATTGGCTATTTCATTGTTTGCATAAATCTTATTAAAATTATTGTGGTTTTTTCACCTGATCCGCGATCCGCGTGTATGCACAACAAGATCAGATAAGAGGCCATGTATGATTAGTTTTTTCTATTGAACACTCAACAGAGATCTCCAGCTAATTGACGGAAGTATCGAGCGTAATAACTTAATCATTGAATGGTAAACAGCCGGCAGCAGCAATGACATCAGGGCGTGTCCCTGACCAAAATGCATCAGCCAAATGAGTGTGCAACTGCAGTGGAAAGGGTATATTAGGCTGCTGGGGGGCTTGATACATTTGAAGTTTAGCACAGCCAAAGATTGAACAGTTATGTCAGCAACTGCAACTGAAACACTGGCTGGGACTGAGACACGGAGAGGAGCAGCGGGAACTCCGCAAAGATCAGTGTTTGAGCAGAGACCGGGCGGAGGGAATGACCAACAGTTTTTAATGATCATCGGCTGTGTGAGGATTACGGAGAGCCGTATTTGTTCACCATTAGTATTTGTTATTATTGTTATTACTATGTATTTGAATTGCTCAAGAAGTAAGCTGCGGCCAAAGTGGCCCAAAGAGGCCCAAAGTGGCCCGCAGCGGCGGCAGCGGCGGCGGCCACTGAGCTGTGCAGCTGCACAGAAATTAGCCAAACTCTAACTGGCAGACAAATGCATTTGGTTCTAGACAACAACGAGAGGGCGAGCGACTGACGGCATGCCTCTTGGCCAAGTTAAAAGAAAGCCGCTCCAGCTCTGGGTGTTTGCCCACTCGCCTCAGTGTGGGCAAGGAGAGACGGCGAGATACAGAGAGAGAGAGAGAGGGATAGAGTTGCAGTGGAGTGGAGTGAAGTGGATTGGATTGGATTGCTGCTGCTGTGGCTAGTAGGACAGCCGCGGGGAATTGAGGAGCGAACGCGTCATTGTTGTTTACACAATTATTAGGACAACAAGCCGCCGATCGTCGGCAATCTTCGGCTGTTGGTTGTTTGGTTGTTGGTTGTTGGTTGTCGGTTGTCGGTTTTGCCGCTTGCCGCTGTTTACACTCGGCCGCTGCCAGCTCCTCTGCTTAAATAGCGGACAGCAAAGCCTTTGATTTTATTACAGACCACACAATCGCTGTGGCAGAACCGAAACACAAACCCCAACACAGTCGCAGTCTCAGTCCCAGTCCGAGTCCGAGTCCGAGATAACTGGGCGATTGGGCTGCCAATTACGGCAGCGGGCTTGTTATTGTGCTGTCACGTAATGAGACAGCAACTTAGCACCTGCAGGTCCTAAACTAATCTTATCCCAATGCTGATCCTGTTTATGCAATGTTGATGAAAGAATAACAGTAGTCGGTCGGTAAATTGAATGCTGGCCAAATGTGCTCCGCATTCGTATTCGCATTCGCATTTGTTAGCATCACGACAATTGAAAAAGTCTGCTGGCTAATTGTGCATGCTAATGCATGCAATTGTGTCATAGAGTCCTGTACCTGTGGAGTCAACGAGACACAACGGCAGTTTAGGGGCAAACACACACACAATCACACACACGAAGTACGTGAAGTTCAGAGTCAGAGCTCAGAGCGCACAAATAATCAACAAAATTTATAAATTATTTAACATTCGATATCTGTGTGGTTGGTGGTTCGGTGGAGCCTTGCACGTAGCTGGCGACGGTGGTGCACCCGCCAAGTCAGAGGTGGATGCCCAGCAACGGGCAACTGGAACATGACCGATATTGTGCGGCTAACAGTTATACCAGAGTATAACTCGTGTGTGTATGTACACCTCTATATGTATACGTATGTATGTATGCATCCAATGACGACCGTTCAGCATCATCGATTAATGCCAATGCACATTTAATGCACATATTTGCCGATTTTTTCTTCTCGTTCTTCGTTGTTGCTGTTGTTGTTGCTGACGTTTTTTTCATATCGTGACGTACGTGCCGCAGTTTCAGTCCAGAGTTCCACAGTTGCATGCCTCGTTCTCTGCCTCTGTTGTGATGTCATGTCACAAGGTGATATAACATGGCTGCGGTTATTAAATAAGAGTATATACACTCCTGCTTTTCACACGAAATCTTAATACCCTTACCTAACTTGTGATGTGCTTTTGTTACTTTGTAAGTCCTTAATCTTTTCTGAAAGCATTTGTTAGTTGTTGCTGAATACTGCTTAAATGTCTCAAAGAATGCGGATTGCTTATTATAAATCATAAAAGTTGTTATGGGCGATTACTAATATGACAGCGTATTAATGTCTGATTAAGCAGATAATAATGTGAACTTGTTGTACAACATATAATTAAATCAGATAGCATTGCTTTAGCATTAAATGTTATATTTCTTAATAAATAAAAATTTGAAACAAAATTTGACATCAAGTCAAATATTTCAATAATTATTATGACATATTAAATTGAAATAAATAATTCAACAAATATTTTCGCTTACAATTTTCGTTTCTTATATAACTCTTAAATGTATTTAGCCTATAGCTATACATTCTACCAAACTTCCCTCAGGAAATCGAATCAAGGACTTGTTTCATTACATTTTTTGCATTATATCAAATTTGCAGATATCCTAATGCGATTCACAAGCAAAACAACATATCTGACCAACTCAGAGCGCATTCGATGAGAGTATAGAAGAGTGATTACCTATGAAATGATACCCATATAGTTGTATAGTATAAACTAGGCCTAGGGCCCCAGTCAGACCATTTGTCGGTTAAAATTCTAAATGCCGATGCGGCTAGAAAGAAAACCAATCCAAACTCAAGTTGTAGACGGGGCTCATTCATTTATGGCTAAGTCACGTTGGAATAATTTGTTTTATGTTAATGTTGAGCATGGCGCATTGTAAGCAGTTTTGCAGACTAAGCTTCAGCTACAGTGCCGCCTTCCTCTGCGATTCTCAAAACACATGCAATGCAATTGCTACTTTTTCTTTTGCTCGACTCCGCTGTGTGTGTGTGTCTAAGTGTGTGTATGTGTGTGTGTGAGTGCCCCTCAATGAATTGGAATTTAATTTGAGTATTTTGCGCAAAATTTCCAAAAGCGACAAAGACGACGACATCGTGGACAATTGATGCCCTGGCTCCCCCGCGCGTAAGATGTCAGGTGCAGTTGTTGTTGTTGTTGTTGTTGTTGTTGCTGTTGCTGTTATTGCAGTTGTTGCGGCTGCTGCTTGTTGTAGCTATAGATAGAAAGATATTGTATCTCTGTGACGGTGCAACTGTTTGCTTTGCAGCAAATGTGGCCCGCACGCAACAATTTGCTACTGGAATTCCTTAAAAACATTGCCAACCCATTGAATGTGCTTGCATGTAAATGGATCCAGCAACTGCTTAATCGTGATTCGGTAGTCGGCAGTCGGCAGTCGGTCGTCTGTCTGTAGTCGGTCGGTAGTCGACAGTCGATATTAAACAGTCGCTACTAGATATATTCAGAATTATTTGCCTTTAAATGTTGTTGCTACTCCCAATCCCAGTGACCGAGCGCAAGGCAAACTACTAATAATAATCAACACAGCTAAGCGATCCATAATAACTTCATTAGAGCTATTACTGCCACTCGGTCAGGAGAAAAGTCAATTAAAAGAGAATAGAAGAGAAGCCACATAATACACATAAGCTGTCTAGGTGGCCCCAGCAGTTACTTCCGTTGACGCCCACCTTCCACTACCTACTACTTGTATAAGAGGATTAGCCCGAGTTTAATGTGATGTGTGACGTGACCGTTGCGACGACGACGACGCCGGCGGCAAGTGGCACAAATTCTGAAGATACATTTGATTCCGGCGGAAATACAAACACACAATTGAAGAGACTGGACAGACACATCGTTTTTTTTTGCCATTCGGTTAAACTTATCCCATAATTAGGGTTCAGAATTCGCACGCTCAATTTCAAATTGAAAATTGTAGCAGAATTTTCGAAAGTAAGACATCAATTATGTAGCACCCAAAATACATCTGCAGGTAACACACAACAACCTGCTCAATCCATTTATCTATCTTTCTCTCTCTCTCTATATATGTGTGTGGCCTTTTGAGTGACCTTTGACAATGTGCCCATGATGGATGGTTGGAAGCTGAGTCGGTCTTCAATCGCCTGATTTCATTTCGCCAAGCGCCAGTTGTGATTAATTGGCGAACCAAATCCATTTCAGTGAATACAATAGAACTGTGTGGGAGAGTTGCAAAAGGCAATCAGAGATAGAAGAAGAAGCTGTCGCAGATGTTGAAATTGGTTTATGAGATCAATATCGATATTTAAGGGGAAGAACCAACTATCAGGCAATCGATCGCTTGGGGAAGAACCAACTATCTAAATTTATATTTAAGTTTGTTTGTTCTATTTATTACATTTATTTATAACTAGCTACTCACAAGAGCTTTTTCCATATAACTTAAAATTTTAATATAACAAGAAGAAGCTACGATTTCGCCTATGCCCTGTAAATTATTTCCTTTAGAATTGTCGTAGCTAATTGAGCTGCATTTGCGACTGCCAAATTGTCGCAATATAAATGATTCGAATCGAGTAGACAAGCTATCGATTTCATTACCATAACGAGCTGACAATTGAACTGAGCGATCGGCACGCATCTTATAAATACGGTTATGTGCGCTACTTTAGTTGTCATAAGTGTCACAATGTGCTTTGATTTACAACAATAACGGCGTCTATTAAACTTCATAATTGTACCAATAACCAAAAGCACAAGCGACAATTTGACAACTGACAAAAAGGTTTTGCAATCCAATCCCCAATACGCATGCCCAAAACCGAACCGAATACGAATTCGAATCCAAGTCAACAACAACAACAACAAGTTGTGGCATCCACAAGATTCGCCTGATTGGTAAGGCAAAACACGTAGCACAAATAAAATGAAGCACAAATGAGCGGAGCAGCCGCGTCGGATATATATAATAGCATATATGAGCTATATGTATATAGGTAAGAAATCATATGTCTTACTTTGATATTTATGCGTATGCCAGCCCCATTTTTGGCGACCTAAGCAAATAGGGGCGCGAATGAGGCCCCAAAGCGACGCACTGATCGCCAGTTGGGTCATTGGCTCTTGTGAGCCACTTGATGTTTTGGCTTTGGACACCAGCAACAACAACAGCAACAACAGCAACAACAGCAGCGGCAGCAGCAGCAGCGGCCCAAATCTGGCTCTAAAGTGTTGACCATAAGTGTCTCGATTGTTTGTGTATCATAATACAAATACATAAGCAAACGCACGGGGCGCACACACAGTGCGTAAGTACAGTAGAACCAATTATGGATTTTATAAAACAAATGTGGCGCGCATATTGATGAGATCGCTCTATAGAGTAAGCGCTCTCCACCTTCTCCCCTTCTGCTCTTTCTCACTCTATGGATAGTATGGGAGAGACGTGCGTACGTTCGTTCATCATTTGTATACCCTATAACCATAAAATGCGTAGAGAGGGTAGCGTATTGTATGTGATAGGCAGATCATACTTGAGCAATACTATTTAATTTATTTGTATATTCTCAGATACCAAAAATGATCACAAATCAAACACATATAAATATACTAAGACTTTAAAATATGATCAGAAATATATAGTCCTAAAATGTTTTATAAATATAATACAAAATAAAATAAGAAATTTAAATAATGACTAAAATAGAAGTAAGTCTTGACACACTGGGCATATAAAATATATTTTTAAACAAGGATATATTATTAGAATACAGGGTAGTTCCTAGCTCAAGACTAGCACCTAGATCATTTGTTACTTGTTGTTTATTTAATTTTTTTGGTATGGCTTGGTGGCCCATAAATTTCCAAATGATTTACTTTAGTTTCGTGTGGAATTATTTGTTGTGGCAACAGCAAGAGCAACAGCAACAACAACGACAACAGCTCCAACAAACACAGCGGAAATGTGATTAAAAGCATATTTTATATTTAGTTGTGCGTTGATAAACCGCAGAGGCAGCACTGTTAACGCTTTTATAGGCCCAAATCTGCGTGCAGGGCATGCAAATGGCCAACAGATGATGAACAAAAGGTTCTGACAAACCAGCAAACAGGCAACTGGTTGAGAGGTAAAACTCTCAACAGGCAACTCACAAGCTGGCTGGCAACTGGCAAACTGGCAACTGGCAAACTGGCAAACTGGCAACTGGCAAGTCGACCCCCTGCGGCCACTGAGTGTTTATGTCAACTGCACGGCTGATGACAGCCATAATTCTGCAGCAGGCAGCCCAGCACAGAGATGCCAATCGGAGTCAGTTCGCGAGACGCAGACAGAGGCAGAGACCAGGCTGGCAGCCTTGGTATAAATAAGTGCAAAACGTCAACGCCATGGGCGCAAAACTGTTATCGCCATCGCCTTGCTTGTGGCGGCGGGAGGGGAGGGGATATTTAGTGAGCCAAGTGTCGACATCGACACTCGACTTGCTATTGGGATTGCAATTGCAATTGGAGCTGGAGCTGGAGCTGGATCCACTCGGTGGTCACGCCACCAACAAAATTGTAACGAAACTCAACGAAATTGTAGCAACGGAAGACGGAGCAAAAACTAAACCCAAACCGAAACCGAAACAGAAACTACAACTAAGTAGCTCCCACGGTAGTGGTAAGTAGCTCCTGCTATTGAGCACCTTTTTGTGGCCAAAAAGGCCAGCCAAATTACGTTTTTGGGCCCACAGCTCCAGCTGCTCTAACATTTCTCTCATGCTCTATGCTCTATGGGAAAAAGCATCGCACAATGGGGGAAAAATGCTTCCAATTTAATTTTTGGTCGCTTCCTGCTCCAAATACGAGAATTTAACGCCACACGCAAACATCCAATTAAGTCAATTGGAGTGCGTCTCCAGATGACCGAAATACTAAGCAACAATAGTTCATCTAGTTACATATGCGAGTGCTCTAACAAATTATATTTAAATTTTAGATACAGTTAAAACAAAAATAGAGAGTTTGGTGCCTATATCAAAGTCGACAGTCAAAGAGAGTGGAAGTCTTATTTCAAGAAGAAACCAGAAAATATAAGATGCTGTTTAATATATTTAGAAATTCCTTACTAGCTGCTACTATTAGTACATAATATAGTACACACACTGATGCCACAACAGTTTCGATTCCTGTCTGTAATTGCTAATTTGTACAACTACTCAAATATTTCTGCCAGTGCATATTGATCTTGCACAGTTGCTGACAGTTCACCCACAATGTTTATGTGCAAATTATGCATGGAAATAAATCAATAGGAGTTCATTCAACATTATGCATTACAAATCAGTTGCATTTTGTTGTGCAGCGCCAACGCAGCGCAGCAATATTGAAAGATTATTATAGAAAATCGTTAAGCCATATCTGTGGCATATGGATACACAGATATTGAGAGATACTGTGCCACAGATACATAGCGATACATGTGTAGCAGCAGCGAGTCAGTGAGTCACTCGCTTTTGCATTGGCTTTGCTTATTGCCAACTGCCTGCTGTTGATTTATCTCGCGCTGTGTGTGTTGAGGCGTTGAAATTGGCGCAAATCGAATTGTATCTGCTAGATACACATGGGTACATGCATGTGAGTATCAATTGGCATTTGCATTGACATCGACTGCTGCACAGTGCAAAATGAAGTTATATGGCCAACTGTCTGCCAAGACCCGGGCCCATAAGTCACCCAGTCCCAGTCACAGTCCCAGTCCCAGTCTCTGGCAGCAGGCAGCAGGCAACAAGTCTCGTTTCGGATCAGTTCGCAGTCGCCCGCTTTAATTAACATATGCTAACAAGTTGGCCCATGCCGCACTTTGTCACTTCGGGCACAGATGCAGCCAGAGCAGAGCCGAGTTGTGGTACCAGTGGTACCCCAAGTGCCACTTGGGGGTGGGCCTAAGTGGTTTTTAAATGAAATTAATTTAAATTTGTTCAGCTTCGCATGCGGCTGTCGGGCTGTTGGGCATTAAATTGTAATGAGATCATTGCCATACAATAAATTTACTCATATCGCTATTTATAACCGTTATGCTATGAACCATAACCCCCAGCTAGCACATAAAGGGGCGTTAATTGTTGTAATTGCTAGTTGTCTCAATCAATTGTGGATTGCATGAATTGCAGTTGTTGAAAAAACTAGTGCACATCTATGAACTTCTTGTCAGATTATAATATAGATTAGAACACATTCACATATATATATATTATTAAAAAATATTTATTAATAGACTTCGATTTTATATTAATTTGAAAAGGTTAGTAATAACTATGCACAGTATATATATATTTTTTTTAAATAAAATACAAATTATTTAATGTAAATACAACAGAATACTTTTGTTATATATTTTAAATAGCTTTTTCAACCCTTCCAATTTATAAATTCTTTAAAATTGCATGTTAGCAATGCACTAAAACTTTCTATCCTAATTGTTGCAATGTGTTTATAATGTCATAGATGAATACCTAAAGCAGTTAGTGCTATATACTTAAGTTGCATTTCTGTTTGCACTTTTCAAGTTGCTATACCCTCGTAATTGCATATATTTAATATCGAGAACTTGATCTTTCAGTAGCCAGTTCCTCCCGCACATGTCGCCAGTCAGAAGTCAGAAGTCCAGCCGCAGCTCTGGTCGAGCCCATTATGTGATGACGTCGTCGCAATGTCGTCTCCCGCTCCCAATCTCAGCAGTCCCTACGTGCTATCGTGTCTAGTTCCGCTTTGCGCTGCCACTGGCATTAGAAGCTGTAGCTAAAGCTAAAGCTAAAGTTGAAGCTGAAGCTGTAGCTGTAGCTGTAGCAGTAGAGGCTACACACATCGAGCGATAGATAATAATAGATTTTCTCACGCCTGATATTTCAGGCGGTGAATGACGTTAACAATGTGAGCAAGCCGACGAGATACGAGCTGCGAGTGCGACTCTGGCTCTGGCTCTGGCCTGGGTGCAGTGGCGGTAGATTGTGACGACGGTGGCAGTCAGGTGGCAGGCTAGGGCAGGAACAGGGGAACATGGCCAGCGGGCGCGTCAGCCGGAAATCATTGCACCGCAAAACGGCGGCTTTAAGTTTAGAAATTACGTGCGAGTGCAGGCAAAATATTAAAAACTGAGCTACAAATATGGCTAGCCATTGCTACAGCAGACAGACGTAGTAGTAGTAGTTCAGCTTGGCTAATATGTGTGTTTATTGGAATTATTAAATGCACAAGATAATGATTTGCATGATTTGGCAAAACATTTGCAGCATTTCACACCTGAGCTACACTCAGCGGGTCACGTAATTATAGCTCAGCATCATCTTCGCTAAATTACGATTACGGGGCACGGGATGTGGGGGCCTTATGGGGCCATAGAGCTGAGGGGCGGGGGGGGGGATGGGCAACGGGGTGCGGTGTACCGAGGAATTTTGTATGCATTTAAGGCACTTAGTCATGCCCAAGTGATTGCTAAACTAGTTTAGCCAGCCCAAGCGATTTCCCATTGGGGAATTCCAGCACTAAAATTGAAACAATGGCAAGAGGCAGCAAATAATAATCTAATAATATTAAAATTGAGCTTTTGCTCGATCGATCGTTCGTCGAGCCGGATCTCTGGTTAATTGAATGCAACTAACTTACGACGAATCATTTATTGAGTTATTCAAACGAAATGCCAGCAATGTGTGAAAAGAGAATAGTTACTTTAATTGGAACTGCTGGCTAAGAAAAAACAAAAGCTCTGACTGAATATGTGAAAGGGGATTTGCGGAAATCAAAAGTGCTCTGCACAGATGCATTTTATACAAGTTTTTAATTATCACTCTAAAGAGGTTTAAACCAAAAATATATATATTGAGAAATCAAATGCTAAAATCTAGAAAAATTTGATGTTAAATCAAAAATAGATCTTTTAAATAGAAACAGTAATTACAGTAAATATTAATATATTTCTGCTAAACATTGTGGAAAGAAAACAAATTTTAATAGATAAAAATTGATAAATTAACATTAAATTAAACAACTTAATACATTTTCTCCAGTTTTAGTTTGAAAATTGTGCCAATTACTCTACCCTAGAAAGGAAATAATCAATCTAAATCTGAAACCAACAAAAGCTTTGCTTCCCAAGTAATATTTTATTGCATTTTCCGAAATGTTTCCCATAGACAGACAAACAATCCACCCACTAATTTCAAATGCATAGCACGCGTTTGTTTAATTTCTATATTTTCATTGACACAGTTTGCTGTCCAGTTTCGACAGACTGCGGACCACACACACACACTTACACACACACACACACACACTCCAGTCTGCCCGGGCCGCTCCCACAAGTGTGTGAACCGCTCTTCCCTCCTGGTTACTGCTGTGCCCACATTTGGCGACTTGATATTCGTTTGTCTTTAGCACATGCATCACAAAAGTATGATTTAGACGCTTATTAGACCCCAAACAATGAAGACTAGGAAAATAAAACAACCAAACAGTGCTGCAAGAGGTGTAAGCTTTCATTTGTGGGAATTCAAATTCAAAATAAAAGAGCATTTTGACAAGTTTATTTACACATCGGATTGACGAGTACTTAGCACCTTCCCCTTACTCAGAGTTCTGACTGAATTTAAAAGAAAACCTCTCTGGTAGCCACATTCGTTGACCTCTCAATGCGTGGGAGTTCAGGCGATAGAAAGTGCTCGCAAAAATGTTGCAGAAATCGTTAGCCATTAACCGTTAACCGTTAACCATTTGCCATAAACATTAGACGCCCTTACATTGCTGTTGCCCCCTCTCAGCCGCAACTTGAAGTCTACGCACAGACCTGATATAAATTACAATAGCAGCCTACGGAGGAGCGTCTGTCGTTGTCGAGTCGCCCCAAAAGCCAAATTGTTTTTTAAAAGCACCATTTTTATTACGTCTGATAAGTGATCTCGCGACATTTTCAATTTTAATAGGGTCTCCCAGGTGCCCGAAGACTTACAAAGCGACTGCGCCCCCACACAGCTCAGAGCCAGAGCAGCAGCAGCAGCAGCAGCAACAGCATCAGCATCCATGTCTCCCAGACTCCATAGAGTGTCCGGCTTGGGGATCATTTGTCGTTGCGTTAATAAAATTGCATTGAGTCGCATTTGAAACTGCTTTGGCTGCTCGGGCGGTCGGTGGAATCTCTCGGGCTCGTTTTGCTTTGGCGGTGGTCACCGTACAGACAGACCAAACGGCACAGACTTTGCCATTATTAATAATGCCATGCAATGTGCGCTCTGGTGGCCACTGAAGACAACAACAACACCAACAACTGATCGACCCTCCAATGACCTAGAAAATTAAAAAAATTTATAAAAATCTAAGCATAAGCAAGATTTGTGTTACAAATGCCGTTTCATTTGTTTAATCATTAAGTTTTCGCTGTTTTGTATAGTATCAAAGCTTTTAAAAGTTTTAAGTCTTCAATTCTTCTTCGCTTTTACCAGCTACTCAAAACTTATTCTTTATATATTTAATAATTTCAATATAATTTTCTTACATTTTTTAACTGCTTGGTATTGATAACTGCTTTCAAAGCTACTTCGCTATATATATACCAGCTACTCAAAACTTATCGTTCTTCCATCTGTGCCACCTGCGCACTTACCAATCAACACACCCTCTAGCTGCCTTGAAAGCTGGGTACAACGAGAGAGGTCACCTGAAAACATTGCAAATAAAACGGCAACCATTTTTAATATGATTGTATGTCATCTTAAGCCCACTGCTTGGCCAGCTTTTGGACTCTAGTGTCTCTGGCTGCTCTTTGGCACTCGGCTCTAGGCTCAAGGCTCTGCTGTGTTCCATGTGTTGCCATTCGGATACTCAAATTATCAACATGCTCGGGCAGCCGGCCTCGGCTTTGGCACCGTTCAGTCCCATTGTGCTTGCCTAGCAGCCAGCTTTGGGTGTCGATGATAATTTTTCATGCGATGAGCGCTCCTCCATGTGCCCCTCTGGTCGCTGAAATATCAGGTGTGCTGGCCCACGGTTTACGGCTGGTTAATGGGTTCGTCTAAATACTAGCGAGGCCCGTTTTGCCTGGGTGAAAATGGGCGATAATCCGTTTTGACAAATTCGCCTACATGGCCCACAGTGCCAATGCCAGTTTGGACAGCGGACAGTGGACAGCGGTCAGAGTTCAGCTGGAGAAATTTTATTCGCAAGCTAACAGGCAAACAGGCAAACAATGTCATTGTCCCCAATGTGCTTCCGTTCCGAGTATCACAAATATCGGAGCTGAGCTGAGCTGAGCTGAGAGAATTAGCATGCAGCACAAATAACTGAAAAGCAAGCCACATAACGACTAAGAGACAAATCAAAATGCATGCATATAATTTCAAACAAGCACACACACACATACACACACAGACACACACAGACACAACATGCACACAATCACAATTGAATCGAATCAAGATATCAACATTATGCGTAGGGCTACTGAAATTCTTAATAAAGATAAAGTCTGGCCCAAAAGGCAGACGACTGACGAGGCGGGGGAAAAGGATCTCTCGCTCTCTTCCTCAATGGTTGTGGGTTCTGTGTTCTGGGGTTCTGGGTTCTGTGGGATACAGTCTCATCACGTACGAAGCGTGAGCAAACTTTAAGTTAGATTAATCGACGTTGACGGGCTGCATGGAAACTGCATTGATTATGTGATGTGAGCACACAAATATAAAATATAAACACACACTCACACACAAAATTATGAAGTCAAAGAAATGTCAAAACGAAAGGATATGCGCATTTCCTTTTGTGAGTTATGCGCCATATCCGGTTAGCTAAATATGATTGGTGGGCTGGGGCCAAAAAATGATTCGCAGCTAAGATTTATAAGCCTCATCGAAGCGCTTAGTATTGATTTATGTTTTCGCACAAATAAAAAACAACGAACAAAAGAAACTAGATAGATGGAAGCAGAGGTAGCAGAAGATGAAAATGAAGAGAATAACTAATTGTTGCCTTGGGTGCCCACCTACCGTTTCTGGCAAACAAAAGATGTGCTCGCAGCTGTCTGACCCTGTGTGTCTCTCTGTGTGTTGACTTCTGGCTTGTCCAACATAAAGACATAACATCGTAAATAGATCACTTGCAGATTTATATCACAGCTCGCACCTACCGATTTCGATCAGGTGACGCTTTGTGTGGTCCGGTGCAGCAGCGCCTGGCGCCAGTTTGACAGTTTCTTCGTTTTTTGTGGTTTGTCTGTAAGCAGTTCTACGAAAAAAAATGTGTGGCATCAATTGCTTGGCCAAAAGAAAACAGCAAGTTCGTTGCCTAAGTCTTTTGTTTTGCGACTGTGCGCGCATAATGCGTGTGTGTGTGTGTTTATTAATTTTCCGCCAAGCATTTTCAGAAAATTATTCCAACCTTGACAGCAAAGCTGCTGAAAATCGTATTGAAGACAACAACAACAACAACAACAACAAAAATAAACATGAAAATTAACCCAGAAAAAAATTAAAATTTTTGTTGCAATTTGCTTTTTTGTACTTTGTTGAGGTATAAACAATAAGACAAAAGAACGGCGCCAAGCTTGACATGTTGTGTGTGTGCTTGTTAAGTTTGTCATGCGCATGTGCTTAGGTTCAATGAGTCGAACGGGTAGCGTAGAAAAAAGCCAAACAATGCACCCTAGAAGTGTGCCAGGCCAAGATCTCTGTCCAAAACTCTAACGATGACTACTATGATGCAATGACATTTGTCAGGCCACAGCAATGATTATGCCGACGCAGACTTATACACATACCAAGGTTGCTTCCTATGCTTGCTAGCTATGTGCATATTATATCAAAAATTGGCTGGCCACGTTAAGGTCACAGCATTCAAGTCAAGCGCCCAATTTCACCCGCTAAAAGTGAGGCACACGCCACACTGAACGATTGACAGACTGTAGCAATTGACGTTGCACTCCATGACAGCACCCTAACCCTTCCACTCCACTCCACTCCACTCCGCTGCCCTGCCCTGCTTCCTGCTCTCTGCTCTCTGCTTCAAGCTGGCACCTTCAACTGCTGGCAATTATGCCCCCGAGTTGGCTATAGTTGGCTGACTTGTGTGATTTTTGTTTTTTCAGTGACACAGAAACTGAAATTGTGCATTGTTCGACTGTCCGTCCGGCTGTCTCTCTATTTGTCTCTCTCTGTGTGTGTGTGTGTGTGTGTGTTTCTGTTTGTCGTTCGCTTGCTCGCTCGCTAATGACTTGCTCCCCATATTTGAAGGTCAAGTTAGGGAAGTTATTGTCGACGCTTCAGTAATTTTGCCCAAAGCTCCACATTGAACATTTATTATTATACAATTAATTGCCTTAAGCCGCTCTCATATCGTATCGTTATTATTTTTATACTTTGTCAAATCTCATTACTAATATCATCAAATTGTTGGAGCGTTTGATTTTAATAGCCGTCCAACCCTCAACTGGCCGTAACTGTGTTAAGGTAAAGGCCCCCCCATTTACCTAGAAAGCTAATAAAATTAACAGATCGTTTGGTCTAACCACAAGAAATTCCATGACTAATCAGCTATTGGTGTCAACAACTTCTGTCCATACTAGCGCTACTTAATAATAAGCTGGGATACTACAAATCATATCATGCCTATATATAAGAGCAAATTCATTTGTAAAGCTCGCGATTCGCTGAATTTTTTGATACCCAGCAGTCATTAAATTTGTCATAGAGTTGTGATCGATTTTATGGATTTTGTTTCTCGAATCGAAGAAAGAAAAAAGAACCAAATTACTGCACCATTTCAACAGATTACATAGTAATAAACGTAAATTTTAGCATGTTATTTGTAAGTCCCAATCACTTAATCTCATTTTGATATATCTTATACCATTATATATGATGTATGCATGTGCTAAGAATAAGGCGCTAGACCCTTTTACAGGGCATCTTCTAGTCGTGCACTCTCGACTAGAGCACTCTTTATTGGTTTTTGGTTTTTTTTTTGTCAGTTGCGGTCACAAATATCTAAGTAGCTCGAACTCGAGTTTGATTTTTGCTTGTTGTTGTTTGTTTGCTGAAGTATTTTTTTGGAGGGGAAGCACTGTTTAAGGAGCTCGCATTGAGCTTTAGCTTGGCACTTGGACTCGAGCGGGGTCTTGGGGCTGGCTCTGGCTTTGGGTCTGGCACTTTGGCTAACCGATCTGCGTAAGCGCGGTGGCTCTGGGGCAGCTTAAGCGCGAGACACTTTGGATAAATATTGCGGTCGCCGTTTAAGAATAATATTTTTCTTTAGCTTTGCTTTCGGGCATTTTTGCATATCTTTGAGCTAATTTTTATGAAATTGGTTGGGCTCGGCGGTGTGTGTGTGTGTTTGTGTGCTTGTGTGTGTGCCCCGCCATTGAGGCGCTTTCAATTAGGCTCAGCTCGGACTTGAGACCGACTTCAGAGCAGACAATGAACCTCCGACTGAATCATGACAATGGCACTGAATGATGAATCATGTCAATGTTTGTTTGCCGCACTCGTGCTCTGAATTGCTTTTCTCAGTTATATACACACAGGGAGAAACAAGCGTACACAATTGATAAAGAATTTGCCTCTATATACAATATTTTTTATCTCTATTATAAAAAGAGACACATTTTATACTTGGGATTGCCTTAAAATAAAATTGTGTTGCGTTTCACTTTTTTTCCTATGTATATTTTTGCCTTCCGCTTCAATTATTTGTATGTCTTTCGTAAATTTTTTCGATTCAAATGTTTTCTTTCATTTGTTAAGAACCCTACTCATCAACATGCAGTTCTTCGAAAGTATTTCTTATACACATATATTCGCCATCTGAACTCATCTGTTCTGCATAGCTGGCTATCGATCTTATTGCTCTGCACTCACTTCCAAGCATCGTCACATGCTGCAGCGGAAGTGGAACGCGCCCTAGGCTCCCATACCCTAGACACTAGGCACTGGACCCTAGACCCCAGTAACTTCCTTCCAGGTCGCTGCCAGCCAATAAAAACTCCATGTTGCATCCTCGAAGAAGACTGACAACAGCTGTTGGTTTGTTTGTTTGTTTGTGTTTGTCAGTGCTGGCAACATTAGAAATTATTACCCCAGATATCCGATAGTCTTAACTGATTGCCAATGGTCGTAAATTTCCCAGTGCCACGAATGAACGACAGAAATATTAATGATAATAACGCATACGAATCAGGCACTCAAATCAATGCAAGCCAGGCCAGGCCAGGCCAGGCCCAGAGCACAGAGCCAACTGTTGTGACATGGCCCAAACCGTTTACCCCTTTTTACACCATGATAGAAGCAGTGGCAGCGGCAGTGGCAGTGGCAGTGGCAGTTGCAGTGGCAGTTGCAGTTTGCTGGTCATCAACTTAGAATACTAATTCGGTGCGAGCGCGAGGCAGGGCACCGGATGTGATGACATTTGGCCAGCAACAGCAGTGAAAGAAACCCTTAACAATTATTGGATTGCTAGCAATAAAAAGCTAATAAAGAACGTCGCCTCTCGTCTCTCGTCTTGTGTCTTGTGTCTTGTGTCGTCTCGTCTATAGACTGGGACAAGTTGTTGCACTTGCTACATGCTGCTCGTTTTGCCTTTTAAGCGGCGTTTAACAATTCATAAATGGTTTGGCCACTGACGCCACTCGTCCACATCCATTTGTCCATGTCTGTGTGCCCCCTGCCCCCTGCCCCCTGCCACATGCCCCACTGGACTGGAGTACACTGGTACACTTTAAGGCCACGTCTGTGTCGCTCCCGAGGGAAGTAGTGCAGACAGGCGGCGGCGTCGCCTGGCCGTTTACGTATGCAAAACTAGTTTTGGTTTTAGGGCCATGTCTGGGAATCGAATCAACCCGAAAAACAAATCCACCAAATCCAAAAGCCAATGCAACAATTGCTGCCAAACAGGGCAACTGCCGGCTGGGGGCTGAGGGGTTGAACAACGCAACGACATTTTGCGTGTTGGACAAATTTGTAGCTGCTGGCTGATCACGTTTTAATTGTACAACCACTTGGAGCTGGAGCTGGAGCTGGGGCTGCTAGACTGGTAGACTGGCGCCTAGGCAGCTAATTAACATGGGATGCGGTATTTTTTTCTCCTTTTATTTTATTTTATTTTATTATACTCTTTTCGAAGAAAATAGTATATTAAGTTTGTCCTGAAGTTTGTAACGCATAGAAGGAAGCGTCGGAGACCCCCAAAAGTTACTGCCAGTATGCTTAGAATGACAATACAAATTGATCTAGCCATGTCCGTCTGTCTGTCTGTCTGTCTGTCTGTCTGTCTGTCTGTCTGTCTGTCTGTCTGTCTGTCTGTCTGTCTGTATGTATGCAAACTAGTCCCTCAGTTTTTGAGCTATCGCGATAAAACTTTGCACATACACCTATTATTTCAGGGGACAGCACATTGGTCGGAGCCTGCCGGATCGGACCACTATATCTTATAGCTGCCATACAACTCGAAGTCGGTTTTGGCCATATATCCCATGTTTTTTAATCTATCGCGATGAAACTTTGCACAGATACTTATTATTCAAAGAGACATCACATTGGTTGGAGCCGGCCGGATCGGATCACTATATCTTATAGCTGCTATACAACTGGCAATAATATAAATATTTTTAGAACAAAAAAAATAATGTTACGCGACAAAACGATTTTGTACAGCTTATGAAATTTCAGTGGTGCAGTTGGCAGAGTGAAAATTGCCTATAGGTTCGAAAAGAGTATAAAATCTTCGGCACGCCGAAGATAATCCTTCCCCACTTGTTTTTGGTTTGTGTTTGTTTGTTTGGTTTTGGTTTCGGTTTTGTATTGCATTTGTTGTTTTTGTGCCCATTCACACTAGCGTTTTTACTTTCTTAAATCGTTTTTAATTGTTTGTCAAATGGGGCAATGTGAAACCGATAGAGCGCATTTGATAAGAGTCAGTGGCGGAGTCAGCGTCTGAGATGTCTCACCCCGTTCCCCCAGCTCGGTCCTTGCCTCGTCGATCTCTCAAGGGTCAAACGCAGCCCAAATGATTGCGATTGTTATGCTTGGCATTTAATTGCCTTGTAAATGGTTGGCTGCTCTGGCTCTCGCCGCTGCTGTCCCACCGGTAGCACTGCGGCAGGCACTCGATTGTTGTCGTTGTGGCTGTCGTCTTACGCAGTCTCAACATGCCACAAGTTGCACGCATTTCTCAGCCTCAGTCAGCGGCAGTTTGGCATCTGTTGTTGTCGCTGCTGATATCGAGTTATATCGACTGGCTACCGATTTTGCACCTGTTTTTTTGTTGGTTTGGGTTTTTCTCTCGCTTTTTTGCGCTCATCTGCTGCTTGAAATGCAAAGCTCCGTGGTTGATCCCGTTGATAATGCGTATACATAAAACTAGCATGCCTCTGTCGTTTAACTGCGGAAATGAGTCGCCAATTCCAGCGAATAAAACAAAAGACTTAGGCAGCGAACTTGGTCGCACCTCGACTCGACTCCACTCCACTCGACTCGACTCGACTCCAACTCGCTGAATTGTCTGAATTGGCTGACGGCCAAAGCACGCCAAGACGCGGCACGAACCAGCAACTCGAACTTGCAACGGTAGCATACAACTCTAAATTATATATAAAGCACATGTCACCAGGCACATCCGCGCATACAAATTACGGCAATGGGGCGTGGCAGGGGCGGAGGGACCAGTAGCTGGCAATCAATGGACAACTTCTAGACATGCGCAGGGCACAAACCAAACTAAAACAAGTGGAGAAGGATTATCTTCGGCGTGCCGAAGATTAAATACTCTTTTCGAACCTTAAAGCAATTTTTACTATTTTTCCGTGACTGCTTATTTAATTCGCAGATATTAATGTCGCATACATATACCCCTACATATAAAATAAAATATATAAAGGTATTCATGTAAACAGGGACGTTTCACTATCCGCAGCTCGTGGACGCGTCCCTTAGCATTCATAAGTGCTACCGAATTGAACAATATACAAGTTTCAGTTTTTCCAAAAAGTCAAAACTACATTACATATGTATACTACAATATACATACCAAATTTTGTGCCTGTTGCTCTTATACCTTTCAAGGCCGCTGTCGGAAATTGAATTGTCATAAAACTTAATCTGAACATACGAGAGCTTATATTCAGAATTTGAGATCCATATTTTTTTTCGCGTGTCATTGGTTTTGCCAATGAATTTAAATTTTTCTTTTGAATTATTCTATTAAAGCTACTTTATGTATGAAAAAAAAATTAGAAACAATTTAGGAAATTGAAAATAAATGAATTTGACTACAGCTATTATATATTTGAAAAGAAGAATAAGAAAAAATGAAAATAAATGACCAGTCGCCGCTGGTTTCGAACCCGGGTCCTCTCGCTCACCAGTTCGCAACTTTACCCACTACGCCACAAGCCGTTTTGATGATCGCTGACAAAATCCCTTGAAGAGCAGACTGTCAAAAGCTTTCTTGTTTTGCTTTGTACTGCTTACACCAAGCAGTTTTAAGAATCGCTAACAAACTCGATTTATACTGAGCTTTTGTTTTTTCGCGTGGCATTGTTTTTGTTCTAAGCCATTGAAAGCAAATGAATTTGATTACAGTTATTATATATTTGAAAAGAAGAATAAGAAAAAATGAAAATAAATGACCAGTCGCCGCTGGTTTCGAACCCGGGTCCTCTCGCTCACCAGTTCGCAACTTTACCCACTACGCCACAAGCCGTTTCGATGATCGCTGACAAAATTGCTTGAAGAGCCGACTGTTACAAATTTCCTTCTTTTGTTTTCCTGCAACCTGCAACTCGCGTTTGTCAGCATTTGTTTTTTCGCGTGGCATTGTTTTTGTTCTAAGCTATTGGAAACAAATTAATTTGATTACAGTTATATATTTGGAAGGAAGAAAAAGAAAAAAGTATTAAATTAACAATCAGTCGCCGCCGAGGCTCGAACTTGAACTTGCGAAACATGCGTTCGTTAGCGCGGCTCTTTACGCCATACGCCACAAACCGTTTTGATGATCGGTGGCAAAATACCTTGAAGAGCAGACTATCAAAAGCTTTCTTGCGCTTGACTTTGTTTGCTCAGACTATCAAAAGCTTTCTTGCGCTTGACTTTGTTTGCTCATATGCACCTGTTTTTTCAAAATATTTAATGACGCATATCTTCGCTGTTTATGACTCAATCGATTTGCGATTTTACCCATCGATGAGTTATATGGATGTTCAAGTGTACAAGGAAATTTAAGGCAATTGCTTTGAAAACATCGGATTTATGGCCAAAACCGACTTTGAGGTGTATGGCAGCTATAAGATATAGTGGTCCGATCCGGCCGGCTCCGACCAATGTGCTGTCCCCTTGAATAATAAGTGTCTGTGCAAAGTTGCATCGCGATAGCTCAAAAACTGAGGGACTAGTTTGCATACATACAGACAGACAGACAGACAGACAGACAGACAGACAGACAGACAGACAGACGGACATGGCTAGATCAATTTGTTTTTTTTTATAAGCATATTGGCAGTAACTTTTGGGGGTCTCAGACGCTTCCTTCTATGCGTTACAAACTTCAGGACAAACTTAATATACTATTTTCTTCGAAAAGAGTATAAACAGGGCGCGGTATATGTTTTTTATTTTTTCTGCGTGAATTATGCAAACGACTATTCGAAATGAGCGAATGCAATCGCAAAAGGCTCAGACTAAAAACTCACATTACTGGAAAAGCACAACAAACAATAATAAAATAATATCATGCTAATATTGTTATTGTCAAGGCATCTACATAGATGAAGAAGACTTCTTATAATTTATAATCCTATGCTATAATATTATCAATTAGATAGTGCTTAACTATATTATTATTTTAAATATTAAATTATTTTAGCAAAATTTTCAATAGCCCCATTTCTCAGGCGTAATGCAAAACTTTAACGCAAACACGTAAAAATGCCCACGACTCGCGCCCATCTGTAGTTAAAGCAAACAGACGGACACGGACAGGTGGACATACAGCTGGACAGACAGACAGACACGGATCATCATTATTGAGGCACTTGCATCTCAGCACAACGCTAAACGCTAAACACTAAACACTAAACACAGCAATGGCAATGGCAACGGCAACGGCAAATGCACAAACACAAATGCAGCACACTGGTCAATAGCAGGCACCACAGAGATCACCGAGCACAGAGCACAAAGCACAAAGCACCCAAGAAGAGGAGGAAGCAGCAGCGTAGAGAACAAGAGCTCGTTTTGGTTGGCTTTGATCTGGGACCGCCGCTGGTCTGGCGCATTCATTGGAGGCAACGCGCGCCTCACTGACACCTTCACTCACAAATGGTCTAAAAGGCCGCCCGGGCCATTAGCCAATATAACTGCCACGCAACGTTTTGTATTTTATCATGTCTACAAAAGTCAAAAAGCCATCTTACATCATAACGCAACCAAGACAGATCCCAAGGAGACACGCTGCATTGGATGCTGATTCGTTTCGTGCCTAAGTGGCCTTTCTGGTGGGCACCAACGAAAACACCAAACCCGAAAACGGGTTAAAAGCAGTTCAAAAACTGTTCTAATAACAAGCCAAAAAATAAAAAAAACGAAAAACCATTTTACATGGAAAACTCAGAGCGGTAGGCAGGGAAAATTGTTTGCATTTGTCAAACAGTATTGTCGGCAACGGGTTCATTTCTATTCTTGTTGTTGTTGTTGTTATTGTTGTTATTCATTTTCCGTTTCTGAACTGACCGCCAGAGCGCGCATCCTTCTTGGCAAATGGTCAGCAAACAATACGCGGGGCAAGTTGGTCTAATAAGCCGCACTCTCGCCCAGATCATGTTGGGCAAACAGACGACGGACAAACAGACAGAAACCGAAAAGGAATCCCGCCTAACAAGAGTGTACCATGGGCATGAAAGGAGTTTATTGTGCGACGCGTCGTGTCGGTCACTTTGAGTGTCATAAAAAAAAGTTAAGTAAAGTCTAGTCGACGTGGATCAACGACGAGTTACTCCTTACTTAACAAATTCTGCATCAAATCCTTAAAGTTGCAATCGTAATCAGTTTTTGTCCTTGCAACTCTATTTTGAGAGCAGAATACCTCTTAGAAGTCTGAAAAAACGAGCAGTGCAGACAATACAGACAACAAGAATATAAATATAGACTTTACAGAATCGAAGATGACTCGCTCCGTTTATGATGTACACTTAAACAACTTTATGATACCCTTTTAAACAATTTTATGGCTACAGGGTATAAACACAACACAGAGTGCAGGAGTTAAAAAGTTAAAAGCCAGCTAAACAAAACGCTCGCTGCTCGCGTTTGTGTTGACCAGCTAGAGCAGTTAATTAGAATGTGCCGAAGAGGTTGCTGGCTGGCAAAGGGCTTGATGGTCGGCCACAAGTGCTAGCTGGGTGCTCAGCTAGGTGCTCAGCTAGGTGCTGAGCTAGGTGCTGAGTTTGCGAGCCAAGCGAAGTGCGCTAGACAAACAACTAAGCGGCCAAAGGCGGCTTGATTGAGTGCCTGCGGCTCTGGCTCTGGTTCTGGCTTCGGGTTCGGTTTCGGCTTTGGTTTCGGTTCGCATCTCTCAGCAGCTCTCTGCATATGAAAATACGAAAGTCAAGTATGAAAATCAAATCAAGTCATTGGCAACCAGCAGCCAGCCGCTAAGTCCACAGATTCAACTCACTCGGGAGGCAACTCTCAGACAATGAGACGTTGGCTTTGGCTTTGGCTTTGGGCCCAGCTCATGCTGTGTGCTGGAGCCTTGGCAATATTTACCAAATGTCAATGCGCAAAAAAAATATTTAAAAAAACCTAGTTGAAGGTGCAATGCTGAAGAGCTCTGCAGAGCAATATAAAAATAATAAATGCACCACAATCAGCACGAATACTAAATACTCTACGTAGCAAATTTCTTGCAACAACAATTTTAGCTGTAGTTAGACTACATTTTAAAATATTTTGTATAATTCAATTCAATTCAAAAATGCAACAATGTGGTTAGGCTATATTCATATGGGAATTTGCCTGCAACAACTATTTAAATAAATGCAATTTGCATTTTAAATTGCCATATAATAATTTACTCTTTAAAAGTGATGTGAATATTACAAATACTGGAATCAGATTCCTTTTGCAGGCGATAACCAAGTTACTAGATTTCTTTTGGCAACATGCATTTTATATTCACACTCTTAGCACACTATGACTCGGACTCCTTGGGGCAAGGGTATTTTCTTGTGCTGGTAAAATCCGAAAAAAGAGAATATCACTTAACACAGGCGCAAACGATCGGGCACGTTTGGTAATGGATCACACGATCTGCAGGCTGCGAGAATCGAGCAGCCGAACTGTGTTCGCCTCAGCCTCAGACTCAGTCTCAGCCTCAGTGTTAGCCTGGCCAAGAAGTGCATGTGGCCTGCTTGGGTCTCTGCTTGCCAAGTAAATGACATTGACAGTGACACTGCTGTACAGCTTCCAAGCGGCTGCCTGGCTGCTTGTTGTTGTTGTTGTTGCTGTTGATGTTGCTGCTGCTGCTGCTGCTGCCTGGTCTTAATACGTGCACTAAGCATATCAGTTAACCATACAATAACCCGCGGATCGTTCGCATAAGTGTTGCGAGCTGCTGAAGAAGCTTTAAGTGTCAGAGCTGCTGATTGCTGGTCCATGGTTGATTTCGTTTTGGGGTGGGGACAGCAAGGACTTGGGAGGTCGCAGCTTGCAGGCATTTGGGCATAGTCCTAATGAACGCTCAACCCTTTGCCACCTGCAATAGCAGCTGCTGAACTCCTCCTTCTCGTACCCTTATGACATTCCCACATTTAGACTAATTTAATGAGCTACAACATAAATTTTTGTAGCGATCGACTCCTGCTGTGGTGATCATTAGTTTCTTAGTGTTGGGTTACCGAAGAACACGCGGTTTATTTCCAGTAAACTCCATACAAATTTTTGAGTTCTTTACGAGCTATCAAAATCACTTGTGGACCACAGGCCCTCAAATCTAATTTTGTTACCAAACTAAACCAAGGGTAACAAGATAAGCCAAACACTAAAAAACCAAAAAACACACACACACACACACAGACACCGAGCAAATGGCCAGATCTACAAAACGATTGCGATAAGCATCTCTCACACAGCTCTCGAGTCTTGAGTCTTGAGTCTGGACTCGTTAGGAGCCTGAAAAGATGTACGAAAGGTGCTGGAAGCACAAATTAATATTTGTGGTGCAGCAGCCGTGTGCGGTCTGTGGTCCTACGCTGGTCCTGTTGCCTTCCAGGGGGGCTCTCCACAAGCAAGTAAAAGACAAGACAAAAGGACATCATCAGCCAGAACAATGGGCAAATTTGTCGTAAAGCGAAGGCTCAACGCAGAGAAAGTGCTCCGACTCGCAAAGGATTCACGCGCACAGGTCAAACCAATGAGACACAGATACAGATACATTTCTGCTGCCAGCTTGGCATGCGTAAGCTTGACTCAAGCTTGACCCGCAAGTTCACTGGACACGCACTGGAGTCGAGACCGCAATGATCAAGACACAAGACACAAGGCACAGAGGGTACAGTGGGTATAGTGGGTAGAGAGTAAAGAGGGGCAGGGGCTGAGCTGGAGGTTGAGATCTGTTGGCCCGTTGAGCATCGTACCTTAATCGCTGCATTTTAATCGACACGCAAAGTTCGTTTAAGTTAAATAAACGTTTAAACGAGAACACAGAGAATGGAGCAACAAGCAACAAGCGAATGGCATGCGCTGCACGCAGCTAAAGAAGGGCCCAGGAACTGGCCACAACTTGGGAACTTGGCCAACTGCGAGTGGAGAACGGCGAACTGTGACTGGCAGTAAGAGGAAACCTCGGAGTGCGTGTGCAACGCTGGGTGTGTACGAAATGTTTAAATTAAGCTGGATATCAAGTGCACCAGATCACTAATTACCAGCGCCAGCCAAAGCTACAAAACGCTAAAAACCAAAGAAACAAACAACTGAGAAACCACCTCCTCAGCTTGGGCATCGTGTGAGCAAAGCGCCGCTTCATGGCTTGGTAAATGCAGGCCTCAAGTTTGCTTTGTGGGCACCCAAAATCAATAAAGATCGTTCCCAGATTGTGGTCCAGTGTTTGCTTAACTTTCGGCGGCCCTTAAATGGGTTAATGTCGTTCTCTCAGTGTGGCTGTGAAACAATGGAGCTGTCCGTTACTTGATAGCTTTCGATGGCATTCAAATGCAGTAACTCAAATTGATGTGTGTTTGGGAGATCATTTAGCTAGCGATACGCTTGTAAGTGCCATAGATCACTTATAACCTTATTTTCTGAAATGTTCCGCAGCAAAAGGTATTACTTGGTACAGATTATAAGAATATAGTAACAAAATATTTGTGATCTTCATAAAAGCAATAGTATAGTTATTCTTGTATGATTTTTATACGATATGTAAGCTTAAGAATATAAAAGTTTCTTTTTTATACACATATCTTACTCAAAGTTGTCCAAAACTTTACATTCTGCTGTATGGCTATCATCATCAATATAGTTCTCATTTAAAATATTGGTTTATATGTATTCTACCATTGTCCAATATTGTTTCCTTTATATGTCATTCACTTCCTGCATTGTTCAACTGACATTCGCTTGGAATCAACTAAAAATGTATCTAAATAATGTGATCTTGGCTCTTCAGGCGACACACATCCACATAAAAGCCATTCTCTGGCAGCTGTCTACAAAAAGATATGACATACGATGGCATATACTTATTTTGTTTTGATTATTTGTCAGTCAGCGTAACACGCCCCAAACATGGTACACAACAGACTATCGATGCCATAGAAGCTATGGGTTTCCATAGGAAGCTATGGACTGTAATTAAGGCCGCTACCGGACACAGAAACCAACTGAGTTAAAAAACTGCTGAGCTAATGTATTAGTATGTGTTTGTGTGTGTGTTGGCCATGTTTTGCATAATTTCTCATTAAAACATGTTTCCATTATAATATGTCAATAATGTTTCGCGCGCCGTCAGTTTGAAATGCAAATGCTTAACGGCAATTGATTAGATGATGCATTATAAGAGTGGCGCGCCAAAGCAATTAAGCATATAATTTAATAAGCATGTTTCTAACTATCGGGAATTTCATTTGTCTACGGGTACGTCTAAGAGGCAAGGCTGTATTACGACCAGCTAAAACGACAGCTGCTGTGCACTATTTTTAAAGATGTGCTCATAACTCTGTACGTATGTGTGTATGTACATATATGCCATATATCTCTGAGTCGTAACTCTATTAATAATGCATCTTTCATGGCGCATACATAATAAAGCATTTTAAAGCGTTTAAATGCCTCTCAACGCTCAAAAGGTTGGAGTTGAAGCACACAGAGTTGGGAGTCTGGCGCCAATGGGCTATGTAACATGATCAGGCCCGCTTGTTATTTTTTTTCCTTCTCTCTTTTTATCCCCGTCCCCTATCAAGCTCAATGCATTTCGGCGCCTGCATTTTGACAGTCAATAAAATTTTGAAATGTTATACTTTTCGTTTTGTTTTCTATGTCGCATCGATTTTATTTTCTTGGCCCTCTTGTTGTCTTTTGTTCTCTAAATGGCTTTTTGATTGGAGAGATTGGAGCACCGATACAAATGAACCACTTTTTCAGTTTGACAGCCAAAAACAAAACCTAAAAAATCAGAAAAAACAAAAGACTTAGGCAACGAACTTGACAACCTATACAGTTCATAGTTTTGCAGCGCAGAGTCGATATATAAGTTTACATACCCCAAAAATGATTATTCATATAGTCGTTATGTTAAGCAACTGGAAAACTGACTTGAAAAAGAAATTAGTTGTTCAATCCCAATCTCAAGTTTGTAATCGTTGTTCTCCACTACATTTCCTAGTGAGGTATGCCTAGAGGGTATTAAGGCTTCGTCATCAAGTAGTTAGTTCGTAAGCTTGGATGGTCTTGTGTTACTATTGACTGTTTAATAAACTATAAAAATAAATTTAGAAACAATGACGACAAAACACACATTGGAATGTGATCGAGCGGCAGTTAAGAAAAGACAAAAAAATAACGCACAATGGCGTGCGCTGGCTTTTTGGAGCCCCTCGCCCTTCACCGCCTCCGCCTCCGCCCCACCCGCTCCATTCCTGCAGTCCACCTTCTCAAGCAGCTCATCATGCATATTGATGATATGCGCTGCTCTCTCGGGTTCAGTTCATTGTTTATTGTCGTCCGTTAAGGCGTCAACTTTTCTGACATAGCCACATTTTACAATGCTCGTAAACGATATTTTTGCAGTCAGCTTGATCGTTCGATCCGATCCGATCCGAACCGAACCGATCGTCCGATTGTCCGATCCTGCATAGTTTTCGTACCATTCATCATTGGGCGGTCTGTCGTTGTGGTCTGGTCTGGTCTGGGGGCAGCCCATAAACAAAGTTCGGGGGCGACTGTCGACTGTCGACTGTTCGTCTTCGACTGCCTAATTAAGTGATTAAAATTCTGGCCAGCGCCGAGGCGTATGACTTTTGTATGTGTTAATATAAAGTTTATTATTTGAAGCAGCACGTGGTCGGCTGGCAGTCAGTCAGTCGATAGGCCTCTTTTTCGGCCTCTACGCAAACATCAAGTAGCCCATATAAGTACGACCACGGGGCACACATACACTCAGAGAAATATTCAAGCAGATTTTACGTATCGCATCTAATAGAAAAGATCTCATTCAATTTCAAATCAATTTTGATTTCTTAGTGCATTAGGAACACTTAAGAAATAACAATATCTATCATTTTCAAAACCCCAAATCCCTTCCATTGTTTTTTTCCGAGTGTACGCCGTCTGGTAGCACCCATAGGCCCATAATGCTGGCTGGCCACAGCATATCAAGCAGTGTGCCTTACGACAAATATCTGTGCGTAACATTTGTGGCATTTTTAATTTACAGCAATCATTGCATTAGACGGCAGACCGGCACTTAAGCCATACTATATCGGTTTTATTATCGCCCATCGCCCATCGACTCGACGATCGACTTGCAACAAATGTTTCAACTGCTACGTTGATGAATTTATGCCAACCGATTTGGCGTTGACAACGCCAACCGGAGCCACGCCCCATTTTGGTCGCCCGTGTCTCAGATACAAACGCCGCGATTGAGTACAAAGTAAACTTGCCGCGTGGCAATCAATTCTGGAATGGAATTGCTCAAATCGTATCGAGTCATAGAACATGGTTGCTGTAAAGCTCAAATTCAATTTTGACAGCAAGCACTTTGCGGAATTTCCAAAATCAAATTGCCTACTTAACAGAGTAAAAAGTCCTGTCATCCTTATAAAAGTAAGTCCCCAATGTGTTATTGTTATTAGCAAGAAAATTCAAAAGTTTATCTTAAAATATATATATAAATTGTCTTAAGTACACTTCAATTAAGTTATTCCGAAATGTATTTGCTGTTTTTTATATTTATAAGTGAAGAATAATTTATAATGGTCTATAGTTTGTTTAAGTTTTAAATGAAAGATGAAGATTACTCTCTAAACATATTAATTATAAATATGTATGTATAAAAGTAAATCAGAAGTTCGAAAATGCTTCGGCTTTAAATGCAGAATCCTGATCAAAACTGCCTCGGTAACGATCTGTTTGATCTCATCTGACCTGATCTAATCTAAATGTTTGAGAGGTAATTCTAGGGAACCTTTTTATTTGATTTTAGTGCTTTTGGCATAAATGCGTATATTATATATAAGTCAAACCATGATCAAAACTGTATGCTCACAAATATATATGAACTATCCACATGATATCATAAATTTAACCTTTTAAACATATTTTCCGACTTGATACACACTGTTTTGATCCTACCAAGTATATGAAGATCTCAAATCATTTCTTCCTTAGCGAGTGAAGTCTGTATAATTTGAGGCTGCTCATAAGAAAATATATATTATATATTTATCTTTGTGTTAAATCAGCACTTTTTATATGATATATATAGATGATATATGTATATCAAATTTACATACATGTAACTCCAAACCAAAACCAAGTTGTTTAAATCCCAATCCCAAAATATAATAAAAGTTGTTCGATTTCATTTTCATAATTATTTATTTTGCTTGCATCAATTAAAAGCCAATCTCTAGGACAAATACTAAAAGCTAAAATAGAATACTTATAAATAATAAAATCAAACTAAGACTAAACAATTTTATGTACAATACATTTAGGGTTGTTTTTGTTTGTTTTTTTTTTTTGTTTTTTTGGTGGGTTGGGTTTGCTTTCATTTTAGTTTTTGTTTTCGTATTTTTGTTGTTTTGCGGAAAGGGAGAGGTGGTTGACACTTTCTTGCTATCAAATACAATTTGTATGGTAAATTTAACTTTAAAAACATATTTACAATTAGCGACTATTAAACAAAAACTTTAAAACTTTTTTTTCATTTCCATTTTGTATAAATAATTTTTGGATTTGAGCTCAATAGTGTGAGTGAGTGTGTATTCATGTATGCTGGTGTGTGTGCGTGTGTGTGTGCGTGTGCTTGTGTGTGTGTGTGTGTATATATGCTGTAGCTAGCTATCTCTTTCTAACGCTCTAAACGCAGGCGCAGCTCTCAAACCTGTCCATAAAAATTTCAATTTCGACGGCGCAAATCGAATTCAAACCGTACACGAAAATACAAAAAAAAAATCAACAACAACAACAACAACGACGACAACAACGACACTAAAAGAAATAACAACAACGACGACGACGACGTCGAGGCAAATGAGTTGATTGCCTCTTGGCTCCACCCACAACCACAACGACAACGACAACGACAACCACACTAGACACACACAAAGATGCCGCGCATGGCGCTGGCCGCATTGTGGGTCACAGCGAAACCACCGAACGTCGGCGGCGTCTCCCCACCAATGGCGTTGAGCTTCTGCCGCTTGACAGCTGACACCGCTGCCTCCGCCGCTGCCGTTGAGGATGTGGATGTGGATGTGGCTGTGGATGAGCTGATGATGCTGCTGCTGCTGCTGCTGCAGATGCTGCTGGCATTGGTGGTGCTCTCGGCGCACTCGGCCTCCAGCTGATAAAACTTGCGTCGCGGCGCCATCTCGTGCTCTCGCTCATCCTGCAGACTGCACACGTCGCTGTCATTGAAGCTGTGCACCGAGCTGCGGGAAGTTTTCATACTCAGATCCATGGGACCATCTTGGGCAGCAGCCGATGCTGATGTTGGCTCGGCAGCGGTTGTCTCTGCGCCAATCGAGCACACGGAGACGGGTGAAAGTGATTGCATTTTGGCCGTAAAACTCAATGGGCTGCTGCTCTGCGATTTGCTGGGTGTGGGCGAGGCGGAGTTGGAGTTGGAGATGGAGTTGCAGTTGGAGTTGGAGTTGGCGGCGATTATTGCGGCTGGCTGCAGCAGTTGCTGTGTTGGTGTGGCGCGTATGGCAACTGGTGTGTGTATGGTGTGTATGGTGTGCGGACTGCGACTGTGGCTGTGGCTGTGAGTGTGACTATGCTGGGACTGCACATCATCATCAGCGGACAGGCACACATCGATGGGCGATGCTGCTGGTGGTGGCTGCTGTTGTACCTGCTGCTGCTGCTGCTGGTGCTGGTGCTGCTGCTGCTGCTGCTGTGCGGCAACAGTTGGCGGCGTGTAGCGATTCTGGGACTCCACGGAGCCAGCAGAGTCGACGCTCTGGCGATGTACATCTCCTGGCGATAGGCAGCATCCGCAGCAGCCGCCGCCGCAGCGCTGGCATGATAGCCCGGGAAGAGCAAGTGCGGCGGCAGCTGGAACGCCGACTGTGGTGTGGCCATCATGCTGAAGAAGGGCAGAGCGGCGGCAGCGGCGGCTGCATCAGCCGGATGACGTGCGCCAAAAGGCTCCGGCAAATGATAGCCCGGATAGCCGAGCAGTGGCGGCAAATGCGAGAGACGCTGCTGTTGCTGTTGATGTTGCTGCTGTTGATGCTGCTGCTGCTGCTGTTGATGTTGCTGCTGCTGCTGCTGCAGATGCGCGGCCAAGTCACCGAAGCCGGGTGAGCTCATGGGCGAACCAGTGCCATGACCAGGCGGCTTGCCAGCCGCTGCAGCGGCTGCCTGTTCGTGCTCCTGCAGCAGGCAGTGTATCTTGAACCAGTTGGAGCGACGACCATAGCGAGAGCCGCCCTTGGACATGCCCACATTGTAGCACTTGCGCAAACGGCAGGCCTTGCAGGTGGTGCGATTCTTCTTATCAATGATGCACTTGCCATCGTTCTTGCACTCGCTGATCGTGCTAATGTTGTTGTACGAGCGACCAAAGAAGGACTGTTCAAGCGAAATGAAAAGAGGCGAGATATTGGGTTAGTTAATGGGCCAAATAACTAAGCAAGCAGCTCAGTTTTGTGTTGTTCAGCTTGTGTGTGCAGCTGGAACTTACCTTGCAGCCCTCGCATGTGAAGGCGCCAAAATGAAAGCCCGCCGCTGGCTCACCGCACACTTTGCACGTCTGATTCATCTGTAAGGCAATAGAGATAAGAAGTAGAACGTTAGCACAAGTTTAATCCAAGAAGAGGCTGCCTGTAGAAACAATGCACAATTCAAGCATGAAATAACTATTCAGATTCACAGAATCCTTAACAATTTGTTGCTCGTTTCACTTCTTGTTGTTGTTATTTTCATTCTCAATTTGTGTACACTCTTCCATTGATAATCCATTTTGTGCGTGTGATGAGAAACTAACCAAATTGAACACCATTCTGGCAGCTAGCCAAGTCAATCAGCTAATATATATGTATATTACTGTTTGTTTTTATTTGTTTGCAAATCAATTTGAGTTCTTCCGTCACTTCTCGAAATCTTTTCCGCGTTCTGTTCGTTTGCTGTGCTGATGAGCGACTGATGCTCAAACGACTCCCTGCACAAGAGTTTATAGGAAACATTGGCAGTTTTTCTTCTTTTTTTATGATCGACTGCGTGGGCAGGCAAAAAACTTAAGCCCCGGATTATGCAACCCTATGCGTTGTTTCAATTTGCGCAGGTAGAAAACTTGCAGTTTGTTTTTTTTCTTTACTTGAAGTCATTACGCTTAAAAAATTATATAGAGCCCTAGGACCTTGACGTTGTGTCATAAAAATATGCTGGCAATTTTTTTGCGCCCAAATAAAAAAAATATGTTCTTTCTCCTGTGTATTTGTGTTTGTTTTGTTTTTCTTTTTTCGCGTGAAACAGTAAAAAATCAAAGTAGTGCAAGCAGGGCTCATAAAAGATGCCGTCGGTTGCGACCCAGCCAAAAAATAAATATAGATATGCACTAACAAAACGTGAATTGACTTTGAGTGTGGGCGCGTTTTTTTTTTGTTTTTTTTTTGCTCACTGATCTTGTAAAACTTACCTTGGGTAATGTTGGGTTTTTTGTTTTTGCGTATAGAACTCTGCGTTTTATAGCTGATGACTTTTTAATTGCACGTTTTCGTTTTCGTGATCGTTTTTGTTCACAACACTTTTTCAACACTGTGCGATCTTTGTGGATCAGTCTCTGTCTGTGTTTATTTGTTTCGGGTCTCGGGTTCGATTTGCACACTTGACGTACGTTTGCAAAGAATATTGCTTTTCTCTTTGCGGGATTGGATTTCTTGAACTGATTCTGTTGCTGGTTTTTCGACACGCAACGCGCTCTGTACTCACGATGTGTAACTCACACCTGGGCTACTAGCTGACGACTGATTTCTTGCTCAAACTCGTCGTTGGCAAGAAGCATTGCTGTGTGTCGCTCGGTTGGCCAACTCCCAGTGCCTATATACAATACGTACTCCCAACAAGCGGCGAACACACAGCAACAAACAAACACTCACACACCACCAGCAACGAGTTTTGTGGCTCTCTGATAAATCACAGACTCAGCATCTGACTCGATCGTGCGTATGTATTTTACTACTACTACTACTACAACCACCACCACTAGCAACAACAACAACAACAATAGCAGCAGCGAAGAGCGCAAGTCACTTGCACTCAATTGTGCAGCGCTCTCAGCAGTTTAGCTTACCTGACTGACTCACAGTCAATGTCTGAGTCGCTGTTAATGCGCTGTTAGCCGCGCTGTTAGTATTCAATGAATGAGCTGCTCTTCCTCTGCCTCTCTCGCTCGCTCTCCCTCTCTCTCTCGCTCTCTCTCTCTATCTTTCTCTTTGGGGCGCGATTGCTGCGCTCAATTTGCATTGCTCTGATATTATTCGTTATTCGGTTATTTATTAAAACTCGCACGTTAAGGGCAGCTGAGCTTTCTCGCACACACACACACAGCCATTGACTTCATTTTTAACAGTTGCTCATTTCATTTAGCATGGGCGGAGCCTTTAACTGTGCCCGTTAACTTGTTGGAGCTCTACACTTATACATATATGTACATGAGTGCTTGTACATACTACACACATACTTACATACATACATAAGTACCGTTCATTTCAGAGTAATTGAATTGCTTATTGCGCTTTTGGGCAGCTCTGCTTATGTTTGTTTAAAAACGATTTGATGATTGGTCAATAATATTAAATCACAACTATAAAAGTATTCTTAAGCAGATAGCCAAAGTCATTTAAAAATAAAATAAATATCATATGGATTCCTAATACATTAAAACTGTTGTTTTCCTGTTCATCATTTACTTTTACAACTGAGCTACTTGTATTAACTCTTCATTATTATCAATTGACTTTGGTCCTTTGGTTTTATTACAGCTATGGAAACAATCCTTTCAGAGTCCGCAACACTTTTCATTTTACAAAGGACGAGTTAACTCTTTTTATGCACCTTCATTATGCCTGCTGATCCTTTTGTCAAGCTACCTGGCAAGGACACGCGCATTAACCCTTTTATGCATCTCCATTGTGCGACACAATAAAATGTGTGAAACCAAGTCAAATGCATTTTGTTAGAAAGAATCCATATATCCATATAGAATAGCTAAGTTCTGAACACACTTTTAAGCTTAGGAAATCAGAGAGCGTTTACTATCTGATCACTACGGTAAACTTAAATTGAAAATATATATGTTCCTGGAACTCTACATTCGGTAGTTCCCTAGCAAATGTTCTGGGATCATGCCCAAACATTAGCGCAGCAGCAACCTAACCTCAATCCACGCTTCTGCCTTTAACCATAAAAGAAAGCAACATTGCATCAACCCAACAGAAATATTCCACGTAAACGCAACAAAGGCTTGCAAAAAAGTCAAGGAATATAGAACCCAGTCCAGGGACTCGACGACCTTCCAGTATTTTTTCTTTTCTAATCGATTCAATTTAACTGACTCTGCCCGTTCGCATTTTTCGAGGTTAGTTTTTTCACTGAGCACACACAATGATAATAAAAAAGAACTCAGACGAAAATGTTCCGACAAATTTCGCGAATTTCCGCAGTTTTTTTTTTCGCGAACAAAGCAAATGGGTAATTTTGCCGCGTAATTAGTTAGCCCGAAAGGAAAGCGCGACAAAAAACTGCAAAAATAAGGACAAGCGGTGCGACATTGTGACTTTTAATCCGGTTTAATCCCCCGGCTTTAGTTTTTTGCACCCAGCACAAAACACACAGCAACAACAGCAAACAGCGGGAAAACGCGAGAAAAACGCCGATGTCAACGAAGATGACGATGAGACGATGAGACGACGAGTTGAGAAAGCCGCGCGCCGTCGGCCAGGCTCATCATAATTATGATCCTAGGATAATCTGCAGCTTAGGTATGCTGATCCCGCGATTAGGTAACAGAATCGCGTGCTTAGGTAGCCGCAAGAAGTGGCCTAAAAAGCGAGAAGAAGAAGAAGTAGAAAAAGTAGAAGTAGAAGTAGCAGTAGAAGAGAAACTGTTAGTGCGTCATAAAGTCAGCGCAGACCATAAAAAGTCGAGCAGGCCGAGTAACCCGAGCCGCAGATCACACTTTCCGCTTAAGTGGAAAAGGGATGACTGACTCCTTGCTCTGGGCATATGGTTTGTGTGTTTTTTACTTTTTACTTTTTGCATCGACGACATTGAAATGACCGTTAAGCGTACTTGGTAGCATCCATAAAAAAGTCAATTGCCCTAGAGAGTTGCGTAAAAAATGCGTGCAGAATTCCACAGAATTAAGCCAAGGACACACTCACACACGCACACCCGAAACCTTTCCGCCTAAAAATGCAAAAAACAGTTCTATTTATGTGGATTTGTGTGCTAAAAAAACGTGCGCGTTGGAAAAAATGAGCTGACTTTTTGACTTCACGGTTAAAAAAGTCAACTTTTTAATTGGCCATAAAAAATGTAAGCAACACACACAAAAAACATACACACACACACTCGCACACACACCGACAGCTACTTAATACGACTATTGGCTTTTTGGTTTGCATTAGGCCACCACCTTTCAGTTAGCTAGTTGTCTTACCTGCCCCTTACCCCTCCCGTTTCAGCCAGTTTACAAAAGTCAAAAAGTCAACCCGTTCGCATTTACATAGTTTGATTGCATCATTTGGCCAAATGGCCATATAACAACAGCACATATCAATCAACACACTTTGTATCTTTGTATATCTGTATCTGCATCTGTATATGTATCTGTATCTATAGCTGTAGTTGTATCTGTATCTGTATCTGTAGCTCGTGTTGAGCTCGTGTGGCTCTCGCAGCAATTTGCATATTTTTGATTTAACAGCTCGCTAGATGATTGCTCAGATCTATCGTTCAGTTACTTTAGTTTCGATATACCCTTTACCATATAGGGTATACCGATTTTGTGTACATGAAAACAAAATTTAATATCTGAATAAATAGTTAATGTTGGTCTGTCTACAGATATATTTATTCCTTGTTAAATGTTACAGGAATTTTAAAAAATTACTAGCATTATTAAAATATTTTATTTCCAATTTATACTTTATGCTACATGAAATAGCTGCATTACATTTTCACATACGGAACACTTTTGTCAACTAGAGTATTTAATCTTCTTTAACCTGTCAAGCTAGCTGCTATTTCTTGTTTTGTTTTTTTGCGTTTGCCGTTTTGTTTGTTTTATGTTTTGTCAGCTTTGTTATTGTGATTATGTGTGAATAATTTGCATTTGCGATGCGCTAACATTCACATGATGTACCATTTTGGTCCACAAAGATAAGATTTGACGCTTTATAAGCAATTTTACAATATTTCATTTTTACACAAAGCATATATTGTGACTGATCATTTGTTGGCTGGCGGCAGCTCTAACTTTGGCCATTAGTAAATAAATGGCTAAAATGCCAAGATTTGGCTGTAATGCGTCACTTGAGCCCATGTATCATCTGGGCAAGTGTTTGTTGGCTAAATGAACAATAGTAATTTATTCATTAATTGCAATGACTTCAAGTTTTGAACAGTTTTCAAGTCGTTATTGCCTCCAATAGTTTATTCATTTAGGCAGCATTTGTTGTTGTAGTTATATAAGTGTAGCTGAAAGTCTTGAAACTAATAAAATACGAGTATATTGACACATTTCTAGAGGTGCTTGAAAAGTGGCCATAAAATCGCTATTTGCATATGTATCTATCGGAGCAACTCTAAATGTATTAAGTATATTCTACGTTTCTGCAATTTATATCTGTTTATTAACATTACTCAGCTCACCCTACATTCTATAGCTCATTGCTGGCATCATTCTAGCCGAAAGGTGTGCCAAAATTTTTGCACAAATTCGCCGAATCAATAGTCGCTTAAGGAAAAGTCAATAAAACTTGTTTCAGCAATTTCTCAAGATATCAGATATTGATAAGTTGTTGGTTCGGTTTCAGCTGACAAATGCCTTATGTTTAATTGTGTTGGGTAATGTGTTCATTACGTTTAGTGTCTATATAGAATAGAACTGGTTCCAAGGTTTGGCTTTCGAATTGATTTATGGCTTTCGTTTATTTGTGCTCTATTGAAATATCGCTGAAAGCATTCTCTCCACGTAGCATCTTAATATTATATAATATGATTGTCATACAGTTGCTATTGTATGAGAAATATGAAATTATGCAAATGCCAATTATGATTATTGATCACAGATAACACCCTACAAATATGTTTGTGCTTGTCTAGGCGAAGGGGTTGGATCGGACACGTAATATTTTTAGCAAACATCTATGAAATATGCATAATCGGGCATAACAGCATAAATAATAATTACGCTACAATTATGACATTTGGCTTGTCGCAAAATATGTTTTTCGTTCAAGGAATTTGCATAAATTTACCTTTAGCCTTTACCTTTGCTTGTTCAAGCAAATCCGAAAGCTAGATGGAGTTTCCGCCGATTTAGTCGCAGACCGCCAAGCCAAACTTCCCACGGATCAGATAATTTCAAACTAACGATATGTTAATGTACCATACCATACGATCAGTACCCACATGTTGAAGATTACTCCAGAGTTGACTGCCTGACAGCCGGACTGACGGACTGCCGGACAGTCTGACTGGGCAAAACCCCCTATCGGAAGTTGAAGCTGCGGTTTTACTTACGTTCCACTGCAAAAATTTTCCAAAATGCTCTCGCGGTTTTTCACACACTCGCAATCGCACTTTCACTCGCAGTCGGTCTGCACTGATCTCGATTAAATCCGCCTGGAACGACTCGGTCTTTGGGACTTGTTTGATTCGATCCTGGCTTTGGAATTCCGAAGATTGCACAAGTTGTGCAGAAACACAGCTCGACTGTTTTCCCGGCCAAAACATGAGCTGCTGATCCTCGTCTAATGCTCGTTAATCTATTTAAGCCACACGCAAGTTAAGCTAACGGGAAATAACGTAGTCAATGAACAGATCGCTGGGAAAGTCCCTCAGTGAGCACATCTTGTGGTCTCTACGGGAATACTTGCAAATATCGTATGAAATACGTATATAAATATAAAAAATCAACATATTAATATAGAATATGAATGTCGTATGCAATATCATGCATTTCTGGAGATTCTATAACAGCACGGCAAAAGTTTACTTCGTCATTGGTCTGATTATGAAATATATATTTCTCAAAGTGAATATCGTATGCAATATCGTCATAAGTTCAATGATTAAGATCGTAAACATTCAAATGTATCGTCTTACAGTCCTTAGAATATTTAAGTTCGTCAAGAATATAATTCGTGATTGGTGTGATTATAGCACATATATTTTCAAGTTACACTCAATGATCTCATTTGATTTAAATAGCTTGCAATAGAATGAAAGCTCACGATTTTAAGTATTGCGGGGCTTATATAAGATTAATGCAGTATCTAGTCGGTGCTTATAATTACAAGTATATAAACTAAATTTGTAGTAAAATTAGTTGCCTATAATTAGACAAAAATAATAGGCTATAAAATATCACGAATTAACGAGTTCGATATCCGGGTTAAAACATCGTTGATAGAGCCTCAAATTTGGTATTTCCTTAGGAAACAGGTGCAAAACAATTGTAAGCAGTTAGCCCACACACGGAATTCAACGAAACGATTATAAATATGAAATCACTTATCAGTTTTTATGATCTTCTATGCCCGCTTTTGATTTGCAACACACACACACACACACACACACATAATGCACATTAAAACTGACCGGATGCGTGCCACGCCCCGCCCCGTCGCCCACCCAATCGATCTTAGAGCAAAGCCCATTGAGTGGTGTGTTCTGTGGCAACAAGTGCATAACGCCAGTTGCCACTCGAAATTATTCAGTTATGCAAAGCGCATTTGTGCAGCGAAACAACGATCGAAGCAGAAGAAGAAGACGAAGACGAAGAAGAAGACAACAACGAAGACGAACCATCAACTCTTGACGATGGTTGACGATGGTACGTACACCTTGGCATTCAGAACGCGCTGCGTTTCCTGCCCCCAGCTCGGGTCAAAAAACTCGCCCACACTGCTGCAGAAAGAGTGGCAGGGTGAAGGGGGAGTGGGAGTGGGAGGGGAAGGGGGCTGGGGCGGGGGATCAGCTTGTAACGTAAGCGTGTAACAGTTTTAATGCTTAATTAATTGATTGCCCTTTTGGACGCATTTCGAATGCAGCCCAAAAGCCATAAAGACGTCTGGCTGGCGCCGCTTGTTAGGACTTGAGGATTTAGGGGTTTATACATTATTTGGGATTCGTTGGCTGGCATTAGCATGCCGAACGCTATTGTTCTAACTGCAGCGCCATTCATGACTTTACAGTACTGTACTGTAGTGAGTGTTCCATTTCCAATTAGTTGCACGTTCGTTATGCTAATGATGCCTTATGGCCAGTAGTTGTATCTATACACTATAGATATCCCAGCTTAGCTCGATTTTCACCATATCATGTCCTGGTGCTCTCTTCCGCCAGCTTTTGGTGCGGCATTCGCAGCGGCTCTTTGACAAACTCACATGTCATTTGGCTTAATGTTCACACGGGACAATTTATATGCTAATTTGCAGTGGGCATCAAAGGCCGCCGGTTTGACTGACGTTCCAACTGATGAAGGTGTTAGAAAAGTAATTACCTTGCATTTAAATGCTCAATTAGTGCGAAGACAAGCGAAGACGCACTTCAACTCCTCCCATCCACCAAAGAACCGACGACTCTCCGAACTGGGCCCCCATTTCCATGGCTTGTCGGCGCTCCATGCGATGATCGTTTGTTCTCTTGATTGGTGGAACAGCTCACATGTCACAAACAAGCGCAACGAACTTCAAACGAAGTTTGCACTTGCATTTCAACAACTCCCCCAAGGAGCCTTTTCACTCCTGCATGTATCCACTTGCAGACCATTGAAATCCCTACCAACCAAAATTGTAGTAAGTAGGATTGGTTGGGTTAGAAGATATATCAGTGTGAGAGAGAACTTCCCCTGTCTGGCTATAGTTCTATCGATTCCTATCCTTATATGATCCCGATTATTTCTCCCACTTTCAACCACAAAGCGTTTTCCTTGTTTGCTTTCGCTAATCTTAGATTCATTGCAAGCTCAAGATCTTTGGGCAACAGCTTTCGCCTGAGCATTTCAAATCTGCACTCTATTACTCAGCTAACGCTGAGTTTTCTCGTGTCCAAGTCTCATTTGAAGCAGCTTATCTTTACTCCCCAGCACTTTGTGTGCTCAACTTTCCCTTAGCTCCTTTTTGGGTCGCTAATCTATAAATATACTAAGTGATCTGTAAATTGCCGTCGCAATGGGCCAACTTCTCGACGCTGCCTTGTGACTTTGTCACACGACGCTTTCCCAGAGCCCCACAGCTCCAGAGCTCCAGAGCTCCAGAGCACCAGAGCAGCGGTCAAGTGCCCAAAACAGGTCCACTCTGTCGACGGGCAGCCGTTGCCTTAAACTCCTAAATTATAATAAACGTGTAATCGTAATGTGTGCTTATGAACATAATCTTCGAGTGATTTGCTATGAATTAGCGATGCTAAATGTCAAAAACGCGAATGATATCAGTGCAGTTCTCTCCATCTCTCACTTGCTCTTAGTGCGCCGATCTCTCGTCGGTGGTCGCTCCCCAACCGGTCCTCGAGAGCATAAAAATCGGAATCCGCAATGCCAAATCCAACTGAACGATTGATTCAAATGTGCATGCGAACGCATTTCGCAATGCCGCAAAACACATAAACTGCAAAGTGTACACAACAGTTGACTTGACTCCGGCTGGGATGGAAATGGGATGGAGAATGGGAATGGCAATGGGAATGGAAATGGCATTGGAAATGGGATTGGAAATGGGAATGGGAATCGGTTAAATGGATGCACAGTTAGAGCCGACTTTCAGCTCTCCGACGTGGCCTGCACTTGTTCTAGCAGCCGCCACTCTTAAGAATCGCATTTTGTACAGCGCCTGCCTGATCAACGGGATGATCCTGCCATCCCCATGAGCCCCGCTCTATCCCTCAGCCTATGGGAGGACTGAAAACATTATATGATCGCGACGACATTTACGACACACTTTGTGGCTATTTATGCGGTGCATGGCAGCCTGGCAGCACATATTCAACTTGGGTGGTATATCGAGCACCTTAAGCTCTCAGTCCCCAGTCCCGAGTCCCAAGGTTTCACTCTTGACTCTTGAGTCTCATTAGCCTCCTCGGGCTGGGGGCTATAAATATTTTGATTTGTGGTGCTGCAGTTTTTAACTGGAGTACTCGCAGCGGTTTCCATTTGACGATTTAATGGCCCATCAAAATGCTGCGGATGCGAAGCAGATTTGTAGTAGTTCATGCATTTGAACTCCAATTGAACTCTGGCTACGGATGCAGCGGCTCAAGTGTTTAATGGCCAGCTGGAATCGCCTGCTGGACGGAATGCAAATCTTGTGAAAGCGATCCCAGCAAATTGAAAATCATATTTGTCTTGCCTATCCTATCCTATCCAGCTTTCCCATACAAGCCAAAAGCGGATCTCTGTCTCTAACGGCACTACAATCAAAATGTGGAACAAGTTCAATCGCAACGCCCTTAGGGCGTTCAAAGCCAAGCCAAGGCTGACTATCATCAAAGGCAGGCAGCATCGATCTGCCAAAACGGGCAACTGGCTATCGCAAGCACCACCACTGTGGTGCAGCACCACTCGTGATCATTGTTTTGCAACTGGCAGGCTGTGTGGGTGCGTGCTTGTGGCAGTTTGAGACGCATTCGCTTTCGGGATTTGGTTTAGGCAGCGAAAAGACTTCCCAAACATGCGAGTCGCTTCGGCTTCGGATCTTAATACTAGGCTCAAAGGCTCCAGACTTTTCTCCTCTAAGTTTCGTTACCTCTTCTGCAGATCATAATGCACATATCTGTTCATCTGATTTACCTGATAAGATTGAGAACAGAACTATTTTTATAAGTCTGGAGATATTTTCCAAGTTTAAGAAATACAAGTTTTACGAATACTTAATTGACAATCTCAAGAATATATTTTTAAAACATATTTTGCCTGAATCCTTCTATGTATCAACATGCAGTAAAATACAAACCCAATGTCCGCTTCCGAATATCCTCAAGTAAGTAGCCTAAGCTGAAAATCCTTTTTAGTTTTGTTGGATGAGAAGTAACTCGACGACAGAGTGTAGATCAGCAATTAATGATCTGGAAACGGCATGTCAAAGGCTGTTTATCTGTGAACTGCTGTCATATGGCACTGCTGCAGTGCTTCTAATCCGTGACCATTTTGCACTGCGATCGTGCGGTAAAAATTCCAAGGTTTGTCAGCTCGTTGGCCTTTGGTCACCTGAGCTTAATTTGAAGCTGTTGGTCTGCTGGTTTGGTGGCCCGGTTGGGTTCGTTTGCGGCATTGATAGCAACGATTCGATAAGTTTTTCTCACACACACGAAGCTGTAAAAGTGGAAAATGGAAAGTCAGGCGATCGCAAAGATCGCTGCGATCAAATATGTTATAGAAAATTGAGCACATACCGCAAACACAATGCCACATAGACTGTCTGTCTGTCTGTCTGTCTGAGAGAGATAGACAGAGCAATAGAGACAGAGAGAGAGAGAGAGAGAGAGAGAGAGAGAGGGGGCAGACATAACAAAACATTTGCTCACTTTGATTTGTTTATTTGGCTGCCACACGAATCTCAAGCTCCCTGGCAGAAGCAGGCAGACGTTGTTGTTATTGTTGTTATTGTTGTTACTGTTGTTGTTGTTGTTGTTTTTCTCCTGGCCACAAGTTGACCTTTCACTGCACCGCAGCAGCGCCGATTTGCCGGAAGCGCTCACCCAAAATATATCACCAAGCGAATATCTACAAAAATGATGATTGGAGCAGCCGCACAACAATGAGAGGGCACAGCACCAACCTGAAACGAGCTGGACCTCAAGCTGCATCTGTAGTCTAGGCTTGGAAAATAGTAAACAATATCTGTAAAAATAAAAACGCCCAACGCCGCTGCAGTTGCCAATGCCAAATGCCCATTGTTGTCTTGCAAATGTAATGCGGCCCCCGGCGATGAGCCAACCAAGAAACCGAGTTCAACTTCGGTAGGCAGCCAGACAAGAAGTGGCCTGCGACTCTGGCCTCCAACTGGCCATGCCGTGCCATGCCATGCCCAATGCCCATCCAACGCCGCAGCTAACCCAAGCCGCCAAGATGGGTCAGCATTGTGAACTAGTTCAAATCATTTGAAAAAATCACCAGCCATACTCGAACGGGTGGGGCCCAATCCGTCTAGGGCAGCTGCATCTTTGGTAGCTCTAAACAGCAGTTTCTTTTCGGATGCCAAGAGCTTCCTTATGACTTTTGACCTGGAGAGCTCTGGACCTGAAGGTTGGCTAAGTGATCCGCTTATACTTGCGCATTTAAGAGATGTCCAGGACAGATTTTTGAATCGATAGAGAGTTGGCGATGCAATTATTGATACTCATAGCAAGTATGAAGGACTAAAGGATATGCTTGATATGTGATGGCAACCTAATGAAAGTTTGAGATATTCCTTACTTATACTTATACTTATACTTTTATTTATAAATATTTTTTAAAGTTTATTTTTAAATAAAATATAAACATTTCTTTTAAATATTTATAGTTTGAGAAAAATACAAAAATAAATGAGAATGGACTTGACTTATTGAATTAGTTATTGTTAAAATAAATATCAACAAGTATGGAAGCTATATAAAAGCTAGTAGTCCGATCTTGATCATATTTTAAGTTTTATTATGATAGCTTTAAAACTGTTGGACTAGTTTGCAAATAAAGTAGTTAAGTGGTTTATATTAAATAAATAAAAAATGTATGGCTATATCAACATGCGTAACTTATGAGATCGGAAAATGTATCTTAAAATTTAAAAAATTCAGCTTTAAATACAATGTGCTAGTTGTTCCTTTTGTGTTCCATTCCTGTGCCTTTTCTTTCAGTTTCACCCAATTGAGATCTGTGGAGCAAAGGTGTTTGTTAGATATGCAAGTGCGTGTGTTTTGAGTTGTTATCGCCCAATGCGATATGATCAAAGGCATTCCTTGTGAATGCTAGACACAAGTTGTTGTCATCCAATGTGGGCCTAGGCCATAAAATGCTATAAATTACTCTATTCCAGCATAAGCCAAAGCTATCACCAGCGAGCAATCAGCGAGAAACAACTCGCAGACATTTGCCCAGCTAGCTCATTGAGCAGAGGGCAGAGGACTCTGAGTTTGATTCTGATTCTGATTCTGGCTCTGACTCTGACTCTGGGCCTGGCACAAACGTGCAGCCCTTACAAATTATGTTTAATTAAAATTTCTGTATTAAATATGACACAATGCTCCGAATTCCGGCGCGAAATGTCTACCCATCGCTCCAAGGCCCCAGCATGCCTGCTGTAATTATTATGGCACCCGAAAAGCCCGCTGCGACCAACGAACCTCCGATCCCAGGGCTGTCCTTGCCGTCCTTGCTGTCCAGCGGTCTACTGGCCAGGCGCATCATTTATGATTTTGTTTTATTTATAAAATGCCCATCATTTCATTTCATTTCGCTGGCTGTGCTGTGCTGATGATGCGTCGCTGATGTCGATGATGATATTTACAATTTTTTGCGTACATTTGTCGCATAGTTTGGAAATGGCCTGGAGCCCACAGCTCTTCTGTTGGCCATTCGCGCCCGAGGCAACCATTGTGTCCATATCTGGTGTTATGACAAATGCTGTATGTAATTATTGTATATATTTTTGTAGCATTGATCTCGGAGAAGGACTCGGAGCAGGACTGCCTCCTCATGCCTTTGGGGCAAAAAGATATCAGAAATGTCGCATATTAATAACGCCCCGGATGGGGACATTTCGTGTGCTGCGTTTTGTGCCTTAATTAACCCTTTTTAAATTGGGCATAATTAGGGGGCCACTACACTGACACAAATTCGGACATACAAAGCGAAGATCAGTGTGACACAAAAAGAAAATATCATTTTGATTACATTTTTAATGAAATATTGATATGATCTATTCGATAGCCAAATACTTACTATTTCCCAATAAATATTTATTTAAATATGCAAACATTTCCGAGTATCTTCTATTTTCAATATTTATTTAAATCAAATATTTGATTTCAAGCTATAGCTCTTTCACTTATTATTAAAAGATAACTCTACCATTTTTCCATTTTATTGTCATTTATTATATATATTGACTTAAGTTGGTTTTATGCTGTTATATTGCTGACATTTGGCAGCTGCAGCTCATTTTTGCTCAGTGTATTCCACAATCATCATCTCATCATTATATCAATCACATTCGTTAATATTTTTGAAATTTTTTCGCGTAATTTGTTGATATCAATTTACACAGAGCCCAGAGCGGCTTTCTGGGATATAATTATATCATTTCGATTGATCATGCGCCGTGAGTCTCGTATATATATATATATATATATATTTAAGATACTTGCGAGTATTAAGGCATGATTGAAATACCAGACAGAAACCACTTTAGGGCACTTCTAGCAGTGTATAAGAACCCAATTGCTGCAGGGCTCCAGTCCAGTTAGAAGGCAGTTCCAGACTTGGTTCCAGTAGAGCACAGCGGGTGTGCTATATAATTGAAGGACAGCTCTCAAGTTCTCAGACAGGTGCACATGGGAGCAGTGTCCAAGTATTGTTACTGTTGTTGTTGCTGTTGTTGCTGTTGTTGCTGTTGCCACTTGACGATGATAAATGTGTCGTGTGAGCTGCGATTGAGGTTTGGACATAAATGGTTTGATTTGTTGGCAGCTTCTCCTTCGATATTTAAAGCAACTTTCACACTACCAACAACAACAGCAAGAACAACACTCAATTTGATGTTGGGCGACAAGCCCTAAAAGGCCAAAACACGCGCACACAACAAAACTCAACCGAACCCCAACCGAACAGAACGGAACTTACTATATATACATATACTATAGTATACAACAATACTTTATATATATATGTATATATATATGTATATGTGCTTTAGTATTTATTTGCGCTGCACAAATTTGGACACACGCTGCATACCAACAAATGTGCACGTAAAAGGATACTTTTTAGTCCATTGGCAACTGGGAACAGAGCAAACGCCAATAATTTATAAAGCGGACAATAAAATGTTATCAAAAAATACAACAAGAGGCGCACGCGGACAGCCTGAACTAAATGCCGCACGCCTGCGCAATGCTCAACAAGTTGTTCATTGGCTGACCCGAGGACCAAGGGGACAACTGAGAGGACTAAGAAGAAGAAGAAGAAGAAGAAGAAGAAGAAGGGGAAGAGGAGGACGAAGCAGCAGCAGGCAACGGGTGGAGTGCCTCACAGGGCTTGCTGCCTCTGAGCTCTGAGCTCTCAGCTCGTCGTCTCCAGCGTCGTATGTTGATGATATATGAAATCATATAACAGCAATCGGCAGGCACACACAACACACAACAAACACACACGCACACACACACACGCAGTGCTGCAGATGTGTGTAGTTTATTAAATGACAACCACTTGAAGCGCTTTGTGGTGCTTCGCTTTATTTATGACACTTCAACAAGTTTGCTTAGAGAATTTGCCACACTTTATTTATGGGCTCTGCGCAGAATTTCATTAAGCGTCTCACAAAATAAGGGCAACTCTATTTGTAGAGCAATAAAAGTCGTGTAAATAACTATTAATAGAACAACATCAGACTAGTCTTAAGCATTCAGTTTGAATAAGTTTTGCCAAAGTTAGGGAAGTTTTAGGTGTTTTTCAACGTATTTCTGTGGACTAACTATACCTTATATTGGCTTGCTTCAAACTTAAATGCAGCTTCATAAAGCAGCACTAGCAATGATCAAAAATGCCTCGGATTCGAAAATCGAATAAGTCTTGAGCAAGTTATGGGAGTTTTAAATGCTTGAGTTCATTTCTAGAGACTTGGGAGACTAAAAAAACATCGATATACGATATACGCCACATTTAGGACGGTATTCGGTAGCGACTAGGAATGCAGGGTATCTTTGGACTGTGTTTGTCTTGTGACATCAGCAGAACTTCAATCGATGATATTTGTGTATGTGTCAGGTATATTTATAATGAAATTGATCATAAAATGTGCACGACACGTTTCGAAATTAAATCATTTTAGTTGAGCATTGATTGAGGGTCTCCAGCTATACGAGACTAGGTAATAAAAGTCTATGGCGATCGCGACATTTAAATGATTTTTATAACACTTCAGCGATTAAGTTTTGCGCTTTTGTTTTTGTTGTTATTCGCCTGCCTGATTTTGTTTTTATGGCGTGGCAAAATTTTAATGACATTCGCTATTGTATTTAGAATATGCAAAAGATTTTAATGGATGCCTTTTGTTTTTGGTTTTTGTCTTGTTTTTGTTTTTGTTTTTTATTTTATTAAATAATATCAATGAGGCCATAAAATGCAAATACTCAACAGCGTGTCAAAAGTAGACTAATGGCCTTTAATTTAGGCTTGATGGCATGTGGAGTTTGACATAGAAGTCGTAATTGAATAATTGTGCGACTGCTCAGCTTTCTCCATTCAAAATGAAAATCACTCGAAGCTCCGCCTCGGATGCCCCGATAAGATCAACTTCGACTCGATAGGCTGACTGTGTCCCCTTTGCGGCGCCTTAAACAAACAAAAATAAACAATTTGCCGTTTGCCGTTTGTCGAGTCTACATTTGCGTGCCAATGGCGTAATTTACCACTTAACATATCAATTGTGCGGCTATTAATCAAACAAGCCGATTGAGTCCCAATATACTTGACTCGACTGACTCCCAACATTCGAGCCGAGTTTCAGTTTTGCTGGCTGCTTCGATTTGATTTGTACGCATCGCTTGTCAAACAACTGAAACTGAAATAGGCGTGGGGAATCAACCGAACAACAAAGCAAAAGCCACATTTATGTTTTTCATTTCTTTACACCATATCGTAAATGTCCATCAAAATCATAATAAGAGCACACAAAACGTAGAATTTTTTAACACCTTTTTGTATTGCCATCCCCGCACTTGAGTTGCTTCATTGTGCGGCGCTTGTAACAGTAGCCCCCAGCCCCCCAGCCCCCCACCCTCGACTCATTGGCAGTTAGACAGCATCCAAATCGACATCGAGCTGTCCGATGTGGCCAGTCGATAAACGCCTGCTTCTTGGCATTCCACAACTCACAACTCACAACTCTCAATTCTCAATCCTTCATCTCAATCTCTCAACTATTTCATTCAGCTTGTCAGACGACGGCGTCTAATTGCTTTTGTGTGCTCCACTAAGGTGCACAGCATCATTTGTAACGCACTCCAAACACACATTTGAGTATAACAACTCAATAAACGCAATTCTGTTTCAATTCTTCTCCACTTCTTGCCACTTCAAAACACTTAAGCGCCAAAGTAGATCTTTGATCTTGGAACAACAACTGACCCCCACTTGACTGCCGACTTGAACCAGAACTTTTGTTTCGTACCTTTTTCTACACGCTGCTGTCAGACTCCGACTATATTGCTCAATTTTTGTAGAAAACTTCTTCCACTTACTTTTTGAATTTTATATATTGTGCTCAGCCTGAAAGTATGCAAGGCATTGTATGCCACGGCAAATTCGAATTACGTTGAGGCTGTGGCGCAGCGAATTATTACAGAGCCTTACAGCATTTAACTTTGTGCTGTGTCGAAACTGCTGACGCGTGTCAGAGCAGTCAGTTATGCAACGTTAGCGAATATCATAATGTTATCTGCAATGTTACGTTGCGCTGTTAACTAGCATGCACGTAAACTTGATTTCTTATTTGTCACAGAAACTAGTATATTCATTTTGTGCTGAAGTATTTAATGCATAGAAGGAAGCGTGGGAGACCTTTATAAGTTAACTCCGTCTGTATGTCTGTCTGTCCCTCAGTTTCTGAGCTATCGCAATGAAACTTTACACAGAAATCTACCCACAGATTCGGAAAGAGTATAAAACTTTCGGCATGCCAAATATAATCCTTCGACACTTGTTTTATGCTAATTTCAAACTAAAGAACTTTTAAAGATTAGCATAAACCTTTAATTGCTGGTTAATTTTTTTATTTTAAGTTTTACTCCTTATTTAATCGTAGTTTTTATAAATTTTTCTCCACATTAAATATGTAAGTAAGCTAAAACCACATTAACAAAGTATTAGTTATGACAACTGACAGCAATAAAATGTTTAAGCTATTAAATCGACTAATAACAATACTTGTGATACTAAATTAATGCCAATATTAAAAAATCATTATGGATGAGCTATTTTTTTACGTGTTTCATTGTTTTGCTAGGCGATATCGATTCTATAAAATGCGATGCGAAACGCTTTTGAATGGAAGTCTTCTCCCAAATCATGGACTATCGCGCTTGGCTCTGGCTGCTTCTAATGCCAACTTTATTGGCCTCAAGTCAAGCCAAGGTGGACTGAAAATAATTTTCCAAAAATACCCTAATAATTTGTTGCAATCCCAAAGCGTGCTTATCACATGGAACTGAGGAATTTTAGCTGTTTCAGTGATGCGCCATTATGTGATGAACTCAACTGTATTGTCCATGAGAAGCGCACTAATCCAGGTCTCTCAGTGCGCTTCAAGCTGAAGGAAACTGTGAAGAAATTCGACATTTACTTCAATGTGGACATCCTGAAGAAGGATAACAACAAAGTGAGCGTAGCAAGCGCCCAACTCGATGGATGCAAATATCTGAGCTCATTCTACAGCAAAAATAGATATGGATCGTTCTTCAGGCGCATTCAAAGTGTCAGCAACTTACCTAAAACCTGTCCTATTCAGGCTGTAAGTATTGGCATTCATTCTAAAAACAATTTATAATGAGTGGCAATCGTTTATAGAGCCAGCTCTTCGAGATCCGCAACTATACATTACTCGTGGATGAATATCCACCTGTGGTGACCGCAATGACATATCAATTGCTACTGAAAATGTTAAAGCCCGATAAAAGCGTACTGGCGCAAATAAGAATGGAGGCCGCATTCATTTATTGAAATCGCTGTATTTCCACAGCGATGTCTATTTGATGGAAGCTCAATAAACATAAAAACGTTTTAAGTTTCAGTAAAACAATACAGTACAATGTTAAGAACTGCTTATTATTACAGAGCCTCTAACAGTGCTGCTGAAAGGAGCTGAAACTGTTAAAGGTCATCACATTGCAGGCAGCTTTGTAGCATAATCAAAAGTACCCAAATTGGTGCCCAAAGTCAAATTTGCTTCAATTACGCAAAACTGTTATACTAATATATATTTATCTGCACCACACTTCAAGTCAGCACTTTTCAGGTATTTTACAACGCGATTCCAATAAGATTTAGTTTAGATATATAATAATGTGTAATTAAAATTACCAATATTTTATTTTTTTTGGCATTTCAAATATGTAAACAAGAACTTCCAGTTGGAATATTAAATAAAATACTGCAAGAAACGGCAGTTAACATTTTGTAATTTTTAATATGTGTGACAGCAGCTAATGTGTATTTTAAATTTACATAATAAATCAATTTACAAATTATAACTATACTTTGTTATTATATATATGAAAATTTAGCTTTATAACTCCCGCAGTTTGAAGTGCTCTTTAATGGCTAATGAGTCTGTTTAAATGATAGCACAGTAAGTATACAGTTTAAACACTGTATAAATTAAAAATGCATTAGGCACTGTGTTTGTATAGCTGTCAATTTGCAATGATTTTGATTTCTTTATAATTTCACTTCATTTAAATGTGTTTATTTGTCGTTTATTTTTTAGCCAGAACCGTCTATATAATGTGCTGCGCTGATTCGCATTTGAATCGAAGTCTTTTCTCTTAGCAATGGATTATCGCGCTTTGCTATATCAGCTGATGTTTCTGACTTTGCTGGGCTTTAGTCAGACCAAGGTAGGCATTTAATTAAAATAAATGACTATATTATATCACTATATTTCAATCCACAGCGACCGTATACAGTCGAAGTGGAAAACTTCACCTGTATCGCTCCGATTCCCTCGGCTGTGAACGAGTTAACTTGTATTCTGCATGAGAAGCACATTTATCCCACGATTTCTGTGCGCTTCAATCTGACACAAAGTGAACCCAATTTCGATATTCACTTCCGTTTGGACATACTCAGAAAGGATAACAGCAAAATGACCCTGGGAGACACCAAACTCGATGGCTGCAAATACTTGGAACGATTCTACAGCAAAAACGCGTTTGGCAAGATCTTCAAACGCATTCAACAATCCGGCAATTTGCCCAGAAAATGTCCAGTTCCGGGCGTAAGTATGAAATCAATCTTCATAGCTGTTAACTACTCTAGTACTTTCTATAGAACAAGCTCTTTGAGATACGCAACTATACAGTCCTTCCGGATGAATATCCTCCAGTGTTGCCCGCCTTGAAGTATCAACTGCGACTCCAAATACAGATAGCAGGTCAAACACTCGGTGATATTTCCATTCAGGGCAGTATCGTCCATTAAAATATTGTGCCGCTGGACAATATCTGCTCTAAGCTACGGCTAACAATTATTGAATGTCCTCTTTGCTTTTCCTATTTTTATAAATTTCGATGCATATTTCTGGTATATTTGGGAATTAAAATTTAGAAACCAGCACAAAAGAATACAAAACGGAGCAAAATACAAAATATTTCCAGTGGCGAGTTCAGTTAACATTAAGGCAGTTAACATTGCGGCAGTTAACATTGAGGCTGTTGCACAGATAAATGTTAAGATAATTTCTCTCCTTGAGTTGTAAACAGTAATCGGTTAACCTTACGCATAGCAGTCAGCTTTCGTAGCGTAGCAGCATTACCGGTTGCCAATGGCGCCATATTTGAAGCTTAACATTTATTATTATTATATAAAAACCAGAAAAAAGTGAAGTCATATTTGCTTGCGGTTTATGTATACATATATATATATATTTCGATGCATTTCCATAATCGCAATATTTTTGAAAGCAACAACATTCGTAAAATGTTTCAAATTTATTGTTTAGGTATTCGTATTTGTATTTGTTTTTTGTTTGTCTTTTGTCTTTTGTTTAGGAATAGAAATTTGCAATATATAATACATTATTTATGCGCACACATTTTGTTAAAAACAATAAAGTAACAAATGTCTTAGGGATTACACACAATAGTTTATTTTGATGTATGTATATTAAATGTATGTATGTATGTATGTATATATATTTTGTTGCATGTTGTATATGTAGATGTTGCCGTTTATTATCATATTTATAATAGCCACATTTCATAGAAGTAAGCATTACTATCTGTACAAGAATTGTATTTATGAGAAGGAGGGACGTTTATATGGCTTGCGAGTTGCCAACATCTTCCAAAATGATGCTGCAATAGATTGGATGGAAATAAATACCAAAATAAATCAAATATATACTACATTTTTGTATAAATTATTGCGATTGCAATCGAAATCACTCACAGGCGTTTTCTCAACGATTTTCGCTTTCTGCGCAGCTTTTTGTATGTAAATTTGCTCGCTGAGATTTTGTAGTCTCCATCGAATTCCAATTCGAGCTTAATCAGATTTTGCAAATTCAATTGGCAGTCCTTTGGCAATTAATAAAGTAATTATATTATTAATATTAAATGCAATAGTAGTAATAAACAAGTAAGAGTGCTCTAGTCGCGAGTGGCCGACCAGGTTGTAGACCCTGAACCCAGGCCTTAAATGTGTTCATACTTAGTTATCAGTGTGCAAAAACACACATACTGCAAGCAGTGCAAGCAGTTAGCTTGCCTTTTCACTGAGCCCCCCCCCCACACTACGGAAAATTATATCTTTAATAACTTCTTTTGTTAGATGTGTATGCTATACATACCAAATGATGACTCTATCACTTCTTGCTATTAAGTTTTGGCCAAAAAGCGCTTGCCTGAAACTGAAATATATCGATAACTTTTGAAGGGGGCGAGTTATCGATAAAAATTAAACAAACTCTATCTAACCAGGGACTACGAGAACTTACACTCCAAGGTCTGAAGTCTCTAGCTCTTATAGTCTCTGATATCCGCCTTTTCATACAGATAGACGGACGGACAGATAAACGGACATATAGACGGACAGAAAGACGGACATGACTAGATCGACTCGGCTGTTATTATTAAGCCTGTTACATACTTTTCACAACTTCATAATAATCTCTTTACCCATTCTTAATAGGTTCCGGGTATACAAAAGTAGCCCAGCTTACCTCGAGATTCCTAAAATGCCAACGCGAATCGCTTGGAGAGGCCCCATCGCTGGACAGCTGGCTGAGACAGGTGCGCATTGTGGGCCAACATTGGCAACGCTTGTTGGTTATCTCACAGCCCGGTTGCAACACAATGGACTCGTCCTCGGTGCAGTTGCTCAGCTGGTTGAATGTCAGCGCTGTCAGGTGTTGCAAATCTGGCCAAAAAAGCAATAACAATTAGCTATGACGCATATTATATAATTATACAGAAATAGGAAAATAAAATGAAGCAATCGTAGCGTGGCTTTAATCTTCTCTATTAAATATGCATTATCTAAAATGTGTTTGATTTCATTATGATTCCGCTTAATTTAAATGAGTTTATATTCTGTTGCTCTGTTATAAAAAGCGCTCCGTTGACCATTTAAATGGTAGTCTTTAGACGCTTAATCATGGATTATCGCTTCTATATGTGGCAGCTGGCAGCGCTGAGTTTACTGTACCACAGTCAGGCCAAGGTAATCAACTAATTATCCCATTTGCATGACGATTGTGTTTATTGGTATCCACCATAGCGACCGTATCGAGTGGAACTCAACAACCTCACCTGTGCAAACACAATGTCTTCCCTTGTGCAGGACATCAAGTGCATTATCCACAGGCATCGCAATGAACCCACCATATCGGCGTATTTTAAAATCAGGCAAACAGCTCTTCAATTTGGCTTGCTGTTTGATTTGGCCGTTGTTCATAAGGATAACAAGAGAACGGCTTTGGCACAACACAAACTCGATGGCTGCCAGTTTTTGAAGCACTTCTACAGCAACAATATTTACGGCAAGCTTTATACACGCATTCGAAGTGCCAGCAATTTGCCAAAAGGATGTCCCATCCAGGGCGTAAGTACTAAATTTAAATATATATATCATATATATATGCGTATACTCGATTTATGTTTGTAGGACAAACTGTATGAGATACGCAACTATTCACTCCTTACAGACGAGTATCCCCCGGCATTGCCCGCGCTTACATATCAAATCGGATTGAAAATATTGATAGCTGATAATGCCGTTGCTGGTGATATATTTATTGAGGTTGCTGTAATCTATTAGGCTTCTAGCTTATACAGTGACTTAACTATGCTGTAATTTGAATTATCGAATGCATATAAAGTCTAAACAGCGAACAAAATCCATTCTAACAACAATATTGCTAAGCTTGATTCAATAATTTATCGTTTGGAATGGAAAATCTCAAAAATTAGGAGTTTCACCATGATCTACAAAAGTCAGTCAAGAATTTATTCTTCAAAATGAGAATAAACAATATTATTATATGTTTGAGTCTTTTAATAAAATATGTTTCTGCCAAATGGTTAATTTGCATCATAGATTGTTAAAAATTAATGTGAATTAAATTATGTGATTATATCGATTCAACTACGACTATATTTGTGGCCTAAGTATTCTGGTGCTCTATTCACATTTGATCCGTTCTTGAATCCAGAATATAAGCTGAAATATTTTCAATTTATGAGCAATTCTTGAATGGAATATGGTCATTGATTTTGTTCAGTGTCTAAGGCCACTTAAATGTGGGTTTAAAAAGCGGCAATAAGCCTTGCCTAGAAGCACCTACTATAACATGGGTTAATATACACTCTCTGCGCTTACCCATGCACACGCCCAGTCCGCTGCTAATGGGCAGTTTGGTGACACACTGCAGGGGTGGCTCACATTGGCCGGAAAAGCCGCCGGGTCCTCCGCAGGATTCGCCCAATGTTTTGGCGCAAATGCGACAGCATCTGAGCATTTGAATGAAATTAGAGCGCATATGAATGCGAATCGCAGCACATAAAATTGATGATATATACGGGTTGGGTTATCGTCTGGTTATGTAACTTACTGGCACGGATCCCAGAGCATGAGGCCCTTGCCTGGGCAGTCCAGGGCGCGTATGACATCGCACTCCTTCGGATTGCAGTAGCATTTGAGGCCGTTGACAACGTTGTTGCTGCCAGCTGCTGCTATTATCAGCAGCAGATAGCAGCACAAATAGATGAGATAGATCCGTACGTTTAAACGACCAAAATAACTTCCGTTTCGTCGCATCCTAGGCGGAAGTTTCGCTTTGTTGCTGCTCCTCTGTTTGACTGACGTTCCGCCTGCTGTTGTTGCTGTTGCTCCTGCTGCTGCTGCTGCTGTTGATGTTACTCTTGCTATTGCTGTTGCTGTTGCTGTTGTTGTCCTACGCTTTGTTGTCATCGTCCTTGTGCGTACGAATATATTCATGCCGTTGGCTTTGGTTACGCCCACAGCACAACCTCCACCTCCACCTCCACCTCTTGCTCCTGCTCCACCTCCTGTTTGTGCTCCTCCTGCTGCTGCTGCTGCTCCACCATCCATTTGTGCTCTTCCGCCCATTTATAGGCAATTTTTATTGTGTTGCTGGGTCCGTTCGCTCTGTTTGGTTGCTCGCCCAGCAATTTGCATGTTGACTGCAAACCAAAGCGTTGTTAAATGATTAAAATGCCATAAACTATGCCACGCCCAGTGGCCGTGGCTTTAATGGTGGGGCTTTTATATAACAGTCGCATGAATTTCGGCAAACGACATTCAGCCTAATTTTACCGCATTACGGCTACCAGCATACTTTCTGGCGGAAGGGGCAAACAACACACAAACTGTTTCACTTGCTGCTTCTCCTTTTTCATAGCATACTTTTGCGCTGCATATTAAAATACCTGCATTCCATATTCATGAAATTTCTTGCTCTGCCATTTTAGCAAGTTTATTGTTTACACTAATGGTAACTGCTACATGCATACATATTAAATAAACATGCACTAGCTTCTTTTGTCTAACTTCAATAATAACTGCTGCTCACAGCAGCTCTATTTGAAATTAATAATGAAGAGGCATTGTTTAAAGTCATGTTTTTACATTTACAATATGTATGTTTCTTTGCAAATCTAAACGTCTTGTATCCCTATTGTACAATGCTTGAAAAAAAAAACAATTATAGAATTTACCATCATAGCATTCCTCACAGTACAATTATTATTTGCTGCAAATCAAAACATTTCTTCGTAGCATTATTATTTTTTTTTATACTATTTCAGTTATGTGTAAATAGTAAAACACTATCAATCTTATTTATAAAATAATTAAAGACTTAAATTCATTGCGAGCTTAGAATTGATTATCATGGATCAGTTACAGCTCTGTTCGAATTATTCAAATTATTCGCATTTAAATCATACTTTTAAATTTATAAATATTTTATTTACGTTTTTGCAATGAATTCTTCTCATCACATGTGCTCGTTTTACGCACAAATTGTTTGTATTTGTATATGCATTTTTGTTCATTTAATATGTTGTCATCTTTTCAATTGCATTTCGAAATCAATTACCCAAAATGTCATATAGAAATGTTCATCAGATTCAAGCAGTAAATTGCAATTTTTGCGGAATTTAATTAATTCCATTCGAATAAATTACGGAAATTTCATTTAATTTGCGCATGAAAAATATTGTGGCATTGTTGTGGAAGCGGATGTATGCAAACACACACACACGCACACACACAAACACAGGTACACACGCACAACCACCCTAAGCCAAACAAAAATACAAACTTTTTGTTATGAAAAAATTAACTCACAATTGAAGCTGCAAAACTTTTGCAGTTACAATTGTTTTTTTTGCTCATATTTTATATTACAAACAGCAGTTTAGCTGTAATAATATGTAAGGCAACTTATCTTTGAGAGCAGCAAGAAACTTTTGGGTCTTATTTTTTTTATGTGCGCCACAAAGTATGCAATGCGAAAAGTTGTAGCAATTGAAGTGAAACAGTATGCGAGAATGCTTGCTTCATGCTAAACCTAATTTGTATTTAACAATTCAAAGATACTTGAGGCCGTTTCAGGGACAGTCGACATTTGTGTGGCTTAAAGGGTGATGAGAAGGTGGCAGCAACCGAATCGAATGGCGATTTGCTCTTTGTTTTCCATGGTTTATGTACTAAGCGCATACTACTATATATACCGATGTTTATTTGTATATAGTGTATTTGTAGAGAGCAAAGCACTTGTGTATTTGTATTGCCCTTTACCGCACCAACACACACACACACACACACACACACACACACTCGAAATGTTGTCCCATTTATTTTTGTTGCTCTGCTTGTTGTTATTGTTGTTGGTTTTGGTTTTCTTTTTTTTTTGTTATTTGTTGTCCTTCACTCCTTTGTCAAGCACTTTTCGATTTGGCATTCAATTTTTGATGGGAACTTTTCAAGTGAGTCTTGTTTGCTTGTTGTTTTATTTATTTTTTACAAAACTACACAAAATGAACGTCAAGTATATCGGTTAGCCACTCATCAAATCACACACACACACACTCGATACACACACACACACACACACACACACACACACACACACCTTGCCAGGACCTAAGGACGCGTTGTACTAGGTTTGTTGGCTTCTATGTTTTGGGTATTTCAAAGCCGCTCAACGTCCTTTTCGACGATGTTGATGATGTGGATGATGATAATGACGACACCGCTGTTTCGCTTATGAATTTTTCATGCGCTTTTGTCTGCCGCACGCGGCCATTTGTGGCAGTCGACTGACTAACTAAACGCAACCGAACCGAACACCTTTTGGCAGTTGCTCCTGCTGACAAGGGATATTTGCGTTGCTGATAAAAAACCCAATGAAAAGAAATACAACACTCGCAAATTTCCCACTATATATTTATAATACGTGCGACGCTCTGAGCGTCGGCGCAGTGGCAGGATCTCAGTTTTAGGTAGGGACATTTTGCGGTTTTGAGCGGGAATGGGATGGCGGAGGGGCGCTAGAATTATCAGACGGAGCAACGGATGCAAAGCATTTGCCTCGAAATATAAGTCATTCGGTTATTGTAATTACAATGGCATAAAGGGCAGGAAGACGCCGCTTAAGGCACATCACAACACATCACACACACACACACACATACACACATATATATGCACAAATTTTATATCTTCATCTTTTATAGAGCCTAGAGCCGCCGCTGAGTGAGCTAATGGGCAATTACGAGTGTAAAATCTCATGCTTTATAAACTTTGACGCCGTGTCAGCTGCTAATAAGCATGCCCAATGCCATAAAAGCCGCTCGGACAGGCCGCCAAGACACAGGAGGACGCAGGACGCAGGACTCACGACTTAGGACTGAGCACATTCAATTTCTGATGGGGGACTGGGCGCTTAAGCGCTGCCCACATACCACAGAGCGAACAGAACAGAACTTGCAACTTTTCCAATTAGCGGAAAAAGAAAATAACAAATAGAAGAAGCAGCAGCAGCAGCAAAACAGACGTTCGAGCCATCTCGAGTCCAAGTTGTCATTGGGCTTTGGCTTTGGCTTTGGTTGCCTCGTCGCGTTTTTGGTCTTTGGGGGCTTCTTGGCCACAGCAAATGTTGCGTAAAACAACTTGCCGATGCGGGCTGCTGCTTTCGACTCTTCACACCGTAATACTTACCATCCCCAACCCCAGAATATTGTTGCCCCTTTTTCGCAATTGAACAAAAGAGCAATCGGGAATTATGAGTGGAGCAAACTTTTTAACAGCAATAACAACGACCCCAGCGAAAATGCCAAATAAAAATATAGATAGACACACACACACACACACACACACACACGCGCACATAAACTGCATCTGTAGTAGTTGGTGAAACTTGCGCTCAAGTTGAGCACAAATTGATAGAGTGCAAAATAATGTGCAACAATATTCGCTGAGGGGGGGGTTTAAAAAGGGGGGTAAATGTAAATCTCTTTTGTGTGTGTGCATTTCAACTTACATAAATCTACGATTATTTATTAATACTTTATTCCGTACAGTCGCTGGCGGGCAAAAACTTTTGCCTCGAGTCCTCTCGATTCTTGTTTCTTTTTACACACAATTCTTCATTGGTTTTTACAACTTTTTGATGACAGTTTTATTGGCCAATTTTTCCCCTGTAAAAAGACGCACTTTTCTTTCCAGCTGGCAGCTGAGAATATTACACAATTATAGTCTATTGCTCATAGACTTTAAGTGGCTTGATTAAAAAGAAGCACTTGCCAAATTAAACATAAATATACATGCATATTTTTAATGCTTTTAAAGTTGTTTGTCCGCATGGGTTTTTTTGTTCTGTGGTTGAAAAATAATTAAAATGCACATCACATTTATGTGCATTTGAGATAACTGTTTGCATTGTTTCAACTTGTCAGTTTTTTGTTGATTAATCTGCCAAATTGAGTTATCCGTTTCAGTCTTAGTCCGTGACATTTTATTTTGAATAGAGAAAGCTCGTTTTGCAAAAACTTTATTTTATATGTGGACGACGATGTGTCACAAATGTAGAAAGTGATTTAAATATGCATATGCTTTATTTTGTATACAAATATAAATATATAAATAAATATACATGTGATTTAATGGAAAAGCGTATTCAAATGTCACATGCAACATGATTCGCATTTAGTTTTAAATGAAAAACTGAACGTGGGAGCATATTATTTGCGTTTAAAACCAACATACTCTTATAATAATCACAATAATAATAATAATCTAATATTATAATCCAACATAATGTGCCTCAGCTCAAAGCCATGTTTTTCTTTGCATATTTAGCATACTTTTTATACATACTATACTTATGCCTCGAGCTTAATTACAAATGTTGTAAATGTGTCCTCATTATTGCAGCGGCGAGTACAGCGAGTACTTAATGAGGTCCTTTTGAATTTGTACACCACCACTCCAGACGGCAACGATCCTTGGCCATCCGTTTGCCAGATCGCCTTGTTTCCATTTGGCAAACATTCGCGAAGAACATTTGAATTACAAATTAAGCCAAGCATAAAGCCAAACCAATTTGCGACTGCCCACACAATTTATTTTAACAATTTTTGTTTTCAAGGGATTTGCGCTGGGCAATTTACGCAACGGCATTTCGGTTGCTCGGTGGTGCTGGGTGGTGCTGGGTGGGTCTGAGAGGTTGGCGGTTGGGGTTCTGGGAATACGCGGGCCAGCGCTTTTTTAAGGGCAAGTAATTTGCCACTCGTCCATTTTAAATTACATTAGTTAAGCGAAGGGACGACGCTGGTCAAATGCATATTTTTTCTTTCAATTACTTAAGGTTAGGATCAACTCGAAAGCGAAAAAACCACTGCCTTGCAGTGTTTTCTTAATCAAATTTACATATAAATTGCAGTCATCACAGCTTCAAGTTGATTTCGATTATTTGATGAAACTTTATGTTCAGTTTGCCATAAAGCAGCAGCAAAGATAGATCCACACAGCAAAGTCGTATCCACTGCCACATTAGCCTCCTCAGCATCCTGGTTGCCAGCTCGTATTTAGGTTGTCAAAATGTCGACTTGCTTATCTTGAAGACAAGCTAAAAACCACGAGCTAATCGCACTCGACTGTGATATACCCTGTCGAAAACTGTCCAGAAGAAGTCTTACATTTAGAACTTTTGGCATAACAAAAGATATACATCAAATAAGAATTTGATTGTGGTCTGACAACGTTTTGTATAAATTTGAAATTAGATTTGATATATTTTGTGAAGTAGTAACAGAAGTTTATTTACAAAATGATGATGTAAATGAATCTGGTATCTAGTTATATTTAAACATAAGATATATACAAACTGTAGATAATTTTAAATTTATAATTAAAGTATTTGTTACTATAATACAAATTTTGGTATAACAAAAAACGTACATCAAATAGAAATTTGCACCTTTATATATTGGATTGGGGTACCAAATTCTATATATTTTGCAGAATGAACTTAAATGTTCTAATCATGTTTTGAATGCAACAAGAAAAGTATGATATAAGAGGGTGATATCTTTTTTTTCATTAAAGTCCTATTGACAAAGGGCTTATATTCAATTAGAACTTAAGAATACAGGCAAAAAAAAATGTGTACATACAAAAAATACAAAAAACAGATGCGGATGCAAAACTAGATGCGGATGAAGACTTCCAAGTGCCAAAAATGTCTCTTCTGCTGGCTGTTACATAGATTTGCATAGCAAACCGACTTTTAGCCATTCTATGGTCACACGACACAGGACACAGGACACAGGACATCATGATGATGATGATGACGCAAGCTGGAAAATATGCAATGAATGCCGCTGCTGCTGTTGCTGCTGCTGCTGCATTTGGCTTCGCTGCCGAGGAGCGAACGAGGAATGAACGACGACGAGGACGAGGACGACGAATCGACGAACGCAACATTCCTTCGTTTGTTTTCAACGTGTCCTCGTTGCTCGTCCTCGTCATGCTCACAGCTATCGTCATCGTCCTGGAAATGAGTGAAGCTAAAGCGAACTGGCTGCCAGAGTGGCATTTAATGCACAGCCAGATGGACAGTTGGATAGTTGGATAGTTGGGTAGTTGGGTAGTTGGACGGCTATGTGGGCAGAGGGGCCACAGGATATAAAGGACGCAGTGTGTTATGGCCAGCGATAGTGCGCAACATGAGGCAAAATATTTGCTATTGGGTGTTTTGCTGCTGCTGCCGCTGCTGCTGCTGTTTCTGCACGTTTCATTGCGAGGTCCTGTAAGGGAGGCGGCGGGGGCGGGGCTGACACATGTGTGGCAATAGATGCGCGCCGGCTGCGTCCTTTTGTCAGCCCTGTCATATTTCATTTTGTCCAAGACCTAATACCTTAAATGTGGCGTTCAGCACACGGCACCGACCCGGCCACCCGACCCGACTAAACTTAAAGTCCGTCCTAATGCGTCCCGGCTGGGCTTCAGCATGCATGCAAATTCCACAACGTCTTCATGCCTGGCCACACATGTCGGCCATAGCCGCCTGCTTGTCGACTCAATGAGCAAATGAAATTTATTTCATTATAAAAGCGGCCAGAAGAGCGCCCAGACCCAGACCCAGACACCAAGACTACCACCGACCAGGCCAAACATTTGTTTTAGTCAAAAGCCGCAAGAAAATTTCATTTTGAAATATGCTTTCTGAAATAATTTCGCTCTTATGACACTGGTAGCCCGGCGATGTCGACAGCGCAAAAATTGTAATATTAATTTTGTTGTATGCGACAGGACGACGGACAGGGTAGCGGAAGGGAGTGGGTAGGGTAACGGAAGGGCATGCCCTTGATAAAAACCCACAAACCGACATTGCACAAAACAATGAGCAAGGATTCATAATGGAATTTCGTTGGGGCAAACAAAAGTCAAGACGAAACGGAAGCAACGAGACCAACACAGGACGAAAGGACCAGGACAGCTGAGCTCTAGCAACTTTATTATTGCCCATTGCCCATTGCCCATTGTGTGTGTGTGTGTGCGGGTGTGTGTGTGTGTAAAATTTGCCACACTAAATTTGTACGAAGCGAAAAGTGTCACCGGGGAATAAAGCTCATCAACGCTGATGGCCATGATTCAGCTCTTAACTAAAATTCAAGCTAAGCACACAAGAAACTCAACTCGACTAAGCCAACAAAAGGGATGGGGAAGGCGCTTGGGTTATACAGTTGTAGATAAACTACAAATGGACAGGGTATATTAAAAGTGCGCTACGAGTCAAATGAAATGAAATGAAGAAATGAAAAGCGTCTAGCTGAGCAAATCTGTTGGCATTTTCCGTTTTCCGTTCGCTCTTTCTGAAAAGGTAATCAAAATAAATGAGCGACATTTTGCTAGCTGATGAACAGGATAGGGAAATGGCGATGTGAGTGTGAATGAGAGGGGGAGCCTTGCCTAGAGAAATAACTCGTTTGGATTTTTGAACAACGAACGTTTAGGGGTTTTCCTAACGGCCAAATGACGGAAAAGGGACCCATGTACAGGAAGCAGGAAGCGAAACGATGGCAGCGATTTCCTCGTCAAATTATGACTTGTTTGTTCAGCTGTCAGATGAATTTCTCTATACTATATATATGTGTGTGTGTGTGTGCTTGTGTGTGCCTACAGAAAACCAGTAATCACTAGGAAATCGTTTGGGTTCTTCCAACAACAAACAACGACAGCAACAACTTACTATGGCCAAAATGCGGTTGAAGGGTCTTATGAACTTCTTGTGCTGCATTAAGTTATAAAAACAAAAAGGCATCGTTTAACTTTCTATAATTTATGTATACTATATACGCTATTTAGATACCTTAGAAGTTGTTGTAAATGTTTTATTTGTTCACTGATTAAAAACTAAAGTCTGGAAGGCGTTTAGACTATAGATATAAGGACTTCATTCTTAGTTTAGGCAGTACTTAATTTATTGATTGTTTTCTTTCCTTTTATTCATGCATGAATATATACAGGAATATATAAAGTATAAAAAATCATTTTTATTGAACTAATGAACTAATATTATTAACTTCAATATAGTTTAACATCTGAAACAACACAGAAACTGAAAGACCAAATATTAGGGTCCACTTTTACCATGGAAACTACACAAGTTAGGGCGCCATGAGCAGGAACTTAAACGTATTATTAAGAGCATAAGCTGCACATTCTGAAATGTCATAGTTGTGGGCGGATTCTTGAGTATTTGAGTCCCAATTTGCCTAAAGCGCATTACACAGAATAAAGCATCTCATTTAAAGCCAAACGCTTTCAGTTGCGTAGTGAAATTCCCGTTTAGGCTTTAAAACGTCCCGTCCAACAAGGACTATACCAGCAAAGCGGCATTCTTATCGGGGTTTTATGCCCGGTGACTGGAAATTCAATTTGCTATTGGTATGCAGCATCAGTCTAGCTTCTAACTACGATTTAGCAACAGTTTTAAAGCCGCCTACCAGTTTGGCAGCGTACCGCCCATAAATTACCATTTGGCAGCTACAAGCAACGCCTATCCGGCTACTCCGGCTCCGGCTCCGGCTCTGGCACCGACTACGACTACGACTCCGGCTAACCGCCCATATGGGCAACTGAGAAGCCGCATCACTTCAGGGCTTTTTTTTTGTTGGGGATATGCCGGGCATTATATGCGCACTTTGCCGCAAGTCGTTTGCTTATCAGTTTTGCTTTCGGGCGTTGTCCTTTCGGACAGCGAAAGGCGAACGGCTAAGTGAACTGGCATAATGACTGCGAGAGGATGGAGGAGACATAGGCTGCTGGGCGTTGGGGTTAGCTTGAGGTTCAGACTGGGAAGACGACACGTTCTTTGGCCCCTTATCATCGTTTATTATTTTGGCTACATATTTTATTTGGAAGTTGCAGGCGCAACAACTTTCGCTTGCCTTGGCTCGTTATTATCCTATTAGGATGTGACAGCAGCTCACAAACTTTTCATTTACACACATACACACACACACACAGACACAGACACTAAGCAGCATTGAGACACTGGCATACATACACCCACAGCACACATGTCGTATACATAACGCTTTTTATATACTTTCGTCTTCAGGACATTACAAGCTCGTTAAAGTGAAATCAATGTTGTTGTTGCTATTCATTTTGACTCTGCTTGCGCTGCTGTCGACTGCCCTCGTCCTGTCGTCCTGTCGCCGCTTTATTTGGCCATGTCTTTTTATTTCATTATGAGGATTTGGCTGCCTTTTTGCTGTTATCTGCGACAGTTTATGTCGCACCGGAGGCAACTGACCATGAAAACTGTTAAGCCAAATGCACAATGAAATCAACTATAGATATATATATGTATATATAATGGCATTTGTAGCTCCTAAGCAACTAAGAAACTGTGAATGTCTGGCAAAACTAAGTTACAACTATGCGCCATTATCAGATCATAACAGCTTAACAATAACCATAACAAAACTTGACAAAATCGTAACGAAAATTGCCAGACATTAAGCGAGTAATGTATTCGATATCATAATCATTAATATTACTATTATTGCCAAACGAATTGCTTTATAAGAGAGAAATCAACAGCAGAGAAATGAAAGCAAATAAATACAGTTGGTACTTAATTATTATTTATTTGAAAATATGCATTTAGTAAAGCAATTAGTGCGAATTGAATATTTGAAAAGTTTGCAATCACTTTGATTGGATTTCTAAGAACAAATAATTACAAACTATCTGTTTGTTATTTATGGCTAAACAAACTTTCAAATACACTTTGATAAGATTTGTGGCCCAATTTTTAAGAATTGCACATAAGATCTCTATGTAAATAAGTCGATATACGTAATTTGCATCGTTTTCATTCGGCTTAGAGTAAATATCATCTCTATTTGTGCATTATCAGATTTGTAGCTATTTTGCGCAATGACAGCAGCTGACGATTAGTCATTCTCTTGATCTTGGCAATTAGTCACCTACTACCTGAACGATCTCTGCAAAAGCACTTGGCAAATGCCAAGGAAACATTACAAAATATGCATATTCGATTGTATTTCTTGCATTTTTTACATTAATCCGCCAGCAGGGCGAGGGTGCTGTCATGATTAACATTTGCATTTCATACACGCCTTGGCCTGAAAATCGGATTGGTGGCAACGATCTTTAAATACTACACACATATGTATATCTGTATATCTACGTGTATGTGTATAATTGATCGATCGCTCGTGCAATTGGAATGGAAATGAATTGCACGTGACGAGTGCGTGTGATGCACTCACCACTCACTCCACTCACTCGCAACACACACCGAAATTCCTTAGCGGCACCATTTTTGAGTGCGGTGTGTGTGAAAATTTATGGCGTGCTCGAAAATTGTTAGCGACGCACGTTAAGAGTTTGCCAAAAAAGAATTGCCTATATGCATACGAACACACAAGCATGCCATACTTAATTATGCATGCATGTAATATGTATGTAATATTTTGGCTGTACGAAAGCTCAGCGAAAGCTCTTGTGCAAAGAGCATAGCAAATATGCAGAAGAGCACTCACCGCACGTAAAACGTGCGAGAGCACAGGTTGCCGGCTAGCCGGTTAGCCGGCTGACCACTCAAAAGAAGAGCGAAAGAGTGGGAGTGCTGGGACAAGAGTGTAAGAGCGTGAGAGCATGAGAGCGTGAGAGTTTTCAGTGCTGCGCAGCAAACCGGCTCACAGTGGTAGATCAGCTGACCAAAGAGCTTTGATATGACTAACTAAATGACTGAGTGCAGTTTTAATGATTAACGAGTTAAGTTTTCAATACTTAACAACTTGTAGCTGCTCAAAGAGTCAGCAAGCGTTTGTCGCGCTAAACGAAATATTTTTAAATGCTAAGAGCTAGACGCGCACCCACTGTGCGCTGCTCAAAATGACGATCGTGCGGCGTCGAGCGTCGAGCGTCGGCCAGCAGCGAGCTTAAAATTGTGTGTCGCAAACTTGAACGGTTTAGTGAGCGAGTGATAGCCAAAAGGGGCACGAGCACGAGACTTTCAGGCCAGTCGGTGTCAGTGTGCGTTGTGATGTGATGTGAGACACAGCAAAGATGCTAAACTAAGTAAATGTAATTTAACAATTAAAAAAGAAAAGAAAAAAACCAAAACAGACGCGTTACAGCCACCGAGACGAACGAAGCAAGCGCGTAAGCAACAGGCAAAAGCCAAAGTCAAAGCAAAAGCAAAAGCAACAACAAAAATAAAGAAAAAGCGAAGAAGTGTGAGGTGCAAAGTGAATAAACTGCAACTGAGCCCAAAGCCAAGCAGCAAGCAGCAATGTGAATGTCGTGTGGCGCAGCCAGCGAAACGTACAAAAGAAACGATATTTATGCTCTGAATAGTAGTAGTAGTATCGGAGTGGAGCAGAGCTTACAATATTTACGTGGCAGGTGTGTAGAGCGCGCATTCCCCAGATTGTGCACATAATCTATATAAGTATGAGCGTATAGTATGAGCGAGTAAATCATACACTCTATGCGGCCCCCGAAAGGGCGGCCCACCTTATAAATGGGTGGTGCTATGCACATATTATTGCCGATTATATAAGCCGCATAAGGCAGCAAATGTAGCTTTATTTTTTATTATTTTTTTTTTGTTGTTGTTGTTGTCGATTCTAGTGCGCGGGGCCTTGGCTAGTTAGAGAGACAACTGTATGCTATATAGATAAGATAGCGCATATCTAATAATATCTCACACCAAATAAAATGAGCATAGCGTCACAAACTACATAGTATGTATGTATGTATGTACAGACAGACATACATACATATGTAGTATGTATAAAAGAAATGTTCATCGCAGCTTGTTTATATTGTAGAGCTAGGGTTTCCAGTTCCGTTCCATTCCATTTCCATTTCCATGTGTGGTACGCATTATTGGTCCATTCTGTCTTTGGCCACTACTATATTTAAACATTATTCACTGGCATTTGCTAAATAATAAACAAATTATAAATAGGTAACTTAATAAATGTACAGTAAACTAGAAACTAAACAAACGCACACACAAACATGCAGAGAGACAGACAAATGAAAAACGCACACAATGCCGAAAGCTTTTTGCTCAGCGCACACACACACACACATAAGCGAGAATATGCTGCCTGTGTTGTTGTAGTTGTGCGCGTTTTTTGTTTACACAGAAATCAAGGTTAAAAGCGCAAAGCGACATGCGTAAAAGGTGGAAGCAAATAAATATATCGCTCAATAAGCGAGCAATGATCGAATAATTGTCTGTCTGTCTGTCTGTCTGTCTCTGCAGATGTTTGTGACTGTGTGAATGCGCATCTGTGTGTGTGTGTGTGTGTGTGTGTGTGTGTGTGTGTGTGTGTGTGTGTGTGTGTGTGTGTGTGTGTGTGCGTTAGTATGTGGCTGTGGCAGCATTAACCGAAAGTACCAAAAAATGAGCCATGGAAGTCTATTAAAGCGTAAAGCGTCGACTAGTGGAGAGCCGTTCATGGCTGGCAAGTAAGCGGAGCCGTGCCTGAAACCAGAGCAAACACAAAACAAACAAAATACGAAATACAACAACAACAACAACAGCAGCAGCAGCAACAAAAACAAGAAAGTAAAGCTTACGCTCAGTGGGAGCCGAAGCTTTCATACTCTTTGCTCCGCAACTCTTCTTTTTTTCACAGCATGAACTTTTATCGCCCCCAAAAAAATGTGCATTAAAGGTCGCCCCGTCTCAAGTCTAACAGAGACATACATACATATGTACATAAGTTGACATCAATTGGATGTGTCAGGCAAAGTTTAAGCGCATATTAAAATGGCGATCCCCCACGTAATCCGATTATATTAATATGATTAATTATATAAATTCAAGATTTGCATTGCCTTACTGCCAATCAACAGCAACAGCAACTGTTGCTGTTCCGGTATTGTTTTCGGCAACCCTTTGCAAATGATAAATGATATTGAGTTCGTCTGATAAGCAAATTATAACTGAATAAGCAAAGAATTGAAAAACAAAAACAACAATCCCCATTAAAACTTATGGCATTCAGTTATTTTTGCGGGTATAAGCCAAAGATAAGACAGCATCCTCAAAAGCTGGAGATCATTAGCTCGTTTTTAAATATTTATATGATTATATATTTGGAATATTTTTTAGGGTATGCATTACAAAATGGAGCATTTAATTAAATTTCATTTTTGAATTTGAGTTTGTCAAAGTATTTAACTACTTTTTTTTGAATTGAAAGTTTCATAGTTAGTTTTTTTGAATCTAGAAACTGCTCAAATTTAGATGCTAACATTGTATTGTGAAACTGTATCAACAGCAAATCAGAAGCCCAGCTAAAACCGCCTTGTAAATTTTAGCAGCTGCTCATATTTTATGCAACGCGCTGCAAACTTAAAGCGAGCACAATTATGCCTTTTAGCAAGTGTATGTGTTTAAAGGCGATCGGAGTGGCGTAGTGGACAGAGCCGCAGACCAGAGCCAAAGCATAGCCGATGAGCCGGCCAGCCACGGCAAGAGCCAGAGCCAGACCCAGTCCCAGACCCAGTCCCAGAGCCCGAGCCCGAGCCGGGCTATGTTTTGTGCGCCGCTTGCAATGCGTGGAAAAGAGATGACGAGCTTCATTTTCTGCGGTAGCTATGGCAACAAGCGAGCCACAAACCCGCCTTGCCCCCTTGCCCCCTTTCCCCCTGCCCCACCCCCCTGCATCCCGTTCATTCGCTTTTGCCACCCGCTCGCTCGTCCACCGTCCCTTTCAAGTGCTGCTGCTGCTGCTGCTGCTTTAGCTGCTGCTGCTGGCTCATCAAAAAAGCCAAAAGTTGTTGAACGTGAAATTATTGTACGCGAACACGAGTAAATACGCCAGCACACACACACACACACATTCACATATGCATAAGCATTTCTGTACACACACACACACAACTTTAGCGTTGCTGCTGTTTTGCATGTGTAGCATCTCAAGATAAATAAGAAAACAACAGCAGCAGCAACAGCAGCAGCAGCAACAGCAACAACAAAAACACAGCACGGCAAAGGCATGAAATAGATGCATCAGATTTCGCATTCAAGTGAAATTTATGGCAATCATAAAGCTCATCTTGCTTTCGAGGTAAAAACTTACTTGCAAAAGCACAAAAAACGTCAGAAGAAACAACAAAAACAAGTGGAAAAGGATTATCTTCGGCGTGCCGAAGATTTAATACTCTTTTCGAACCTTTAGACAATTTTCACTCTGCCAACTGCAGCACTTTCATTAGCTGTAAAAACTGTAAAATTTTCTATTGAAATATTAAATTTATTTCCAGTTGTATGGCAGCTATAAGATATAGTGGTCCGATCCGGCCGGTTGCGATCAATGTGATGTATGTTTGAATAATAAGTATCTGTGCAAAGTTTCATCGCGATAGCTTTGAAAACATGGGATTTATGGCCAAAACCGACTTCCAGTTGTATGGCAGCTATAAGATATAGTGGTTCGATCCGGCCGGTTCCGACCAATGTACTGTCCCTTTAAATAATAAGTCTCTGTGCAAAGTTTGATAACGATAGCTCAAAAACTGAGGGACTAGTTTGCATACATACAGACAGACAGACAGACGAACATGGCTAGATCAATTTGTTTTGTCATTCTAAGCATACTGGCAGTAACTTTTGGGGGTCTCCGACGCTTCCTTCTATGCGTTACAAACTTCAGCACAAACTGAATATACTATTTTCTTCGAAAAGAGTATACAAATTTGCCAAACTCTCGACTAGGCGGCGATGACGGTGTTGTTGCGGTCGGACGGTAGGAGTCGGGGCGAGGCAAACGAAGTCGCGAGTACTTATCGCTGTCGGCTACAAAGCCCCATTATGCTCGCAGATCGCTGATGTTGTTGTTGTTGTTGTAGTTGTTGTCGTTGTTGTTGATTTTAAGCAGACAAACATAGCGAAGCGAGTGTAGTACCGAAGCTCAAGCGCTATCAAAGTTTAGTCATCTACACAAATATGCTGAGAGAGAGTGAGAGAGTAGGAGAGTGAGAGAGGCAGGGAGACAAACACAAAGAGAGCGAAAGACAGATTACAGGCGAAAGAACAGCCCGAGGTTACACATAGACGTACATACACATAAATACTAGGTACATACATACATAAGTACACCTGGTACAAACAGTAATATTAGTTGGAAAAACGATGAGTAAATATGTACAATAGATAGTTAGATATATGAGTATTGTGCTGCCTTAGCAATTAGATAAGAAAGTTCGTAGCTGAGCAAACGGGAAGAGAAAGATTAAAGTTTGGGTAGTGGTGGAGTGAGAAGAGAGGCGGAGGCAAGCGAAGAGAAAGCTAAGCTAAGCGAATATAATATTTCCACATTCGACTACACTTTTTGTCAAATGGCTCCAAGTTTTAACATTTAAACTCGTATATCTTATGCATAAGTATATTATGAAAACTTTGCCAAAAATTGGATAATAAGTGCCATAAATTTGATTATAATACATTTTTAATTCAAACTGCAGCTCATATTTTCATCAGAATGTTCTTTTCTTCTTTTTTCTGACTTAAACTGAAGCTGTTTGTTTTTTTGGTGCATTTTATATCAAAATTCACCAAATCCACAAACATTTATTTTCATATTTTCATCAGAATGTTCTTTTCTTCTTATTTCTGAGTTGAACTGAAACTTTATATTAAATTGCACCAAATTCATAAACAATACTTTATGAATAAGCTCATTCTTCTATTCTTCTATACAAAACATGATCGAATTATGACACTACGTAGCTGTATATAGTTCACATTGTTTGCAAATTGAACTGGCTGTCATCGTACACACTCAATTGAAGTGTAAGTAAAGTCTAAACAAAGACATGATTTACACACAATGTTATCATAATGAGGTAGAATTTAGGAATCAAATGGAGCGCGCAATTCAAGTCATCAATGCTGTAAATATTTAGAGAGGTGGCCCCAAAACTGATGCAACCGATGCAATCAATTGGAATAATAAAGAACAGAACACAATAGACGCAACATGACACACACACACACACACACACACACACACACAAAAGACCTATACAACAAAAAAGAACGTATAAAAAACCAAACAATTTATTGTGGTGTGTTCTATTGAAAACGGTTTTCATTCCAGTAGGAAGTGTGCAATCGTCGTCGTTGTTGTTGATTAATTAACAATTCGATTAACTGCATGATTGATAGTCTTAAATTTGTGAAATGTTCACAGCTCGCACTGCTTAAAGTCGGAGGCTCTTAAAGGCTCTTGAGAATATGCTCTCGACTAGGTACATCAATTGCGAGAACTGCATACGTAAATCTCACAGTCGTTTTAGCATTTGATTGAATGAATATGAAAAGAAGCTACATTGCGGTCGGTCGCTTTCAGTTCCAGTTCCAGTTCCAGTTGTGAGCTTTCATAAAATACGGCACAAGGCAACGAAATTGATGTGAGCCCCAAATCTGGGGGACTGAGACTGGGACTGAGACTGAGACTCCGGGCTCTCTACCTGAACTCGTCCCATGCCGCATGTGGCACGTTTATCAGCTTTGCTGTGTTGCCTCCAAAAAACACTTTTCAGTTTCTGGCTTTTGTGGCGTGTGCTCGAGATACGAGAGTATCATCACATGAGAGTGAAATGTGCGCCCGGTTGCTGGGTTCTTGCTCGCCGGTTGCCTCCGGTCATTAAAAACTATTCGCACAAATCCAAAAAAGGTTGCTATTTTTAGCAGTGATACAACAGACTCCGTCCGCTTGTGACTTAGTAACGCTTCTCGATGTGTTTACTGCCCTGTTTTGCACTGCAATTAAATTAAAAATATATTAAACAACGCCCGGAACACTTATCTACAACGTGCCGACTATTAAATACCCTAGCTGACATATGCGAGCTTTTCTTTTTTAAAGTTGATCGGTCTAAGATTTAATTTCTTAATAGTTGAAGTAGATTGGTCTAAGATTTCATATGGTGTTCCAATTTCGTAAGACAATTTAGTGTTTCTTGAAATTTTTGGAAAATATTCGTTGCACACAAGACTTATTTAGTCAAATGTTTAATGTACTTATTTTTAAAAATTTTTTTTTAATACAATTTTTAAGTTTTTTGTTCCGATCTGGCTTATTTTAAAATATCTCTTCACAAAACACCAAAAGAAATGTCTTTTCCATGATTTATCCATATATTCTCATGGATATATATTCTAAGGATGGCAATACATAATCAATGACAAAATGAGCATACCCTTTAGGCTAGTATAACTAGTAGTATAATATACGTGTACATATATGTATGTTTGCAGTATACCTCGTGTGGCTATTAAAAGCGAATAAAACTTACGGCACAAAATGTGTTTGACAATTAATTTTTGCTTTTCTTTCTTATTTCTTTCAGATGAATCAATTGGTTTTGATTTTGCAATAAAAAGCGTTATTCACACAGCATATAAAGTTGATTCCAATATACGATTTGGAGAGCAGGCTTTTCAAGGTCATATCGATTCGGCTTCGCCCTTGAGCAGATCAAAATCAACTAGCTAGCTGCCAAAATGCTGAGCCTACAAAAGTCCAGGTGCTTGCACCATATGCTAACAATATGTCTGCTCATATTTGCTGCGAATCAGCTGGATATAGCGAGTGCAACGACACGTAAGTCTGCCAAATATTTACTTTAATTATAGGTATGCGTATGCGTATAAGTAACTCGATCTCGAACTGTGCAAACAGCATTTTTATTGCGCCTATCTGTTCATGATCTTATCAAACTGTATGAGTATGATTGTGTAGATTATAATTGTTTGCACTATGCCAAATAAGAGGCCATTGTTCAGCTCGAAGAGTCCACAGGCTGTCAGCTTAAAGATGCGTTCGTTCAACTTCAGGTGGAGTCCATACAAATGCAGCTGCAATTGATAAGCATCAAGTGATAAGCCCATGAATCACATTTATTATATATATTTATTTTAATTTTTATGTGAAATGTTGACTATTAAAAGGCAATTAACAAAAATATAAAAGAGAAAAAAAGTAAGAAGAAACAGATAAAAATGTCGAAAAATGCATTTAATCTACAAATGCATTAAAATATTGTGAAACAGAGTTCTTGATAACAGAGAACTCTGAAAGGAAGTCTACACGAGAAGTTGGGACAAGTTACAGGCAGGTCTAGAAGAAAATAAACAAGTGGGGAAGGATTATCTTCGGCGTGCCGAAGATTTTATACTCTTTTCATACCTTTAGGCAATTTTCACACTGCCAACGGTACCACCGAAATATTTAATGACGCATATCTTTGCTAATTATAACTGAATCGATTTGAAATTTTAAACATTGATGTTATAAGGATGTTCAAGTGTGCAAGGAAATTTAAGGCGATAGTTTTGAAAAGATCGGATATATGGCCAAAACCGACTTCCAGTTGTATGGCAGCCGATCCGGCTGGTTCCGACCAATGTGCTGTCGTTTTGAATAATAAGTGTCTGTGCAAAGTTGCATCGCGATAGCTCAAAAACTGAGGGACTAGTTTGCATACATACAGACAGACAGACAGACAGACAGACAGACAGACAGACAGACAGACAGACATACAGACAGACAGACAGACGGACATGGCTAGATCAGTTTGTTTTGTCATTCCAAGCATACTGGCAGTAACTTTTGGGGGTCTCCGACGCTTCCTTCTGTGCGTTACAAACTTCAGCACAAACTTAATATACTATTTTCTTCGAAAAGAGTATAAAAACTGAATATATGTCATTAAAGTATACAGATTTCATTACTGGCTAATATTAGAGGAAAGACTTGTATAAAGGAAAACTACTAGAGAAACTTAGTTCTGTCAACTTCACCAAATACAAAGTGGGATATACTGGAGAGACCACTCCAACTTACCGTTTGCCTCAGTGGTTTGCTGCATTGAGCTGGCAAGGCCAATGTACCCGATCTCAAGGTGCGAAGAGATTGCCTGAAGATGTCCCGCTGCCGATGCGAGTGGACAATGACCAATGTGAGCTGCACGAAGAGGCCAACAATGAAGATGGTTGCAGGGTAATGCCATTCCGCTGAACGGCCAAATTTGCGTAGCCACCAGTGACTGAAGGTCACAAAGTAGGTGAAGAAGCCATGGCTGACACACTCGATGGGTGCAAAGAGGACGAATGCCAGCACCTGGATGTTGTGCAGTGAGCACAGGTTGTGGCTCAGCTGCATCAGTTGTCCTTGAAGGCGCCGCAGCCTGCACAGCTCCCGAGCCAGCCAATGCTGCTGTGCATCGTGGAGGCGCCAACGATTGGGCAGACAGCCTCCGACGAGCGCCTCATGGCTATGCCGGACATCGTCGAGTAGCTGGGCCAGCAGCAGATTACAGTGCTGCGACAGGTGGCTAATCTGCATCTGGGCCAGCAGATAGAGGGCCAGGCACAGCTGCAGGCCCAGCTGGCAGCAGTAGAAGAAGACTATGCTACAGAAGTACACCGAACTGCGACGAGACATGGGATCATCGACGAGTATGGATATCGAATAGAAGGCGGAGCAAATGATGGACAACACCAGGACATATAGCGTCAAATGGTCACTTGTGTGCGGATATTGTGCGGACTCCTTCAGCGCTGGCACATGTATCAGCCGCAGCAGCTGGCGTCGACACCAGAGTAGCTGATTCACCGAGGCAATGATGCGCCGCTGCCTGGTCGTGTGCCTGAAGAGCGTGCCAAGTGTGGCGCACATGACCAGAGCGTATCGATGACAGCCCACAATGCGCAGCAGGGTATTGAGGCGCAGGAACTCCATGCGACTGAACACAATGTAGAAGGCATAGGGCGAGTAGAGCAGGACGAACAACAGCACCAGATAGCCATGCAGGCGCCAATAGTAGCTGCACTCCAGCCGTCCCAACGGGTCGCCAGTTGGCATCGAGGCAGCCGACAGACCCAACAGACGACTCAGCAGGTGAAGTGTGCGAAGTGTGGCGCTCGTTAGCAAGTGTTGCAGCCACAAGTGGCTGCTACTGCTGCTGGTGTGCTGCTGCTGCTGCTGCTGCTGGGGCAACATACTGAATGCCACAAAGTTAAACCAACTACTAACTAGCTGCAGGAGCAGCTTACTTTGCAGCTGGCTTTGCTGCTTTGTCATAATTCAATAATGATTACTCCGCCTGCTGTTGACCTTGTCTTTTCAACATGGCTATTAGCCTGATTGAATTCCATTTAAGCAAGGCGTTCACTCCGTTAGCTGAGATAAGACGGACAGGACAGGCAGGCGCGCACCCCAAACAAAAGGATTCCTTGGCATAACAAAACAGGGTGCAAAATCAGCACTAAACTCGAATTAACCCTCTTATTCACACACACATTAGACGCTGCATTAGCAAACACCTGAGAGCTAAATGAGAATTAAAGATTAATGAAGGCATAGAAACTAATATGTCTATATTAGCTTAAGGCATAATAATAGCTAATAGTTAACGTGATAAGGCATATTAGAGAAATAATCTATTTTCATGTATAGAATATAAAAATTCTGTAAAGCTATTTAGACTCCAGTTCATTTAGGCATCTAATTTTTATAATAATAATTTATAGAATTTATTTCTTTTTAAATTTATTAATTATTCCTAAAGATAAAACTGTCTATACAACTCCTATATTCCCCAAAATGCTTGTTTTCAAATTCTAATCCCATTTAAGCTCACGTTTATTCAGATATGTAATAGATAACTGAGATTCAGATCTGTTATAGATAATAGCTGCTGTCTGCAAATCTTAAAAACTTTTTAAAAAGCTGAGTAATTCCTAAGAAACGTTATTTGATTTATTGTTTGCTCACTTGAGATTGGCCTAGTCTTAAAACAAAACACGTAAAAAAGCTACACCATTTCGAGTGCTGAAAAGAGAAACAATGTATTTTTTATGATTGCATTGTATTATCCTTAAGAGCTTAAGCTAATCCCGTCGAGCTTGTTACAACTTCTGCTGATTACATGTCAATCTACAAATTCCCAGGTATTCGGGCATTAAGCTTCCTACTTTGAGCTGTCTGACAGATATGTTTTTTTTTTAAAATCGTGATTCCAATCAGTGTCAAGAGATAAACTAACAATTTAAATTCCTTCGCACAGTTCGAGTCTAGTGACTTTTGCGGCCGAATATCCTTGTACGCAATATATGCTATAAAACGTAGTTGTTGCTGTTGCTGTTGTTGTTGTTGTTGTTGTCCTCTGACGTTGTCGTTGTATTATTAAAAAAGTTTTGCGCTTTAAAGAGTTTTTCCCCCTTTGCTTTTTCATGCAACATAAAATGCAAAACACTCGAGTTGTATATGTACTTTTGCCTTTATGGCAAACTTTCAGAGCTGTTTATAAGTTTCACAGAGTGAAAAAAAAAAGGAGAAATTTACAGGAAAAAAAATTGTCCATGTAGCTGCAACTTTTTGTATGCTTTGTCCTGTTATTGCCACTCTCTCTCCGTCTCTCTCTCCCGCTCCCGCTCTCTCTCTCTCGCTCTCTATCTTGTTCTGCTTCACTCCAGTTGTACATTGGCTGTAGGCAGCCGAGTGTGCGGTTTTTATCTAGGTTATATGACTGGCTTGGTCCTGTCGCGTCTTGGTCCTTGCATCCTGCCTTGCCTTAGCTTTAGTTGCTCCTGGCTGACTGGTTAGTCTGACAGTTGCTTGGCATTGCAGTCTCGCATTTTGAAGGCTAATTCATTCACATTTTACGCTTTTTCGCTTAGCAGCCGCATTGAAATGCTTTTTTGTGACTTTGTGTATACCCTGTTTGCCATACAATGAATACAAAAAAGGGTTCTTAAAGGATACATATTTATATGCGCCGGATTAGCACTGATTGCTGCTTCTATTAAGTCTTGTTGACCTGTTTGAGGCCCAGGATCTAGCAGACTGAAAATTAACTAGGCGTATACTTGTTTAACAATTTAATTTATATTTTATTTAAAAGCCCATATTACATTTGTAAAAGGGATGTCCCTCTGCTCTACTTGCTGTAATGATTTACAGTCGCATGTTTATATATATATATATTATAGATATGCAAATGACATCATTAAATAAATAAACATATATATATTCTGCAGCAGCTGATAAATAAATAAATTCGTTCATCTGTCTTTTTGTTCGTGTGTTATGAAATTTCGTATATTTTGCAGATACCTTTTAATAAGGCAGGACATTATTCATAATTTTCTTTTTAAATAATTACATTTCTTAGGCAATAATATATCATTTTAATTTTGTAATATTTAAGTCTTATAAAGTATTGTTTAAATTTTCACTAATACCTTTTTAACCTAAACAAAAAGGAGAATTTGCCTCAGAAATTTTTATAAATAAATTGTATGGACTTACAAAAATTAATTTGACTGTAATATTTTTAAAATTAAGAATAAATTTGTCATTCCACTTATTCAAACTTTTAATTGTTATATGTTAGTAAGTTATATGAGCTTCGATTTGAATACAGCATCTCTGCTCGTCGATCATTTGCGCATACTGCACATATTTGGCTTTTTAAAAACAAAAACCAACGCTTCCTGCCCCCACCAATCCCTCTCCCATCCCCCGCACCACCCACTATTCACCCTGGCGCTACACTTCAAAGTCAAACTGTGCACTCAATACAAAATACGAGCGGCAAACAAGTGTCCCAACTGTCTAAGCTGCCCCCGCTGATAAGAGTCGACGACAGAGACCAAGAAAATAAAAAAATAAATTAGGAGAAAGAAGAAAAAAAACTTTAATTAAATAAAGTGTAAGAAGTTTGTTGAAGGCCCTTCAAAGCTGGCAGCGTGACACTGATGGTCGGGCGATTAGGGATGGGGGGCAGGCTGAGGACTCCAGACAAGCGGCTGCATGAATTTTGCTGTACATCAAACGAAGTGCAGGGGGGGCGTGGAGTGATTTTAGAGGGGGTTGGGGGGGGTCTCTTAAGTTGTGCTGGCTAACAAAAGCTCGTATTCGCCTAACGAGAGTAAATCAAGTCGATTTTTATATGAGATATTTACTTTTGTCTTGACGCCAAAAAGTTAAAGGGCAAAGTTCATTGTTGTTTACCCCCGCATGCTGAGGAAAACTTGCAAAACCAAAACGACGACGAGCGAGCAAAAAAACGTGGAATACGAAAAATGAAAACAGCAAAAAAGTAAAAAGAAATTGCCATTATATGGGCGAGTGAAAATGACAAATTAACTTGAGCTCAAAGGAAGCCGCAAAAGTTTCGCAGCTGCCAAACCCAATTGGCAAACAAAAGTGCGGCTGAGTGTAAAGGTAAATTCGAGACTTTAGTGAAAGGTTGCCAGCACTCACACAGATACGCACACACACACACACACAGATGCACACACAGATGCACACACACATAACAAGTTGTCGATTCAATTAAAGATAATGCGACATGAGGAAAGCCGCGAATTTCTTGTTAATTTATAATTACACACGCACCTTGAATTTGCAGACTTGTGTGAACCAAATTTGTAAATAGAACTGCGTAGCTTACATTTTGTATGTGTGTGTGGTTAGTTAAGGCTTAGTTAATCTAAATATATATGTATGTACATACATGTAAATATTAGCGCTAAGAAGAACTTTAGCACAATGAATACACGCTAATTTTCTTATCAAACTAGAACGTATAAATTCAACTTATATTTTCCATTCATTATACTCTTTTCGAAGAAAATAGTATATTCAGTTTGAGCTGAAGTTTGTAACGCATAGAAGGAAGCGTCGGAGACCCCCAAAAGTTACTGCCAGTATGCTTAGAATGACGAAACAAATTGATCTAGCCATGTCCGTCTGTCTGTCTGTATGTATGTCTGTCTGTCTGTCTGTCTGTATGTATGCAAACTAGTCCCTCAGTTTTTGAGCTATCGCGATGAAACTTTGCACAGATACTTATTATTCAAACATACATCACATTGATCGGAACCGGCCGGATCGGACCACTATATCTTATAGCTGCCATACAATTGGAAATAAATTTAATATCTCAGTAGAAAATTTAAATTAATATGATATCAATTTTCACAGCTAATGAAAGTGCTGCAGTTGGCAGTGTGAAAATTGTCTAAAGGTTCGAAAAGAGTATAAAATCTTCTTTATTTTTAATAAATAATAAATATGTATATCTTTTAATTATATATATATATATATATATACCATATATTTATTATTTGAAATGAAGTTTTGGCAACTGTTAATATGAAAACTTTTTCCAACACCTCCTTTTTGTTGCAGAGCTGGACTTGCCACCCATTCCGCAGCTGTGCGATCCCATTCCGTGTCCAGCGGATGCGGACATGCAGTGCCCGGAGGACAGCGCCATCCGTGAGATACGTGAGATAAATGCTGTGGAACTCTTGAGCACGAATGCGGTGGTCAACAGTGTTGGTGGTGGTGCTGGTGGTATACCATTGGCAACCACCGAGAAGACCGCATACAACAGCAGCCTGGTGCCGGACGAGCTCTTCGCCCAGTGCTGCCTGTCCAAGAAGTGTGTGTGCAAGACGTGCTACATTCCCGACTGCAACAGCACCGCTGGCGAATTTGTTGTCGAACTGCAGCCGGAGGCGATGGACACGCCCGGACAGTGTTGCGGCAAATACGAGTGCAAGCAGGAGCCCAACTGCACGGAGGCGTGGGACACTGAATATTATTGGCTGCAGAGCTGCCAGCGCTGTTATTGCAACTCGGGAGCACGCATCTGCCAGCAGACGTGCGACGAGGGCAACAATGCCATCTGCGAATCAAAGAGTCTGAACACGTTCTTCAAGGACGGCGAGAGCTGGGAGGATGGCTGCTATCAGTGCGAGTGCGTCAAGGGCGAGGAGAAGTGTGTGATACCGTTCTGTGGCCATGTCAACTGTCCCAGCGAACGCCAGGTGCATCTCAAGGGCAGCTGCTGTCCCGTCTGCTGGCCCAAAGGTGAGCCCATGCCGCACGAGAAGCCGCGCAACTATGACGATGGCTACGGCTACGAGCATGAGGAGCATTTGGAGTCTGAAACGGAAATTGCACCACTGGCCACAACTGCCTTAGCAACCACCACCACCAGCACACAGCGAGCGGCACTGATCATCAGCTCCACTGAGGCACCACAGTCTGCACCACCTTGCCAGCTGCATGATATTCCCACAGTTGTGGAGGTGGTGCATGAGAATAGTTTCCTAGCTCATCTGTATCCCGTTGTTATCGGCATTCTGGGTGTTATCATTGGCGCCATGGGCTGCTATATAAGACGCTTGCATGCCAAGCAACGTTCCTACAGGCCCGTTTCCAACTTTGACGATAAGGTCTGAGAAGTTGTCGGAAGCATAGCGAAACGATAGAAAAGATGCAAAGTTGGACAGAAGTTTTCGAGCGAAAGAAGCAAAAATGCAACAACAACAACAACGACAACAACAAAACTTTAACTAGTAACTTTTTTTCATGATTTTTACATCTTTTTTTGTTTTGGTATCTAAAAGATCTCATTTTAATTTCACCTTCACTTCCAAGCAGAAATCCGCAGACGCAAAAGCAAAAGTATTCTTATGAAATTACGCGCAAAGAAAATTTACTTTAACTAGCAAAACGAAAAACACACGTAAAACAAAAATTTTAATTAAAACACATTATGGAAAAAAAAGAAGTAGAAGTAGATGTAGACGATGAGAACATGTTGTACATACATCAATCGATGGATAGTATTAAGCGCACCAATGTTTTATTATTATTATGCACGAACTAAAATGCCAAAACATATTTCAAGAAGTTATGTATGTAGTATATGACGAACGCAACGAAACACAAGCGAAATACAAAAAGTTGGGTTAGATTGAGAGCCTAACCTTCAAATTGGGTGACCGTCTATCACAAGGAAATGAAGAAGAAGAAGACGAAGAAGAAGAAGATATCGAGACCGTTCGCCATTGTTTTTTTGTAAATTAAGTTAGCAGCTAAGCTAGAATATCTATGTGATATTTGTTAATAAGTGTATGTTATAAACAAATGCTATAAACAAAACAAACAAACAAACAAACTAAAAATAAAACTGGCGCGCTATCAAAAGTATTGCAAATGGATCAATTAAAGAATAATCAGCTGCTGATCGTTGCCGTTAATCTAGTACCATACCATTTAATTATTATCTTAAAGTCGAAATAAACAAACCGATAAGCAACGCGAATAATGCCAATATAATGACTTTTCTTATTGCATCCGCAGCCAGGCCCCGAAATTTCAACTGAATCACTTTATAGGCACTTGGGAGGGTCATTGATACGTGAAAATTACACGTATTTGCGATTTCTGTTTTCTGTTTGGCTATGAAGAAGTAAACAACCAGAAATTACATTCATCAATCAACGCAAACAATAATTAGCATCCAATGTGTGCATTCAGCATGCTAAATGCTCAAGTGTGTGTATTGTGTGTATATTTGTGTGTGTGTTCCTCACAATATGTGGGCGAAGTATTACTGCATTGTACATTGTACATATGTATATAACCAAATCGATAAATTCCAATCAGCAAAATTCGGGAAAATGTCATAATTTAATTGTTTTCATTGAAATTTCTTTCCATTTTACAAGCACATGTTTTCTTGTTCAACAAATAACTTTTGAATCTGTGATTTATCTAAGATAGTCAGTTTCTCAAGATTAAACTTGGCGTACCGAAGATTTTATACTCTTTTCGAGTCTGTGGATAGATTTCAATAGTTTATATCTTACTTATGACTTGTGCGTAGATATGCCTCAGCACATGTTTCTTTCAAAAAACGATCTAGAAAATATGCTAGACTTTATGTTTGTTGTTTATTTATTGTGAATCAATTTCGAATCATTAAGATATTCCACATTTAAGTGCTGTCTGCCAAATGGATTATCCTAGAAGTAACCTAATATACAGCTAATTAAGTGCTAATTAGGTTAGAGCTTGAAGTCCTGTGGAAACTTAAGCCGACGCATATCTAAGCTACCCTGAACAAAGTAAACGCAATTATAATTCTGGAGAAATTCATTTAGCTGTATCTGCATATCTGCCAAAGTAACAGAAACACATTCCACAGCTGACTTTTCATATACATGTAGTACCATTGTATGTATCATTGTAGTACCATCTCGAGTTTCGCACAGTCAAGACGCCTAAAGTGGGGTCAAGGCCGTTGAAAATGCTCACAGCTGCCAAAAAAGGTCCTCGACACGCAAAACGGGCAATTGGATGGCTGAGGCATAATGTGATGCCATCATATGATTTATAATATGTAATAATTTCAAAGCATTGGCATTGAGGGAGACCCGAAAAGTTGAAGTGGGCACAAAATGCCAAATATCAAATACAAAATGTACACAAAGGTGTCAGGGGAACTGTTGGCTGTGTGTGGGCGGACAGACCCTCCACACACACACACGCACAACAGCACACACACACACACACACACACAAACACTTAGACATACATCTACTAAGCACATCAGGGGCTCTTCAAGATGGAGAACCCAACAATGTCGTACATTTTGCTTAGATTGTTATCAAACACTAAAATGTCATGAATAAAACACACATATATATATGTGCTAGTATATACAAATATATAGATATATGCTTACATATATATGCATGTGTGTGTGCATTTGAGTGGCTTTCCCCCTCTGACTAGCATAGTGATTTACAAATGTCGAGACTAGGTGCCGTGTCGCTAAAACTCGACAAGAAAAGCACACCTAATAAAAATGGTGCTTTCGGATATAGTGTGTAGAGTGGTGGGTGGGGGTTGGGTGGTAAGGGGGGTAAGGGGGCAGTTGATGTTGGGGTGCTGTTGAAGGTGTTTAGATAGGCGTAAGGACCAATCGCTTCAATTTTGCTGAAAGCAAGGCAAATACTCGCATTCTTACAAAGGTTACACGTGTTACATCTAACGATTGCAGAGCCTCAAAGCGCAAACGTTTTGTAGGGATAAGCAATGGCAAACAGCTCGGGGAAATCGCTCTGGGGGCTGGGGATGGGAGGATGAGGGTATGGTGTAAGGTGGCTAAAGGCAGGCAACCAGCAACAAAGCATAACAATAACAAAAGGCATAACACAATAGACTTCAAGAGCTTGGATGACACTTTGAGTTATTTTGTTGATGCTGTAAAAACACGAGGCGAGGCCCAAAGATATGCGATGGTAGATTTATTGAGGCGCTGCAGATAGAAAGTCACACACACACACACAGCAGCAACAGAAGAAAAGAAAAGGAACAAACAACAACAACAACAAAAAAAGGTGGAAAAGCGACTGCCTAAAGCAGCGTTTGATAAGGGCAAACAGCTCCCCCTCTACAACAGAGTGTCCAGTGCTAAGCTTTGCTTTAACAAATATATATATACATATATACATACATTTATACATAAGCAAGTAAACAGCGCCAGAGTCGAGAATGATCAGCTAGAGCATACCCAACTATATGTAAATCAAATATGTGTATATTATATCTTCATAACTCAATTATTATACAATTGGTAATTTTCTGGTAAGTAATGCGTATACGTAATACAAGGACATATCTTAAAAAAAAATAGGTATTTTTGGCATCATTTTTTATGTTTTCACTTTTAATAATAAATACATATTACATATACAGAAACCCCTTTGAAATTGCTGGCTACAGGGTATAAACAGAGAAACAAACCAAGAACGAAAGGTTAGTCTCTGAATGCGTAAAACAAAAATCAAAGCTGCTGCGTAAACGACTAAGAAATACCCACACTAAAATATAAAATCATTAAATTAAGCATTTTGATTTATTAAATACACAAACCCAAAGTTGTTCAGTATTAAACACATTAAGCAAATTTATTATGTGGAAACGAATATGAAATGCTAAGATAATAATAAATATTAAGCAAACAAATGCTAATCACCCCAAACTTTACAAGGTATACCCCATTTTCTATAAGCATAGGAGAAAAAAACAAGTGTACGAGGCATTGATGCTGTGAAATGTATATCTAAAGGACTATCGTCTACGACAACAGCAAACTGTTGAAAGCCATTCAATGAAAGGAACAGAACAGAGAAGCAAGCACAAACTTTAAGGAGCAGAAAGTGAAAAAAACAGCTGCAGGAGCCATTCAAATTGTCGAACCAATCAAATTCATGTCTCAAGCTGTGAAGAAGCAAAAATACTATGCATAAAGCAAACACAGCGCAAATCAAAATGAAAATTCTTAAAGCGGCAAGCAAAAGTTGTTGAATGGCATTAAAGCTGAATTTATATTGAGGATATTATGCAGGGCTAGGATTATGTCTGTTGTCAAAGACGCAAATTATATGTGGGACGGCAATAAATCATCAAAGATGGCAATCTATTTATTGATAGCCACAAATGACTGTAGGCTATCAATATATGTAGATAGGTATATAAGTATATATATTTATGTGTATGTGTATATGCATGCAAATGAAAAGCCTCATCCATATATCAAAGGCACATTAGCCTAAATTTGAATTGGCACACACTTATAGACGCACACACACACACACACACACACACACACGCACACGCACACTCAGTTGTGCATACATATGAAGCAAACCTCAAGCACATGTCAGAATTAAATAATGTAACGCACGATTGCTGCTCCACTCTTCAGACCGCACATACATTTTACATCCTAGTAGCAATCCTGTACAGCTGGCAGCTCCCCATCCGCTGCCATCCTTGTTAGCCATATCCTGGCATTGGCTTTTATTTGAATTTGGTGCGTGCGCCTGTCACTTGTCTGTTACATTCACCATGTAAACACAACCGCAGGCAATTTCGGCAATTTGCGTCAACAGGCACCAAGACACAACAACACACAACACACAACATACAACACACAACATGGCAACCAGAAACCCCGAATAAAAAACATGTTGCAATCCTCTAGTCGTATGGTAAACGCCAAGTATATACCCTGTAATCGCGTCTGAGGTGCCTCAATACATATACATGTGATCTGAATCAAGTGTTTTTCCAAAAATGAATTAATATTCCTTATAAAAACATGTTGCAATCCTCTAGTCGTATAGTAAACGCCAAGTATATACCCTGTAATCGCGTCTGAGGTGCCTCAATACATATATATGTGATCTGAATCAAGTGTTTTTCCAAAAATCAATTTATATTCCTTATAAAAAACATGTTGCCAAGCTCTAGTTGTATAGTAAACGACAAGTAGATACCCTGTAATAGCTTCTGAGGTGCCTCAATATATATAAAAATTAATATTGAAAAATAAATACTTTTATGCACAAGAAATCATAATCTTCTCTTTTAGCTTAGGAGTAAATGACACAAATTTTGAAATAAATATTAGACGTATACGTAATATTATACATTAAATTTGCAATATTGAACTCTTCTTATATCTGAGCCTCGGCTGCTCAAGATTATATATACCTATGGGTTTTGAATATGCCTCACTTCGTCAGTTTTAAATAGGCGCACAACTTTATAGCACCCTTTTTTTTAGCACGCAACTTTATTGATATAGGGTTTAGAAATATAATATTTAGAGTAGCAGCCGTTTACGAGCTGAGAGGAAACGCAAATATAAATCGGGGCCATTGCCTAGCAGCGAGTAAGATATATATGTACATATAAGGTTCGATGTTAAGTCTTTTGCAACCAGAAACAATATTAGCTTTAGCAACAAGGTAAGTTAAAAAAGAAAAACAAATAAACGTAGATAACAAGCCCTATAAATTAAATAACTTTTGTAATTGCATGTAGATTATCAATAATATATATATATTAAAGACTATATTTTGATATTATTATCTTAATTTTTGCAGATACAAAAGATCTTATCGGCTTTACTTTTCTTTCTCTTGAAGCTAAATAATTAAGCAAACAACAGCTACTTTTATGTACAAATTTCGTGTATAATTGTTAGCTTAAGATCTAAAAATAGCTGATTAAAAAATTATGAACGCAGCGTCACAAATATTTCAATATTCGCTGCAGATAAACGAAAATATTACAAAATGCTCAGCATATACAGAACTGAAAAAAATACATACATGTGTATGAAAGAAAAATGAAATGAAAAATGCTAAAGCAACGAAAATTTGCCAAACTCAACAATGTCACACACACATAAACAAGCACACACACACACACACATACACACACACAACCAAACGATACACACGTGTAATTTGGTGTAGCAACAAAATATATATATATATAAATATTTGTGCAAGGTAAGCAGAATTTTTATATTTGTAGGTGGCCGCATCGTCGTTTTCGGATTCGGATTCGTATGCTACGTCTACCTATATATATATATACATATATATATGTAATGGATGAAAGCACAGAAGTAAAAAACCTTAAAAATTGGTGGCGTAAGCATCTGCATGCACCACTAAAATAAATCAAGAAATAACATTTACACGTTCGTTTTATGTTGTATTTGCCACGTAACAATAAAAGCAGACGTCCCCCATCCACCCACCTGATAGACAAATTTCTGCAGCAAAAGACGGGGCAAAAACGGTAAACAGGGACAATAACGGGACAACGGGCATAGGGTAGAAAGCCAAAGCCGAAAGCTGAAAGCCGAATGCCCAAAACCGTAAGCCAACCAAGACAACGCCACAAAGGAATTATTTACTACGTGATACAACACTGGAGTCATTCCACGGTATAAATGTGCTCATCCCCCCCCCCACCAAAATGGAGTCCCGCATTGGCTCTCGAGTGCAGAAGGGAGTACTATTAATACATAAAGAAAGCATTTCTCACCCATAAGCACAAAAAGGCCATCGCCACAGCAGCAACAACAACAGCAACAATAACAGCAACAACAAGAGCAACAGAGGCACGCGGCGCATTATCCAAACGACCGCGGCAGCAAACGAATCAACGTTTTCATACCCTGTAATCCAATCGACTGCTAAAGGCCTTGCCCAACTGAACTAATTAATATTTGAATCTAGTATTTTGTAGTACTTATATATTTTTAAGTATTTCTGTAATTCAATCGAGTGCTAAAGGTCTTGCCAAACTGAAGTTAGTATTTTTTATTTATAGTATTTTTTATATTTCTGCAATCAAATCGAGTGCTAAAGGCCATGCCAAACTGAACTAGTTCAAATTTTCATTTAGTATTTTTTATTTCTAGTATTTTTCATATTTTTTCAGTTATATTTACTTTTATTTTATTTATTTAGTGCTTAGCCATACTTCATTGCGAATTCGTTAGAAATCTGTAGCTTTTTACATTTATAAACAATTATTACCTCTTAACAAAACTAATAGTTTAAGCATTCAAAACAAAATAGCCAACCACATATCAGCCTTTCACACAGGATATTTTATAGTCGATCAGAGAGGGTCAGGTCTATATAAAATTTTGTTCATGTTGCTGTTACTAGACAGCTATTGTGGCCTGGCTGTCCGACTGGAAAAAGCGCAATAATAAAATTGGGGGAATTGGCTTTAAGATGGGGGCGATGCGCCACAGACTGGAAACTCTTGCCGCATCTAGTGGCAACCTAATCAGTTGCGCGCCAGCTAAGTAACTTTATTAGACTATTATTTTAAATTGCCTGGCCCCGGCCATTGGGCCATTGTTCGTGTGTATGACCGCTGTTAGTAAGCTGAGCTTTAACAGCATCTATTGTGAATGGCTATTGGCACTGTGTGCCTGTTTGTGTGTGTGTGTGTGTGTAATCGAAATAAGAAAGTTGCATTGCACTGTAATCGCCAGGTTGCTAACGATTCCACAGGTCATCGATGGGCACTAAAAGTGATTGTTCGAAAACGATTTGCCCATTTAGATTGGACTTTCCTGCTGAAGCAATAAATACGAAAGTTATCGAAGATCTATTGTGCTGCTATTTTGCATCGACTATTGTCCTTTAAGCTGGTTTATTTATGTTGGAAAATTTATTTTTAATGGCATTGGGAAGACATAGACTATAAACAGCATTTGAACATTGAAAAAGAAAATATTCAAGTAATTAATAAAACAAATAGTAAATTGAGTGATATTATTGTAGTCATTTCTTTCAGTAATCCAAAGAATGATTTAGGAATGGACTTCAGTTTATGATTCAGTTAAAGTTTTGGGAGTTGTAACTTTGAAAAGTAGTTCTTAGGAACTCTGGTAGTTTAATTGTGACTCTGGCACTAAATTAGATGTGAATGTATTTCTTCCTAAAAGAGTTATATGAGCTTTTTATTTGATTAAAGAAATCTTTGTAATAAACCAGAACATATGGTTTTTCTTACAGTCTTAAACATCGTTTTAAGTGGGGAAAGCTAGTTCATCAAATATTTGCACTGTACTAATAAAAGCTCAAAAATAAATCATTGACTTGTTAAAAATAGGTCTTCTTTCTTCCTACTCCTCTTAGCTGTCGACCGTTCAATAATGGAAACTTAAATCAATAGATTGATGTTCGTACCGTGTCCTTTTCTTCCATAATCAACTGCCACAACGCCACAAATAGAAATAGAGAAGAGAAATGATTGTCAAAAAGGGTTCTAATGGCTCCACCACCATTCAGAGCAGAGTAGACCCACAATGTAGCCCCACAACGCACACACAGAGGCCGTGTAACGGGAATCTCTGTCAACCTGATTCGGGATGGGGGGGGGGACGCTCCTTTCGTCCATTTGACGAAAGTAGAACGCTGTTCAATCCAAATCAATCGGCAGGCACTTGTCAGTTCTAATTGCCTCTAAAACCAGCAAATTGTAAAGCGTTAAGCTGCACTTCCTCTTCTCGTTTGGGTCCCATGTCCAATGTTCAAACTCAATCAAATCGTTCACGTTGCGAAAAGTTCAAACAATGAACTGCCTTCCAATGGCAGTTGGTACTGCCTGGCTGAGAGACAGACAGACAGAGAGAGATAGAGAGAGAGAGGGAGAGAGGGAGTGAGCTAAATAGACAATTTTGCACACAAATCCATTTAATCCAGAGATAAATAACATTGAGGACTTACAGCATCATCGTTGTACCCCTAACAAACGCTTGGGGGGCACTTAACGCACCCAGAAAATTCTTACGCAGCACTAGCGTAAGAATCCTAATGATTCTTTCGACTTTGCCGAGACTTTCCTGTGGCTTTGGATATCGGATGGGGCTGCCTGCCACGGCATCTTCAGTTTGGGCTCTCGTATCGATTTAGCAAGCGGGCAATAAAATCCACTGTGATTAGGTTAAAACTGTTGACTTTCAAACAGGGCTTCCTGTTTGCCCGCCTGATGTTTTGCCTTTTGTCGAAAGTGCGGCACTGAAATCAGAATGGCTGCCCGGGTCCCAAGACAACCCGACACACACACACACACACACACACACACACACAGAGCGCCATTCTCGGAACGAACCCAAGCGAACCTAACCGAACTAATGCTGAGTTGGGCGGGTTATTGAATGACTGTGCAAATCGAAGGAGATAAAAATGCCAAATACTCACAGCAGCAGCAGCTACCGACAATGTGATTCTGCGGTGACTCTTCTGTGACGCTCATTTATTTAATGGTTTTAACTTCCAATTTCGCAATTGTCAGACGTGCTGCCTGTCAGCCATTAACCGGGAATAGAAGCCAACATGGCAAACGGAAATCTTTCAATACACTTTCACACACAATGCAACGAAGCATTTATACACTCTACTAACTTAATTAACAGTTTAGTCTTTTGGGGCGTAAGTCAAGTTCAGCTCGAGAGCAGCAGCATCCACCATGATAAACGACTTGCAAAACTAAAAGACCTCCTTCTGCATAGTACTCTCATTATTTACATGCTGCTTAAGCAATTTGTAGCTGCCGCTGCTGCTGCTGCTGTTGGCAAGTGTATTAAGTGCTGATGCAGCATTTCACTGCTGCTGCTGCTGATAAAATGTGCCGGCAACTAATGAGTTTCAAATAAAAATGAAAATGGCGCACGTGTGCGGCCCTAACCTCAAAGGTGATATGCCACCCAGCGGTAAATGCCACAGTGAGCGGTTGAGTTGTGGCTGCTGTGGCATATATGTATAATGTGTGTATATTATCCCAAACGTACCTGCTGTACACTCAGAATAAAAGCGTGTCATTTGTACTTAATTTCCCATATTTTTAAACAAGATTTGCTTTTATATAGACGCTTTTTTCTATGCACTTCGCACTTCACCATCAAATGAATAAATTATTTTATTCGTCAAGAGTATAATAACTAAAATTTTAGCTTGTAAAGTGATTTTTGGTACCCTAGAAATTACCTTTGAGAATTTTAAGCTGCCATAACTTTGCCAAAACTGATCCGATTTTAAAGATATTTACTTCCCATACATCACAAAATAAATATACTATTTTCTTCGAAAAAAGTATAAAAATGTCAAAAATATATATATTTCAAATTAGTAAGGAAACATTTTGAGCTGATGACCTATAAAATATTCCAACAAAAGATATAATAGTACTTATATTTTACTGTCTTTAACCTGCTCATAGACGTATGTATGTATTAGAAAACGAATCATATTAAGTTTTTCTTTGGTATATGATTATTTTCTAAGAACCAAAAATATTTGAGTACACATATGTGAGAATTTGTTCAGTGTGCTGATTATACGGTTTTCATATGGTTGCTACTGATACGTAAATCTGCAAAAATGCTAACAAAACAAATGGACACATGACATACTATAGTAAAGTTTACAAATGCAAATCAGATGCTAAACAAACTCGACGCCAGCAACAAATATGTCATAGCGGGACACAAATATGCACTCAGCAAGTGTGAGAGAGAGAGAGAGAGAGCGGGAGAGAGAGAGGACGAGATGTGGTGGGAGTGGGGTAGATAGAAAGAGAGCGCTATACATTTATGAGCTCTGGCCTGTTTGTCGTTGACTTTTTCAAAAGAATTGTATAATATTTTTGAACTAAATGTGTGTCTGCATGCAAAATAAGAACACACACACACACACACACACACACATTCACAACATAACATAACAGCACACGCACACACACACACACACACGCTGACACATGTATCTACAAGCTGTAGCTCAAACACAGGAAATGTAATTTGCATAAGAATAACATACACACACACAAACACACACACACACACACACACAGACACACCCTTCCATGCACACACATGGTTCTAGATAGAGGAGACAGCAACGCCAGACTGGGGCATATGGCACACATATTGAAGTATGGCAAAAAGGACCAGCCAACAAAAGCAACAAAGCAGCAAAGGCAGCAGCAAAGGCAGCAGCAGCAGCAACTGGGTGACGGTCTGCCCCCGACTGAGGGGCTGGCCTGAAGTGTCCTTTAACGAGATTTGCATCTCATCATAATAATGTAAATGACATATAGCTTGGCAGGGTTGACGGAGGGGGAGAGGTGGGGGCGGGGGAGGGGGCAACATTTTGGCGAGTGGTCGTTACATGGATTTAACATAACTAGCAAAGGGGTTTATTCAAGTGTCGGGGCGTGGTTGTAGCATATATTTTGGATTACATGCAGCAAATGTGATGTACTTACTAATAATTTAGTGCTACAAATTAGCCGGAGGGCAATATGATTTACGATGTACGATGCAACAGCCTGAACAAGTATATACATAAGTCAGCGTTCAGTTAAGCAATTGATTAAGCAGTTAACAGCAATGTTACACGGACTTAGCTAAGTTGGCTGCGCTTGCAGCAAATTACTGTTAATCAATAGAATTTCTATTTGAAATATTGCAATAAATAACTAAACTGCAGCTGCAGCTGAGCAATTGGCATTTTAAGCTAATAGACTCTCAATTGTTTAATTGTTTTTTTGTATTCTATGCAGTTAACAGCAGCAGGGGCAAACAATATGAGATTAAGCTAAGTTGGCTACGGTTGCAGCAAATGTTTAATGATTTATGTGAGTTACATTTCAATTAGACTGTTGTATTATTGAAATTCGATTTCAAATGCTGCCATAAATAACTAAACTGCAGTTGGGCAGAATTAATTTCGCTCATTTATTAATCCCCTTTCCCATTTGTGATCTGCGATGGGCAGCACTGTTGTGCTATGTTAGTTGCGGCTTCAATTTGAGTGGCATGTTATGCGTTTGAGCTTCCATTTAAAGTGTTGCAATGCATAAGTTAGTTGCACCTGCTGTGCAATCGCTTAATCCCCGATTTGTTGTTGGTAATTTTAAAGCTCAGCGCAAGTATTGATGGCTGTTTGCCCGTAGTTTGTTTCATCAGTCAGTCACGCAACAATGGCTCGCACAGACTTAACTCCTTTGCCATCGCCGTTTGTGCCTCCGGCCACACCTTCAGTTGAGAAGCAATTTATTTTGCAACACTTTCGCTGAAGCAAAAGTTCGTGCGGCAGGAGCTGTTGGCAATATAGTACATAGCAAGTTGAGAGAGAGAGAGAGAGAGAGAGAGAGTACGAGTATCCACGTCCAATATCGTCAACCATGCAAGCAAAAGTTTTCAAAAACTTCACAGCGCTTGAGAGTCTAACAAATTCAATTTGTCAGGCTCTCGCTCGCGCTGTGTGGCTAATCCATTTACAATTTGAAAGTAAACAAACAAACAAAATGTAACTATGTTCAGCAGCTCAGTTTGAGCTTCAATGAAAATGCGACACAAACTTTTCAACACCACTCCAGCCTCTGCTTCAACTTTGGCCATAGAGCTTCAGCTGTTCCTGATAGTTTATGCATTTGCGCGCCGACAATTGTAGGCAAAACTGTATAAATAAAATGATAATAAGCCATAAGAGAGAGAGCGAGAGAGAGAGAGAGATACCACCGGAATTTCCTTTCTATTTTATGTATATTTCAGTTTTTCTTCCCAACCCATCTGCTTCTTCTTGACTCTGTCTGTCCGTCTGTCAGTCTCCCTGTGGACCAGGAGCGCTTTTTAAGTTGTGTACTATGCGGGGTAATAGGTTTTATTCGCAATGTTAAGCTGCTGCTAATGCTGCTGCTGCTGCTGCTGCTGCTGCAAGTGCCGCAGGATGTTTGCCAGGAAATGTCCAAAAGGTAAACAAGCCCGAAATTTCAAGTGTCAACATTTGGACCGCGTCGAGCGGAACTCAAAGTTTTATATCTGCTCTTAAACAGAGCAGAAAAGCAGTCAGAGACGGTGACTGCCTTAATTATATGTCAAGTCCTAGTGAATGGGCGTGGCCAGAGTAGCCAACTAGATGCCACGAGTTGCATTATGAGGGTCATTTCAAAAGTACACTCGTACATATCTAACTGGAACTGCCCCAAGTCGAAATATCGGTAGCTAGAAAAACATTCTATAAAATTCCGTCTCTAAACTCAAAGTTTGAGATTTGATTTAAATAAGAGAACTTCAAGTGAATTTAACTTCACATGAAACTGAATACATGCAAGTCTTTCGAAAACATTCCCAAACATTGTACGCTTACGATAAGATTTAAAAGACAAATAAATATTAAATTGTTGTTTCTTGTTGACAGCACTGCACTCATAAAAAGTGCCATCAACTTTAGTACAATTAAAAAAAGCTAAAAATACAAGTGCCAGCAAGCCAAAAAATCAGCTGAAAACATTCCAAAATATAGCAAACAGATGCAAGTTCGCAAAAATCCTTTTCACTTAGCAGCTTTTTCCGTTGCTGGGCGCGAAACAATTGCTCTATTTATAGGCTATTCAAAATATGGCCGCCGGCACAAGAATGCCCAAGTGCAATTAATTAAAAAGTGCTAAAGTTTTGACAATTTAATGATGGCTAATTTTGAACGACCAGCAATGTGCATTACTTAATGAGCGGCCCTCGCTGTGCGCGGTCCGAAATGAAATGGGCAATGAAAAAGCGCGTATACGCCACGTGTTACAAAGTCAGGAGAAACTTTTTGTTGGCAGCGCGCAGTTAACCTGAAAATTAAATTCGAAAATGCGCTGCAAAAGCAAAAATAATTCCTTTGCATTCAGTGCGCCATTGTATGTGGGTAGAGGTGTGCGTGTGTGTTTGTGTGTGTGTGTGTTTTCTCCGTGTAGCGCCGACGGCGTCATTTCTTGTACAACAATTTGTGAGTTTGCTGCGCGCAGCACTCACGTAATGAGCATAAACTACAGGCACAAAAACGAAGGCGCCGCACACACACAAACACACACAGAGGAGCGTAATGCTATAGCTGAAGAGAATCGGCGCTGCCGTGCACATAATTGGTGCAAAAGTTTGAAATTATCACGGAAGCACGCCGAAACACGTACGTACATCAGCGTCAACGGACGCGAGATGGCATAATGCGAACTGGAGGCGGCAACAACCTACTCCAGATCGTCCCCTTAATCCAACAGAGCCCAGCAACCGGCCAGGGGCAACGCCCCGGACGCTATTCGGATAGGACCTTTAGGCGAAAATTTATTAGAGCGTAGGCAGTGTACCTAATCCGGACCCTAATTACTCATGGGCTTGTAGTTTGGGGGCTGCCCCGTGTAACAATTAGCAACACCAGGTTTAGTCAAAAGTTTTATACAGCGGGCTGCACACACTTAATCCGTGTCCGAGCTGAGTGCGAGCGATGGGGAGCAACGGTCAAGGGTCCGGCGCTTATCTTGGAAACGCAAAATGTTTCACTTTGAGCCGCATGGCAGTGAAAGACTTCCGCACGAGCTGGCCTCAACAATTAGGCTAATGCAGTGGGAGTTAACATTGCGACGGTGGAACAGCTTAACAGGCGGATGTAAGCAAAGCGCCAGCCATGCGAATCAATTGAGTGAAGTTGGCTGCACTCAACGCAGGCCAATCGATATGGTAAAGTTCGATAATTGCTTTGCATTTGACAGCGCTGTCAATTAGCAATTTGAAATGTGGGCAAAGTGTAACAGCTGCGGTGGCAGTAAGTGCATTATTTAATTCAACATTCGAACATTGGCAAATGAAGCGACCAAAGTTGTTTTCCCCCCACTAACTGTGCTATATACTATATAACCCTGAGCAACACACCTATTAAAATGTGTGGCCATTAAAAGTTTCTCTATGGCCAGCTCTCTTGAAAAGGGAATTTTCTGTGTTTTTTTTCAGTTGTTGTTGTTGTTGTTGTTGTTGTTTGTTTGCAATCTGGCACCTGGCGAGTGCAACTGCAAAATACGTTTGCATATGAATTTTTCAAAATGTTTTTTGCGTTGACCTCGTTTACGGGTCAGAGCAGCTATGAAAAGTTTGCCGTACAAACTAAATTGCCGTTGCAACAGAGCAGATGGCAAAAGCGAAGCGAAGCGATGCGAAGAAGAGTGCGGGAAAGAGGAGCAGAGGAGCAGATGAGCATAGCTCGCAACGGGACACGGCTTGGGTTACATAGCATATTGAAATGCGATTACAGCAGCCCTGGCGGGAGCGTCATGTTCATTAAACATGCATAAACACACACACAGGCACACACACACACACACACAAACATACATACACACACACAGCACACCAGCTGTCCCCAGGCACATGTAAACAATTTAAATTTGTAAGCGATGTGCTAATTTTAAATCAATTACACGACGTGACGGCACTTTAATGTTAAGCCCAATCCCCCCCAGTACCCCCGAATAACCCAAGCGCTGCCCCGCCCCCTGCCCGATCCGCCTTTGACAGCTGCCAGTGCTGCCCAACTAATATCGAAATCTGTGTTCAAGGCGGCAGCCATGTTGGCAACATTTGGTGTGAAAACTTTCTGTTTTACGCTGCTGGCTGGTATTACTTTTAAAGTTGAAGGCCCCAGCGTCCTTTCTATTCATTTCGACACAAAATGTACACAAAAAAAAAAATACAAAAAGCAAATACAAGTCTCGACAAAAGTTTTTTGTCAGTGGCTGCTTTGTTAGTGGTACATTTTGGTGACACACAAATTGCAGGCTGAAGCCGGGAATCAGCAGCTTCTCAACTCAATTTCAGTTTGAATCTGCCCCCCCCCCTCCTCCCTTCCAGCTCACCCGCCTCCTAAGCCTGCAATCACACCCAGCTGCAGAAAGAGAAAGCAACAGTTTCTCCTGATTTTTTTTTTTTTTTTGGTATTTGTCTTAAATAAATACGAGCGTGTGTGTTTGTGTTCTGCTTTATGGATGAAAGTTACGCCGCCAAGCAGAATAAATATATGTGCAATATACATATGTACATACATGTGTGCTTATATGTTTGTATTTACATAATTTAGTGAACTTGAAACTTACAAAGGCTTCGTACTTACTTATGTGTATGTATGTAGATTGCAATATTTACATCGAATGTTAAAGAGAGCTGTACGAAAAAGCCGTCTAACACTTCTTACCCCCACCCGCCCGAAATCAACAAAATAAGAGAGCCCCACATTATATAAATACATATATGCAAAGTAATTTATATTTGCAGGTGTGCATGTGTATGTGTATGTGTTGCTTACCGGCGCAAACATAAAAAGCTGTACTTATGTGTGTGGGTGTGAGTGGGAGTTAGAGCAGACTTACAAAGCAGCCGCACAACCACACACTCAAACGCACACGCACACGCACACACACACATGCTTATTAAAGATTTAAAGTTTTTTTGCAACGAGACAAGCAGGAAATTGATATGCACTTACCGGTAGCAGCAGCAGCAGCAGCAGCAGCAGCAGCAAACGCCAAGCAATACAAGAATAATAAAGAGGGTGCTATCTTTGAAACTCCAATATATATATAGTATTCACACGCGCACACACACACACACACACATCGAATATTGTTTCAGCAAAATTGCCTAAGGTGAAGTTTGTTTTGGCAGCTGTTGTAAATTGAAAGATAATAATCAAGTTGAAAACAAAAGATGGCGGCAAAGCGAAATGAAGAATTACGGTTAATGTAAATACATACATATCAAAGCATATTGGGAAATAGCAATGCAATACTGATCAAATTAATTTACAGCATTCAACAAGCTATTTTAACATCAGCCTCAATCTACATTACAATTATGTATGTACTTTCATTTATCAATTATTTTTAAATCATCTCTTAGATTTTGAAAAAAAAAAATGTTGCCATATCACACTAACAACACCGATGACAGCTGAACTCAATTTGGATGCTGGTATATTTGGGATTTCATGGCTGTGACTTTTCTTTGTATTTTTGTAGGTATTTTTTTATAATATTACTCTTTTCAATGGGTGGCAGCGCTTTACATAAGCGCAAGTTTTGAATTTGATGTATTGCTATAATAAGTTATTGTAGTTTGCCATATATTTTAAATAATAAGATAATACTTTGTACCAGACAACTAGACTATGCTTGTTTTAATATAATTAATATTTTTAATATAAGTTTCAGTTGCAGTTCATTTTACACTGTTGGCTTCAAATTTCACAAAATTCGAGTGCATGAAAGTCGAGTTTAGATTGAGCTTATATATATACTTTTATGAACAGTCACGCTCCTCTAACTCGAACCTCCAGCTGTCATAAACTAAGTTTGAGTTATATGGACAAAATTTTATGTTTTTACTCAAAACTCAATTGCCACTTAATTTCGAGTTTGATTTCGACTCAAGGAAATGCAACTGCATATACCACAGCCACAGCATCGAATAGATGTTAATCAGCGTCCTGCTGCTGTTATTTTCATGGGCAATGGACCAGTAGAGCGTTTCAGAACTACGTTAAAATTCTCACTGACGCTGTGATCCTCCTTGAACAGCACCACCAAATTCAGCTCGAACTCTGAAAGCATAAACAAATTAATAGAAAATTCCATAACATTTAAAATGGCATCTTACCAATTTTAAAGTTTTTAGTTAGTAGAGTGGGGCATGTAAACAAGCGCGGCAGCACCATATAAATGGGTATCTCCAGCTTGGGCATAACATTCCCATCCGCTATTTGAATGGTTTGCACCTCGGTGGCATCCTTGGAATATCCCTCGTCACAGCCGCAAGTCTCCACGCGGACCAGCTGCATTTCGATGGACCTTATGGGCGCCTCAGTGTGCTGCACCGTCAGGCTGCCGGTGATGGGCATCGTGACACAAGATTCGAGGCGATCCAGGCGACCGGTGATGAGAAAACGCGGCATTGTGACACGCTCCTTGGCATTGCTCATGCTCAGGCTGAAAGGCACGGCACGGGATGATTCCTCGCCCAAGGGCACGGGCTTATATTGCACACAGAATTGCTGCACCTTCTGCAGCGACTTCCCGAGAAAATTGCGTTTTACGTTCACATCACATTTCAGCTGATAGTTTATGCTGATGAAGACGCCGTGATAGGTCTCATAGAGTCGACGCGGCTCCTTCTTGCACACCAGCGGCCATTCAAAGTGAAACTCCGAGTTTCCGGGACTCAGTTTGCCGGGGGACGATAGCTCGAGACTGTTCTGCAGCAAATTTATGGGCTTCACCGAATTGTAGAATGCATCAAACAATCCAACAGTTTTGCTGCTCAGCTGTAAATTGACCACGCCTTCGAGTGTTAGCAGTATTCCGTCGTGTTTGGTTTCCGCCGGACACTGGAACTGCACGCAGCCCACCAGCATATCCTGAATATAATTTATAATTAGTTAAATTGCTTTTGGTTGTTTACTTACGCACATTTTCATAATACACTTTGTTCTCACGTTTAAGCTTTATTTCAAAGCTAAAGGCATTTGCGCCCATTGTGCAAATTTGCTCGGCAGCTACTATAACTTGTGACGTTGTTTGTTTACTTGCATTGTTGTAAAACTTTTAGTTGGTAAGAAGAACAGCAACAATAGTATAAGAAATACATCGATATCGAACGGTGCTCAATCGATAGTTCAGCAATCGATATGTCAGCGCTGCCAACCAGCTCTTATTATTGTTACGCGAGCGCAAGGTGCCTGAAAAAGTTGTGGCCGAGTTTTCGTAAAATAATCAAAGAAATTGGCTAAAATGTTGGCACTGCGCAACACACAAAGGCTTAGCATACGGCAAGTTAAACGCCAACTAACACAGCTTGATATCATGTCCTTATTCTTATTGTTTTTACAGAGCACTTCTGCCGGCTGCCTGCAAAAACGTGGGACTTCTCGGATACTCTAGCTCCTCAAAGTCTAAAGACGATGATGGCGCCTCTTCCTCGGACGATGAGAAGCAGACAAAGAAGCAGCGCAAACCAGCAGAAAAACCAACAGAAACCGCGGCGCAGCGCTTGAATCGTTTGCTGGCCAGCATGCAAATGCAATCGACGGATCAGCAGTTGGCAGGCACGGATTTGGCACGGCCCGGCGATGCGAATCGACGGCGCCGCGAAGCACTCAAGCAGGATGCGGCAACGAAGGATGTGATCACAGCAGCCAAGAATATAGCTAGCATGTTGGGCACCGGCGAGAGCGAGCGCAAGCAAACCGAATCCGAATTGCTGGCTAAATTATTGGGGCACAGCGTGGAAGGTGCAGCGGCTGCACCACAAGACGTTGCCCCGGGCACAACAGCAGCTCCAGCCACTCCAGAGAAGGAGCTGAATTTGAGGCAAGCTCGCATTTAGTTTTCCGGCCGCTGTTTACGTGCTAACTTTGCCTTTTCTTGCTCGTTTTCAGCGAACTGATTGTCGGAATGAAGATCGATCGTCGTCAGCAGCCACAGCAGCCGGAGCACAGCCGCGGCGAGTATGTGCGTCGCACACTGGCATCACGGCCCAAAACCAGAACCGGTGATCACCGCTCATCGCAACGGCCGCAGCGGCACATAAAACGCGAGGCGGAAACCTTCTCCGGCAGCGTCAATTTGTATGGCGGCGAACCTTTAGGTATTTTCACAAAAGGCTCTTCAAAGCTATTGGATTCACCGGATATGCTTGCCACGTGGGCCACGTTAAATGAGCGCGAATTGCAGATGCAGGCAGCCCATCCACCGACCAACTACTTTGAGCAAATGGTGCAGTGGACGTCGCAGGGCAAAGTCTGGCGTTTTCCCATTGACAACGAACAGGATATGCACGAGGAGGCGAACGTTGACTTTTCGGAGCACATCTTTCTCGAACAGCACTTGGAAGACTGGTGTCCCAACAAAGGACCCATCCGTCATTTCATGGAGCTCGTGTGCGTGGGCCTCTCCAAGAATCCCTACGTTACGGCTCAGGAGAAAAAGGAGCACATTCTGTGGTTCCGTGATTACTTTGAGGCCAAGAAGGACATACTCAAAGATCTAATAAGCAAAGACGGCAAAGATAATATTAAGAGCGTTACGGCTTAATTTTGCATGTTGTGAAATATTTGTTAAAAATATATATATTTTTTGCTTTATAAGACGATATATGCGCGTATCTGATCTGTATGTGTATATGCGTGTCGTATACATATCTAATTGTATGTATATATTTGCTCTAAATAATACTTAATTTAAGGCCAATTCGCATGCAAATGTGCTTCCAGACTGTGTGCGGAATGTGTGCCAATAAATGGATAAATGTTGTGCTTCAGAATAGCAAAATACGTTTCTCCACCGTCTTGCGGCAAATGGGACAGCCCTCGATTTGATCGCCGCACATCTGACAGGTGCCGTGTCCGCACAGGAATACCATATTCTTAATGCGATCGAAGCAAACGGGGCACATGGTCTGCAAAAGATATAAACAAATTGTATTGGTTAGCAATTGAATGGCATTTAAATAGAAGAAAAGGCTCAATTGCTACAGCTACAGTAACATTCGGTAGTGCCAATTTATAAAATAAATGTCCCATCTTTATCAACTCACTTGCTCCTTGATGTCCTGCAACTGTTGCTTCAGCTTCTGCACATCGTCCATTTGGAAATTGTTGACATTGGAGGGCGCAACCATGCCCGTCGCTGGCAAATTCGTAGCATTTGCCGCCGCTGCAGCGGCTAATAAATTATTCTGGCTATTCAACTGATTACTGCTGCCAGCGACCGGAGTGACGACCGTATTGTTCATGGCCACACTGTGACCCGAGGTGTTCACACACGGCGGCTCAACGAACTTCTCCTCGCTGACCGTTAGACAGACGGTGCCTGCTACGCTGACCTTCTCGGCGGTGCCAGTTCCACCGCAGCAGAGGTTAAAGAACATCATCTCGTCGATCTGTGTGCGACACAAGACGCACTTCCTCATCAGCGCACTGCAATGCTCACAGGCCACCATGTGGCCGCAGGGCCGAAAGAAGACGGCGGCCCGCGCATCCGAGCAGACGAGGCACTCGTCGATCTTCTCGCGAGAGGCGACCGTCTCGCGGCAAATGAGGCACTTCTTCACGCGCGGCGCGCACGTCTCACAGCAGCAAACGTGACCGCACGGCTTGAACACCGTGTCCCGTTTAGCATCCGAGCAAACGAGGCACTCGTCCAGGCTGGCGGGCTTGTTGTTGCTGCTGCTGCTGTTGTTGTTGTTGTTGTTGGTATTGCCGCCGGCATTGTTGCTATTTTTGCTGTTGCTGCTGCTGCTCGACTCCACGTGCATCGATTGCGCCATATCTGCATTGAGTCCAAAGCTACTGCTCGATGCGACAGTATTTAGTGGAATATTTGCCGTCGCCGACTGATGCATACCAGCAGCTGCAGTAGCAGTTCCAGCTGCCGCTGCGCTTTGGGCGCGAGCACGCGCATTGAGACTGGTGCCGGCCACATTACCCGGCAGCTCGGCATCATCCGTTTTCCGTTCGTTGTAGCACTTGAGCAGCGTCTTGCAGAGATTCGGATCGGGACACAGATCGAGTGGCGTTTGCATTTTGCGATTCTTGAGCGTTAGATCGGCGCCATTGGCGGCCAAAAAGCAAGCGATCGATGCGGATGCCTTCTTGTTGTTGGCATTGCGCAGACCCATCAACAGTTTGCCAAAACCCTCGACATCCTGCAGCTGCTTCAGCTGCGACAACGTATGATGACGCAGTGCCTCATGCAGTGGCGTATCGCCATCCTTATCGGCTATATTCAGATCGGCGCCATCCTGCACAAGCAGCTTTACAATCTGCACATGCTGCCGCTCCACAGCCAAATGCAGCGCCGTCTGTAGATTCACATTCTGCCTGTCCATGTTGGCCTTGCCCATGTGAACGAGCAGCTCGGCAATTTCCACATGATTGTTTAGTGCCGCCAAATGTAATGCCGTATAGCCGTCGTCCTTTTTCTCCTCCACAATCCAGGGTCGATTCGTTTTCGTCAGCAGTATCTTCATGGCGCTGGGATTGCCCTTCAGCGCTGCATGGTGGAGTGCATTAAAACCATTATTGTTGTTCAGCGTAATGTCCGCGCCAAAGTCCAACAGCAGCGACAGCATCTCATCGTGCTCCTGCAATTGTAGATTACAATTAGGATACGTTTTTAATTTATATAAATTATTGAACTCTACTTTAGATATGGCATCGTGCAGCGGCGTATCTCCCTCGGAGTCCTGCAGACTGGGATGGCAACCGAGCGTGAGCAGCGTCTTCACCACATTCAGATGCCCCTTGTTAACGGCAATGTGCAGCGATGTCTGGCGCCGCTTGTTCCGCGCATTTAGATCCGCGCCAGCTTTGGCCAGAATTTCAATGACCGCCGCCTCATCGCCAAAGGCCGCATGATGCACCGCACGATCGCCGTCTTTGTCCTCGATCTCCACATCGACGGCATGACGCAACAACACCTGTATGACCTCAATGTGTCCATTCTGGCTGGCTGCCTGCAGTGCCGTATGACCTGCGAACACACCGTTCACATTCACCTCGGGCACGGAAGCGCCGCTGGGACTGCCAGCTGCTGCGGCGGCTGCCGCACTCGATGTCGACGGCTGTGTGGCGCCAGCCAAATATTCCTCGCAACGGGACTGCAAAAGCAAAGATGTATTAGTAACCAAAAGAATACTCGAGTTGAGCTAACTTGTTTTGAAAACAAAATCCGAGCCCGTAAGACAACAGTTAAAAGCTGCCCAACTTACCGCAAATCCATTGGCAGCCGCCTTGACAAACTCCTCGGTGGCATCGCCCGAGACATTCGGCTCAAACAGTTTCTTGAGGATGGCCGACAGACGCTCACCGCTGGGTATGACGGGCGCACAGTTGCCATCGGCCGTGGCTGCAGCGCCAGCAGTTGCACCGCTGGTGGAGACCACCTTGCAAACCGCCAACGGATTGTACGTCCAGGAGGTGTTGCCCACCTCGACCTTGAGGTCATTGTCATGATACACTTGCTGAACGCGTCCAATTTTTCCCAGGGTCAATTGCATGGCATCTGCCCACTCGCCATGGCCACGCTGCAGCATCTTGATGCTCTCCACATCCGAGCAGATCTTGACAATGTCGCCCACCTGGAACTCGGGCGGCGCTGTCGTCGGTGACGAGACCTTGGTGAGAACCGCCGGATTGAAGGTCCAGCGATTGCCGGAGTTGTAGGCGACGACAATGTCGTGATCCTCATCGATGCCAACTACCATGCCCGCATTGCTGAGGCATTCGAACATGCCATCCGTCCAGCCGCCGTGGCCATGCTGCAGCGACTGCACAATCTCCAGATCCAGATCGACGGTGACTTTGTCGCCAATTTGAAAGCCATGCGGCCCCTTGCCCGGCCCATTCTCGCCCAGCAACGGCAGATGATCGCGGTACACATTGCTGCCCTTCGCATCGTTGACTACTTTGAGGTCGGCCATGCCTTCGAAGCCCACGCGATACAGGTTCTTTGATCCATTGTCCCAGATGACATAGGCCGCGGAGCGTGGAGATGCGGATGACCAGTCCTGAATCTCGTTCACCTTGCCCCGGCGTCCGACGCCGCCGTCCTGATCCTCCCACTGCCAGTCAACGCCGCGAACGACACGTGCGCCCGGAAAGATGCCACGGGCCAGAACCTTCTTGGACTTGCGACGCGGCTCGACCATCGCACGCTCCCCGCCCGGCGTGCTAATCCTGTAGAAGCGATGCCGCAAGTGATGCTTGTCCCCGTGATAGCAAATAGAGCACAGATCGTAGTTGATGCATTCGGCACACTTCCAGCGTATGCCAAAGATCGGCTGCTGGCGGCATGTGTCGCACATGGTGCCCTCGTGCTTAACACCAGTCGGGGCACTGTCTAGAATACGCAGATCGTAGGCGCCGGCACAGCGATAATTGGCAGCGGTGCCATTGTCCCAGACAACAACCACCTCCTCGGCGGACTCGAAGTTGCGCACGGTGCCCACGTGCCCCTCGCCACCATCCTGCAAGCAAAACACTTATTATTCCAGCTTTCAACTCACGCCACAAAGAGTCGCGACAAGTGAAAACTCACGCTAATCACAACGCGAAAATTATAATTAAAGCGCATTGGCCTATTGATACAATATGCTGCTCGATCTTCCGTTATGCGCAGTCTACTGACTGAACATTTAAGGGTGCAATCGGTGCGTTGCACTATCTAGTCAACGATCTCCCAATCGACCCCGAAGCCACCTCGTTCAGGTCAGTGTTAATAAATAAACAAGCAAAAATGACAAAGCACGTTGGCCTCAAGCTGCGCACATTGAATACCCTAACTTCAAACAAATAAAAAAAATTCAGAATAAGTTACATACAAAATAATCTAATTAACTAAAAGTTTAATATTTTATGTAACAAAAATTAAAGACAATATTTGGAGCCTTTTCGTGGCTTGTTTTTAATAGAAAATTCCCTAGATTTTAATCTGAATTATTATAGATGCCAACAGAGGTTCAAAACAGCCTCGGGAACAAAAATGTGTTAAGTTTTGACAAAGTTATGGGAGTTCGAAAACTTGGATAATAAAAGAACATTTTATGTGCATATAAATCCTGTGATATACTTTTGTGTATGTCTCTCTAATCCAACCAATTTAATATTTGTGACATTAGCCGGACACTGATTGTCCGGATTAACGAGATTATACTGTATAACAATTAAACACAAATAACTCAAATACATTTTTCAGCACGTCAAAGTCCAAGACAATGTGTTTATAGCCATCTCCTTGGCAGTGTATCTCTTGTTATAGAAAAGTCAGGGCCGCATTTGTTTAATTTAATTCGAGCCAATTAATAGGCAATTTCATTACAGTTGATGCGGATAGACGGCGATCGCAACGACACCCACCTGCTTATTCCACTTCCAGTCCGGTCCACGGATCACACGCGCACCAACTCCTTCCATGGAAAAGCGTCGAGCGACTGCCGCAGCTGAGTTAGCAGCAGCGCCTCCGCCGCCGTTGCTGCCACTGACCCCGTTGCCCACACCTGCAGTCACAGTACTACCTCCGCTGACTACCACACCCACAGAGGTGGCAGAAGATGAGGCACTGGCAGCGGCATTTGTCGAATCTTTTGCCGTTGTTAATGTTGCAGCACACGACATTATCGCGCGTCTATTTGGGCACACGTTGACGCGGTAGCTCCACAATTAAATTCGCTTTTTACACTTTTTCCGTGGAGCACAAAAAAAATGTCTTGCAGGCGAATTCAGTGAGCGCAAGCAGAGTTGCCACCTATTGAGTGTCACTATGCGCACACAGATATCTGCATTCCAATGCAGTAAATGCACAAGACAGTGTGAATGCTAACTTGCTTGCTTGAAATCAACAATAATAACATCAATGGCATTAATAAAAACGCACATTTGTAACATAATATGCAGACTGTGTAAAAATGTACTGAAGATCTTGTAGAAACTATGACTAAAATAGTGTACCGCTGCGCGACAGTTGCCACCTGTTATAGTTGAGCCTTGCCACCTGACTGAAGTCTGACTAGCATCTTAATTTGTGGCAATCGATATATCGATTTTACAAATAGTTATACATGAAATAGTGACTAAGCCGATTTCTAAATTTATTATGTTGCTTATGTTATTATTATATTTTAATAAATTTTGCTTACACTTTTAATTTGATTTAATTTACTGATTTTGAATTGTCTGATTTGAACGAATGTCGATAGACCAAGCAATCGTTCGTCAGTTCGATAGATATGTGTGCGTTGTTGTGTTCAATCATTCCTATCCCATAGCCCCCATGCTGCACTTGCACTTGGGTTTTCTGCTCAAAAAACAAAATTGAATTAAGCGTTAATATTAAAATGTCCAACAGCAATACGGACACTGGTGATACAACCATACTGGCCACAGCCAGTGCCAGTGTGCAGGATTACAATCCCAATTCTAACGATGGCGAGCCATTGGCGCCGCGAGAGTCGCTGGTAAATTGAATAAACGAATTGGACCCTTTTGCCTTTGTCTAATCTGTAATCTTAATGCGATAGATAACCACCGCTGTAACCTTTCTACAAAATACCAAAGTACGCCACACAACACTCATCCAAAAGCAGCAGTTTCTGCGGTCCAAAGGTCTAACTTCGACCGAAATACAGTTAGCATGCGAGCGGGCCGGCGTCTTCACTCAAGATCCAAATAATCCGAATACCGTTATCAACATTGGCTCTCAGTTAGCGGTGCAGCCGCAGCAGACAGCCTTTGGCAGGTTGCGTGAAGTGCTCCACACGACGGCCTTGTTTAGCGGTGTCGTCTATGCCATCTATTTATTCTGGCGGGTTGGTGTTAATGATATGAAAAATTTGTTGCACTTTTGCTTACTTTTCTTCACACCCCATTCACAGAAGTACATTGCTCCGTATCTGTTTGGCAAGAAGAGAAAACCAGTCGAGAAAGTGTTGGAAGACATTGACAAGAAGGTGGACGACGTTGACAAAAAGGTGGAGGCCCGCACAGATGAGCTCAATAAGGATCTTGCAGTGGTCAAGGACTTGATAACGCTGCAGCAGAAGGAGCAGAGCCAACAGATAAATCGTGAATTCAACAACTTTCGCACCGATTTGGACGCCATCAAGGGTTTGCTGCTGAATCGCAAACAATTTGCCGGCGCGGGGCAGCCCATTGCGGTGCCCTCGATACCAGCATGGCAGTTGGCTGGCTCGCCGCATCATCATCGCCACAGCAACAATAGCCAGTCGGATGATAATGAGAAGGCCGATGATGCAGGCTCCGGTTCAGGCTCATCTGAAACCGAGGTGGTGACCAAGAACAGCGACTCTAGCTTAGAGATCATGTAATTAGCATGGAAAGGCTTTAATATAGCTTATGAAGTCTGGCTATATATATATATATATATAAATTGTATATGTAAGATTTGCTGCTTTAACTGTAACCATTGTATATTGAAATGATGTCATTTAAACGGTTCGCGTTTGCGATTTAACATTTAGGGTTAGTAGTCAACGGCTATCCATATCCATAATCGCTACCAAAAGATAACACACACACACACACAAAAATGCACATACGAATATGAATATATATATAAATATATATATATATATATAATAAAAACAAGTTTGGATAATTGAAAGAAACTTTAATTATGCGATTTGTTAATCTATGCGTCCAGAGCGCCGAATTTGGTTTTTATTTTATGCGTGGGGTTTATAAAAAAGTAACGTATCGTGTGAGGAAGTGGTGGTGGGGTGGCCGGGTGTCGTGATAGTTCAGCTTAATTGATATTGTTTTTAAACTTATAATTATAATTTAATTTGTATCTAAAGTTGCCGATTCTTTTTTCTACGTTTCTATTAAATTTGCTAAATTCCCATTAAAATGTATTAGGCGTTTTCACGATGGCTTCTATTGGCAGCCCAACTGAACAATCAAGAAATGGATTAATTTGATTTTAGGCTTCCCAATAGATTTAACTGTGATAATCCCATTTAAGGTATATTATGTTCATTGTGCGGTGCGTAGTTTTTGCTTATTCTTTTGTTTATTACAAATTTGGTTCTCTGCGCGATCCGTTAATATTTGTTTCGACTACTTAAGTTAAATGTTTTATCGATTTGTACATACGATAAATTAGTTTCGCTTTAAGTTATATCCCTATATTATACGTTTATAGTCTCACAAAAGATTGTTTGGGGCTTACTCATATATTATATATAAAGTTAAGGTGCAGCACGGAATGATAAATCTAAAAAGATTGATTGATTCTCAGTGCATTTGTATATTTCGTGTGTATGTGTGTGTATGTTAGCTATGTAGTGTTTAAACTTTAAAGGTATTGAAAACAATCGATTTGTTTGTATTATCCTAATCAAGGATGAGTGGAACCCATTCTACCCATACTTTGTATGCATATATAAATCCTTTGTGGGTAGCTTGGCCCTAATTCAGGGTAAATTCCAAAGATAAACAACAGCCAGGCCGTAGTTAAGTATCAGCTATTTATAATTGGTAAGAAAACATATTTACAATTATTCAACTTTAAACTTGTAACCATTAGTTCAAATTATCGAGGGTACTCACAAAACAGAAACTTGAGACTTCCTAATAACCAACTGAAAAAACTAATTTAGGAGCTTCATTATACATTAGCTAAACAGTTATGCCAATTAGGGGACAATTACTTTTAAACTACAATTGCTACGCATTTTTAGTGCGACTCTAAACCTAGCCTTTAGCAGTCACAAGTCTTAAGTTTTGTATAGCAAGCACTGAATACCCTCGGAATATATTCAAAACTATGCCTAAAACATAAACGCTATATGAAGGAAACACAATAGTGGTACTTAGCCCCATGGTGCACTGTTAGCTTAAAGAAATTAGACAAATAGTTTACAAAACTCCCCCCCTCCCCAAATCCATACTAAACAGCCGAATTGATGACCGCCGTACTGTTAATGCTAGTTGTCTGCCCAAACGACGATGCAGCCGATGTGCTCGCTGTTGCCGTTATGCTGACAGCAGCCGCTGCAGCCGTTGTTATCCCGTCCGGATAGCCGCCCGAGGCTGGTGCCGGCGACAGCGACATTGTGGACGATGACGGCGACGAGCAATCGCTTTGCACGCTCATCGTTGGCGAGGCGGCTACCAAATTGCTGCTGCTGCTCGTATTGCTAATGGTCAGCGGGAACTGCGATGGAGTTCCAGTGGGCGTGTGCGGCGAAAGGGGCGTCAGCACGGAAGACGTTGACGATGCGGGACTACCGATACTATTGGCGCTTGATGTGATCGCTACGCTTACAGCGGCCGATGTGCTGCTACTGCTGATGCTGTTGCTATTGTTGGCTATGGTGGGCGTGGCAGGCGTTGGTATGGCAACAGCTGCAGCAGCATTCGATTGTGCTGGTGCGTTTGACGGCGGCGACTGTTGTTGCTGATTGGAATTGCTGCCGGCGGCAGCTGCTGCGGCAGCAGCACGTTCACGCTCCCGATCACGCTGCGGCCGGAAGGCTTCTCGCAGCGCCTCCACACGATTTTCGTTGGGTCCCCAGCGGGCATAGCCGGCGCTGTTCTGCAGCCAAACGACTTGAGTGCCCTGCATGCACTTGATGAGCACCTCAGATCTGTAACAGCACATTCAATAAATTACATTAAATAGCTCCGATGTAATGGCTTTTGATATCCACTCACTTTTGCAGCATATGCTGATAGCCGTGTCTGTATTCGTGCGCCATGCCCAGCACAACCATAGAACGGCGCTTGTACATGCTCTCCTCCAGCTTGGCTATGCTCTTCCACTCCGGCAGAAACACAATGAAGCTGTGTGGAAATGAACAAAAACAATATATTAGCGACTATAATGGACTAATCAACGCTTGAACCGTTTGGGAATTGTAAGTGCCTTTCCAGCTTAGATAAGATAACATACCTCAGTGGCTCCATGGAATTCGTGAGAAGTTTATCAATGTGCGATAAACAGGCATCCATTAGCTCCTCGCATTGCGGCGGATTCACTTGAAAGGAACCGGAAACGGGCTTAAAGTCCAGAAATGGTCTGCAAGCGGAAAAATAATGTTAGAATATGAGTTCCCTAGAGAATTATATTATTTATTATATGTAATCTAACCCGATTATAACTTTGGTTAGGCTTAACTGTTTAACTAACAAATAAACTTGTACTCACCCTCGGGATCCAAAGTAGGCATCCGTGTCTGCAAACGCTGAGCAGTATTGCCGAAAATAGGAATTGAATGGCGAAGCAAAGCATTCAAAGCTGACACCGAAATGCCGGTGGAGGCACTCGAAGGCGGGCACTGGCAGCGCTGCCTGGGTTAGCTCCGCCTCTTGGGACGAGTTGAGAGCATTGCCCAAAAATGTCTGATAGCGCTTGAGCAGACACCACACACGTCCAATGAACAGATCGAACTTCTTGTCGTCGAAGCAATTGTGGCGGTAGAGCTGCTCCAGTTTCTGCAGATAGGTGAGGTTGATGTACTGGGCATCCGGCTGATTGATCGTTGTGGGCGTGTACTTGATGATCATATGATCGCGATCCTGCAGATATTCGATGGCGGGCATGCGGGGCGAGGGCACCGCAAACTGTATGGGATAGCACCAGACCTTCTTCAAGTGCGGCGGCGGAGGTGGCGGCGTCGGCTCCGGTATCCCATGCTCCTTGAGCAGCTGCAGGTGGCGTTCCCGTATTTTGCGCGCGTGCTCCGCCGACAGATGATAGATTTTAATGCACAGCGTTTCCACCGAACTCTTGACCGTCTCCACCAGATGCGGCTCGCACTGGCGCTTCAGGTGCGCCAAACGATCCTGGAAGTCCTCGTAGCTGGCGCCGACGGTGCGACGCAGCCACTGAAACGTATCCTCCACATTCCATTTGACCACCTTCTTGGACTCCGCCGGCGCGGAGCGCGACTCGATGATTTGCTTGGCCGCCTCCGCGTAGCGGGGAGCTGTTTACGAGCATCGCCCGTAAACTTGGGCTTGACAATTTTAATGGGTATGTCGTTCATGATTTCGCGATACATGGAGCTGGAGATTTCGGGCAGGCAGCTGCTGGGCAGCAGCGGATCGCAGCCGGTGTCGATGACCTTGCGCTCCATGAGCCAGCGATTGAAGGAGTCGCGTGGCGCTTTGATATTCTCCCTGCGCATGCACAAATCCTCGAATGTCTTTATCAGCTTCATGCAGAAGGCGGCGCGCAGAGCTTCAATCTCCGGATGCGGCTGTGGCAATAACGTGGGCGGCCGCTCAACAATAACCGCATTGGTGCACACCTCTAGATCCCAAGGGCCGGCCAGCACAAACTTCTTCATCGGTGGTCCACCATGCTGACCCATGTGCTGTTGCTGCTGCTGCTGCTGCAGCTGTTGATGATGCGGATGCTGGTGCTGGTTCGGATGCGGGTGTATGTGCATGTCATCCGAGGGCCGTCGCTTCAAGTGATGATGCTGGTGCGGCGTCATGGGCGTTGGCCCGCCCACACCACCGCCGCCGGCATGACAAATGCCCAGCGGATCGGTGAGGGGATCAAAGGGACGCGCACCGGGCATCTCCCACAGCGATTCGCCGGTCACCTTGTTCCAGTAGTACGGCCGATTCTCGCGCTTTGACCAGAACTTGCGCCAGCCCTGGTTCACCAGCTCGGCGGTCAGCTCCTCACCGTAGCCGCCCGGTCCCAGCGTGGGTGGTCCTTGAGGCGTGTGCGCCATTGCCTCCAGCGAGGGCGGGGCATGATGAGTTTTCGTGGGCGTCGATGGCGACGAACAGCTGGCCACCGGTGAGCTACCTGCGCTCATCAGGTGTCCAGCAGCATCTCCAGTCGAGCCACTACTCGCAGCTGAAGCTACTGTTGCAGCGACTGATGCTGCTATCGTGGATGTGGGCGATGGCGTCATATTATTGGACGCACTGGCCGTCAACTGATCCCAGGCACTTTGGGCACTCGTGCTCGGCTGCATCATGGGACTTACTGTGCCGGTGGAGGCGATCACCGACGGCGGCACCTGCAGCGGTCCCAGATTGTGCATGTTGCTGTTGTTGGCTGCCATTGGAGCACTGCAAGCCAAAGACAATAATAAATAATATGAGGCATATTTAATTTAATCATTTTTCACTTCCTTAAACATTTATTTAATTAGGTAAATTATGGATTTTTTCAAAATGAAGAGAACGTATATTATTTATCATATCCTAAATATCTATCATCCTTCACTGTTTTTGTATTATTTTTTATTGTAACCCCCATTTTTGTAAAAGGTTTTGACAAGAAAAATACAAAATTATAGTGATTAATTTAAGAGCTCGAACAGGGACAAAGGTTTTGTTGATGTTGTAGTAAATAAGATTTAGTTGTTGAAAAATGAACGATTTAAAGAAAAACAAGAAGAAGAATATAAACAAACATACAAAAACACACTTCGTTCATTAATAAAATTCTTGTTTACGTTTTTGAAGCAAGAGAAAGAGGGAGCGAGCGCAACAAAAAGAAAGAGAGCGCGCGACTGAGAGGCCGCTCTCTCACGTCTGGCAAGCAGTAAAATACTTCGGTTCCAGCTTAACGGCAACTAGTCGGCAAGAAACACTCAACGAGGCAGCAACGCAAGCCGGGGAGTGCGCACCAGTGCCAAAATTGAAGGATCGTCATCAAAGTGACGCATAATTGTGTACAAAAATATATACATATATAGCAAAATGCCGTTAATACAGCGACATGCCCCCTCCCACCAATAATAACTCCCACAAGTCTACAGCTTTTGCTCTGGCTGAGAGCGGCGCGCATGTGTTTGGTGAGCGACAGAGAGCGAGAGCGTGAGAGCCGCTGCGACCAGCACGAATGAGAAATCAAAACAAATTGCAAAAGAATAGAGATTTTCTGCCTGCTTGTGTATATGTTTTGACGAGCGTGTACCTAGCGTATGCGCACCGCCTCAAATAAAAATATACAAAAATTATTTGCAGGCAACTTTGTTGCTGCATTCCACTCACAACACACACACACACTCGCACACACTAATAACGATTGCATTACTTGCCATAAACAATTGCAACGACTTCAGCAGAAAAAAAAACACTAACATTCATTGGCTTCTCTCTGGTTTCGTGTCTACGTCATGTCGAGCACACAAATAATGGCGCGCTTTTTTCATCAAAACACACAAGACACTAATTGCAGCTAAAAAGATAATTTTCATCAAATGAATAGATTTTATTTTCATTTTTTGGTGGGCGCTTCGTAACATTTTGGGCGCGCGGGCATATAATTGTGGCATTTGTCGTTAATATGCGTTTATAAACAAGATTGTGACTGCACCGAAAATTTCTCTACACTTTCTTTTCAACCACATCAATATAATCTACGCCTTGCTGCTGCTGTTTCGTATGGTCATATTTCGAACGCGTTTAAATGCCACTAAACTCACCTATTTTCAACTATTCTATTATACAAAACATGCACAACGTGTTTTCAAACATTTATAACGTATGTACGTAATTATTTGATACGATTTATTTATGTTTTATAAATAAATTCCTGAAAAACTCTTCTTCCAGTAGTACTTCACTAGCTAAGTGTGACCAGACGTTGCAATTACTGGCATAAATAGTGCTAAAGCAGCAATCGGTTGTTACAATCGAATATAAATCGAACAAGTGAGTTATAATATAAGCTACTTTAACTTGCTTGTATTATTTTGTTTTTATTATAATTGAATTCAATGTTTATGTTAGCTGCTCTCTCTGCCGCTCGCAACTATCGATAACTTGTAAGCATGTTTGACATTTGTGGTACAAATGTACCAAAAGCAGGTTCATTATACGATGAAAATGTTGATATTGAATTTAATTCTTTCTGGATGGAGTTGTGGAATGTTTAACAACAGTTTTGACATATATTTGTTACTAATTTGTTGCCTGTAATTTAAGGCAAATTTCAACACTTATATTGAGATCCGGCTTAAATCTGTTTATCAAACGCAGCAAATTTAACTTTTTCGCCTTGGAATTATTCGATTCCAATTCATACAAAGTGGACAAATTAACCAGCAAACTTTCATTCAATGACTTCTGGGAATTCAGATTAATGGCCCGCTCGTATAAGTTAATAGCATCCTTCAGCTTGCCGGCATATAGCAAGCAAACGCCCATATTGTTTAGAATCATCGTATTGCCAGAATCCAGATGGAGCGCCTTTTGGAATATCAGATAAGCCTCTGGAAAGTCGTTTTTGGCCACAGCTATAAGGCCTTTGTCCACCAAATCACGCAAATCAGCAGTCGTGTTGCTGTAATGGCAATTGTTCAATTGGTGATAACAGCTATATACGCAAATGAAAAGGACTCACATCTCACGCAGTCGCCGCGAGACAGCAAACTTTTGTTCCGCCCCGAAAATATCACCAATTTGCAGATAAATGCGACCCCAAGCCGAATAAAGTGAACGCTGCTCCTCCTTGCTGAGGGTCGAGCGGGTGAGCAGCATTCCGCCCATTATATCATCAATCATGCTGAACTTTTTCATCTGCAAGAAAAGTACATTATAAACAACAAAATCAAAAAGTTTATCTTCATAGAGAAGCCAAACAAAATAACTTGTTCAACATACCATCAAGGCGCAGTTGATAATGGACTGTAAAACGCGCTCAGCTCGTCGCTGCCAAAATTCCGATGCAGTTGGCTGCTTTAATCCATCATAATGCTCCTTAATGTCCTTGCTGATGACATGCATCTCAGAGAGGCGATCCAGCGCCAGATGCGGCTTTCCCAGATAGATGGGCAGCTCGGCTAGCAGCAGACGAAACGAAAAGCACGCTATGGAGCCGTGTTTGCCCTTGTACATCTCTGGATAGAACTCGAAGAAGACATCCGGGCCGGTCAGCTGGTCGAAGGGTTCAGCCTCTGCCTGCAGCAGCTCGTATTCGCCCATCTTGGCCAGCAATGCGAGGCGCGTGAACCACAACTGCAGCGAGTGTGGCGAATGCTTGGCCGGCTGACCACCGCGTCCATAGCCCTGACCGTAGATTGTTAGCAATCTGCCCGTGAGATTGACGGCCGCCCGAAAGCAGCCCGCATTGATCAGTGTGCGAATGCCGCGCTCATCCTGCGTTACATCCTCCACGGCCAGGATTTTGCGCTGCTGCAGTTCTGCTTCCTCCAAATGTTGAGCCACCGCAATGCTTATAGGATCGGGCTGCAAAAGTCGAGTTTCAGTTTCTTTCTCAACATGTTTATTTCGATATTTACCAAATCGTTTGCTATGTGTAGTCCCGGCATAATCAGATGTGTTGCCTGCTTGCCTGGCTCGCTTGGCACTGGCAGCTGCCACAGATTTCTCACCTCGTCGCTGACTTTTATTGGCTCGTCCGCTTCGGCCGTTTCCACATATTCGGGCGGTTGAAAGCAGCCCGTAAATGTGCTGGCCAGCATATTGTTGCTGGGTTTCTCCGCTGGGTCGTTCGATCGTGATTTGGTGTTTGTCAGCTCATCAAAAAAGCTGGGCGGATCGTTGGCGAAGTATTCGCTTAATCGACCGTTTGAGTTGTTTGTCATTCCGTGTTTAATGCGTGTATTGTTTTCTTTTTCCTTTTTGCACTTGCCAAATAATCGATAGCCGTGTCGATTGAACACAAAATCAATTTTACAAACTATCGATGTTATTTGGCAGGTACTCAGTATATTAAAGATAAGCTATTCGATAATTTATATGAATAATAGCAGCAATTTAAATTAACTTGCAAGGCTTCGGCATTTAATACAAAAAGCGTTATTTTAAAGTTAAATCTCTTAAAAGAATAATGTCTAAATGGGACCATTTGCTTGGCAAGACTAGAAATAATGTGATGTTTAATGGAAAGACTATAATGTACATAAATAAATTGAATAAAACTTGATAGACCTTTCAAATTAAAATTTTACTTTTGATTGTAATCGAACTATCGACTTCCAAATTGCACTAATCGATTTTGTTTTGCTATTATGGTGAATAAAGAAGAAGACAGCAAGCTTTGTTGTCAATAAATGTGGTTTATTTATAAAAATAGTTTCCCAACTATTTCAGCAGTTTTTGTTCAAGGATGTTGGTAGAAGGGCAACCCACCATCTATAAACCTAATTTATATGCTGTAATAAATGCAAGGCGACTCCCAGCAGCATCAATATATCCCGTTGGCAACGACATAATCGACCTACCCAATAATCACCAACATGAAAATTACGGACCTAAACGTCGACTGCCTTTTGCGAATTTTTAAATATTGTTCCGAGTGCGAGCTAGTCATCCTGTGCCAAGCGAATAACTATCTGGGTGCTGTCATCGATCAAAATATTTTCTATGCTATGACAAAGGACCTGCTGCTCTGTGGACACAGGAATAGACCGTGTGTCGAGAAGAGGTAAAAGTCATGCAAAACAGAACTCGTTTCCTTTTCACTTATCGTTTGTTGTTTCAGGAATCAAACACAATTGACATACTTTCGTCGATTACAAGTGGCGCGAAATTGGCTGAAAGGAGTTTACGTGGAAAAACATTATTACCACCATGCACAGATGTTCGCCTCCAAATTGTGCCTGGACTCTGACGCCTTATATATTACACATGCCAATTATTTACGTAAATACCGGCGGGCTGGTGCCGAGGCGCTGCAGCGTCGCTACGATGAGGAAATCAGCACACCCACCATATCGGATATATCCGATTTCGTCAAGAAGCAGGATACAATTTTCGCGGGTCGAGTCTGTGGGACATGCTTTGTAAGCGACAGCGATGGCATCACGGAACAGGCAATGCATCGTGCCCGGGAGTATCTGTATTGTGTGGACTTTGTGGACGATGTGTTTGCCAGCAGCACCGACACCTGCTGCAAGCTGTGGAAACGCTCCAAGGAGTTCGGACTAACACATTTTGATCTGTTCATGCAGCTGCAGCATTCGTTTAAGGCGATAAAACTGAGCGCTGACGGCCAGTGGCTCTATGGAGGTTTGTACACGGATACCGGACGCAGAGCCTTGCGCGCCATTCACGTAGAAAGGTAAATAGTGGGGTTTAAATTTGTATGCATTCCATTTGACACTCTTTTCCGCACAGCGGCGAGGACCTCGTTCTCAACTCCAACAGCATTTCCATTTATGACCTCAAATTAAAAGATGATCATGTTTTATTTACTGCCAACTTCGATACCACATTCCGCATGTTCGATCGACGCACTGATCGCGATGTCTCCATTTGGGAGGATCCTTTTGACTCCTCGCTGTACTGTCTGGAGTATGACGGACTCTATGGGGTGCTGTGTGGTGCCAAGCATCACGGTCGCGTTAACCTTTACGACATTCGTGTGCCTGGGAAGTATATACAATTGTACTTCCCAGGACGGACACGTCAGTCTTACAGGAGTTCGCCCGTATATAGCCTTGCCTGTGATAGTCAATACATGTTTATCGCAACGGATCACAATCTGCGAGTGTTTGACTTTACAACTAACTACGCTGTAGAAAGAGATTACAGCGATTTTCATGACATCCAAAGATAAAACAAAATTGTAATGAAAAATTGTGGTTTTTACAAAAAGTGTAAGTAGTTTGCCAAGATTATTAAAAGCGTTCTGCCTTTCATTTGTTAGTCAATGATTTTATAAATACATTAAAAGCCATTCATTCATCAAACATTGAGCTTTATTTATAAATTACAAATTGTTAACGCGATATTACTTTAAGACCGGCAATTTAATATTTGTTCTTATACACCCAGTTGATTATGATTTATGTATTTGCATATGCCTTTTTTTAATCCAATCGAAATGATTTCGATAAACAAATTGCATTTACCTGCTTATTGAAATAGTCGACAAGGTAAAATCTTACAATAATAGACCACAAAACTTATGCTAAACAAAGAAGCCTTAAAAGATCCAAACATTTGTTGCACATCATGAATGTGTAAGGTAAAAACTTATAATGTAAAAGTGCATATGCTTTAATGTATTTAACTATTTGTTTTTCATGCTGTTTATTGTATTGTGTGCAATATTTGAATTCCAACCGAGCAGCTACAGAAAGTAAGCTTCTCTTAAAATACACAAATTTCCAATGGTAATCATGTGGGTGCCACATGAAATTCATATAATTTAAGAGTTGACAAATTACAATCGCACAACTACGCGGCACTTAATGCGTTAAAGTATTAGTAATACTTTAATATTTCAATTTCTGCTTAGATTTACGGGTTTGGAAAACAATTTGAATAAGAAGTGCTAAATCCAATAGTAACAACTGAAATGTCCTGACATTTGGCATCAAGTGTGTATATATCATAACAGTTATTTCGTATGCACTGAAGCCTTAATTTTGTTGCGTTTTAACAGGCACTTTATCAATATTTTTGTTGTTTTTTTTTTACAATTTGTGCATCCGCTCCGAGTGTATACTTAATCTGAGAGAAAAATGTAATGTAAATAGCGAGAAAATGCACCCAATACATTAATTATCCTTCCTTATGTTGGCTTCGTTCTTTTCTAGATGCATTATTGTATATCATACAGTTGATTTTCGCCCGTAAGTCAACGACTATCTGGTTGTCGGATTCGTGCTATCATTTGGTTTGTCCGCTGCTTTTGGGCATTCAGTGGACGGCTCCGTTTCTGAGTGGGTTTGCGTTGTGGCTGACGCTGAGGCTGTTTCTGCATCCGGATGTGGATGATCGAGGCTCTCGCTTAGAGCAGCGGCCAGCTCGCCATTAAACTGTAGCAGGCAGCCTAGGGCGCCAAAGTAACCTTCATGCTCCAGGAATAGACCCTTCATAGTGCCATTCGACCAGAATTCCATAGCGTAGGCAAGCAATTTCATTGAAATGGGATTCACTCGCAGAAAGTTGCCCACAAAGACGACCTAACAACGCAAGCGTTAAGTTAAAGCGGCAACAGTTTGTACATTATTAACTCACCCTGTCGATCTTTTCATTAAGTGCGCACATTCGCGCTATTGATCCAATATTGTTTGTAATTGTGACGAGTGTTGCATTCGCCAGATCCTCTCTGGATACCGAACAGCGCTTATCGTTTATATGCATCTGCCCAAAGCTATTCAAAAGTTGAGATTTAAAAATTAGGCATAAAAGAGAAAAGAGTTGTAGGTACCTGGAAGCCACTAAATCACCGGGCAAACCAAACCGATTGTAGTCACCGCCGTAGATATCCTTGACCAGTTTGTCCACCTTGCGATTGTCGCCCTTCGTTGCCAACTGAATTGCCTCCTCGAATGACGTGCAGCCGGTGAGAAGGCAACACAATCCGAGGAATGTCCCACCGCCCAAGCTATACAAAACAGAAAATGAGCTCAACTTGGTCGTATTAGTATCGGATCAGATCGCTTACCTCGTGCCCGAAATGCGCTTATAGTTGTCCGGCCCGTATACAGCGAGAATAGATACACCAGAGCCCACATTCACCAATATGAAGGGGAACGGCTGCGAGAAGTTGAATGCGCGTTTTTCGCTCTTACTGCAAATGATATACGCAAGGGTTAGTTCAGGTCAAAGCATCAAGAACAATGTCCGGCTGAGACTTACACAATTTCGCGGGCATTCTCATAATAATAGCATTCCGTAATATTGTGCATATCGGCGAAGAGTATACCCTTGATAAGCGTATCCAGCTCATCGAACTTGGCCAGCTTCATATTCACTTGATCGCGAAAATCCTTTTCAAATTTAAACGCACCACCGCCGGTGGCACAAACCGTGGTCACCAGCTCCGCCATGCCCTTCTGCTTGGCCAGCGAGAGAAAATTGCCCATATCTGTGGTCTGGAACCGTATGAAATGCAGAGAGAGCCTCGTCGCTTTCTTATCTCCACATTATCCATCTAAAACGAGAAATCGTGCAGAAAATTATGATAGTTAAACTGGCATTTGTAACTGCTTTGTAACTGCTAATGGTAAACTTCTATTAAAAACAAGTGAGAACGTTGCAGTCGGGCGGAGCCGACTGCGTAATACTCTGATACCATTTTAAGAACAGCTGAAAGCAAGTGAACAGAAAATTTTTGCTGGTGTTTGGGTGACCCGAAATCGGCATTCCAAGTTTTTGGGAACGGGAGGGCATGGTCGATCTTAAGAGGGGGTGACCAGAAGTCTATCTACCAATTTTGGTGACTCTAGCTCTAAAACTGTGGAAGATATAAGCTTTCGCGATTTTTGGGGGCGGGAAGGGGCGTGGCCCTTAAAAAATTTGGCCGATCTTTAGAGGGAGTGACAAGAAGTCTATTTTACAAATTTCTTGACTCTAGCTCTAAAACTGTGGAAGATATACATTTTCGCGATTTTTGGGGGCGGGAGGGGGCGTGGCCCCAAATTTTTTTACCGATCTTTAGGGGGGCTGACAATATAAGTCTATCCTCCAATTTTGGTGACTCTAGCTCTAAAACTGTGGAAGATATAAATTTTCGCGATTTTTGGGGGCATGAGGGGGCGTGGCCCCAAAATGTTTTGCCGATCTTTAGGGGGCTGACAATAAGTCTATCCTCCAGTTTTGGTGGCCCTAGCTCTTAAACTGTGCGAGATATAGGCTTCCGTGTTTCGTGGGGGCGGGGTGGCTGGGGGGCGTTCTAGTGGGCGTGGCCGGAAAATCCAGGACGCAATCTTTTGGGCTGGTCAGCCCTAGTCTAAATTCCAAATTTGGGGACTCCAGCTTCAAAATTGCGGGAAATATACACGTGTTATCGAATTGTGCATTCATGTATATCGATTTTCGCGATTACGGGGGCGGGAGTGGGCGTGGTCGAAATTTTGTTTCTGTAATCTGTAGAGGACGTCACCAGTAATATATATTCCAAATATGGTGACTTTAGCTCTAAAACTGCGGGAGATATAAGCATTTCAAATTAATTTTGGAGGGGGGCTGGTGGGCGTAATAATGGGCGTGGCCGATTAACCTAGGATCCTAGGATCAATTTTTTTGGGAGGTCACCAGCAATATACCTACCAAATTTGATTACTCTAGCTTCAAAATTGTGGGAGTTATTCACGTTTAATCGATTTGTGATTTGAGGTGTATCGACATGTTATCGATTTGCCAGCCTCCCAGTGGGCGTGGCATAAATTTGGAATAAACTTGATCTGAAGCAGATAGCTATAATCATAACGCAAAAGATTTCAAGAGTCTATCTAATATCGTTTCGGAAATACGCGCGTTCATCCAGACAGACAGACGGACAGACGGACGGCCTGACGGACATTCGACAAAACCAATATACTATGAGTACCTTCGGTATCAGAGTATAATGACAAAATAAAAGTTTTGCAACAGCAAAATGATGGCAATAATCACTAATAAACTTAGTTTTTGCAGCTCAAAGTCTTGCAGGCAAAAGTTCAATTATCGCTTGTTCGACTTGAAGCCTGATCGAACTGAAAATGTTATTAACCAAAAATAAAACTATAAAATTACTGAAAAACCTTAATGCAATTATCAAATGTGCTTTGCATTATTTAAATTGCATAAGCGCACGTGAACATTGAAATTGTCTATTCAAAGTTGAGAGACATGAAATTTCAGTTTCCCAAAGTGCGAGCGTAATTAGCGACGTAAATATGCCGATTACCATTTAAATACAAAAAAGTCGCACAACAGGAAGTCAAAAGTCAATGAATGCTCTATGTAAACTTGTCGTCAACGCGTCGACGCGTATACGTTCCAAGTTCCGGACAGTGCTGATGACTTAGCTATTTTACGGCCAACTGTGATTAATAATGCATTTTGCAAATTTTCTGGATTAGCGTATTAACAAACAAATTCATTTGCATTGGGGTTTTCGGTGATTTTCCGATGGCGTGCAACAAATGATAGAAACATTTACAATTTAAAAGGAGGTTGACATTTAAGATATCTATAAATTAAATAATGTTCTAAATACATTCGGATTTGTCGTTCGTGCTAAAGAAGTTATCTATGTGACCCAGTTACGAGTAAGCTTAGATCTTAGCATATGAGCTTGGTATATAGGTTATCAGATTATACTAACTATCAAGCTTAAATCTTCTACCCCTTTAAGTACATTCTCGAAAGTAAATCTTTTACTTATATATTTGATAGTAACCATCGTTATATATTATGGGTATTTCCATAGAAATTTCTACATAATATATGTATATAATTCTTTCGTCTGCTTCGAATTCGAAATAACTTTGTAATATGCCTTATAACCTTTTCGATGTATTCAAGCTTTGTAAACTGATTAGAAATAATGCAAATATTTGTAAGGACAGCGTAGTTTGAAACAGTACGAAATACTATAAGCAAATTACCAATTCTCAAATAATCAGAATGCATTAGAAAAGGTTTTAAATGTAACAACTAAAATATAACGAGCTGGGACATGCAAATGTCGCCAGGTTTACGGTCATTTGACGGCGTTATAACATCTGAATTTACAGCTCGTTGGCATATTTTATTGGGTATCACAAGATCAGCACACGAATCATTCGACATGCCTGTGATCCCTGCCGGCTGGACGGGCAAAGCGTAAATCACGACCCGTGGGCATTACTTAGATAACGGGTCGGGAGATAATGATAACGCTGAAGCTAATACAAATGATTTCGGTGCGAAATCGCCATTGATTGACAATAGGCATTTGGAATGGAAAATAAAACAACAACAAAAAACCAGTGATGCCTTGCAAAACAAGTCAAGTTCGTAACACACATTTTTCGTTTATGTTTACATCAATAAGTCGTCGATGGAAAATTGTCAATTAAATAGTGCTCACCTGCAAGTGCGTGTCGCGGTGTCCGGTTTTGCCATATGCCGAGTTTCTGGTCAGATATCGTCGTATATTACGTAATATCCCTGCCTCACAGTCCTGCTCGTCGGGCGTTATATCCTTGGGCTCAAAGTACACCAGTTTTGTGAGTGTGCCGCCGATGTCCATGCCAAACCACGGCATCGCTGTAATAATTCCAAAGCACAGATCATACTTAAAGTGAGTTTAAGTCTAGTGTATTTACCTACATATACAAAGTTTACAATGATGGCATGATGCTAAATACGTATAACGTCTCTTATTCACTAACACATATTTTAGTGCAGTTTTACGTTGGTGCATTCTAAATTACATTCTGATTTGGCGCTATTACTGTCTACTATATAATTTTGATTGCATCACTTTTGTTGTCAAAATGTTGTAAATAAATCAAAATCAATTGTAAGCCTCTTGTAAGCTAGTTGAAATCCATCACAAATTCGTATATCAAATTAATCGTATGCTGATTCTGAAGAAGTCAAGCCCAACAGGTAAGAATGCTCTATAAGATGACAATAATACCACTAAATTAATCGTCCGTTTATAAGTCTAGCCATATGTAAGCCTATTAGCTGTATATTAACATTAAAGTATATATATTATATTATAATCAATAATATTATTAAATGCCCTTGCGGACATAGCATCAACAAGTATTGCGCCTTCGACTGCACACGCTATATATATATATATATATAGGTATATAGTAATCTGTTACAGTTTATAGTAATCTAATCTATGAAATCTTTCTAAAATAGTAGAAATTAATTCAAATTGAACATGAATAATCACTTATCTTCGGCAAGCCAAAGATTAAACACCCTTGAAGACGATATAATATTCTGGTATTTGCTTAATTGCTATTGCTATTAACATTGCGCTGAAATATAAGGAACATAAGGAATTATAAAGTGACAGACAGATGGGTTAGCAGGCAGCTCGTCATTAGTATCAAGAAAATGCAGCATTGAAATCCCAAAGGATTAATACCTACATAAATAACTTTGTTTCTTTGAAAGTCATAAGATCTATTCGTCCATCTATGAATATGTATTGTAAAACGGAACGATATTCAATTGCGTACATTTATCAAGATATCCCCAAGAACTAGAACATTTAATTTAAACAACTTTTTTCGACATGGTTTTTCGTATATGACCTGCTATTTGTGTAAAAAAAACAAGTAGGGATAGTAACGAATACTAGCAAGTGGTTCTTGAGATTGTTTTGTTAGAACATGTGCCAAAGTTGGTGTTCTTTTATAGATTGTACCTATGAATCACTCACGTACCGCTTTCAATAATGAGATCAAAGATCTTTGTAAAATCCAATACTTCAGTCATAGCTTAAAGCGTAAATACTACAATACAACTATTATTCACTATCACACAGTTGTAATGGGTATGATTAGAGCGTGCAAATAAAGAGCAACAACATTTTGTTAAATTTACACGGAGTAAGCACAACACGTTATTAACTTCGACTGCCAACTGCTAGACTATGTACTATGAGTAGATGAATATGGGCAAAATGGGAAAAGTTAACAGCACAACATGTGCGACACACTAAGGCGAGAGAGTGAGCGAGAGCAAGTGCTTATCTACCATTCAGACTTGAATGGTTATCGCTAGTTAAAAATGTCGAAAATGACCGCTGGTCTCAGAACTGGTTACACTATCCACTCTTATATCTAATCAGAAAATACTAACTTACATACATCAACTGCACCCTAAAATACATATGTACACACTGAACTGCCTTCATTTATTAGGTTAATAAACCAAGCAAAAAAAAAAACGGTTTGTAAAGTTCCAATACGCATACACCGTTTATTCGCTCCGTTCTATATCAGCTGGTAGCCAAATGAGAGAGGGAGAGGAGAAGAAGAAGCGTCGCTTTATCTACTATGCACTTGTTGTTATATGTGTAGATGGGAGAGTGTGGGTGTGAGAAAGAGCGACTAAGTGCTGCTTTCATTTCTCCACTATCATCTTAACGAACACAAGGTTGCCACATTGCGAAAATTGGCGGCACATAAATTGAATAACAATTAGATTTCTTTTATAAATTCTCCAGTTACTTTTGTTTCATATACTTTGCTTTTTATTTTGATTTTGATTTGCTTTCATATATTTTGTCAGTTTGACGCCAAACGTTATACCCATTTAGTTTAGTTATCTCCGCAGTCGTTCTTATCATTTTGGGTACAAACACAAATTTGAGCTTTGATATGGATCCAGATGCTTGAATGTTGTATAATTGTTTTTTCGACTTTGGATGGCAAACTACTTACACATCAAATCATCAATATTCGGGATGTGTTGAGCGGTATTCATTTTGGTTAGGCTGCATGATTCATTTAAACAATTTTCTTTTTCACTGATATTGTTGTTACTGCTGATGTTGTTGTTGACGGATTTGTTTTTGTTACCGCCTCCAATGGCGGCACGCCACGAAGCGCGCCATGAATTACGTTTAGTGGAGATCATTTGGCCTGTCGGCGGACTGGCTGTTTCTTGTGTTGTTGTTGTTGTTGATGTTGCTTCTGTTGTTGTTGTCGGTTTCTTTTCGTTATGTAATTTGAATATTTTCAAGTTGAACGAATATTTCGAGTCGCGCGCGGGCACTTTCATTTTAAAAGTTGAAATATGTATATGTGTGGCGTGTGTAACTAATATGAATACCACATCAACAACAACTAGTTTTGCGCACCATTCAGTTATTCTCGCAGACCGTCAAGTATTAAGCGCTTATTTGTATTTACATTGCTGCTTGCTACGGTAAATGATCTCAAAACGTTAAGTTGTGGAGAAGAAAATGCGCGCACGTCGGGAATCCGTTTGACCGATCGCTCGAAGGCGTAAAACGTGTTTGAATGAAATTTCAGTGTCACTTCGTTAAAAAACGATGCGGCAACGCCGACAGCAGCAGCGGCAGCAATACGAGCCGAGAGCTGGCGTTGTCGTCACAATCGTCGCGCTTGCACAAAAGTATAAGCGCACCCATACATACATATGTATGTCCGTGTTAAATTTTTACATACATGCATAAGTATATTAATGAGGAGACATCGTCAAGCCAAGCCGAACTTGAGCATTGCGAAAGCAAATTTCAAACAAAACAAATTCAACGACCAAAGGTGAATTTTACTGCGAGCGCAAAAGCTAACAACCGAACAATACCCTTGACATGAGCTTGAGCCGACTAAACGACCAGTGTCTATGGTTAAGCAAAATTTAGTTAAGTTTGTAAATAACAGCATCCCAGTGCTTGCGGCTCTGATTGTCATTCAAGTTATTATTTCTAAGCCAAGCAATTTGTTTGCTTTCGCTGCGCACATGCATGCATATATTTATGTATATATGTACGGCTGTAACTGTAACTATCGCTCCAAAGGCACTTTGTATCAGAGCTGTATCGTTTATATTCCTATTCACCACTAAACTGAACTGACAAACTATATCCCTGATAGTAGTTTATCCAGTTCGTTCATTGTGATCGTTTGAACGCGATCAAGGACTCTTCCAATTGAATTACTGATGAAACTATATGATCGATAAGTTCGCTCATCAAAAATTTAGCTACAAAACTTATTCGTTCAATTGAACTACAATGTTCAACTCTATATATTGTATATGTACATAAGCTTGTAGAGTGAATGAGCGAAACAAAAGAGCAAGTCCTAAAGTGGCGCTTTAAACAAAAACATCAATATAAGCATTTGTGATAGGTAACCACCAAAAAGAGAACACATGTAAGTAAGTAACAGGTACGTCAACTGTTTAATACTCTTCATTACTTTCCTAACTGCCTACAAATAATTTTGTTGTTTTTAGAATTCTTCATTCGAGTTTTCTTTTATTTTGCAATTATATAGCGGTACTTACCTTTCCCTAGCTGGTGGCAAAATATATTATCCTCATCTTGCATATTGAAAGTTGAAAACGTTAAAGCACAGTTGCTTATGAAGTCAAACACCGGCCACAGCAACTGCAACGGTTTTCGTGTGTCCTGATAAGAAGTTAAGCCACTGAAAACGTGAGTCAGCCCCTACCAGCAGAAGTTGTTGATTATTAGATAGGAATGGCTAATTTGGAGGCACTGCGATGGCCTCTGCTGGCATTAGCAATGTATGTCGGGTGGCACCTATGTTTGGTGGCAAAGTGGCGGCAGAGCACGTTCCGTTGCTTGAGTTGGCATTGGGAACAGAATCCCAAAACTAAATATGTTTTCGTTTTGTTTACAATCTGTTTTGCCGCCGGAAATTTGATAACTTTAAACTGTTGTTTGCGGATCAAAATATAGATTCGATAAACGTAGTGTTCTGATAATTGAACTTCGCACTTTGTAATTACTGCTTTGCAACAATTACGAAAAAAGATCAAAATCTAGTGGCCTTGCACGTCGTCTTCTTCTTTACAATAAATCAGAACAGCTGTTTGCTTTGTTTTCTGGTCCAGACTAGCGATGGGGCTAAAACAAAACATCGATAGGTCATGCGCCTGTGATTTCTATTAATAATTGAATATCGATAATAGCGCCGAAATCACTTTTACATCGATAATTCGTCGTCTATTTTTGCGAAACAACGCAAATAATAAACAATAACATGAAATACAGTAATAGTACCTATTAAAATTCTTATTTTGTGCCTACATATTGTAATACAGTTTCAAAACGATAACACAGTGTGTTTCTTTATAAACTGAGCATTTCGTTATTTTCAAAGCTGTGAAACATGAGTCCAACAAGTGATATAATAAACGCGAACAACGAATTCACGTTTCCACCAGTTTGGAAGGATAACGCCAAAATTAAGTTGCTGTTCGCTAGTTTTCATCCGCGTCATTTGAATATTGAAGCCTTCGACACAAAGATGACCTTCTGGATAGATCTCATAAAACAGTACTGTACATTTATGGGCAAAGCCAACGTCAGTTTGCGAGAACTGCAATTGCAATTCATGCGTGGCGAACAAATTCCCGCCTGCCTGGACACTGTAATGGCCCAACTGGAGCAAAACAAACAGATCCGACTACGCACAGAGTATGAATACGATCCCTTGAACACCTGGAGCGGCTGGTTCGTCACCAGTTTTGTGAAGCGCCCTCTATCGCGCAGTTGGCTAAGACTCAAGCATAGCATTTTTACACAAGATGCCGCAGCAGAATCCTTTGTTGAATGGATTCACTTAGAGGTTTTAAGGGTACGCTACAGTTAACGTTTATTGCGGTTTATAATAATCAAGAAAAATCTATTCCAGAGCATATGCCAGGAAATGGAAGGTAAGGTACTACTGAAAAATCGAGGAAAATTGCTGCACCTGGCAGGCTTCCAGTCGCTTTGCAATTCATGTCAAATGCACATACATGATGAATTCTTGGTCTTGTGTCTGCTAACTCTTGAGGCGCGCAGGCAAGTGGCCCTAGAACATACTTTAGAGAGGCGAACGCGTTGCATTCACCTCATCAAGATCCCAGGCGAGTATTTACAGACATCCAGTCGCCAAACGTTTGTAGTAATCGATTCATTCGCTTTTAGCCAACGAGAATGACAGTCTGGTTATTAGTGAGGCAGATCATGCCGTCCACAACCTTGAGATGACTCAGTCCAGTCTGCTGAAGCAGCTGGAGACTCTCGAAGAGGATATACAAGTGAACGAGGAGAAGGCGCGTCAATATGTCAAAGAGAACAAACGGCAATTGGCCAAAACATATTTGCGCAAAAAGCGTTTGCTGGAAAAGAATCACGGTACAAGGCAGCCACAAACTGATTCGTTATTATCATATTAATCTAAAATTCTTTTAATTTAATAGAGAGGCGCAGCATTGCGCTACACAACATAGAAACGCTGCTGTCCAATGTGGATGAGGCCCAAAACAGCGGCGTGGTGCTAGACGCTTATAAGATTGGCACGAAGACCTTGCAGAAGGTGCTTAACGACTCGGGTCTTAAGTACGACAACGTCGATGAGGTGCTGGCGGATGTACGTGAGACGTTGGATAACCATCGAGAAATTCAAGATGTTATGGGTAGCAGTACGGCCGAAATAGCTAGCCACGATGAGGATGAGCTGGAAAAAGAGCTAAGCAATTTGATGGGCAGCAAGGAAGCGGCGCAACCAACGAATATTTCTAGTTATAATAATAATAAGCCTGAGATTGTTATTGAGGATGCAGACTTGCTTGCCATGTTGGATGATTTGGCTGTAGAAGATGGCACCATCTCTATGTCCAGCCATAAAACAATGGAGTCTGCATAAAAGCACGGAAATTAAATTGTATATTTGTGTGTTTGTGTTTAATAAATGTTACATGTTCAGGTTCTCTGTTATATGTTTTATATTTATCATATTTATAATTGCTTTACTCTATTTCATTTTGTACAAAATGCGTCCTTAGGTCATATATTGTTGCTTAAAAGCTATGGCTAGACAAATGTTTCCCTAAAGTGGAATTTAAAATTTAAATACATAAGTATAAGTATACACATGATTTTGGTTTATCATACAGTTCAATCACTATATCTGCATTTAAAGTGCGCACAAAAAATAAATACATAAACGTACATACAGGCCGTGTATGTACATACTAAGTATGTACATATATTGTATGTATGCATATTGCACTAGAGTTAGGCATATCTTGAAGCATATCAGAAAAGCAATTTAATGAATTCTAATGTGTCCCTGGGCAGAGCTCGCATGTCAAAAGCATTCGCGCCGCCATCACCGTAAGCCACAAACCGTTTGCCCCACGGCGATTGTTATGTGTGGATTTGGAAAAGTATCAAAATACTTAAAATAGTACAGATGAAGCAAATCAGGACGGGCAGAATCACAATAAAGCGTAATGATCTGCAATAAATGAATACATAATACAAACCGTTGCGAAATGTATATGTAGTAGCTGTGGACTACTCGCCTGCCATGCCCCAGGGCTGGGTGTCAGAGATTCAGATCGATTTCCGCCTCCAGGTCGATGTGGTTCATTGAGTTGGCCGTGCTAGTGAAGATTTGATTCTCGGCAGTTGTGCCAGTGCTCTCGCCATTGGGACCGCTGGCATTGACGACTCCGTTCCGCTTTGATTTACCTAGCAGCCAGCAAGAGAACACTTTGTCCAAATATTGCGTGTTAATATTGTGATGATGATTTGGACAGTGTGTTGCATGAGACCGATATACAGACATATATCTAATCGGATTTAGAGCAAATACAAACCCAAAAGGCCCCCAAAACTGGGGTACACTTATACCAAGCGCTTTCCTCTTTGTGGAACGTATGTTTTCCAAATGGCAACAATTGAAAGAATGCTAACAATTAGTGGTACTCTGGTACATAAGGACATCAAGTGGCTGGCCAATGTCGAGTCATGTTTGCTAGTCTGGTGTATACGTATGCATGTGTGAGTGACGGATGATGATGACACTTACCTCCCGTGAAGCACAGACAACCCTCGTCATCGCTGGGGAAATCGCGCCGAGAGCTCTTCAGCTTCAGCTCCTTGTTCAGCTCATTGATGCAGCGCTGATAGTAATCATAGTCCTTCAGATACCAAACCGGTGGCCAACGATGCTCGCGCAAATACTCCTGATTATCCTGATGCAGTGCTTTCAAGCCCTTTAGTGAGAACTTACAGATAACATTGTAATTGACGCACAGATACGACATACACCACTCGGCCAGCTGATGGGCATTGTGCAACTGTTTCAAATTGAAGCGTATATGTTAATTGATTTTATGCCATCAAGTTTGACTTTATACTACCTTGACTGTTTCCAGCAATGTTAGACAATGATCCACCGTTTCATTGGTTTCGTTTTGTGAAATTATTGTGAGATCTTCAATAACGCGACACTCAATCAGATTGATGAGACGCGGCAGGCACAAACGGTTGGCCAATTCCAGCAAATTGAGGCATTTAACCGCAGAGATGGGCGGAATTTGATCAGTGTACAAATAGCACAGCAGCTTATGGAATGTATAAATGGTAACACCGGGAAAAACAATCTGCAAAAACACTTCTTGTTAATTATTCGTGATGAATTGAGTGTAATTTTAACTGTCTTACCACATTAGAGTGCGCTTCACGAAAGTCGCCCAGGAGCATGGCACGCATAACATCACAGCGACCCACTAATACAGCCCGATGCGCCTTAAGTAATAAATATACAAGGAATATCAATACCGAATCAGATACCGAACCCGTTAAATACACATTTCGAATTGTGATCATGTTATTTTTAAAATACAATCCTCATATCATCACCTTCATCAGACCGTCGTCCAGCTCAAAGGTTACATCGCTGAAGCAGCCGTCCCCAATGCAATGTCTCTCCATGCTCTCCTTAATGCGCTACAAATAGTGAAATAATTAATTGCAGTATGTTAACAAAAACAAGTGCAGAAGATTCTGTAAGCTTTTCAAATCTTTACTCCCATAATAATCTGCATTTAAATTTGAATCATTTTTGAATTTTTGATTTTCCATGAGCTCAATAAATTATATTAAATGAATAAGAATCTCACAAGACAAATGTGGGGATTTGGTTCATCACTGGGACTGTCCATGACGCATTGTGGCTTGGAGAGTAACATGGTTAATTGCGGCAGTTCTAATAAATCAGCAGCTTCTCTTATATCCTGCACAAGATACATTTTCAGTTAGCTCATATCGAATGAATTTTAGAGCAACGAATTTACCTGCAGATTACTGCATTCCTTGTCAATGGTGCCGGTGTAAATGAATCTTAGGCATTGGTGCAGTGCCTGTGGTGAGATAAGTTTACTTAGAGTTACAATTGTTTGAATAGCGCTGACGCCGCGCTGAGTTTCCATCTGCACTAAGCGCAGACTCTGCAGCACTGGATGATGCAGCTCCTTATGTAAATCACTGGAGCGCTTGGACTCCACGAGTGGCAAAGCTTGATAACTGGAGCGTCGCTTTAGATGTTCCCACATGCTTAAAAGTACAAGTAGTTAACATTAATGCGTTTGGTAGAAATGTCTTTGGGTTCTCAACATACCGTTGTGTGCGTGATTCGTAGCGTATGAGATATTCGGTATCGTCATTAAAATCGGCTATTGTCGCCTCGCCAAACGTTGAGCTGACCATGCTCGATTCGCTGCTACTGCGGCCTCCCATATCGCTCAGCTCCGTGTTCAGGATGCGTTGGAAAATGCTGGACGCCGCGGCAAGCATAAATCTGTGTACTGCAAACTTCGTGCCGCCCACTGCCAGAATAAGATCAGCGTAGGCTTGTGAGAGGAACATATTGTATATATCCTGGCGATAGTGGCCGACCATGACGGTGACCTCGGGTGGTGGTGGCTTTGGCGGCCGGAATGGTGCCTGCAGCAACGGTTTCTGCACCTTTTTCAGGTTCGTCATCCAGAAACGCTGCTGTCGGCGCGCAATAAGTGACGATCGAATGGCATTTTCAAAAACCTCATTGACGCCAAAGTATGTGAAGACGCTGGTCTCATAGTAGCTCACACCCAGCTCCTTTGCCACGGCGCGAGCCTCATCCGGCATAACCAAGTCGCTCTTTAATGCGGCTCTGCAAGGTGCAAACAGAAACTTTGATATATATTGGCCAAAGCGGTTTTTAATCGAAATAAAACAAAAACTAGAAGGAAAACTTATCTACATTCCGAATCGATCAATTCTAACATTAGTAAATCAGTCCTACATACCGTACAAAGGTGCCCTTTTCGCCAAAGTAGGAAAGATAGTTCTCATCGCGGTACATGTATCGCAGGTCATTTTTGCAGCCGACCAGCACAACGGGCACATCTGGACAGAAGCGACGTATCTCCGGATACCACATTACCTTGCAGTTGCGCAACGAGATCGGGCTCGCAATGGAGAAACACAGCAGCACGACATCAGACCTGCAACAATGATACAAATTAACCAATGATAGACTAGCGATTGGGATGTACTCACCTGCCGTAGGCAAAGCGACGATCCTTGTCGTGATCGCCGAAAGTGTCCCACAAGCGCAAGGAGACATTGACCCCATCGACCACTTCCCAAGAGCGCTCCAGGACCTGCAATGCATAAGGGTATGGTGTGTGTAATCAAGGCATAGCATTTGCTGCCGTCTCTTTTGTTGTCACTTGCGTCTTTGTATATGCGATACTGATCGATCGCCCACACGGTCGGCACGTGCGTTGATAGCAGCTGCGACAGCGAGACGTGCTTGTTGCAAGCCCTCGCACAAATCAGCCGAGTCTTGCCCACGGCAGTGTCACCGACCAAGACACACTTGACCAACTCCTGATGCGGCTGCTCGTTGTCCATTTTGGGCATGCAACTTCAGTGCTGGGAAGGAAACTTTAAGAAATGAATCAATCAATTTAGTAACTGATATTGGTCCTCTTATGCATACTTAATCATACTGCCGTATTAGAAATCATCTTACTTTCAAAACAAGAATATTGAGAATAGCACTAAGAAAACAAAGTATTATCCAGCTTATGGCAACAACTCTTACACCATTTAAAAATATGGAAAATTTACAGATGTAATTTATATTAATATGATAGCTTAAACTTACTAAAACTCTGTTACTTTTCTTAAACAATGTATTTATAACTTTATGTTTACTCTTTATCATTTTTGCTGTTTTTTACACATGATTGATATTGTGATGGGTTCTGTGTCCAGACACTGACTAATGAAAGTGAAAGGAAAACAAGACAAGAAGAGAAGCAGCAACAAAGAGAAAGACAACCCCATTGCGTTGTTAAAAATAAGCGCGAGAAGCGTTTTTAGAGTCTAATTGAGCTCAATTGAAACAGAAATAAAAATATCTTCAATCAAATTGAGAGCGAAAATCGCACTTATTATACCCTGTATAAATGATGCATTAAATGTGTTGTTAGCACATGCATGCATGCAAGAGCATAATGCGAACAATACTATTCATTTCCTTTAATTATACACCTGATAATTATAATAATTTAACTTTTGCAGAGAGTCCTATTCGAAAGGAGCTTAATCAGTTCCACAGTGTATCTCAGCATTTGTACAGGGTATTTTAAATAAAATAAATCTTAACCAAACTAGCAAAAATATGTTTTATGTTTCACAAATGTGTATTTAAGCCACAATATTATAGACAGGGTATTTAGGCAGCAGCACCGAAAAAGGGGTTCTCTTATTTCCTTTCTTATTGAACGTGCCGTTTTCCGTTTACCGTTTTTTAGATGCATCCGAGACGCACAATGGCGCGGGCCCTACACACAATTATTAATATATACTTACGTACATGTACATATATAGTCTTGTATGTACATATGTATGCTTCTAATTGCGAGTAAAATTGTTTGTTTATTGTGAATTCACAAAAGTAAATACCTTTTAAGGTAAACATCAATACAAATTTGCATAGTACAAAATAGCTTTTTAAATAAAAACCCAACATTTCATAAAAAAAAACTATACATACATTTGATAGGTATGTCTGCCCTATATATAACTATTTCAACTGTGTTCTTACTCTCATACTCATTCTCTCTAAACAATCATATTTCCTCAATACCTACAGCTATATCTGTTTCTGTTTCTGTTTCTATTACTAAAATAATTGCAATGAATTAAATTGGGTTGCAATAATATTATTGAGCTCCTGCGAAGGAACGACCGGCACCTAAGATGCCCCATTGGCAAGCTTATTGATTTTCTCATTCCATTGTCATGCGATGCCGCCTACAGGCCACCGAGCCTCCGACTCAGACTCAGGTCGAAATGACAGCGTCAGCGATATTTTCAAATAAAAGCATCAAACTCTTATGCACCAGACACAGAACTCATATTTGGCGATATAAATAAAGCTTTTATATGTTCAGTTTCGGTTTGTATTTACTCTAATCAAGAATGAACATTTTATTTTCTTTTCTTTTGATTGAGTAGAAGTATTCGTTTTCACATCTTTTTTAATTAGCATTAATTTTAATTGTTGCCTTTGTATATTTTCTTAAATGTCTGCACAATGTACACACATGTATAAGCGAGTATTAAAAATTTAAATATGTACCTTTACAGTTGCTGCTTTATTTGTATTTTCCGAGCTATGTATGCTCTCCCAGTTCTTTATTTGCGTGTTGCACTTATCACACACGCACACACTTACAGACGAAATTTACAACAATTTGCAATTTATATGTGCACCAACACGATTACAAATAAATACACGAACTGCGTATACTTTACATTTCACTATACTGTGAATGCAAGCTATCCGATTTTATGACATCTAGGCTTTTAGCAACACACATGCCCATGATTATTATTAATTGTTAAATAATAAAATGCAGTTACAACAACTGTTACAACAATCGTGCGCCGAAGTCGATATACTTATGCCGATAAGTGCACTTAACAGTGTTGAGCATGTTGGGAACAAAAAGCATGTTGTGCTGCCAGACTTACAAATATAATAAGGGGAAATGTAAAAAATCTAGCTCTTAATATTTAATTTTGTATCATAGTTGTGTTGATGTTATTGTTAATTCTGAGCACAAATCATTTACACTTTAAGCTATATGCTTTATCGATACTCACATGCCAGCTCCCCATTTTTTTCTAAATGATTGTGCTTACACCATACATACAAAATAATCAGAATAATCGCAAAACTAGCAAGTGCCATCATCCCGATTAAAAGGTGGCAACTCTAAAACACATGTTTTGAATTGTTGGTGTTGTTGCGAAACGCAGTACATTTATAATAAAAATTTCTATTGGTAAAAATTAAAAAGCTAAGCATACAAAGTCATCTCATTAATTTTCGTACTATTCATGCGCATGAATAATTTTGGCTTTATAATTTCTGCAGAAGAAGCAACATCGTTCCTATGTTTGTCAGACGAACGTGTCTAACTTTTTCCAGCCGCAAATCGATTTTTGCCGTAGCCGTAACAGCTGTTCTAAATCGACAGTACGCCTAAACAAATTATTAATAATTAACTTAATCAAACTTGTTTGTTGTTTTGACAGTAGCGGAAAGTGTTGCCCTAACATTTTATCTAGATACCGATCGCATTCTACTGCAGTAAAACGCAATATGACATTGAGCAGCAGCCAAAAGGTGCAGCCCAAAAAGACAGATCAGCTGGAGCCAATAATGCGGTATATTATTTGTCATTTAAAAAGATAATAAATTTAACTGATGTTCTTTAGCATAAACCATATTGAGAAATCGCAACAGGACACACGCGATTATCGAGGTTTGCAGCTGGAAAATGGTCTGAAAGTATTACTCATTTCGGACCCAAGCACCGATGTTTCAGCAGCAGCACTTTCTGTGCAGGTTGGGTAAGAGTTCAATTTGCATGTGAATGTTCAATGTATATGTAGTATATTGATATTTTATTGCAGTCACATGTCCGATCCTGAAAACTTGCCCGGATTGGCGCACTTCTGCGAGCACATGCTCTTTCTGGGCACCGAGAAGTATCCGCACGAGAATGGCTACACCACCTACCTCTCGCAGAGTGGCGGCAGCAGCAACGCTGCCACCTATCCACTTATGACGAAATATCATTTTCATGTTGCGCCGGACAAGCTGGATGGTGCTCTGGACCGTTTCGCGCAGTTCTTTATTGCGCCGCTGTTTACGCCCAGCGCAACTGAGCGCGAAATTAACGCTGTGAGTAGTGGAGCGTCAATGACGTCATCTTGCACCTCAATTAATCACAATGTATACATACGCAGGTGAATTCGGAGCACGAGAAGAATTTGTCGAGTGATCTGTGGCGCATTAAGCAGGTGCATCGGCATTTGGCCAAATCGGATCATGCCTACAGCAAGTTTGGCAGTGGCAACAAGGCGACGCTATCCGAGCTGCCCAAGTCGAAGGGCATCGATGTGCGGGACGAGCTGTTAAAGTTTCACAAGCACTGGTATTCTGCAAACATTATGTGCCTGGCCGTTATTGGAAAAGGTTTGCAATCAATTAATAATTTATTTACTTATTGCTTCACTATCCTAGTGCTATATGATTAACTTATATTTAGGGTACAAGTCACATAAAGCAACAATATGCGGGAAGTAAAATAACCATTTTTATTGCACAGAATCATTGGACAAGCTGGAGGAAATGGTCATTGAAAAGTTCTCGGAAATCGAAAACAAGAATGTGCAGGTGCCAGAGTGGCCGCGGCATCCGTATGCGGATGAGCAGTACGGCCAGAAGGTGAAAATAGTGCCCATTAAGGACATACGATCGCTGACGATCAGCTTTACGACCGACGATCTGACCGAGTTCTACAAATCTGGCGTAAGTTATTGCATCAACAAAATTGTCATATTAACTAGACCATTATTCGCTTACAGCCCGACAATTATTTGACGCATCTTATTGGTCATGAAGGCAAAGGCAGTATATTGTCCGAGCTGCGCAGGCTTGGCTGGTGCAATGAGTAAGTCAATTATACAGCGATATTCATTTATTTGCTTGCTTATGTTTGACTTTCTTGCAGTCTGATGGCCGGACACCAGAACACCCAGAATGGTTTTGGTTTCTTTGAGATAGTTGTGGATCTGACCCAGGAGGGTTTGGCGCACGTGGATGATATTGTGAACATAATTTTCCAGTATTTGTGCTTGTTGCGTAAAGAGGGTCCGAAGAAATGGATATTTGACGAGTGTGTTAAGCTAAACGAAATGCGCTTCCGTTTCAAGGAGAAGGAGCAGCCAGAGAACTTGGTGACACATGCCGTGTCATCGATGCAGATATTCCCGCTGGAAGAAGTGCTCATTGCACCCTATATGAGCAATGAGTGGCGTCCTGAATTGGTTTGCAAGCTATTGGACGAACTGGTGCCCTCCAAGAGTCGCATTTCCCTGGTTAGCCAGAGCTTCGAGCAATCCACAGATCATGCAGAGCCTTATTACAAAACTAAATATGGTTTGGAGCGCATACCCAAGGAGACAATTAAAGTATGTTTGATATTGGGTAATTTGTACAATTTTCTGAATATCTTTTTTATAGACCTGGGAATGCTGCGATATAAATGAGAATCTGAAGCTGTCGTTGCCAAACAGTTTTATACCGAGCAATTTTGATATTGCTGATGTACCCAGTGATGCACCCATTCATCCCACAATTATAATGGACACCCCCATTCTACGCGTATGGCACAAGCAGGACAATCAATTCAACAAGCCGAAGGCCTGCATGACCTTCGATATGTCTAATCCCATTGCCTATTTGGATCCCCTGAATTGCAATTTGAACCACATGATGGTAATGCTGCTCAAGGATCAGCTCAATGAATATTTGTATGACGCGGAGCTGGCGAGTCTCAAGCTTAGCGTTACCACCAAGCCTTGTGGCATCGATGTAAGTCAACGAGTTGATCAGTCAGAAAACAGCTCTAACTAAGTATTTTACTTTCAGTTCACAATTCGCGGCTTTAATGATAAGCAGGTTGTTCTGCTGGAGAAACTGTTGGATCACTTGTTTGACTTCAGCATTGACGAGAAGCGCTTCGACATACTCAAGGAGGAGTACATACGTTCTTTGAAGAATTTCAAAGCTGAACAGCCCTATCAACATTCCATCTATTATCTGGCTCTGCTGCTCACTGAGAATGCCTGGGCCAACGTGGAGCTTCTAGATGCTATGGAGCGTGAGTGATACGTTTGCTCATTATCAATACAAATCATGATCACATTTATATATTTCAGTGGTTTCCTACGACCGTGTGCTCGGCTTTGCCAAGGAGTTTTTCCAGCGACTGCATACAGAGTGCTTCATTTTTGGCAATGTCACCAAACAACAGGCAACGGATATCGCCGGTCGGGTGAACAAGCGGTTGGAGTCAACAAACGCCACGAAATTGCCAATTCTTGCCCGCCAAATGCTTAAGAAACGAGAGTACAAGTTATTATCTGGTATTTAAGTATAATTTTGTATATTTGTTATCTATACTAATTATGCTTTCTTATTGATCAGGTGATAGCTATCTGTTCGAGAAAGAAAATGAGTATCACAAGAGCTCCTGCACACAGCTTTATATGCAATGTGGCGCACAAACGGACTATACAAATATTATGGTGAATATGGTGTCGCAAGTGCTGTCGGAACCTTGCTACGATTGCCTGCGTACAAAGGAGCAACTGGGCTACATCGTCTTCAGTGGCGTGCGTAAAGTAAATGGCGCCAATGGTATTCGCATCATCGTGCAATCCGCAAAGCATCCCTCATTTGTTGAAGATCGCATTGAGAACTTCTTGCAGACTTACTTGGTAAGCATTCATGATAAAAAAGATACGCCTTTATTATAACTTCACTTATTTGTAGCAAGTAATTGAGGATATGCCGCTGGATGAGTTTGCGCGCCACAAGGAGGCGTTGATTGTGAAAAAGCTGGAGAAGCCCAAAACCATTTTCCAGCAGTTTACCATGTTCTATGGCGAAATCGCTATGCAAACCTATCACTTTGAACGCGAGGAGGCCGAAGTTGCAATACTGCGCAAAATAACGAAATCTGATTTTGTCGACTACTTCAAGGTGCGCTCTTTAAATAAAACTTTAAATACATGCCTTAACTATTTCAATTAAATTGCAGAAATTCATCGCAAAGGATGGCGATGAACGAAAGATTTTATCTGTGCATATTGTATCAACGCTGAAAGATGCAAGTGCTGCTGTGACTAGCGAGGAAGAGGATGACAAATTGGCGACCAACATGGATCGTCACAAGTCAATCAACGATATTGTCGCATTCAAGTCCTGCAAAGAATTGTATCCCATCGCAATGCCCTTCCTGGACATCAAGGCCAAGGGTGCACGCAGCAAGCTTTAAACTTTGCTCTCTTTTTCAATAGCTAATGGGTTCGGTTGCTTTGTTTAATTTCAATTCTATATATATACACATATATGAAACTTTCACAAATATAAAATAATTTGTATTAGAAGCGAATTGTGTTTTACATAATTGCTGCCTAAAATTGCGCTATTCGGTATTGAGAAGCCCATATCAAGTTTGGTCAGCTCCTGTGAGCTGAGGTCCTGTGTGCGTCGATGGCTCTGATTCTGATCCAATAGCGAAATCTTATGCTTAAATGCCACATGCTCGGTCCACTTTAACTGCTTCCACTGTCCGCCCATATCTAGCATTATATTGTTCTCCTTGACAGTGCCAAGATCATGAGTAGGATATGCCAAGGCCAACTGCAAATTGATCATATCGCGGTGCATATGCTGAAATGTGCATCTTAATTGAAGCGTCTTGCCTGTATTTGGATGTAAGTAAATTAATAGATCATTACTCTTTACTTTTGTAGTTTTTAAATACTCGCCTCTAATGCTGAACTTGGGACTGTTGACGGTTGTGCTTGCGGCATTGTAAATGTGATCGGTAAAGTTCTCGAGTTTCCAGTAATATGTAAACAATTGAAAGTCCTGATCCGCCAGCATTGTGTTATTGAATCTGCCCACCTCTTCCTCCCGCTCGGCTGCGATTTCCATTTGCTTGAGCTTGGGCAGCTTCTTCGCATTGTTCTCCACACTGGGTTTCAAGCTGATCTGCTCGAATTTGATTCTTTTTAAAGGGACAGGCTTCGTTATAGGTGTCTTTTCCAATGGAATGGAGTTGATAGCTGGCTGTTCCTGCATCTCGCCAAGTTTTGCCAGCAGCTCTTTAATCTCACGCAATTCTCCATAGAGTTTTTCCTCCAGATTGCGAAAGGCCCGATTCATTTCATCTAAGTGGAAAATACTAGATGCCTACATAATATTTGGGGTATGTGCAAAACTTACCCGATCCGCAGACACCCTTCAAAGTCTTGGTTGTCACCGCTTCGGCAGATGCCTTGACCTCGCCAGCGTTAACGGTACAAACAGCCTTTTGCACTTCGCTGGGCAATCTAATATCCGTTTCCTCCTCATGTGAGTTCTCGTTCTCATTGGCGTTCAGGCTATTATTATCTGTGTGGTCAAGTGCTAGTGCCGAGGCTAAGAGAACACATGCCCCAAACAATAGCCACCTTGGCATCTCCAGTCAGCAATGATGTAAGTGTATAAGTGGCTAACATGTAGCAAGTACTAGCAAAGATCACCAAGTGTTCCGATCTCTGGGCGGCCTCATTGACAACTGACGAATGAGGATGAATTTTGAGGAACAACTGTTTGCAGAATGAAACGTTGACATTGTATGTACATATATACATACAAACATACAGAGATATATTTATATAAACATCTACTTATTTATGTTTATAAATATGCGACTAGGGCGCGTGTCGTGGACGAGTATCTAAATATAGTGCCAATGTTTTCGACGCGATCAAAAATATGAATGAAAGACTACATATTGTGGGGGTGGGGCACTCACATGTAGCCAGTTTACTTATATTAAAAACCGTTTAGCCTAGTGATTGTTTTGTCAAACCACGATCAAAGCTGCCTCGGGAACGAAAATCTGATCATTTTGGACAAAGCTATGAGAGCTTTAAGTCTTCGAAAGGCAGCTCTAGAGACTTAGGAACCCTATATTTGTTATAATTTCTGAATGTGTATCATCTATGTTTTATTTCCTTCATATATATATATGTATATGTATTTATTTTATATTATTTTAAATCGATATAGAGCATAATATTTGCTAGCCCATTGAGAAGAATGACAATCGGAATGCCATTTCGACCATATTTTGCGGCACCTCGGGACAGTGGCACACGTAGACCTCCTTGGCCGGCGACTGAAACAGTCTTCCGACCACCACGAATCGCATGCCCGCCTGCTCCTTGGCGGCACTCGTGACCTCGATGGTGATGCCGTGTTCCTTCACCATGGTTACATCGCTGCCGCCATGTGCCAGGGCGGATCTGTTGCTGCCCGTATTGCCCGGTTCCGCCAGCAGTCGTCGATGATGCTTGGAACGTTCGAGGACCACATGAATCCTGTGACAGGCTCGTCGCACCTCGCCCAGGTGCGGAAAACTCTCCGTGCTGGCCGTGAAGGGGCACAGGAGAACGCCGTTGGTCAGATCCACGTAGACGTAGTGCAGCACGGAGTTCTTCCAGCCAGCTGATATTTTCACAGGCAGCACATTGTTGATCTCCTTCCACAGCGATGTGGTTATTTGGCTCTGGCTCTCCGCATTCAGATTGAGGCCGTAGTGCAGCGGATGCTGCTCAGCAAAGTTCTCCCAGTCCGAGCCGCTGTCCGAGTCCTCGGCGGGTGTTAGACGCCTCCGCGACATGTCGTCCTCGCTGGGCGTCAGACTGTGTATGGAGGAGCCGCCCAAGGACGAGCACAACTGGGCCTCCTCATCGTTGACGGCTACGCTGCTAGGCTTCTGCTTCAGGAACGTGTCCAGCTTGCTGGTGGCCTCCTGCTCGAGCTTCTGCTGATCCAGCACCTCTGGCCGCTTGTTCGAGACGGACCAGAACCTCGCCAGCGACTCAATGCCGCACTGTATAAGATGATCGAGCGTCTCCTGGATCTCCTCGATGTAGAACAGCGAAGGCGGCACCGCACCAAACGCCTCCACGTCGGGCGCATCCACGTACATCTTTAGGATGACCGTGAGGATCAAGTGGCTGCGTGAACAGACGGTCAGAAAATACCTCCCCGTCGCATTCGCCAGCACAATCTCCTCCCAGACATACAGCTCGCGGACACGGATACTGGGAGCAGCGCCAATCAAATCGAAAATGCCACGACAGCGCAGAAAGAGCTCCACATGGAAGCGCACCTCTGCCGGCAGCAAACTGGCCAGCAGGAAGCTATCATAGTACAAGCCGCAGCCGTAGACAAAGAACTCCCGATGCGTGGTCAGGGGCTCATCATTCCAGTTGCGATAGTCCATGGCCTCCATTTCGCTCAGTGCATCGAAGATGCGCAGCTGCGCCTCCTTGGGCAGTGGCAGACTCCTTGACTGCGGCAGCAGCTGCTCGAACTGCATTTGCCCGCGAGGATTGGCCAACAATCGCGAGCGCTGAATGCTGCAGAAGTGATGCAGAAACTGGCGCAGCCCATTGGAGCCATCGTTGCCCTGCACAAAGTTGTCCAAACTCAGGCCCGGCAGCGAGAAGCGTATGTAGCCAATGAGCTCATCCGATCTCAAAGAGCTCTCCGAGGCGCTAAACAAACGCGCCGCATAAGCAAAGAGCACCAGGAAGCCATTCAATCTCCGATAGTTGACATAGTAGGGCACCTGATCCACCAGCAACCGGGATGTTAGCGGCTCCGTTTGCAGCTCGTTCAGCACTGAAGAGAGCGTGAGGAAGCTACCGCGTGCCTTGTACAGAAAGTTAGTCAGCGCACACTCCGGATAGTAGTAGAGCGAGTCCTTGTGCTCGTCCTGCTGATAGCACTCGGGCGGCAGCAGCAGCAGGCCAAAGGGCGTGATGCCATCCGGCACCAGGACAGCCGGAGGCAGCAACTGCTCAAACTGCTCGGCAAACATGGCGAAGTTGACCAACTTGCGCAGCTGCTGCAGCTGATTGGACTGAGCCAGTGCATCCTCAGGGGACACTGGGCTGCTGAGACTGGCGGCGCCTTGAAAACCCAGGCACACCTGCGTGGGCTCCAGATACTGTTGCAGCAGCTCATCCAGGTTGCTCGCATATAGCTCGATGCCATTCAAGGACTTGAACCAATCCCCCCGCTTGATATTGTGCTGCATGGCACTTATGTCATGCACAAAGCTGTCCACCATGAGGCATTCGGGCTGATCGGGAAATGGCAGCACACGGAAGCCCAGTATGGACTCTACGGCAGTGGAGCGACGGCCGAAGCGGAAGCGATCAGTGGCCGTTATAACCAGCTCCAATTGCTTCTGATTGTCTGGCTGCTGCGAGTGCTTAATGTCTGCGAAACGGAACCCGTTCTGGGCGGGGCTCTCCTCCGCTGGCTGCTGGCTGCCATTGTGTTTGCCCTGTTGGCCTCTATTTGGTTGCTGTCGTCGTGTTGTCTTCTTTCCCAGGCGCAGCGAGCGACGCAGCAGCTCTCCGCGTCGCTCCGCCACAGTTGACTTTACACTGGGCACATATTCGGCATAGAAGAGGCTGCCATCGGGCGCCACGTACTCCTCCCAGTTGACCAGATCGCTGCTATCACTGAACGAGCTGCTCAGCGATGAGCTGGACGAGGAGAACGTCTCCGAGGCGTCCAGGCCCAGACGTCTGTCCGCAACTAAGGAGATGCCCTGCGATTTTCGCATTACGCAGATCGCAATCAGTGGCTCAATAAATACAGAATACAATTCTACTTTGATACGCGCTTTGTTCTGTCTCCGTTCTCCAACAAATGGCAACTGAATGTGCAGCTCAATCGCTGTTGTCTTAGCCCAGTTGTTCAGACAAATAACCGGTTTCTGGTAGTACACATAATACAAGTTAGTTAGGAGAATGCTGCGACTCGTTCTCACGCTGTTTCTAAATTCTGTTCGCTCTCTCTAGCATCGCAGTCAGTAAGAGGGCTGAAATCTCTCGGACCGAAATTAAAGAAATTTTATTGTTGCTTCTCACGCAACAAATTCTCATTGTTAGGAGTTCGTTTGCAGTTGTTGCATGCACAATTGGCGATTCTTTTCGAGTTGACTAACAAATACAGTACAACTTCTCTAACTCAAACTTTCCCAGGTCGCATATTGGGACAATATTCCACAAGTATGTTTTAACTGAAAACTTTGATTGTGTAGGCAAATTGACTTGACTATACTTTAAAATTAAATAAATCGCAATTTGATAATTGTTTATTTACATATTATCATTATCAAATAGTTTGTATATAAAATGAATTGTTAATTCACGCTTATTTATTTGCAATAACGATCAGCTTTCATTTTACTGCGCCTGTCCAAAAGTGTCTCGTGCAGCAATCCTTGTGCTTTGGCTTCCTCCAGTTCCTTGACATCGTTCTTGCTAATGCGCATTTTTTTGTCCTGGAATTTTTGAAACTTTTTGCTGAAAAATAAATTGATCTTACTTAGTATGCAGCACCCTATAAAATTAATTTTCTTGAGCGCTTACACATAGTTTTTCTCAACTTCATTCAAGTCGCCCTTCTCTTCCTTTGGCTGTTCATCGACAACCACATCCCTCGCTGCATTGCTACGCACTCGACACACTTCCTGTTCGCCCACTTTCTTATGCAGAGCCACACAGGCATCGTCCTCCGGATCAATGGACATGAAGTGACCCGTTTCCGCCAACAGTGCCATTTGCTTGCCCTAAATAACGAATCAAATATTTAATATTACAGTCCTATAAAAACTTGTATGATCTTACCTCGAAGACAGGCTCCCACTGCTCCATGCTGCCAACCGCCTCTGAACGTCCTGTAACCATGCCGTCTTTTTCAATTTTTAAATATTTTCCGTAGCCCGATTTAAATGACACCTTGCGATCGTTAATTGGAAACGCCGTAAATATCTCCTCCGGATCTGGGCTCTCACCGGGATTGTGTGGAGCGCCCAAGGTAAACAATCTATAAAATAGTTCATCAATATCCGCTTTTCAGTTAATAATCTTCTTAACATACCCATTGTCTAAGGCCTTTACGTAGCAGCGTTCGCCAAATTCAATGGCCACTGTTCCAATAATGTTCGCTGCTGTCGTCGCTGTCCACCAACCGCCGTGCTGAATCGCATCCTCATCCGTTGCTGACTTGCTGTGCTTTGCCGTGTCGTCATCCTTGTGTTCCTTTTCCTTCTTACGTTTCTTACTTTTTCTATAAGCAAACTCGATTTAAATATGCGTGCAGTGTATGGTTATTTGATTTATGCTTACTTGGGTTTCTCTCCTTTTAAGACCAACTTTTTTATGCGCACATTATCGTAGTCTGCCATTATTTACTTACAGAAAGTTTTGTTTATTAATTTCTCATATACAGTCACACAACTTAACAAATAAGACTGAAATGAACTGAACTTATTTAGTTATTCATGAACGATTCATTTGGTTCAATAATATAATAATAATCGATATATCATATTTTTGTTAGTCGTGATATCGATATTTTTGTTAAACCGGTTGATAGGAGCCCGCCAAAATTCATTTTAACAAAAATTAACAACAAATTTAGCTTCTAAAATGAATTCTTAACCCTTGAAGACTTTAAACTGTCATAAGAAGTCATAACAATTCAAACAATTAACCCACAAATATGATAACACATTATTCTCAGAGATAACTGAAATGTTTGCGATTGTACGTATTATGCGTTTAATATATATATGTATAAATACTTAAAGAAATAAATGATTACACATGGGTATGTACTTATAAGCCGTATACATATTGTGTTGGGCAATAGGCCTAATAATAAATAAATTATGACAAAATATACAAATAAATAGGAATCCAAATTACTCTCAATTCAACAAAGCTATGCGAAAGACTTTTATAATATTATGAAAAAAGAAAGAATTTATGCAGTCAAGAGATTGTGACAGTCTGTTTTAAAGTAGCACAAAGTCAAGCATTAAACAATAATTTGTTGCTGATTTCATAATAAAGTTTTGCTACTCCAGGTGCTGTAGTCTTTAATCATCATTATTTGTCCACGACTGTAAAGGTTTGAGTAGCTTTAACTGTTACACACATTTGCAGAGCCTTATTATGCTCTCTAATATGTACCCACATTGTTTGCAGGGTATACACATAAATACTGAAGAAACGGAATGCGTTTGGTTTACATATAACCTTCAACAGATAGATGCTTCCATTGGCCCTGTAATTTATAATTTATAATTGATTAAAGTTTTAGACAAATGAAACAACGCTAGACATACCGCAATGCCAAGGTTCCAACCGACTCCTGCTGGATTCTCATTTGTTATGCCGCACCTGCGACAGATGACACCATTTAGTGAAATAGCCCACACTTCTTTGCCCACGGACACGGACCGAAAGCCACAGTGCGTTTCCGTGTGCGGCGGCACAGTGGCGGCATTTAGCAGAAATTGCCAATGCGATCCCTCCGGAAATGTGCGAGTTATCTCTTTGCGCACCGCCAGCCGCAGCTGATTATCCAGCGCCCAGATACCCGCACGACCAACACTGATGGCCTTGAAGGTGACGCCAGCCGGCGCCTCAACCTGTTGCCAGGCGTCGCCACATGGATTCAGCTTGCTGATTCCATAGCGGAAGAAGATCATGCCATTGCGAGCAACTGCCCAGACCTGACCAGTCGGCCCCACACTGATGCCAATCAGCGGCTGATCGCTAACAATGTGCTCCCAGGTGTCGCCACGCGGATTCAGCGTGGAAACGCCATGTCTGATGAGCACATCACCATTCGAGGCAATGGCCCAGGCAGCCACGGGCATATCCTCGACATTGAGCGCACTATCCACATCTGCGTCCAGCACTTGCAGTGACGCATCGAGTATCTTGGAATGGCTGAGCTCCTGCCAGGGACCACTGCTGGTGAGGCGACATTTCTTCATCCAACGACGGCGGCGCACACAATCCGTCAGCTTCTTGTGCGCGTGATAGGTGGCTGGGAAGTCAATTGCATATTGCCAGCCTTCCTTGTCCGCACCGCCGGGCAGATTGTAGTCGATGGCCCAGTCGGATATCCACTCGCAGTGTGTGGACAGCAGTTTGGTGTGCTCCTTGCTGCGCTTCTGCTTGCCACTCGCATCGCTCCACATGTGTCGATCCGTGGGCAAGCTCTTGGCCGTGAAGCCGCTAATAGGATTCCAGCGCTGGTTCTCGTACACATAATACATGTGCGTGTCAATCATGGCGTTGATCTTGCCCGAACCCTCCAGTCCTTTCAGAAACATGCCGCCCCAGCCACCGTTATAAGCCCATGCCGTATTGTCGCAGGCAATGCCCCAGACGACATCGACACCGCTGTTGTAGACACGCTTCACATGGCCGCCTATCTGACGATAGTGCATCTGCTGCAGCGAAACAATCTGCGATGGCGAACGATACTGCACACTGAAGAGCTTAGCGCGTCCGCTCACATAGAGGCACGTGACGGCGGCCGGATCTGTGCGATATTTGTAGTCGGCATAGAGTGCATTGTTCACAAGAATGATATATTGATTCTGAAGTGCCCTGTGGTAGTGTAAATAGCAATTAAATAACAATACTGATAAACATATACTATATGGCATAAGCGCTCACTTGATTTTCACCGTGAAGGGCGCACCGGGCGCAAACACCATGCGATCGTTGCGTATTTCGTCGAGCCATTCCGAGTCTATCATGGAGTTGAGTACAGTTGTGCGCTCATTGAAACGCGGATTTATATGCATCGCAATCACACGATACTTCTCCACACGATGCGGCAGCGCTTTTATATTCGAATGACACTGCAAATCGAAGCGAATTTGATCGGCATCGTCGTAGACGCAACCAGCGATTTCCAGCTCACTGCCGCAGGGCATGCTGCAAGAAAGGATATTGATTAGAAACTCTGTCCGGGATTTATAATTATGATTCATTTTTAGTTTTGCATTATTATTATTTTTGTTGACTCACCCATTGTAAAGAGTGTTGTAGTAGGGTGTCTCACACGTGGACACATCCATGCGCTCCACGAAGTGAGCTTGCCCATTGTCACTCCTCTCTAGCTGTTCTGCTTTCATGTTGGCCGCATCAAAGACGAACACATCGCCCTGATCGCTGGTCAGCCATATCGCATTGCTGGCCGGTTTGCCCATTAGCATATTTATTTGGCTGCACACGGAGGACAGGTGCGAGAGCCAGTCCTCCATTTCCGCATCGCTGGTGAACTGGAGCTTCACTGGACTGCAATTGATGGGTAGATGGACAGCATGAATGGCCAGACGCGGTGCAGCCGGCTCACTGCAGCACTGCACACAAGTTATGTCGGAGAGGGCGAATTGTATTTTCGTTGACGCACCATCCGGACTGAGCACTGAGAATGTGCCCGAGTCGTTGTCGGTGCTATCGCACCCGCTGCCACCATTGCCGCTCACCCACTCCAGCTCGATGGAGCATTCGTCGTAGTCGCCAGCTGGATGCTGATATCGTGCATCCGCCGATTTAATCCAGGACGTCATTTCGACGGCCTTCTCGTAATGAGTTTCCTGCTGCAGTTTGGCTAGGCTCTGCTGGCGGCGCTTCAGCTTGTCGAGTATATCGTTGCGCCAGGTGGGATTCGCATCGGCTTTGCCATCACCGGTCATATGATCGTTGAACCAGTTGGGAATGTTGCTGGCATCCACAGAGACGGCGGCAGTTGCTATGCAGCTCCACATAACTGCACACTCTGTCCAAAACTGAGAGCCATTGTGATCGTCGTCCTCGCCCAGAAACGCATCAGAGCCGTGCGCCGATTCTGACTCGAACACGGCCGAATCACTCTCCGGGTGAGCCTCGGTGCCCACCACTGAACCCACACTGCGCACCGGTGACCAGGCCCGTGGATTCTTAAGCTGTGTCTCAAATTTACCGGTTATCACGGCGATGTCAGCAGCGGGCGCACTCGAGGCATGCGCCGAGGGTTCCCGCAGCGCAGTCGCCCGATGCTTCTGGCGCTCGTTCAGGTTGAGGCTGCCAATGGTGGGCGGTGAATCAGCGTTCAGTTTCCAGCGATCGTTTTTCAAACGGCTACTCAGTCCGTTGCTGGAGGATGCGTTGCTGAATGTTTCAATGACGGCGCAGGTTTCCACGACGCCCTTCTCCTTCTCTTTGGAGTACAGATTGGAAAAGCTCTGATGTTTGGAGCCGGGCGTTGAGCTGCTGCCACCACTCTTGCGCGACACAATGGACAGTGAGCTGGAGGAGCGACTGATTTGCATGGAGCATTGAATCTTCAGCCACTTCTTGCCGGTGGGATCGGCGGCACTGACGCCGGATCGATAGTAAATAGCGCGATCAGCAGCGCCAATAGCAAACACCTGTTGATTTTAAGGCAATTAATATATATACAGTGGATCACATGATATGAAATACAAAGATAACAATGAACTTAAACGCATGCCGGTCATATGTACCTGATCGTTGGCAGCCACGGAGATCATCGATAAATTGCCAACCATTTCCACCCAGCCTTTACCGATGGCCGCATCCTCACTGATGCCAGCTGCATCGCCTTTGATGCCACGTCGAAACCAGGCATGATGATCATTTGTTATGCACCAGACAGCATCGGTTCCCACTGAAATCTGCACAATGCGCAGACCTCGCGGTGTCGGTGTATCCAACTGTCCACTGGTGGCCACCGGTGATTTCACATCCAGCCACGCCTCGCCTGACAAATTGTCCCGCGTTATACCCGTGCGCACAATGACCCGGCCATTGTAGAGCACCGCCCAAACGAGGCCCGTGGGACCCACGCTAATCTGTGCGAGTTCACTGCCCGTGGGCGTATTGATGGCTGTCCAGCGCAAGCCCTCCGGTGCGTAGGCGTTGACGCCCGTACGAAACATGGCCCGGCCATGTGCTGTTATGGCCCAGACACACAGTGTGCCGGAACGTGCGTTGGGGACCTGGGTACCACCGATGGCCACGTCGATGAAGGGCTCCTGTGTGGGATCTTTGTGCAGCGGCGCGACGGCACACCAACTATTAAGAGCGGCATAGCGCCGGAAGCGTACCCACTTGCGACGGCGTACATACGAGTTCCATGACTTCTTTCCCGAGTAGGAGGCTGGGAAGTCCAGGGCGTACATCCACCCATCCTCGGGCAGCTGCTGACCGTCTAGTTCCAGGTCCAGGTGCCAATCTCCGTCCCACTGCCAGGCCATGGAGGGCAGGCGTATCTTGTCCACGCTTCGCTCAATACTGCCATCAACGTTGGAGTATTTGTAACGGTCGGTGGGCAGCATCGTTTTGGCGAAGCCCTCGATGGGCAGCCAGCGCTCGTTCTCATATGACTCCTCCTTGATGCGTATGGGCACATCGAGTCCGTGTACGTGTACATACACCTGTCGATCGCCGCCTATGGCCCACATATAATTAGGGACTGCGCTGATTTTCTTAAACTCCAGCCCGAGGTATGGGAACTCGCGCCATCCACTCGAGCTGGTGGACAGCGTGTGCACGCGTCCCTCGCTGCTAGTGGCGAACAGTAGACTGCTGGGCATCGCTGTGTTTTGCTTTTTTTAACTGTAGCTCTTTATCTGCCGTCGCCCTTTGTGCTCCATTGTGGCACGTATTAACAAAAAAAATTGATTTTCCGTTCAAGTTGATTACAAGTTGCCACATCAGTCATATTTGGGATCAGCTGGTTAAAGAAGACAAGTGGCCACTCTATCCTTTGCGAAAAAGCAGAATGACATATAGGGTATTCCGTCCTTTGCTTCCGATGTGAATTAAGTTAACTTTCATATTTTTGTGTACATACGTGTACAAATTAAAATCAAACGACTTATACATACATGCACAGAGTAGCTGGATATTCTAACAATTTTGTTGTTTTACAATTTAAGCGGGCCACATATCGTGCATTACAAATAAATGAAGTTGATTAGATAGGTTTTTTCCAAGTTTCTTGCGCCGTTGCCCAGTATTTAAACGGCGGCGGTGTAATACAATAGTGTTGCCAGACCACTGCAATATTTCTTTTCATAATACATTTAGACATATTTACGGCCGTGTTCCAATTGCGTGTAAACAAATATTTTATTTTGAAATTGTGATATATTGAAAATGTTCTCAGCTATCTGGAATTGGTAAGTGGGTCCATTAAGTCTTTTCTGGACCTATCTGGCAACCATATACGTATGACTTATCACAACAATAACGCGTTTGGCTAATGTAAATCTACCTTAAATTAACCTTCAACACTAAATTCACAATAGTTTGCGTTGCACCCGTTATATTTGTGTCAATAAGCTACACTTCCAAGAGTTATCAACTGCACCAAAAAAGTTTCCATTTCCCTTTCTGGATTTAAACAGGATTTATAACAAGCCAGCAGTAAACATGGACAGCGTTGAGGCTCAGTTCGTTCGCGACACGATTGCTAAAAACAAGGTGACAATATTTAGCAAAAGCAGTTGTCCCTACTGCACAATGGCCAAGGAGGTAAGAAGGATGTGAAGTTGCCAATAAAATGTTATAATATCACATCAATTCATTTACAGCCATTCCGCAAGCTTAATGTTAATGCGCTGATAATAGAGTTGGATGGACGGAAAGATGGCAATGAAATACAGTCGGTGCTGGGTGAGATTACTGGAGCTCGCACAGTAAGCACAAAAGCGTAATGCAAGCAGAAAATTGTTGTCTTATAATGTTTTATTCCTGTACCTGCAGGTGCCACGCGTCTTCATCGATGGCAAATTTATTGGCGGCGGCACGGACATTAAGCGAATGTACGAGATGGGTACTCTGCAGAAATACTTCGCATAATTTTACACTTCTAAATTGGCGTAATTACATAAATACAAATTGTAGTGCAATTCTTACAAGTCTTAAAAATATATTGTCTATTGGTATTTTTAATTGCAAAATATACGTAAGTAATACATCGGGATACATCGATTTTGTAGAACTATCGATAATTCTTGTAGACAACACGTGCAAAAGTAAAAAGTATTTTGGTCGTTAATGCGTCGTGCGTAAAAACCCATTTATGAACAAACTAAAATGAGTACCGAAAGCACAAAAATTAAATACCTTGTGGCGGATACAACAGCATTTATAAATGCGGTGCAACTGAACGAATATGCGGATAATGTCCTAACCGTGCCGGAGGTGATTGCCGAGGTACGCCACAAACGCCAAATACGCCGACTTTGTGTGCTTCCATTTGACCTGCAGGTGCGCGAGCCACGTCCCGAAAGCGTTAAGCATTGCGTCGAGTTTGCCAAGAAGACCGGTGACTATGCGAGCTTATCTGGCATTGATTTAAAGGTCATTGCGCTTACATATGAGCTCGAGGCGGACACACTGGGCACCGATCATCTGCGCACCGAGCCCGTCGCCTCGCAAGTGATTGCATCCAAGGAGAAGACCGAGGAGATGCAGGATGTCAATAAACGTCTAGTCGGCTGGTATATGCCCGACGGCAACGAGGATGACGATGAGGAGCGCGATGAAGAAGAAGCTGACAACGAGCACCAATTGTCTAAGAGCAGCGACAATGTCGACCCCATTAAGGCAGCCATTGAAGCACAGCTGCAGGGAGTAAATATACAAATATCCGAGAGCAAATCGACTGATGCTGGAACAGAAGTCGACGACGAGGACGATCTAGCGCAAGAGGAGCTGGACAATCTTTTTGAGAAACTAAAATGTGCGCCATCTGCAGACGAAGAGCAGGCCACTTGTGATCTTCTAGTGGCACAGCCCCAAGACGAAAGCGAAGATGAAGACGAGCAGCATACACAGCAAGGTTATGAAAACACTAAAGAAGAAAACGGCGACAACGATGTTGGCGACGATGGCTGGATAACGCATTCAAACATCAAGAAAGCCAAGAAGGCGCTCGAGGGAAAAGAGGAATCGGATTTTGTGCCACCAGTGGCCTGCATGACAACAGATTATGCGCTGCAGAATGTGCTGAAACAGCTAAATCTGCAGCTGGCGGCGCTCAATGGACGCATCATTAAGCAGCTGCGCACCTACATACTGCGGTGTTATACATGCTTCAAAACTACCAGCATTATGACCAGGGTGTTCTGCTTCAATTGCGGCAACAAAACGCTAAAACGTGTCGCAGTCAGTCTGGATGAGAATGGCAAACAGGTGATACACATAAATACGCGTCGCTCGTTGACGTCCAAGTACAAGAACCAGAGTCTGCCACGCTTCCAAGGCGGCAAGCATTCACGCAATCCTATTCTGTTTGAGGATCAACCGATGCCGCGACAGATGCCATCGCGCGTGGCCAAAACGAAGACAAATGCCATGCAAGATGATTACATTGCCGGCTTCTCTCCATTTGTGATGCGTGATGTCGACTCCAAGTCGGCAATGCTACGCTCCAAGGGTAATCTCAAGGAATGGGCGCGCAACAACAATTTCGAGGAGGATCGCAGACGGAAGAATTATAACCGCTTGTACAAGTAGTGCGGCATGTTTCTGTATATTTCTTATGCTTATGTACGATAAATAAAAATTTACTTTACACAAGGTTTGCTCTAGAAATTAATCGACTTATCGATACCGCACGACAAATGAAAGCCATTTCGGTATCAACAGGTGTTTTTTGTTGATTATGCTGATGTAAATCAAAGTTGAGATTATGGCTGAATTAGTGCGTGGTGAAGCTTCCGAATCGGACGAGGAGCAGGACAAACGCAAGGCATTTACAGCAAACAAATTAGGTGTAGCATTTCATTTAACAAGATATTGCAGATATTCGCCGCGGAAGTTCCTGGAGAGGCAACCGAGGAGGAAGATGATATTTACGAGCAGCCGAGCAGTGCCAGCGTATCCGCCTCCATATACCGCAACAATTTGCTGCAGTGCAAACTGAGTAATTGATATCCATCTTATTTATGTCCAGTTTAATAACTTATACATGTGCCAGCAGTTGAGAGCAACATTGCTATTTGGAAGGCAATAACTGCATTAACACGCAACTTTGTGGTGGACGCCTCGAAGCAGCTGCTGACCACAGATCAAATGCTTATCAAATCACAGGTATCCTTGCAGTCAGCACACACAGCGCTGCAGCAGGCGCAAAGAAATACAGCACAGCTGCAGACACGCACTTCGGCCGCATTAACGAGCAGCTTTCTGCCCGTAATCAAGCTAAGGGAGACAAATAATTGACAGTAGGGTTGAGGCAATTGTTTATGCAGTGTTTACAAATAAACGAACAAACTAGGCTAATCCTCGGTATCCGAATTGGGCGCAAACACTTGACTACTGGGCGATGGCTCGCGCGGCACAAAGGTGTCATGAAAGCAGCGCGAGAAAATGGTGCGTATTTTGCGTTCTCGCTCACGCTCCGGTGACTGCGGTATGCTTTCCTCCTCCTCATCGACGTCCTGCTCGATCAGTGGTGGCAGTAGCGTGGGCGGCACATCCTCTGTATTAAAGAAACATACCTCGGTACTGCCAGGCGTAACTGCCTGACTGGCCTCCAGAGAATCTGATACAGCCAGCAGGAGCGCTTCCTCGTCCGCCTCCTCCTCAACCAGATCGACAGTGTCACCGTCGGCCAGCAAGCGTGCGGGTTGCACTGAAGGCTGCTCGGATGGACGCACTGGGCGATTTTCTCGAAACTGAAACAGCGACGTATCCACATCCGACAGAGTTGTATCCTCGGCCAGGCGGCGCTTTTGCTGTATTTCAGCGCCAGGAGTGCTGCTCTTACGCTTCTGCGCTACACTGGTCTGATTACATGAGGTTACGTCGCGCGGACGGCAATCCTCTGAGAAGCTGACGTCATCCGGTGACAACGTCGATAGAATCAGCAAGCACTCAATCTCGCTATGTTTCTTTATCTTTAGAAAGAACGGACTTCCTGCATCCTCAAACTCCAGCGTCATTTGTGCACTGAGAGCTTCGGCAAAGAGCAGAAAGGCGCGAAATTCCTTGATGCAAAATGTGATGACTGCGCCCTCGGCCACCTGGTAATGCTCAAATTCACTCGGCTTTAGTTTCAGCTGGGAACGCATGAACTTGTCATTGACACGAGCGCCTTCGATGTAGTTCTTGGCCGACAAGCTGTCGGGCGTGGCCTCCAGCGTTAGTTCCTCCTCCGAAGCATTGAAACTGTTGGAAATTTCCATGAATAACTTGTGGTCGCCACGTATGCTGGGAACATATACAGTATGTTAATGCAAGATTATAAAACAGACTGTTAGACCTACACATTAGAGCTCTGATCCGTGGGCACATCCGAAGTAATGTTCTGTTCATCCACAATGGCAATGAGCGCCTGCTTCGTGGTCTCGAGCTTGCAGCGTAAATTGACTTGGAATTTAGTGCGATTGCCCACGATGCTCAGCTCGCAGTGTTCAACCTGTGTAAAAGCAGTTTGGAATTGCAATGATGGTCTTACTATAAAGGAAAACGGCACTCACCTGCTTCATGTTGCGAAATACGCCCAGGCACGGCTTCATGGCAATTTTGCAACAGCATTCTCCACTGGGCGGCAGCTGAAATGTATCAAACATGGAGCGGCTGAAGCTAATGCTACCCACAGCCGATTGTGTGGCATTGATGGTGCGCATGCGAAGTCCATTGATATCTGCCTCAATGAACAGTTCCTTGCCCACTTTGGACAGAGATTGTATGGCCTTGGCAATGACTGGCAAAAATTATAAATATTATAAGTCAATTGCTATAACCTATGAAGGGTCTTTACTTACCACGCGCATTGCCGCCCTCTAGTGTGCACTTCATCAATTTATAATAAATTACAGTATTCTTGCGAATTTGCAATTTCGGCGCGCTTTCGTTTGTAAACAAAGCAGCTGGGTCAGCTGATGGCCAGCGGACGCAAAAGCATCGATAAGTATCGAGACGTTTGGTGATTAAATGCAATGCATCGATCATTGGAGCCCCACACATGCATAGCAAGGTGGCAACGCTGCCCGGCCGGTAAAACGCCACATCAGTTTTTCGCCTTAAATTTAATTAAGAAATAAAGTGTAGTGCGGAAGTTAAAACGCATTAATATTGGTTTTAGTTAGCCATAAAATCCAGAATAATTTGTCAATAGTGCGTCATGTGCACGTAACAAGCAGAACCGATATACTTACGCACAATCAACAAAAATGTTACGTCTTGTGTGTGTTTTGCTGGCGACGTTATTGTCGTCTGCTTGTGTCTCGGCAGCAACAGCGGAGTCCAGTCAAAGTTATCCAATTACTACGCTCATTAATGCCAAATGGACGCAAACGCCCTTATATTTGGAGATTGCCGAGTATTTGGCGGATGAGCAGGCGGGTCTGTTCTGGGACTACGTAAAGGCTGTGACGGCATTGGACACGGCTCTAAATGATTACGGTACGTAAACGAATAGGTGACCAGACTTCATTACAAAAGTATTGGAAACAACTGGTATGGCGCTAATTTTAAAATGTCTTTAAATATGCCTTTTGCAGATACGGAGTCGCAACAGTACAATGTAGCCTTGCAGCTGGTGCGCTCACACTTGAGCTCGCCACAGTTGCCGCTGCTGAAACTGGTCGTCGCCATGCACAGTCTGACGCCGCGCATCCAGACGCACTTTCAATTGGCCGATGAGCTGCGTGCGGCTGGCGCCTGTGAAGGCGCCATCTACGCTCAGGTGGGCACCGAACTCGCTTGCAACTACGCGGAGCTGGAGCAGAAGCTTAAGTTGCCACAGGCTGCCAGCAGCCTGGATGCGGACATTGACAGCTATAGCTTCGATCATGTGTATCCTGGCAGCGAAAATAACACCCGTACCGTGGTTCTCTACGGCGATTTGGGCAGTGCTGCCTTTCGGCCGTATCACAAGCTGCTAGAGAGTGCGGCGAATGCGGGAAAAGTGCGTTACCTGCTGCGCCATCAGCTGGCCCAGCGAAGTGGACGTGCCGTGCGTCTGTCCGGCTACGGCGTTGAGCTGCACTTGAAATCCACGGAGTACAAGAGTCAGGATGATGCGCCCAAGCCGGAGGCGGCCAATGGCAGCTCTGCCGACTCCGAGGAATCCTCAAACGAAACGGATGTCCAGGGTTTCGACTTTAAGCTGCTCAAGTCAAAGCATCCAGCTTTGAAGAATGCGTTGGATCAACTGCGTCAACGTCTGCTGCAGGGCAACGATGAGATAGCTCAGCTAAAGGCATGGGAATTCCAGGATTTGGGCCTGCAGGCGGCCGCCGCCATAGCAGAGATTCAGGGCGACGATGCGCTTCAGATACTCCAATATACGGCGCACAACTTCCCCATGCTGGCGCGTACCCTGCTCGCCCACAAGGTGTCCGATGAGTTGCGTGCAGAGATAAAGCACAATACGGAAACGCTGGGTCGCAGCTTGAATGTGTCGCCGCCAGATGGCGCTTTGTTTATTAACGGCCTGTTCTTCGATGCTGATACCATGGATTTGTATACGCTGGTGGAGACGCTGCGCTCGGAAATACGCGTGCTGGAGAGTCTGCATGGGAATAATGTGCACGGACAGCTGGCGAGCGCATTGCTAGCCCTGGATCTGAATAGTGCCAACAAGCGTGAGTTTGCCATTGATGTGAGGGATACGGCCGTGCAGTGGATCAATGACATTGAACAGGATGCACAGTACAGACGCTGGCCCGCCTCTGTTATGGATCTGCTGCGTCCCACATTTCCTGGCATGTTACGCAACATACGCAAGAATGTGTTCAATCTGGTGCTGGTTGTGGATCCACTGTTGCCCGAAGCGCGCAGCGTTATCAAGCTATCCGAATCCTTTGTCATACACCAGGCGCCCATACGCCTCGGACTGGTCTTCGATGCACGAGCTGCCGAGCCGGACACAGCTGAGGACTATGTGGCTATTGTGTGCGCCTTTAACTATGTCAGTCAGCAGAAGGATGCGCGTGCTGCGCTTAGCTTCCTCACTGACATCTATGCGGTGGTGGGCGAAACAGCGGCGGTGACCAAGCAGCACGTTGTCCAGCAGCTCAGCAAGGAGTTTGGCAGCAAGGTCCATGACCTGCTTGCCGAGGAATCCGACTACGACTACGGCCGTCAGCTGGCTGCGGAGTTTGTGCAGCGTTTGGGCTTTGGTGCAGTGCGTCAACCGCAGGCGCTGCTTAATGGCGCACCCATGCCAAGCAATATTATCAGTGCGGACAGCGACTTTGAGGAGGCCATATTCACGGAGATCATGAGTCAGACAACCTCACTACAGAAGGCTGTTTATCGTGGCGAGCTGACCGACAGTGACGAGATGATCAACTATCTGATGAATCAGCCGCATGTGATGCCCCGTCTCAATCAGCGCATACTCAGCCAGGAGGATGCCAAGTATCTGGACATCAATGGCGTTGCCGCCCAGCAGCTCGGGAATGCAGCGGCCCTGAACAAACTGTCCAATCGCGACATGACCGCCACACTGATGGCCAATCTCAAATACTTTGGCGGCAAGCAGAGCACGGAGCGCATTGGCAGCGCCTCCTTGCAGTTTTTAACGCTGTGGGTGTTTGCTGATCTGGAGACGGACGAGGGCCGACAGCTGCTCACCCATGCTCTGGACTATGTGCGTGGCAGCGAGAGTGTGCGGCTGGCTTTTATACCCAACACGGAGGGTGCGAGTGATAAGCGTAGTTTGAATCGTTTGGCCTGGGCAGCCATGCACTCGATGGAGCCGGCTAAGGCAACGGAACAGGTTATCAAGTGGCTGAAGCTGAAGGAGAAGCAGCAGCGCATTGAGGACCTGCCCAAACAGCTGGAGGATATCCTAGGCAGCACGGAGCTGCATTTGAAAATGTTGCGCGTGTATGCGCAACGTGTGCTTGGCTTGGGCAAATCGCAGCGTCTGGTCATTGGCAATGGACGACTCTACGGGCCGCTTAGCGCCACGGAGAGCTTTGATAGTGCTGATTTTGCGCTCCTGGCGCGCTACAGTGATCTCCAGTACGGAGACAAGGTGCGCGAGGTGCTCAAGGAGTCGGCGACGGAGGTGCACGCGGATTTCAACAGCGATACGCTGCTCAAACTCTATGCCAGCCTGCTGCCCCGGCAGACAAAGACGCGCTTTAAGCTGCCCAGCGATCTGAAGAATGATCACTCTGTGGTGCACTTGCCGGCGAAGCAGCAACAGCTGCCCCACTTTGACATTGCCGCTGTGCTGGATCCTGCCTCGCGTGCTGCACAGAAACTGACACCTATTCTAATACTGCTGCGGCAAACGCTCAACTGTCAGCTGCAATTGTATCTAACACCAGTTGCCCAACACAGCGATATGCCTGTCAAGAATTTCTATCGCTATGTAGTCGAGTCCGAAGTGCAGTTCGAGGCGAGCGGCGCTCGTGCTGAAGGACCCCAGGCCAAGTTCAGTGGCTTGCCCGCCAATCCTTTGCTCACGCAGCAGCTGCAGGTGCCAGAGAACTGGCTGGTGGAGGCGGTACACGCCGTCTACGATCTGGACAACATTAAGCTGCGAGACATTGGCGGACCGGTGCACAGTGAATTCGGACTGGAGTACTTGCTGCTGGAGGGGCATTGCTTCGATGCGGCCAGCGGTGCGCCGCCGCGTGGTTTGCAGTTGGTCTTAGGCACCAAGACGCAACCCACACTGGTGGACACCATTGTCATGGCTAATTTGGGCTACTTCCAGCTGAAGGCAAATCCGGGCGCCTGGACGCTGCGATTGCGCGATGGCAAGTCGACGGACATCTATGCAATCACTCATGCCGAGGGACCCAATACGCTGCAGCAGTCGCAGACAGGTGCGGTCCAAGTGCTGATCACCTCGCTGCGCTCCCACGTGACCAAGCTGCGCGTCTCGAAGCGACCGGGCATGCAGCAGGCGGAGCTGCTCTCGGATGATGGGGCGCCATCGCAATCGGGCATTTGGAACAGCATTGCGAATAGCTTTGGCGGCAACAGTGGCACACCGGCTGCGGATGAGGATGCGGAAACGATCAACATCTTCTCGGTGGCATCGGGGCATTTGTATGAGCGTCTGCTGCGCATTATGATGGTGTCGCTGCTGAAGCACACCAAGTCGCCAGTGAAGTTCTGGTTCCTCAAGAACTATTTGTCGCCACAGTTCACGGACTTCTTACCGCACATGGCCAAGGACTATAACTTCCAGTACGAGCTGGTGCAGTACAAGTGGCCACGCTGGCTCCACCAGCAGACGGAGAAGCAGCGCACCATTTGGGGCTATAAGATACTCTTCTTGGATGTGCTCTTTCCGCTTAATGTGCGTAAGATTATCTTTGTGGATGCGGATGCGATTGTGCGCACGGATATTAAGGAGCTGTACGATCTGGATTTGGGCGGCGCGCCCTATGCGTATACGCCGTTCTGTGATTCGCGCAAGGACATGGAGGGTTTCCGGTTCTGGAAGCATGGCTATTGGCGCAGCCATTTGATGGGCAGGCGGTATCACATCTCCGCTCTGTATGTGGTCGATCTGAAGCGTTTCCGCAAGATAGCGGCGGGAGATCGGCTGCGTGGGCAGTATCAGGCGCTCAGTCAGGATCCGAATAGTTTGGCCAATCTTGATCAGGATTTGCCCAACAATATGATACATCAGGTTGCCATCAAGTCGCTGCCGGACGAGTGGCTGTGGTGTCAGACGTGGTGCAGCGACAGCTCGTTCAAGAGCGCCAAGGTCATTGATCTGTGCAACAATCCGCAGACCAAGGAGGCCAAATTAACCGCAGCTCAGCGCATTGTGCCCGAATGGAAGGATTACGATGCAGAGCTAAAGGCACTGCTGGCACGGGTCGAGGATCATGAGAATCACAATACAGGGGGAAGCAGGGATAGTCCTGCCGATGATGAGGATGAGCATGTGGTCATAATAACGGAGCCGCCGCCACCCGACCATGTTCATGGCGAGCTGTGATCGCTGTCATCACTATCTTCTAATTCTTTAGTAAATTTAAGCCCAATGTCCTTTATACTAAATTAGCTAAGCTCAAGCAAGCAAAGCCAACAACAGTAATTTAAACATTTTAATTAGCAATTAAATAAAAACAAAGCAAAGCTCCAAGTCTGAAATGATTTTGCATTCCACGAGCCTTTCGCCACAATTTGAACTAAGCTGAAATTAACATAATAAATGAAGTAATTGAATGAATGTATTCAGCGATTGGTTTTATTTATTGTAAAATTATACGAGCCGTGAAAAACGATCTATTCTATACTTGATTTTCAGCGTATCATTGCCCCCCAACATTAAAACTAATTTCTTTCGTTTTGTCGCTTTATTTTTGTTTTAAATTATAATTTGAATTCATTGCATAAATTCACGTACTCATTTTTTTTCTACGTAAAGAAAATATTAATATTATCATAAGGTTTGGTTTATATTTAGAGCATATTTATAGATATTTTCTTTGAAGTTTTTTTTTTTTTTGGGATTCCGTGTCCGGCTTTGGGGTTTATTTTTTAATTGTAAGGCAGACAGTGCAGTCCAAGTAGTAATTATTATGCTGCTGAATTTGCTTTTGATTAGGGAATTCAGTTTAAATTTTGTTTTGGTTTTTTAGTGTGTGTGTGTGTGTTTATTCTTAAAGCGTGTATTTTTAGTTACCTAACGTATTATTTTCATAATGTTTTTAATAATTTAGCATAGTATATAATTTTTAAAAATTGTTTTTCATCATTTAAACTAACGCTGAGTGTAGTATACGAGTGTTAGGTAATTAAAGCTTTGGTTTTAAAAAATTTCTCAATATGTTAATTATGTATATGTTTTTGTTCAGACTACGCAATCCTTGCTACATTTGAAACACTTTCTCAGTTTTAACAAAACCATAGGGGTTACGAAATAGTTAACATATTAATGTTAATGCGTTATTTTGTTTGATAAGAGCTGCTAGTCCTTGATTAAATTATATAGAAAAAATGCTGCTGCCAAAGTTCGGTTTGTCAGTTAAGAATCTGTATCTTCATCTTTATATATTGCGCTGCTTACTTGCTAAGAATTGACGGAACTGTAAAAAATTAGACTGACATTCGTTTCGAGTCTATCATAATAATATTTCTTTGCTTTTTCTATTATTAGTTTCTGTTTGTATTGGTATTCAAAATATTGTATTGTATGGTTGTCTATGCTTTGATCAGTTAAGACAATAAAGTTATTCTGTTGTTAAGTTTTGAATGCTGCTTAATTTGTTCGTTGTTCTTGTTTGTCTCCATGGTTTATTGCTTTTTAATCCAAGTGTTTATACATATCCTCGAGCTGCGGCTTGAAGTAGCTCTTCAACTGCGGCCTCTTGGCCTTGAATGTGGGCGTGAGGAGTCCATTTTGTACAGAGAACGGGTCGGGATGCAAATAGACATCTTTGACCTGAATCAACATTAAATATATTGTTTAATAGTTGGATAAATATATGTTTTCAATTGCTTACCTGTTCGAATGACTTTAGTCCACTCTGTTTGCCCCAATTGAGCATATCGTTCATAATCAGTTCCTTGACATTCTTATTATTGCACAGGACGGACAATGTGCCCCGGACACCGTTTTCCGTTGCCCACTGCTTTAGTACATCGACATCAGGTACAACAACAGCGATAATACAGCTCTGTAAATAGGCATTAATATAATCGAAACGTTTAAATCATTCCCATATTTTACAGTTTAAAATAAGGTACATATAAATTTTAATTTAAAAATTCTACACCAATGTTTGTAGTCTTCATACAAATTAGACAATATTTCTTTTCAACAGTTTTTTCAAAAGGTTGCCGCCAATTGGAAAATGAATTTACCAGTTCGATAACTATGTTAAAATGTATTCTAACTATCGATGAAAAGTGCTGTGGTCAATCGCAAATCGCACAAAATGCTTTTAGACTGCGCTGTTAAAAATTGAATTGAATATAATGACTTACCTTTAAGCTCTCGCCGTAGACATAAACTTGGTTGACATATTGACTCAGCGTATAGATATTCTCAATCTTCTCGGGCACTATGTACTCGCCCTGACTCAGCTTGAAGATGTGCTTGCGACGATCGATGATGCGCAGTGTTCCATTGGGCAGCCACATGCCCACATCGCCCGTATGATGCCAGCCCTCGGCATCGATGGCCTCTGCCGTTTTCTCCTGATCCTTATAGTAGCTGCAGAGTGAAGATCAATTTATATAATCAGTCAAGAACCATTTTTACAAAAGGTCATCAATCACAGGAAAAACCCGGACTATAACCAATTTGTTTCGCTACACCCTAATAATTATTAGGGTTAGATTAGATTAAAATCAGCCACAACTTACCCATGGAACACATTGGAGCCGCGCACACAAACCTCGCCCGTGTTCTGATTGGCAAAGTACTCCATTTCGGGCACATCGACCAGCTTGACGGCATTGCAGGAGACGGGCGGTCCGACATGGTTGGGCACATGATCCCCCTGCACGGTCAGCGTAATGGCGCCCGTGCATTCCGTCTGGCCGTAACCCTCCAGCACCAGACAGCCGAGGGCGCAGCGCATAAAGGTGAGCACATTGCCCGCCAGTGGAGCCGAGCCGACGACCATCAGCCGCAGATTGCCGCCAAAGGCCTGATGCACCTTCTTGAATACCAGCTTGTCCCAGCAGCCATTGCGCCGCAGCACACCACGTGCAATCTCCTTCTCCTTGGCCTTCAGGGCCATGTTGAAGAGTCCGCGCTTCAGACCCGAGGCGGCAATATCGTTCTGTATCTTGTCGTAGACACGATTGAGGAGACGCGGCACTGCCGGCATCACCGTTGGCCTGAGCATCTTCAGGTCGTTGGTCAGCTCCTTGATGTCGCCGGAGTAGAAGCCCACACAGCCGCCCACATAGTACATGCCGTTCTCACAGCACCGCTCGAACATGTGCGCCAGCGGCAGGAAGGAGACCATCACATCGCCGGCCCTAATCCGATGATCGCCCATCTGCAGGATGACGGCACAGACGCCGGCGACCACATTGCCATGTGTGAGCATGACGCCCTTGGGATTGCCCGTTGTGCCGGACGTATAGCAGACGGTGCACAGATCCTCGGCGATGGGCGGCACCTCCGGATGGTTGCCCTTGGCGCCCAGTTTCTCCACATCGATGAACGAGAAGATCTGAACGCCACGGCTGCGCGCCCGCTCCAGTGTTGTCTGGCGTATGGGCTTGATGGACACAATGATCTTCAGGCTGCGCGGCGCCTTCTCCAGCAGCATGGACGCCTTGGCATCGTCCTCGACGATAATTATGGACATTTCCGTCTGGCGTATGATAAAAGCACAGGCATCTGGACCGAGTGTATCGTACAGTGGCACCACAACCAGCGAGAACGAGTAGCACGCCTGCTCGTACAGTATCCACTCGGGTCGGTTCTGCGAGTAGATGCCAATCAGCTGTTTGGGCCGTGCCCCCAGTGCCAGCATCCCGGAGCCAAAGTTCTTGGCACGCAGTAGCGCCTCATCATAGTTGATCCACTGGAAAGAGCATTACTTTAGTCAAGTTTAGTTTAGGATATTGTGATGCTGTGCATCCATTACCTGATAGGGCGACGTTAGGGTCTCCCGCCAGCCGAGGCAGGGTCCATTGTTGGAGGCGTAGGCGCCTTCGCGGAACGTCTGATACAGCGTTCGCACATTCTCTGTGATGTAGGATACAAATTTACCATTCTTCGACTCCTTGTAGAATTTGGAGACGTGTATTTGTTCTGGACCCTGCAAACAGTTTTCGAAACGGAAAAAAGACAAATCGAGTACATGCAAGATGAGTGAAGGAGTTGAAGAGATTGTCGATGAGAGCGTATAGAAAACAGCATGATTTACTCAAATTGATGATTAGGGTATGTTGTTATCTAATTTGCCATTATCCTGAGATTTGTTTCTAAAGCCTGTCTGATTGATTTTTCGCAAATTTTGTTTACTCTTGAACCTTGAAAAACGGAGTACAATAAGTAACTAAATATCTTTTATTTTTTAAGTAATGCAAGTAAGAATATTACTCTTCTATTATCCTAAGATTATATGCCTGCCCAACAAAGAAATTATTATATTATAAGTGTATTTAAACTTAGTTTGTTTTTGTTTTTTAAATGTCTAAATTAACTAAGTAACGTTAATAGCTCAAAACTTTGCTGTCGAACGTTACCGACTGCACAATACTCTTCTTCCAGTATAATAATAGTTGAAATGAGACAAATAGGATTACAAATAACCTGGGAAAACGTGCCTTAAATTGTTAGATAATTTAAATTTGCCAGTTGTAAAGCAAATTATTTAACTCTAACTGTAAAACGGGCAAACAAATAGGTAATAATTCTCCGCATTCGAATATATTCAAGTATACTCCCCGTTTTGCCTTTAAGAACAGAGTAAAAACATTTGATTGATGTTTGTTTTGGTCTAGCTTGTCACATTGCCTGGACAACAAACAAATGTGAAATATACTAAGTAGCGTGTATGCATAACGGTATTTCCAGCCCACAAATCCATTCGCAACGATAGACATAAATCAATAATCGTTGCGAGTTGATGTACAAAACACATTTGGCATGATATACGGTTTATTTTAGCACAGAAAACATAAACGCATCACTCAGCGCTTTTAATGAGTGCGATCGAGCATCGATCTTTGGCTATAGTAGGTGCAAACTGCGATCGGGAATGCGATCAAAATGGCAATAGCGCACTTCCTTTATGGCCAACAGCTGCGAAGAAATTTCGGCTATGGCCAAGTGTGTGTTGAGGCATCGAAACGAATATCAAAATAGACCGAAAGTGCCTAGATGGGTTATCGATTTGAATGGGTTGGGTTGGCCTGTGTTTGCTCACTCTTTGTTTTTATTTTTAATGTGCGATTTCACATATCTGGTTGGTTGGTAATAAAAACAAAAAAATAATGATATGCCTTTTTGATTTCGATATCGATTTGTTTAGATTGGGAGAAATGATAATGCTGACGCACGGGGGATAGTATGTAAGAGAAAAACAATAAGGCTGCCTACCCCTAGGGGCACACCAGCTACACCCTACCCTGTGCTGTGTGTCTAGGGCTGCATCGTATTTAAGCTGGCAGTTGACAAATAATAAAAATGATGTAAAACAAAACGAAAATACAAAACAGAAGAAGCAAAAATAATTTCTGATTAGTTTGGCGCGAAACTTTTATAAAGCGAGGTTAGGTTTAGTTTTTCTTTTTTTTTGGGATACGGAAGTGGTTTTGGTATTTTGGGTTTACCTTGAGCACATCGCTCTGACTGTTTAGTTCGATGGGCACACGTACAGTGGTGATTTGGCCGCAACAAGACATTTTTCACTTAACTTGCCACACAATAATTAACCAGTTAATTGTATCTTTTGACTTTAATGCACTTTGTTTTAGGTGAATTGAGAGAGAGAGAGAGAGAGACAGAGCACTGTTTTAATGGTCATTCAGTTCAGCGGGCGTTGTCGCTTTTAATATGCACATTTTCCAAAATAGCTGCAAGACGAGTCAATTTTCACAAAACCGTTTCGAGTGAGCAACTTGATTTCAAGCATAAATATTTGATTTTTATTTGTTTATATTCTTTTTCAATTTACGCACAAATATTGTTTTGGTCTAAAATTAAAGCACATTGAATTCTTGAGTGCTTTTTGGGCAACCTTTTTGTTTTTTGTTGGCCAGTGACACGCATCAAAGGCAAATTATAATTATGGCGCCTATTGACAGTTTACAGTTGGCAAGCGTAGCCAATTCAATTTTGTTTATAATTATTCAATATTGTCGAGCCCCAGTCCCAGCTACAGCCACCAGCCAAGCAAATCCCCAACCAACCCCCAGACGCAGGCGATATATCGACAAGGCGGCCGACTTTGGTTGGCCTGCCCCAAATGTTTAAAAATAGACTCGCTCATCTGTTGTTATCTACAACCGAGTGGACGCAAAACATACAAAAACACACACAAAAAAACAAAACCGATTTAATAGACATTCAAATATTTTGCACAGCTCAAACAGAAAAACAAAATACGCGATCTTCTTGCTTTGTGGGCCTGAGTCATGGGAATTGCGATTGCGATTGCGTTTCGTTGAGATGCCTTTGAGGAGGCACTGGTAGATTGAATAATATCAATGAGCACTTGCTGCTTGAGTAATGGTAATTGAAAACAACGTAAAAATGCAATAAACTATTACACAGCACAGCCAATATGTGAATTGTGCTTAAGATTTGTTTCAAAGAGAATTGAATACATTTTTTTCTTGTTGATACATGGCACAAAACTAGAATTGAGCTAACAAGTAATATCATTTATGCAGCTGACAATATTTTACAATTTAAATATACAAAATTTATCTATTCTATTTTGATATAACTGTATTGTATTGTACCACACTGTGCTTTTATAATTCACTTGCTAAAACATTTCATCCATCAAACCATAATTTAATTATATAAAAACAATTTACTGGACTTTGAGCATTGTCAGCTTTGGTTTTCCAACATGCAAATGTATGAAAATTCTACATATTCTATTTATTTTTTGAAATTCAGAAATGTTTCCTGTATTGTAATCCAATTATTATGTTTAATACTTTCTGACAGTTTTATGATTGAGTAAGATTGAGAATGTGTTAGACCGCAAGTATTTCGGAACGACACAATACAGCTGATGGCTCAAAGTACTAAGTACATGTAATTCTAAAATTCTTTGCTTAATGAATTTAATATTGATTGCCAAACACTTGAGTATTCCACGCAAATAACAGCTGTTCGCTTCATGTATAAATGATGGCTCATTTTTAATGGATTTTGCCCATTTGCCAAATGTGTTTTCTAGGCCTCAAAACAAACGCCAATTAAACGCACATGGCAATATTCCGGTATTATCATTGGCACTACGACGCGCCCCCCTTTTAGCATTTGTATATAGTAAATATTTAATGGCAAACAACTAAAAAGATTCTAAGATCGTTGTCCATGTTTGTGTAAAGAAGTATGCTCCTTATAATTTAATTTTATTGAGTCATATATCACAAAGAATTAGAACCGAAATAATTTTAGCGATACGCATAGATTTTAGATTTTTATGTATGTTTAGTTGTTGTTGGTTTGATAGTTTTTTTTTATAGCGCAACTGGGCGGTGGCCTTTAGCTAGTATAAGGCTAAAAACACGGATGTGAACTTGAACTTGATGGACTGAGTTTACATGCCCAGGGAATAGCGGCGACATCGGCACTTTGACACTTTGACAAATGGGCATTCAACAATTAGATATGTTTTTTTTTCTCTTCTCAAATTTGAATTTCCATTATGCTTCTTGTTTTTTTTTTTTTGGCCCGTGTTTTACGTAATGATTAAACGACCGTATTTTTGTCAATTTGTTGCAAATTGTCAAGCGACTCGGTGTGTGCGTTTTTTTTTGTGTGTCTTCTTTCTTTCTCTAATGTTTAGTATATGCGAGCTAATATTTATATAAAAAAAAAAAAATAAATAATGTGGGTCTTAAACATAGATATACGCGATATGTACACGATATTGTTTGTGTTGTTAGCAGACGAAATATTTGTGGCTGCCTTTGGACGCGGAAAACGCAGATCTCGACGACACGATGTTGAATTTCGAACTGAACGGCAAATATCGTGGCTAAAAATGATTTTGGCAGAAGATTTTGATCTGTTTTTCTGCCGCCTGCCGAGAGAACTGGTGAGCGTATAAACGAATCGAGGAGGGAGCTAACGTAAAACGAACGCCTAGGAATTTTATTCGTTTATAATTTTCATATTAAACGTTTCGTTTTTGTTTTGTGCAGTTCAATACAATTGCATATGTATGTATATATATATGTATCTCTTGATCAAGTTGTCCGTCTGGCTGTGTTCCTTTGTTATGTGCACGAGATTAGTGATCACAGGGGCTGGCATGTGACGTCGTTGTTGTTGGGTTCGGAGTGGGGGGAAATGCTAACATGTTGATGTTGTCTGTGTCAAAGAATTGAATTCGGAGGCGGCGGCGGCGGCAAAATGCCCTTTGATGTGTTAAACGCTATGATTTATGATTAATAACAGGAGCAAGCTGTTACGCACCTTTTTTAAACATGATTATTGAATAAACATAAAAAGATTTGTTTACATTTCGAGCATAACCAACACGTGTGCAGCAAATAGTATGTACTTTGACAACAATTGAACTTCAGTCTAATTAAATGTTTTTCAATTATCAATGATATTTGCACAAATTAGCATAAATTTGCGACAAACTAAATAGCCCATTTAATATATATTGACATTTCGTTGTGTATGCATTGCATTTGAATGGCAACCCAATTTGCAATTTATGCATTCATAATTTATTTTAAATGCTATAAAAATCACAGCAGGCGTGCCAAATGCATGCTCGAAAATACCGTTGCATCGCCAGACAGGTTGTCCCTGTCCTGTCATTCAAAGTGTCAGTGTGTACATATTCATTTGGCATACGTATTTCCCTATTGTTTGAGGCGGCTAGCTTGTTATCAATCGCAGCGTTGCCACCTTTTTCGCGTATTTCCAATATATGTATGTACTTCAATTCCGTTGCATTGTTGATGCTTGTTTTGCTGTACGTGGGCATTTTGGAATGTTTTGCTTGCCATGTTAATATCTGTGCCGACTTTTGTTTACTTGGCGAATCGTAAACAATGCAGTACTGCACTGCATACGGTCAAAAGTTAACAATTGTCGGCAGTGTCAATAAATGTTTAGAACAATTTGCATATATGTACATACACACATATATCGAACTATTATCGAATTAGCAGCAATTGAGCTACACCCGGCTAATTAAGTCAAAATACGAACGCCAATTGAGCCATGGCAAGATTTATGTCATGTCCGGCGCACAGCATTTGATAAATGATTAGCAGGCCAGCTTCCCAAACGACGTCAACGAGAATGTTGCACTTTTTTGGCAGCTAACCGATTCGAATTGGAGCGTGGGATGTGCATATTTGCACCACGGTAGCAGTCGCGTCATTGCAAAAATAGAATATACTATGTATATCGAGAGCCAAAACTGTTCTGAATGAGAAGTCCAAGTGGAAAATCATGTGACGACAACACAGAAACGAAACAGTATCAGAATTTCGTGAGACATGTGCACATCAAAGGCCGGACAACGACTTCTGTTTTACCTCAAAAAAAAAATAACAAGGTAGAAGACTCTCGGCAAGAGTGCGCGACTAAAAGATACGCTGTAACTAGGGCTAAATACTTACATTCAATAATATAGAAAATATACTTAAAGCTATCAATTTAAAATTTGCAGTTTATAATATTTATCAATTTCAGTTGTAAACATTTTAAAACAAACTATTTATAATTGGGGTCTCTTCGCAAATCATCGCAATCATAAGGAAATACAGTGGACGCTCGAAAAGTAATACCTCTAGAGGTTCTTATAGCTGAATAGTTTTACTTTATAAACGTATGCTTAAAACCGGCAGGATTACTATTATTACCATATCTTAAAGCTGTCATACAACTGGAAGTCGGTTTTGGGCATATTTCCCATGCTTTCAAAGCTATCGGCTTTAATTTATTTAAATTTCGAAAGAAACCGGTGTACAATATAAGTTAGTAAAATCTGTCCAAAGATTCGAAAAGAGTATCAAATCTTCGGCATGCTGAAGACTATCCTTGTCCACTTGTTTTTATAATTTTGTATGTCTGTTGCTGCTTCTACTCATATCTTTTCTATTATTACAGCGGCTACAGCGCAAAAATAAAAGAACAACTTAAGACAAATTGATGATGTAATGGACGCAGCTATAAGTATGTATATATTGAGCACTCAATAATTGCAACAATGTGTGTCACAAAATGAGCGCTTGGGTGGTCTCATGCTTACCTCCAACAATGGGGATTGATTTTCCAGAGGCACTAATGGTTTTTCCGGGATTGGTCGCGTTACAAAGTAGTAGGCAATACTGGCCGCCACGCTGGTCAAGGTCAGCGTGCCCAAAGTTCCGCCAAAATAATTAAGGTACCCATCGATTTCGTCCCCTGCAAAATGGCATTTTGTGTGTGTGTCGTTAAATATTGATTGCTATTGCAGATTTCGAATGTAATTGAGGAGAATAATACTGTTGTGTTTATTGTCATAGGAAATAAAGCTATACAAATATTAAGCTATTTATATCGGATAAATATAACTATAGATAATCAACAGGTATTTGGACTTACATTTAAAGATACCTGGCGATCTCATTTGTAAAACAAATCACAAAAATAATACATTATTTAACAGAACACCTTATGTACTTATAATATATGCCCCACTTTTAATTCTAATAACGTACTATTTCGATAAATATATGTATTGCTAATTAAATAAATTACAGTGGTTTAAAATGGTGTTTAGGCTTTACAATCAAAATTTATACATTTTTAATATCAGATTAAGATACTTATTAGTTAAGTTAGTTTGTCTTTATCAAGTTAGTATTGCTTAAAAATGAATTCCTCATATTATATTCAAGTTTTCGATTGTTATACTTACAGAAGTATGAAAAATTGCTGACTATCAGGTGATTGATATAGGCTAAAACCGATTTCTCTGGCGTCATTATTGATGTTGCTGTTTGTTGTTGTCTGTTTTGTTTTTGTTTTTTGTTTTTGGTTATGTAATTGTATTTGTAGTTCTTATATACCTGAGTGAACGTTACGTGTTTAGCTTAATGATTGCCCACAAAACTTTTTGCCTGCAATGAAATAGAATTTATAAATCAATATTAAGTGCATACGTCAGCTATAACTAAATATAATTGTATATATACATATGAATATAGAATAATGGACGGGTTTCATTTTTTTAAACCACAAATACCTGAATCTTAGCGCCATTGACCATAACAAAATCAAAATGAAAAAATACAACATTTAAGTAGTCAATTTTCCGCCTAAATAGATAGCTATCAATGGATTTAATTGCCATTTTAGGGATTTGTATACAGCAATTAAAAAGCGCTCAGGGATATAGTATTTATGAATGAAATTATTGTTTTGTATTTGTTTTATTGCATCGCGATTAACCTTTGCTAGGCTATAACGATTAAATATTATTGATTAGCTACAGCTTCAATAATATTAAAAATCAGCCTGATTCTATTCCATATTATAATGACACGAATGATAATTCAGTTACAAAAAGGTTCTCTCTCATTGGAGCAAAGAGGTCAGAGATATGAGCGAATTTTTAAAAGAGCTACTATCACACATATGTGTGTATATAGTCTTTATCTGCAATGTTTTTAATGCCACAACAAGTACTGAGATACTCCTACTAATACTAACAACATCAGTCTGCTGTGTACTAAACAGTTATTAGCGAGTATGTCGAAGCATAGATACCCTAAGAGTTTCCATTCTTTGTAGGCTTCACTCAAAACATATGCAAAGCTTTTAATAATAAAGTCAAGTGGAGGAAATATGTGTTGAGTGACCCAATTTTTAAACTTAAAATATAATTTTATATTTTCCAGAAAGCTTTCAATAGGGGTATTTATTATTTTTGGCAAAATAAAAGATCTGATAACCTATATTCCAATTATTTAGTAAATGAAATGCGGACAATATGCTTTATGCCTTTATTGTAGAGTAAAAAGCTAAAAAGCTTTTAGCTGCATTTAAAAATATAAATTTGAATTACCAGTTAAAGACAGCAGATTAAGATAGATAGTTGAATTGTAAGTGTCGGGAAATTCATTTATAACAACAAGTCGACAAGTTTCAAAGTTGAATCGGGTTTTCTGGAAAAAACTCGCTTATTTCTACCTAATAATATGCATATCGTTCGATTTCAATGAAATCTAGTTCCAATTCGATAATTATCAGCTAAACTGCATTTGAATTTCCCACTTAAAATGCTTTTGCTATTAATAACAGCTCATTCGATATGCCATAAGTCAACGACTTTGAGATAACTGATAGAATAGTAGTTATTGTCATAGCTGAGAGCTGATTCAAGTTTAGTTATTACATATTTTCATTTTCTTTGTCTGATTGAAAGCGGCTTTTGGCCTGATGCGATTTACTTCTTTGGCTCTTTTAGTGCTTCCTGCATCAGTGCACCACTGCACCACTGCACCACTTGAAGCAGAATGCCTCTAACCCCACCAAGCAGCTACGCTTCTGGCACATTCGAACAACAGAGCTGATAAGTGCATACATACTATATACATTTTTTATACTTATACAGGGTAGAGTTTATCAGTCTGGCGGGCGGATCTGGAGCTGGAAACTTTGCACTCATTTATAATATGATTATGCAGTTGGCGACCAAAGACCAAAGACAAAAGAACGTCTAGACTTGCAGAATTATGCAACTAAACGGCTATATTGATTACCTATGCGAAGTTTAGCCGGGTCAAATGGACACAATTGTTCCACCGTACGCAGAGAGCAAGAGAAATCGAGAGAGAGAGAGCGAGAGAGAAAGAGAGTACATAAATAAGATTCCCGTGCTCGTTCATTGAGAGGTCAAGGCGGCCTATAATGCCTTCAGTCTCTGGTTTGTCTCATATAGTATTTCACTTTTTTTTCGGCAACTGCATTTCGTGTTGGGAGAATTGATTTTTCACTTTAGCGGTGAGAGACACGTGCACTGTTAAATCAGAACTTACCACGCGTGAAACTCTCAGGCTGTTTATCAGAGATGATGCTTGTCGGACATGTTTTGGTTTTAGCAATTTCAAACCAATATCCATAAATAAATGTTGGCAAAATCAATGAAATTAACGTTTAACACTGCCGCTTTTTATTTCTTTCTTCTTTTCTCTTCTTGTTTAGACAAGGCGACGCAGGGAGGAGCAATACATAACCAGAAACCAGAGAGTACAAACCGAAAGTGCTGCTAAACGTTACGAACGACTAAACTGAACTGAAACGCAGCCGAGCCCGAGTCCGACTCTCGAGCCAAAAACCGTCCAGACACAAAGTCAGAATTGTAGCTAAAACGGCCAAACGTTGCTGCGGGGCATGCGTGCATCGGTGCCGACCGACGGGAGAACAGAAAAAAGCGGCATGAATGAAGCCGAGAGAGCGACAGCGAGAGCGAGAGCGAGAGAGCCGAAGAGAGCAACTTTCAGATGAGAGGCCACGACATTCAAAACAAATGCTTGCAAGTCAGCTTTAACTGCCAGGCGACAAGCGGCTAAAAGGCAAACACGCGACACGTGCAGTGCCAGTTTACAGTTGGGAGAGAGCAGGCGCTTACCTGGCGGGAGAGCGCGACACAGAGATAGGGAGAGCGGGAGACAGAGAGCGTGGGAGCATTGCCTGCCCGTGTGCATTGTCTGCCATAAAAAAAGCACGCAAAGTAGGGGGAGGCAGCAGTATAGCATGTGCATAGCAAAACCAACATTGGGGGTTGGCTGGCGTCTGATTTGTGCTGGTAGATGAGGAGTGGGGGAGGGGGTGGGGGGTAGTCGTTTCTTGTGACGCAATTGCTCCTGCAGTGCGAGGGTAGCTCAATCTGCAAGCGCGATTGCAGCAGATGTAAATTGAATAAAATATACTTTTTATCTTTTTATGAGAGACATTTGAATACCGTGGTATGAGCCTAACTCTAAGACTTATACTTGATGTTCTATAAAACTTTTGATACCTACTGAATTCAATACCTTTACAGATATTAGTTAAACATATTTTAGATTTAATGTTAAATGTAAACATTAAAATGAAATCAATAGTTTGCAGCAAACTAGTCGCGTTCTTTCAAGCCACCCACGAATTCGATGAATGTCAGGAAGTCTGTATTTAGCCTGGTTATGTGTGTCCTTTCTGACAGCTGTTGTTGGCTCTTGGGCGACATTTCGTGGAATCAGTGGCCTGATTTAAAACTTCCTTCGACTTACTCATAAAAAATGCAAAATGACCACAAACAGTTATTAGGGTTGCAAGAACCGTTTTACGGCTAACTAGACAGTTTGATAACTCTGCAGATATTTGCTGCTAGCCAAGCAGGCAAAAGTATCTAACAATGGGAGAGTGCGAGTCACGAGTGTTCCAGCATGTTGACATAGCCAAGTTATGCCATGATTACATATTCAGGCCCAAATAGCCGGATAACAACATGTAGCATAAGCTTAGGCTGTTTGTTCAGCACTTGGACATGAACCCGAACATTTCCGACTTGGGTTTTTGGGGCAGCGCTTGCGAATGTGGAACGCTGGCACAGTGGGGTCAGTGTCATGCCGTCTTGTGTTTATCAGCAGCACAAATGACCGACCACAAATGGCGCAACCGCAACTTTCAATGAATGTATGCTTACACAAGGCACACTGGAAAGCTTCAGGCTGGTGTAAATAACTCAGTAGTTAAACGCAATTAGCTCGCTGTCAATCAATGTGCTCAGTTGAGCCCGAAATACTTAGACAATGGATGCGGTGGTTATCGATGTGGAGGATGCACTTAGCTCTGAGAGCAGCTTTGCCAGCACCGTGGGCGGACAATGTTGTCGTGCCGAGCGCCAACTGGAGAAGGAGCAGCAGGCAGTGCAGTTGGATGAAGTGTCTGCAACAGCACGGGAGAAAGGCAAGAAAAGTCCCAGCGAACTATCGGGTGGACATAACTATGCGACTAGCAAAAATGTCGCTGAGGGTAAGTGAGAATTATAAATGTATAGTTAAGTAACGTGACATTTTAGTATACATATATGTATATAGTCTGAGCGCATGTGACAGCTAAGCAGCGAGTGCTCCTTAATCTGATTTTTATGCCCTGAACCCATTAAAAATGGGTAAAAAGGGTATTATGATTTTGTGCAAAAGTATGTAACATCTCCGACCATATAAAGTATATATATTATTGATCAGTATCAACAGCCGAGTCGATCTAGCCATGTCCGTCTGTCTGTCTGTCCGTCTGTCCGTCCGTCTGTCTGTATGAACACACAGATATCAGAGACTACAAGAGCTAGAGACTTCATATTTGGAATATAAGTTCTCCTAATCCCGGGACAGATCAAGTTTATTTCATTTGGTCGATAACTTGTCGCATTCAAAAGTTATCGATAAATTTCGATTTTAGACTAGCGTTTTTGGGACATAGCTTCAAAGATATAAGAGCTAGAGACCCCAAATTCGGCATGCATAATCTCGAATAGCATACACATGTAACAAATATTTCACTTTTTGGATACCACCCCCCAATCCCCCCAAAAATTTCAGTAAGATCGCACAATAAACACAGAAGTTATTTGAGATTTAACTTTCCATTGTATGGGGCTCAGCGAAAAGCAAGCTAACTGCTTAAACCGCATGCACTGCTTGCAGTATGTGTGTGCTTGTATGTATGCACACTATTAGGCAAGTATTAATGGAAGTCAGAACTGGGTTCAGGGTATCTCCTAGTCGGGCACTCCCGACTAGAGCACTCTTACTTGTTCAAATTGAGGAAGTTTTCGATGATCGTCGGAACTCAGTTTGTATGATTTAAGTTTATTTTTTCATGCAAATTTCATCCATGACCGAAAAAGCTTTCACTTTCACTGACTTTCAACAAACTATATCTAACACATTCTTCCACATTCCTTCTATATGCGAAACGTGTTCCTAGGCCTCATGGACATCGCTCTGCTGTCGGCAAATGCAAACCAGTTGCGATTCCTGATCACCTATAACCATGAGGCAACCACATTCTACTGCAGTCTTGTTCTGGTCACACTCTCGCTGGTGCTCCAGGTGCTGGTGGGCATTGTGCTGATCTTCAAGGTAGGACAATGGCTTATAGTCTATAATCAGCTGACCCACACTGATCAAATCGCATTCATAGCGCCGCCTTAAACGCTGCCAGAGTCGTCGCTATGTGAGAACGAATGAGGTCCTTGTCATGGGTGTGTTCCTTATCACTGTGATCAATGTGCTGCTGGCTGCATTTACCACAACCGATGGACATTCGAATTAGATTAGAAAATGCAATTGAATTTTTATTTTAATTTTACTTGTATTTGATACAATATAACAAACAAAAAGATTGATGTAAATGCGTTTGGTAACGATCGATGATGATCATTAACCAGCCGGGCTAAATGCACTTGACGTATCTGACGTACGATATCTCAGCTTTATATATCCACTATATAGACTTATTGATTACGCTTGGCTTAGCCGGAGAACTCCTTCTTGATGCACTTGGCAATGGTGCTCAACTGCATGTTGGTGGTGCCCTCGTAGATCGCACCGATCTTCACATCCCGATAGTATTTCTCCTGCGGGAAGTCGCGAGTGAAGCCCACACCGCCCATCCAGTCAACGCACTTGGTGGCGGCACGCTGTGCCACCTCCGAGGCGAAGAACTTGGCCATCGCTGCCTCCTTGGCGAAGGGCACACCTGCCTCCTGCAGGCGAGCCGCATTGTAGGTAAGCAGGCGAGCCGCATCGATCTCGGTGGCAATTGTGGCGATCTGATGCTGCATGGACTGGAAGTTGTAGACGGCTTCGCCGAACTGCTTGCGCTCCAACAGATACGGAATGGTCACATCGAATGTGCCCTGCGCCAGACCCACCATCTGAGAGGCGATGCCGATGCGGCCCTCGTTGAGGAAGCCGGCGGCATACTTGTAGCCATGGCCGAAGGTGCCCAGGATATTCTCCTCGGGCACGCGCACATTGTCAAAGGTCAGCATGCAGGTGCCGGAGGCGCGAATGCCCAGCTTATCCTCGGGCTTGTTGACAATCAGGCCAGGAGTGTCGCGATCCACGATGAAGGTCGTGATGCCGCGATAGCCCTAGACAAAAAGCGGAAAAAATCGTATCTTAATTATCCTTGAGCTCTAATTGTATTAAGAGGTAAAATTTTTTAGAGAGAGAGAGAGCGGATAGAGAAGTAAGGAAGACAATTATTACTCACATCTTCGGGCTTGGCGTTGGCAAAGACCAGGAAAACGCCAGCGACATCGGAGTTGGAGATCCACATCTTGGTGCCATTGATCACATAGTGGGAGCCATCCTTCTTGGCCACCGTCTTCAAGGAGAAGGCATCGGAGCCTGCGCCCGGCTCCGTCAGCGCAAAGCTGCCGGCATATTCCTGCGCCAGCTTGGGCAAATATTTGGCCTTCTGTTCCGCATTGCCGAACTTGATCATCAGCGAGTTGACGAGCGTGTTGTGAATGTCGACAAAGGCAGCCACCGCTGGATCCACCTTGGACAGCTCCTCGACGACAATGATGTTGGTCATGAAGTTGCAGCCGCTGCCGCCCAGTTCCGTATCGATTTCAATGCCCATCAGGCCATTGTCGAAGACGGCCTTAATCACGGACGGATCGAACTTGTGCTCAAAGTCCATTTTCTTGACCAATGGCAGGATTTGGTCCTGGGCCAATTTGGCCACTAGAAAAGTAAGAGATAACAACAAAAAGTTAGCTATTTATTTGCGCAGAAAAGCTTGCAGCTAGAGCTCATGTGAGCTTTGCATCAAATACTCAGGCACAGTCTTTATTATGATCGGTTCGAGAAGCTTTTTAAAGCTTTCAAAAGTCGTTCATCAAACTGGCCCCCAGCTGTGTGTGTGTGTGTGTGTGTGTGTGTGTGTGTGTGTGTGTGTGGTGTGTTTATATCGGTTTATGTCTACGCGTGCATCCAATTTATCAGTTATACCCATTTCGTGGGGTTCTCTCAAAGTTCTGCTCTCTCTCTCGCACTGATCTAACATATGTCTGTATGTTTTGTATATTTTATTGTTTTTTATTGCTATCTTTAAAGCATTTTTCTTGACGCGTTGTTTTGCTCGGAAAGCCAACAAATGACGCTGCCGCAAATGCAGACACGCCCACTTCCTTAACGCATGCAAATTGGAAAAGTTGAATAAATAATGGAATTTTTAAAGATGATTTTGCAATCTAGAATAGTGGCGTGTACTTGCGGCCAGCTGTTGTCCTGTTGACGTGTCCTTGACATGTTAATTGTATTTGAATGGTGTGTTTAACTTAAATAGTGCCTTGTAAATACACGTTGGAGGCAACTGTACATTTATTATGAGCAATTACTTTTTTTAGCAAGTAGTTTTCCAGTTTCTGAAAACTGGGTTAACTTTGAGCTAAACGGTGTCTAGTTAAATAAACGATGTAGGCAACTGTACCAATTAAATTATTTGATCTGAAGAATCGTATAGTAATACTTTTTAAATGTTTCAATACATATAAATAGTAATATTAAAACAAATAAATGTAAATATTTGCAATAAGCTTAAGCACTTTGCTTGCGGTAAATGTTACGCAACATTGATAAGTACGAAAACCGCATCATAACAGCAGGCCGCACCTTGAATGATCTTTCTCAACAAACATTGCAAATTCATTTATTTTTTCAATAAAAAGTGTCAACTCTCCAACTAAGAATCAGCGGTTTTAAGGAGAAAACACTCCTTTCCATTGGCTCAACTCTCTAGGCGAGTACGCAACCAGTTGCCCCGCACATCCGTTGCCCGCGCGTCCACTAGAACAGTGAACACAATGAGCGGGGGCGTGGCACAGTCGCATTATTTGCTATATCACAAGTGTAACGCCGTAGAGCTTATAATATTTACAACTGAACAGCTGACTTACTTGTGAAAAAATACAATGATCCTTTAAAAGTCACCTCCACCTCAAAACTCCCCACACGTCCGGCACCCACATTCGAACACGCGATGGCTTGCCGTATAGTAATAACTCACACACACAACTGTTGAGCAGCCGCTTAGCGCTCAGCACCAACGACGGCCTGTCAGCGACGCTGGCGCAAGCAGAGGCTGTTGAGGCAAATCTATTTATAGCACACGTGTGCTGCTGTACACACCCCTTCGGATCGCTTCTCTGTTATGTTATGTTTATTGTTTTCAGCCGTGGCGTAGTTGTGGAAAAAAGTACAACAAATGTTAGATGCAAATACGATTTGTTGTCTTTTTGTGTGTTCAAATTATAAATTATATAAAAATAAAGCTTAGCGAGTTCTCGAAAATTTGCCACGTTGCCAGTAAAAAGTATGCAATTTAAAAAATTGTATGTCTTTATATATAAAATAAAAATTCCGCTGGATCCCATGAATATATATAGAATTATATATGCAAATTTAGATGTATTAAACAAATTCTGTTAAGTCCTGCGAATATATATAGTTATACATATATGTATATATATTACAAACTTATGTGGTGATTTAAATATATTTGTAAATTATTATGCAAAGATACGATGATCCCTACAGCACGCTACTGAACTTAAACACATCTTTAACGAACATAAATTATATAATATTCCTTGTCAAATGTAGCAAATAGATTAATTGACATAAAAAGCAGCGTTTTGCTCTCAAATCGCCATAAAAAGCGCTAAAGTTGCAAATAAAATCTAATTTGCATATACATACAAATACACACATGCATTGTATATTTATTGAAAGGAAAGGAAAATTACTATTGATTTCATTAGATTGTTCGAGTATCACAACTAAATTGCGCTTATCTTCCGGCTAGTTCACTCCCCCACCCCCCACATAGGCCAACAAAGAATGTACAGTTTTTTATCAGCACACACACACACACGCAAAGGAATCAAATGAAAATAAAAATGCGTAAAAATGCATTAGTCGTGCTAGCCAAAAAGTCAGCAATAACTTAGTGTGTATAATAATAAAAAAATCCAATAACAATGCTGACAACAACAAAAAGACAACATGCGATGATTAAATTACGTAACAAAAAACTGACTACCACAAAAAAAATATCTAAAATTTATTGTAAGCATCGCATATTAAGAACACGCTTCTATAAGGTAACAGGGCCATATTTATTTAAATATGATTGGCCAGGTGGGAGGACTTACCCGTCTCCTTCATCATTTTCTCATCTTCGGTGAGGTGTGTCAATGGAGGAGGCAGACCAGACTCGGAGGACATGGCGGCGCTTTGCTGACGTGCTGCATTTGCCAGCTATAAAAAGAAGCCGCAGTGGAATTCAATTCCGAAATTAGCTGAGAGATCTCAGAGGCGTGGCATTGACTTCACTTACCATACGCATGGGCAACTTCTTCAGGCTGTTCATCATCTTGAATGTATATGTGTGTGTGGAACGAAAGTAAATTCAATCAACCTGAGCAACTATAAACTGGACACTATTTGGAGCACTCCCCACGCACAACAGCAACTGTTGACTTCACATGCGCGACTAATTTCCAATTAGGCTCCAGTGGCAGATTTTGGTCACCGATCAAGCAAGAAGAAAATCAAGAATTTAAAAGCTCTCCGCTCACAAACTCAACACAGCAAGTGTGTACAAAGTGTGTGGCCGTTATGGACTGTACGGTGTTCTTTAAAAAAGAGTGATTACTGCTAAAGAAATACGGAGCTAAACAATTTAATTTGTTGTAATATTTATTACAATTACCACTTCTATGGTTTTGAAGATTTTAATAGCTAAAGAATCAATTGAGACAAATCAAATAAGTATGGGAACTCAACGCTGCCCATTGATGCACAACTGTTGAGTCGCTCACTCGTTTGTGTGGCAGCGCTCGCCAACAGTGTTGCAAAGTGTACGTGACCATTCTGAGTAAATTTTTGACACTTCCGCCGGTCGCAGCTGTCAAAATTCTTTCTTTTCGTTGTATTTACGACGGTAGTTTGGTGTAAGTTTCCATGTCGAATATAATTTCGCATTTGTTTAGCCATCATTGTTTATTTTGACAAAGTAATAATGAGAAAGTGCAGCGCACAATGCAGCAAACACTATTTATGTGAAATTGTGACGGTTTTTTATGTTTGTTGTGTAAAAATTAAACCGTAAAACAAACAAATGCGAAAAATGCAATATTTTTTTATGTTGACATATAAACATAACTAATTGGAATTATTTAACGTCTTCACAGCCCGCACAGCCAATCAAAATGAAATTGAACAAGTTTGTTTCGTCGTCGCGCAGGAAGAACCGCAAGCGTCACTTCCAGGCGCCTTCTCACATCCGCCGTCGCTTGATGTCTGCTCCCCTCTCCAAGGAGCTGCGTCAAAAATACAATGTGCGCTCGATGCCCATTCGTCGCGACGATGAGGTTCAGGTGATCCGTGGCCACTACAAGGGCAACCAGGTGGGCAAGGTGGTCCAGTCCTACCGCAAGAAGTTCGTCGTCTACGTGGAGAAGATCCAGCGTGAGAATGCCAACGGCACCAACGTCTATGTGGGCATCCATCCCAGCAAGGTGCTGATCGTCAAGCTGAAGCTCGACAAGGACCGCAAGGCCATTCTGGAGCGTCGCAGCAAGGGACGCGCCGCCGCATTGGGCAAGGACAAGGGCAAATACACCGAGGAGACGGCCGCTCAGCCCATGGAGACTGCGTAAAAACAAACAGCAACAACTACAATAACAACAGTTACATGTGACAACAACAACAACCAACTGTCACTGTTTACAGTTTTTACCGTTACCGCTTAGTGTCAATGAGAAAACAAAAATTGTGTGAAGTGAGAAAATGTCGCAATTCTTTTGCAATAAAGAACAGTTACATTTTCCCAAGTTTGTAAATTTACAAATCTGTTTCTTAGTTACTTAATTTGCTTATGCGCTTAAAATTAAATTTTTAATTTAACCTTGACTGGAACACCAATTGTGTTGGAGCAAAGAGGTTAATTTTGCTTAGGCCATGTGCGTGTGTATGTATGCCAAGCAAAAGAGGCGGAAATGGGGGATAAAGAAAGTCAATGGTTTTAAAAACTTGGGAGGACATACTCTTGTAGGCCGGACTCTATTATGCTATATGGTTGTCTGATCTGACCGACTCCCACTGCTATCAGCCGAAATACGGGTATCAGTATATAAGGGTATCCTGACTGTTAATCTCACCAGATTAACATAAGTCGTTTGGCTATATCCTATGCATAGATGCAATAGGAATAATTTGTGTTAAAATAGTTTTATAACGACACCAAGCTATTCATCATATACAGATGTATTATAGGGTATTTCGCCGCTTGATTTTGATTGAGTACGAAACGACATAGCTGCACGCTGATTTGATTTCATTTTGTGGAACAGCTGTTATGTTTAAAATTTGGCGAACAGCTGTTTAAAATTTGGGGTTGTGCCGCAACACCGAGCTATGGATTTACAGTCCTGAAAGCCATAAATGGTTTACAAATGTGAGCAAAGGCAAAAAAAGAGACTCATACTATCAAATATTTGAGCGGTGTGTTCAGAGTTGTTCAATAATTTATTTTTTGGCGGCCTGGCTACTCTGCCGCTTTGTTTTGATTTAAAATGAAACAGCTGATTGTGTTTGTACACCAACAGTTGAAAGCAAATCAAATGCATTTGCCTCATATCGAAAAATGTTGATCATATGTGTAGCTGGCAGCTATTCGCCAACATTTAAGATGTAAGCATCTCGTCGAAACATTCAGTTGCTAGTTTCAGTACAGTCAAATGTTTTTTCTGTTATAAAATCTGTTGAAAATTATAAGGGAAAGAAAAAGTCACGAGTAACGAAAACAACACGGTTATCGGTCATCGGTAACAAGATTGTAAGGAGTGGCCACTTGGATTGGTTGACTGTCATCGATATTTTGTTTATATTTGAGCGGCTATTGGTGACCATCTCGTTTTGCGGCAACGCCACACAATTTTTAATTAAAGAATGGCTTCGAATACATTCCAAGAGTATGTGACTTGCCCATATAACAAATCACACAGATTGATCAGAGGGCGTCTTACGAAACACTTGGAGCGTTGCAGTCGGACATGCACAAATCCAACCGAACTATTGATGTGTCCATACAATGAAAATCATCGCTACAGTGCCAAAAAGATGCCGGTAAGTATTCAATTTTTTACCTGCTACAATTCGTTTCAATTACAAATATATACATATATGCAGGCGCACATAAAAGAATGTCCAGAAGCTGCACGCTGGAAAATGAAAAATGAAGTGAAGGACATGCCGCCACCAGCTGACGCTAATATTGTGATTGATTGTGAGGACAACTGGGACAACGAGCCCGATGTACCCAGCTACGATCCAAACGCATATTGCGAAGACAATTTAATAGTGCGTACCAAGGGTCTGATCGGGCAGCCTAAATCTGTACGCCGCAATTTTCGTGAAAATGAGCGTCGCCGTTTTGCAAAGAAACGTGAAGATTAGATTATAATATGTGACAATGTTAAATGTTGGCATGTTTCACAATATTAATTTCAGACTGCCGCACGAAAAAATATCTCCTGTTTCTGCATGACATTAATATTAACAAGAGTGCTCTAGTCGGGAGTGCCCGACTAGGAGATACCCTGAACGCAGTCTTCACATTCATTCATACTAGCCTATCATTGTACATACATGTAAGTACACACATGTTGCAAGCAGTAAAAACAGTTTAAGGAATTAGCGTGCTTCTTCACTGAGCCCCACACTATGGAAAGTTGAAACTTAAACAACTTCTGTGTTTATTGTCCGATCTTATTGAAAATAAAATTGGCAACGAAATGGGTATTTTCAAATTTTGGGGGGATTGGGGGTGGTATCCAAAAAGTGGAAAATTCAGGGTATAAAAATGGTAGGAACGTAAAAATAAGTCATGGCAATAAAACACAAATGAGACTCAATAATTATCCTTGTAGTGTTTATATTAGTTAATTGATATTTCCTTATCATTTTGCACTTATATAATAAAGCCATTCATTCACATATCTTTAGTATTTCTTTGGTTTATAAATTGAGCTGGGCAATCAGTATTTGCGATTTGATTGCTTGTAGGGCGCCGAACGATGCGAGGTTTGCGAAGTGGTCTTTGATTTAGATGACGTCGCTTTATACATCCGCTTTTCCTCATCGCTGTCCTCGCCCAGCAAACGCTTCCGTTCCTGCTTAATGAAGGCCTTGCGCTGTGCGGGGAACATGCCGTTTGGTTCGCGTACAATGTTTGCCTTGGCCACGTACAGCTGCGGATCGTAATCGGGCACATCTTCGTCGTCCCAGTTCTCTTCGGTTTCAATTTTTGCGTGCTTTGTCTCGTCGGTTAGCTCAGCGGGCGCACTGTGCTGATAATGGGCAATGATCTTCCGATCGACGCAAGATTTTGTGTGTTGCTGTCATGTATGTATGTATGTGTAGAAAATAGAATTTGAGAAAATTTCAGCTTGACTTACGAGAAAATCACTCTCGGGTATTAAGTGCGCCTTGTTAAAGGGACACACAAGCAGCTCCACCTCGTCTTTGTATAACTCACGGCATTTCAGTATGTGTTGTTGCAGTTTTTTGCGCAACATTTTGTGTGACTTGTTGTAGGGACAATAGACCATATCGTTTATATCCATTTCGTTCATATTTCTGTTTATTTTAAAGGTTGTGTCGCGTAATTGCGTTGTTGTCAAGTGCTGGCAAACGTTTCAGTGCGACTTAAGGCAGCGCTGCATTGTGATCGCAATTTACCCGGGCTGCCTGGTATCATCCGAACAATTAATCGATAGGCAAGGGAAATCATTAAAAGAGATGGTAAAACTATCGAAAGGTATCGTTATGGTACGATACATATACACAAAAAGAGTCTCTATTTCGACTCAACATTTGAGAACGCAGCAACAAATTGTAAAATATACGTTTTTTTTATTAGGAATATAGCAGAAAAATAAAACATCAAGATGGGCAAAGGTTTTAACAATTACATGTGCAAGAAATTCTTCCATCCCGCCTCCAGGGACAACCTCAAACGGGTAAATAACGAATAAACGTTTATGTTTTCAACATAACAAAAATACTAAAACTATAAAATGTCTAGGTGTGGATGGCGGAGCAGCAGGCCGAGGCTTACAAAAAGAAACAGGAGGAGCTGCGCAACCAGTATGAGAAGGAGCAGAATCTGCACGAAAACAAGGCCATGCTCAGCAAAGACAGCAAGGACAAGCTGAGCGTGAATTTCATGTACGAACCGCCGCCCGGAGTGCGCAAGGAGCGTGAAAAGGACGACGACGAGCCGGAGTACAAGTTCGAGTGGCAGCGCAAATATAATGCACCTCGCGAGTCTTACTGCAAGGGCGACACCGAAATCCGGGATCAGCCATTTGGCATCCAGGTGCGCAACGTGCGCTGCCTTAAGTGTCACAAGTGGGGCCACATAAACACGGACAAGGAGTGCACCATGTACAGCATATCGATGAGCGAAGCACGCAAGCTACACTCCGAGTCGGAGGCCAGTGATATCATGTCCAAGAATGTGCTCGAGGAGCAAATGAAGGAGGACGGCCTAATGATGAAGCGTTCGGCCCAGGAGCTGCAGAGCATGAAGGATGTGCAGCAACGCCATCAGCTGGTGCCCAGCGACGAGGAGGATGAGGCTACACGTGCCGCCCAACAACAGAATCCAGAGCTGCTCTTTCTTAAATCACTGAGCAAAAAACAAAAGCTCAAGTTGCTCAAGAAGCTTGAAAAGATTGAGCGCATGAAGCGTAAAGGCGACAAAAAATCGTCGAAAGTGAGCAAAAAGAAGAAGCCCAAAAAGGAAAGCAAGGAAAAAGAACACAAGAAAAAACAGAAAAGCAAAAAGTCTTCAGAGAACGGCAAGAACGGCTCTTCCTCATCCTCATCGTCCTCTTCCGCTTCCAGCTCAGACAGCGATGACGCAGCTGACCAAAAGCATCGCCAGAAAAGCAATCACAAAATCCATAGCCATCATGAGAGATCTCGTTCAAGGGATAGGGAACCAAGAACTCAACGTCCACACTCACGCAGCCGCAATGGTCACTCAAGTGAGACCCCAGCTGCCGGTGATCGGCACAAGACCAGCCGAGAGATTCAACGCAGCAATGGGCATCGTGAGAAATCACGAAGCGTTCAGCGCGAGGAGCGTTCCAGGCAGCGTCGCCAGCGTTCGCGTAGTGGAGATAAGCATCGGGAACGGGAGCGGGAAGACAGAAAACTCGACAGGCGTTAATTCTACATATTAGCATTTACATTTTTATAGTCGATCCGGTCGTAGAACCCACCAATATAAACTTTTTAGCAACCTATTTTGTTTTAATTTTTAACTGTTTGAATTATCAGCTTACTGATAAGGTTAGATATACCGTTGCGGTAGTTATTGAAGGGACTAATCTTTACTTGCTTCATGTTCTGGCAATTTTATTGGTTTAAAATTGAGACATCTAACTTAAACAAATAAAAAGCAATTGAAATTAATTAGCTTTGCTATTAGATTTTATTTTAGCAGCACAACGGATATTCGCAGTAAATGAAAGCTGAACTTTAAATGGTTATTGAATGTTGCTATATATGTATGTTAAATGCGAGCCAGTTGTGCGGTTGTGCTGGAGCCCGCAGATACGCACAGTTCGGCGCCATGATTGCTGCCACTCTCCCGTGAGACGCTCTTCACATGGATGTGACTCTTCAGCATGGCAGCGCGCAGGATGAGCATGCGGGTATGTCGCTGATACTGTTTGCCCATCAGTAGGGCGCGCTCGAAGGTGCTGTTGCGCTGATCCGCCTCCTTGGCGTAGAGTATCTTGTTGTGCGAGTCGATGCGCGCCTGGATCTGTCCGTCCAGTATTAGCTGCATGACCTCGTTCTCCAGATCGCCCACGCTCGAATTGAAAGCTGTGGCCATTTTGTGCATATCGGCAGACATGTATGGACTGAAGTATTGGATCAGCGCCCGATTGCGTATCTTGGTGTACAGTGCGGTGACATGTGGCGCTATATACATGTCCACCAGAAGATTGTCGCGGATCTCATCCAACAGCGTCAGGCAGCTGGCATATTTGCTCTCGTAGAACTTGAAGATAATGTCACGCAGCTGCGGCTCCAGCTCTAGAAATAGTTTGAACGACGTGGAGGCGATAACCAAACGCTTCAGTTCCGGCCGATCGAAAGTGGCCAGGGCGCAAAGGCCACCATATACCGCCACATTGCTGGTGGATATCATTTCGGGAAAATCGCAATGATCAAAGTTGGCTGCCAAAAAATGCTTGGCGGCAACTTTGTATTTCTTCTGCTGCAGTTCGGCCAGGCCGGCTGCGCACTCGAGACGCGTATGCACCTGGGCATTGGCCTCCTTGGAGCCCTCGGAGAAATCCGGTGTGCTCTCCGCCTTCGATATGTAGCTCATCACGTGCGCCCAGTTCTTCAAGTAAATGGACACCTTGATCACATTGAGACACATATTAACTACATGCTTTCCACTGGTGCAGTAGTCCCTGGCACGCGAATAACACTTCAAGGCATTGGTCAGATCACCGCAGCTGAGGTAGTGATCCGCCAGATCATCGTGGCCACGTCGAATGCTCTCCTTGATTGAATTCGATTTGTAGTTCTTCAGATCCGAGTCCAGTTTTTCCAGCTTGAGTGCAGCCTTCTTCATTTTCGCATCCACCCAGACGGCGTCATAGGCAAACGGATCCTTTTCACCAGCAGCTGCTGCTGCAGCTCCTCCAGCTGCTCCTGCACCGGCATTCGCTTGTGCCGCTGCAGCTGCCGGCTGTGCAGCGATATCGGGCAGTGCAGCAACTGCAGCAGCGGCGGCCACTGCCTGTTCAGCTCCAGCGGCGGCGGCAGCAGCCGCTCCAGCACCATTCACCGCTTGCATATCACTTAGGCGCTTATGCAGCATCTGATAGACTTTCACGTTGTAGGTGGACTGCACATATGTGATGGCCATTTTAAGTGACTCCAGCGCCAGGAGGGGGCAAACGTCGGCCACGTAGATCAGGCGATCGAGACGTGCAATGCCCGTGTATTGATTGGCGTACACTTCCAAATCAATTGTCGGATTCTCCACCACAATTTGCTGCTCCTCATTGTTTTCATTGTCCTCATTCGGCGGCGCATCCACTTGCATTGGCTCGACGGCATTCTGGGAAAGAATGTAATAATTGTGTGCAAATCTCGGTTGTTGTAGTACTCACCTGCATTAGCGGCGGCATGGGTAGCACGGGCATCTTGCAGTTTTCGTTTGATAGCCTTTTTTGCGAAATTTATTGAAATGCTTTGCTCCCTGACGACTTTTGTTCTATGTGCAAATATCGAGTGTCTTATCGATATCTCAATACTTCAATAGCTATCGATATCATTATTTATTGCGGTTGGTCAGTAAGACAAGTATTCTTTCAAAACTTCAAGTTTAACTTGTAGCTAATAGTGTTCACACAGAAATATATTGATATGACTTGAATGCAATGATTCTAATTAATAGAAATTCCGTTTCAATTTTAAGTGGCTATGTAAAGAAATTAAAATATAGCTTATCATCAATATTTAACAAAGGCACATCTCTCATGTCAGCGTTTCCTGCGAATGGCAGACTTACAAGAAGCAGATAAACGCTCAGCAAACGTATTGTTTATTTCGTTGAATATTTTGATAAGTGATAGTAAAACAAGCGTGAAACAGTAAGAAAAATGTCAAATATAACCGCTGCGGTAATTGCCAACCGCAATAAGAAGCACTTTCTGGGAGTGCCGGCGCCGCTTGGCTATGTTGCCGGCGTGGGACGTGGGTGAGTTTTTTCTGCTCTTCTACAGTAAAATATATAAATGTATTAAAAATTTAATAATAATGTGAATTTTGTCATGCAGTGCGACTGGTTTTACCACACGTTCGGATATTGGTCCGGCGCGCGATGCCAACGATGTTTCCGACGATCGCCACGCGCCGCCAGCGACCAAGCGCAAGAAGAAAGACGAGGAGGAGGAGGAGGATGAAGACTTGAACGATTCGAACTATGATGAATTTAGCGGCTACAGCGGCTCACTCTTCTCCAAGGATCCCTACGACAAGGACGACGAGGAGGCGGACGCCATCTACGATTCCATTGAGAAGCGCATGGATGAGAAACGCAAAGAGTATCGCGATAGACGTCTGCGCGAGGATTTGGAGCGTTATCGCCAGGAGCGTCCCAAGATACAGCAGCAGTTCAGCGATCTCAAGCGTTCGCTGGCCACCGTCACCACCGAGGAATGGTCCACCATACCCGAAGTCGGCGACAGTCGCAATCGCAAGCAGCGTAATCCGCGTGCCGAAAAGTTTACTCCACTGCCGGATAGCGTGCTCTCCCGCAATCTAGGCGGCGAGACAGCCTCCAGCCTGGATGCTAGCTCGGGCTTAGCTTCCATGGTGCCTGGCGTAGCCACGCCTGGTATGCTGACGCCCACTGGCGATTTGGATCTGCGTAAAATTGGGCAGGCGCGCAATACGCTGATGAATGTGAAGCTATCGCAGGTGTCGGACTCGGTGACTGGTCAGACAGTCGTCGATCCAAAGGGATATCTGACCGATCTGCAGAGCATGATACCCACCTATGGCGGCGACATCAATGACATCAAAAAGGCACGTCTGTTGCTGAAGAGCGTTCGTGAAACGAATCCCAACCATCCGCCCGCTTGGATTGCGTCCGCCCGCTTGGAGGAAGTTACCGGCAAGGTGCAAATGGCCCGAAATCTAATCATGCGGGGCTGCGAGATAAATCCACAGTCCGAAGATCTTTGGCTGGAGGCAGCGCGTCTCCAGCCGCCGGACACAGCCAAGGCGGTGATTGCCCAGGCAGCGCGTCACATACCCACCTCGGTGCGCATTTGGATCAAGGCCGCTGATCTGGAGACGGAAACGAAGGCCAAGCGACGCGTCTTTCGTAAAGCCCTTGAGCACATACCGAACTCGGTGCGTCTATGGAAAGCGGCCGTTGAGCTGGAGAATCCCGACGATGCGCGCATCCTGCTGTCGCGCGCTGTCGAGTGCTGCAATACCAGCGTGGAGCTGTGGCTCGCCTTGGCGCGCCTCGAGACCTATGAGAATGCGCGAAAGGTGCTAAACAAGGCCCGCGAGAATATACCCACGGATCGACAGATCTGGACAACGGCTGCCAAGCTGGAGGAGGCCAATGGCAACATACACATGGTCGAGAAGATTGTTGATCGCTCGCTGACCTCGCTTACGGCGAACGGAGTGGAAATCAATCGGGATCACTGGTTCCAGGAGGCCATCGAGGCGGAGAAGTCAGGCGCCGTCAATTGCTGTCAGGCAATTGTTAAGGCTGTCATCAGCATTGGCGTCGAGGAGGAGGATCGCAAGCAGACCTGGATCGATGATGCCGAATTCGTGAGTATTTGGTGGAAGTTTTAAATTACAGTACAAATAATTTCATTCATAGTGCGCCAAGGAGAATGCTTTTGAGTGTGCGCGAGCTGTTTATGCGCATGCATTGCAGATGTTCCCGTCAAAGAAGAGCATTTGGCTGCGCGCCGCCTACTTTGAGAAGAACCATGGCACACGCGAGTCCTTGGAGGCGCTGCTGCAACGCGCTGTGGCCCACTGTCCCAAATCGGAGATACTCTGGCTGATGGGCGCCAAGTCGAAGTGGATGGCGGGCGATGTGCCCGCGGCGCGTGGCATCTTATCGCTGGCCTTCCAGGCCAATCCCAATTCGGAGGATATTTGGCTGGCTGCCGTCAAGCTGGAGTCAGAGAACTCGGAGTATGAACGAGCGCGTCGCCTGCTGGCTAAGGCGCGAGGATCGGCGCCGACGCCGCGTGTTATGATGAAATCGGCACGACTGGAGTGGGCGCTGGAACGTTTCGAGGAGGCGCTGCGTCTGCTTGCCGAGGCCGTTGAGGTATTTCCCGAGTTTCCCAAGCTGTGGATGATGAAGGGTCAGATCGAGGAGCAGCAGAAGCGAACAGATGATGCGGCGGCCACCTATACTCTGGCCTTGCGAAAGTGTCCCACCTCGATACCCCTGTGGATTCTGTCTGCCAATCTGGAGGAGCGCAAGGGTGTCCTGACCAAGGCACGCTCCATACTGGAACGCGGTCGTCTGCGCAATCCAAAGGTCGCTATACTCTGGCTGGAAGCCATACGTGTGGAGCTCCGTGCGAATCTCAAAGAGATTGCTAGCACGATGATGTCGCGGGCACTGCAGGAGTGTCCTAACGCCGGCGAGCTGTGGGCGGAGGCCATCTTCATGGAGACGAAGCCACAGCGCAAAACCAAATCGGTAGATGCACTCAAGAAGTGCGAACATGATCCGCACGTGTTGCTGACGGTGTCCAAGCTGTTCTGGTCGGAGCACAAGTTCTCCAAGTGCAGAGACTGGTTTAATCGAACGGTGAGTGCTGAAACTTAAATACCGTCATGGTTTATTTTTATTAAATCGAACAAATTTCTACTTTTATTTGCTAGGTTAAAATTGATCCGGATCTGGGCGATGCCTGGGCATATTTCTACAAATTCGAATTGTTGCACGGCACCGAGCAGCAGCAGCAGGAGGTGCTGGAACGTTGCATAGCCGCTGAGCCCACCCACGGCGAGTCGTGGTGCAGTGTGAGCAAGTGCATCCGAAACTGGCAGTTCAAAACGCCAGACGTACTACGTGCGGTCGTCCAGGAGCTGTCCATACCTGTTTAAATTCACTATATCGATCTAACAAAGAACTCTTAGTGTATATACTCGTAATAAAATGTTTCTGGCTTAATGCGGCATGCTTCTGTTACCCCGTTTAAATTTGTGGATGCCCTTGCTGTGCTTCCAGATCAGCTCGATGAGGAACAGAATAAAACTGATCGCTGCTCCACAGGCAAAGATGCCGAACGCGTAGCGGCATTCGGTGAGCCCGATGGACACAAATCCTCCAACGCCGCTCTCGCATTTCGGCTTCTGCGGTATCCACTTGCGATCCTCGCGATTCACCAGGCTCACCTCGCGTTGCCAGCGTAATCTGAGAAGGATACATATGCGAGTTACAATCACAATTGTCCTGTCGCTTTACTCACTGCCTGCGGAATAGTTCCTTGTACGGAAAGTTCTTGCGCGTTGGTATGGCCAGCATGGGCAGCTGAAAGGGTTCCAGTTCCATGAGACCGCACTTCTCTGGCTCGCTGAATGTATCGCTGACGATTTGATAGCCCGCCTGCAGCTCCACCTGATAGGCAAAGAGTCCTGTGCGCATTTTCTCCATGCCCAGCACGGGTCGCATGTAAACATTGTCACCCTTCGAGGCGATCTTCTTGTGATACAAACTCTTTGTCACCGGATCTGTCGACTCTGTGAAGTAGATCTTGTTATATTGTGTATCCTGCACACCGATCTCCAGCGGTGATTGGCCCAAGTCCCCCAGTGATTGAATCGCATCCGATGGACTCTGCAACAGTGCCACAATATTCGCCGAGAAGGAGGTGAACAGGAAAACAGCCGCAACAAATGTGGTGAAAACAATGATGCGTGCCGAACGATTGCGCACATCTACATAGAATCCCTGCTGGCACATTGCGCCCCACACAAAGTTCAGCGAATCCAAATAGGTCATGTCGTGTGTGTGCGGCGAGAAAAATAGTTCCAAGAGCAGCACAACCACAGTGACGATCAGCAGCAACACTATCGACAGCCAAACATCCTGCTGGAACGGCATCGAGAAGATGTTCGCCACGGCTGACAGTGGCGGCTGTCGGAACATGATTCCGGCCCGCACACGAAATGTTTCCGCTATAAAGTCGCAGAGGGCGATGCGGTCCAAGCGCATGAAGATCGCCAGCTGGCCAAAGTCCAGTTCGTAGCGCTGAAAGCGACCCATTAGGCCATCGAAGGAGCCATTCGGTTGCCGCCAGCCATAATTGACAGTCTGGTAGGTATTATAGCTGGCCAATAAGAGAACAATTTCGGCATAACGTTATATATAATGTCAAAAATGCCCTTTGAAAACTTTAAACTGTCATAATTTTGCCAAAACCGAACCGATTTTGAGGCTCAAGATCAATTTGTAAATGGCTGTTGCTCTAAATACATTCTACATTCAAGTTGTTCCTATATTTCAAAAGTAATGCCAAAAATAACAACAATCTTAGGTTTTAAAGTGGTTTTTAGTACCATAGAAATGCCCTTTAAAGACTTTAAACACACATAACTTTGCCAAAACTGAGCCGATATTTTACCTTAAGTCCAATTTGTTCATGGTTTTGTCTTTAAAAATGTACAGCAAATTCGAAAAATGTTTTCTGGAGGGTTTCGAAAAGCTTGTGAAACATACATACCGCATATTCAAACGATTCGCCAGCTCCAGCAAAAGTCGATGATTGACTTTGGAAATGGTATCGATATGCCGCTGCGATAGATCCTCGATATCCGTAAACAGATCGGGAAAGGCAATAACCTTGGCCGTGTTGAATACAATGCCTTCCAGATTCTGTCTATACGTAATCGCGGAGCCAAAGTGCCGCACTGCATGCACCATGTGTCTGGAATTACGCAAGTGTTGCCCCACAAGACGACGCTTGAGCGGCTTCCAGGCAGCCACCTTGTAAACATCCAGCAGCGTGACGTTAAATGGTTCGTCCGGCCGACTGTGCCACAAGATACGCATTTCGCTGTCGGGCGGTATGAAGATCTCGTCATCCTCGAGCAGTGCCAGGTCCTGCAGATCCTGTGTGAGCAACAGCCAAAAGCGATTGGTCGTAAAGTAATTATGCTCCGTTGCCGCTGACCAGCGCAGCAGATTCAACGCACAGGAGCTGTTAAACTGCAGCAGCAGTATGCCCAACTTGTAGTGCAGCGCCGGCAGGACAAAGGACACCTCCCAGTGTGTAACGTTATCCACCTGAAAGCTGCGCGGTGGCGGCGCCTCCGGCGTGTCCGTCTCATTGCTGGCATGTCGCAGATCATTCAAGCAGGTCTCCGTGCTGACCTGCACGTAGAAATCGTGTGCCGCAAAGTGTTGCAACAGCAAACGCAAATGCGCCGCAGCTGTGCGGAGTTGTGGAGTCATGTTGGTCATGGCATCGAGCTATGCGCTTTGGGGACTACGCCGGAAACACTCACCAATGTCCGCGTGACAAACAACCAGCATCAGACTGTGCACGCCATGCTGGCGATAGTAAGCGACTAGCATATCCGGCAATTGATTGCCCCATGAAGCGCCTTTGAGCTGCTCCTGCTCCTGCGTGCTGTTGCTCTTGGCCGCGCGGGACTTCTGCGTCAGCTGGCAGTGACACGTGGCCTGACATTGATGTCCCTGCTGCTACTGCTACTGCGACTGCTGCTGCTGTCAGCGACCAGAGCAACAACAACAAGATCTCTGCGAATATTAACGAGTTCATGCTCCGTCTGCGTTTATCGCGACTCCTTTGCATCACTGAGAAAAAAACTTCTTTCTAAATGGAATGTAATGTGCATCAAAACAAAACTCTCGGTGTCAATATATTGAGAATGCTGCTCTTATGGTAACTTACAAATCTTCTACGATTCGAACACAATGTACTGATAAACTCTTAAATATGGAAAGCAAAATGGTACAAGAAGAATAAAACTCGCTTTTCTTTTGAGGCCGCCGTTCTTTCTTTAAGTGCTGACTCTTCTGTTAACCGGCGGCTTTTATAGCCATCCTGGCGGACCTTTTGGACAGTCATTGCTGCCGTAAAGGCATTAACTGTAATTGAGTTTTTTTTTTAAATGGCATTAAAATTATGCATTGATTACGCTTCAGTAATTTCTTCACTTTGCCTCGGCTGATTTTTGCCGTCATTACGTATACGAGGCGTTGCCTGCACCGCAATTTGTAGCAATTTTCTGACGACAGCTGCAATTGGTCATCGGATGGCGTTTAATTGGCGCAGCAAGTGGCGCTGAAATTGTCGAGCCAAAGTCAATTACATTCGCCATTGCAAAAGCCGATGAAGAAAAAGTTACAGCTCAAAGTTAAGTTCGTTTTTTGCGGAGCGGGATAAGTTCTTAGTTGACTTTTGATTGGCAGTCGGACAAGCAGGCACAATGAAAAAGGACGACTCTCCCGTTTCTTTTGGTTGACCCAAGTGACTAGTTTTGCAATTAACCGACAAGTACTCAAACTAATAGAAAAGCAAACTCAAACTTCAGCTTAAACATCAAATAAGGGATCAAGGGATCAAATGGGATTGAAAATGTCTCCGTCTGCTTGAAACATTAGCCATCTTATGAATATTTAATGGCAAATAAACAATCTTAGTTCGTTTGCGAATTAATCTTGTGTTTAACAACAATCACAGCGAAATTTGTGGAAATTTGACTTTTCTTTTTCGCATAACTAAGCGGATTTGCAACCTTAGAATCCGCATTTATTACCTGCGTTCCGTTAAGTTTCTCTGTCGACACCTTTTCTATCAATAACTGGCCAGCTTAGTGCCACTGACTTCAATTTATCTCCTATGGCTTGTCAACTTGCGTTTCAGCCAGAAGAAATCCTCTAATTGATTTGAAAAATTGCGCAATAAAGCTTTGCAGCTTGTTTCACCAGCTCGATTCCCCTGCCGCTTTATGCGATTCCTGCTTCTGTCCCTGCTCCTGCTCCTGCTCCTACTCCTGCATGTGTCCTGCCGCTAGACACATACGTGTGATAATCTGGATCTCTGGTGTTTGTGTTGCTGTTCCTGGCGGTGTTGCCAACACACTAATGGCACCCACTTTGTACGGCTCTTTTCGACCGCTTTGCGCTTGTTGCCCATTTGTTTTTCCTGCGCCTTCTGTGTGTTGTCTACGTTCTTTTATGTCGCTCGTTTTCCGTATTTTTTCTTTGCGCCAGGCGTAGGTTGGGTGCGTTCCGGGATATATAGCAAAGGATACGGCAGTGGCAACGCTTCAATAACTTTTATCACTTTTAATTGGGTTTTTCTTTATAGTCAACGCATGTCTTATGAGACTTATAAGGCTAACACATGTGCAGATTGTAATTGTGTTAATTTCTATGTGTGTGTGTGTGTGTGTGTGTGTGTGTGTATTGTGAGTGTGTGTACCGGGGTGTGTCGAGTTGTTGTGTCGGTTTTTGTTTTTTTGTGACAGCAAGCTAATGCCAGTTTAGCTCGTTGCTCGGTCCGAGATTTTCTTCCTTTCAATTTTCCTAATTGCTTCTTAATGCGCGTCATACGCCAGCAAGCAGAACTTGGCACAAAATTTGCTTTTTAACTCGTTGTCACAGCTTAATGGCAGTTACTTCAAGTAATTTGCAAACAATTTCAAGTGTTTTCCAAGTTGCTATATTTTTCCATTAAATATTAAACACTTTGTGGAGCCTGAAATCCAATGCTATTCTTTCAGTTTTTGAATTGAAGAAAATATATAACTTTAAAATGTAACCACTTAATCGTTAAATTAGTTTAGTTTTGTTCAAACTGTTGCATTTCTGCTTCAATACATTTGCTTCTTGATGACCGTTAAATCATCTTCCATTATATATATATATGTTCATGTCCTTATCATGCAACTAATTTATGCTGTTATTCAATGACACGCGCTGCCAAGCTCGCACGCTAGATGGCGCTGGTGTTTCATTAATCATGCCCAGTGTTTTTTGACATTTGCCCGTCATGTTCAACTACTTTGATAATATTCACGCTGCTGTTACTTTCATAATATTTCATTGGTGTCAGATTTAAGCACCCTACCATTGGGCATTACAGTTTTGTCACAAAATATGTGAAGCAGCTAGTTGAATGGATATCAAATTAGATTGTTGCCAAAGATTTTTGTTATTTTTTTGAGCGAAATCGAGCTTTGTGCAAAACAACTTTGTTTTATTGTAGAAAACTCGAATCAGAGTCTGATTTATCATAAAATGAATCGTAACATCGGAACACATCACTAATCTTAATCAATGAACAAAAATTACTTTAAATTATGTTTTTACATTTAATATTGAAAAAACAAAATACAAAATAGTACCTGGTCGCATTGATCTCAATGAGTATGTATGTAAATACTAATTGTTTGTGCACACATGCGAAATATTGCACTTATTTACAGTACTTAAAGCCTCGAGCACTCTCGACTATATCATGATAGCCGGTTTTTCTAGTCATGAAGAAGTTGCTATCATCATTTAGCACACGCTTCATTTGCTGGCCGTTTTTGCCATCCATTGGATTATGTTTAAAGGGCGCTCACATATCCTTTTATGTATAACACTTGAGTCCTTTGGTTGTTAGGCTTTATTGAGCGTAAATCAATGCAAATGATAAGCGGATTGCCAATGTCTCAGAGTCAAGCGGCTTTAGGCAGCCGCTATCCGCAATTATCGGAGATCTTCCACCTGACTGCACAGTGTTGGCCTGATTTGCATAAGCCTGCCGGCCAACAAGCTGTAATCCTTTGACAATTAGCCAATATATATTTTATTGGGTCGCAGCGAATCGACCAAGCGTTGAATTCTTTTATGTCCTGTGTGTGTGTGTGTGTGTGTGTGTGTTGCTGCCCTAAGCTAAATTGAAGTGTGCTTGATGTTTATTATGTAGCCACAATGCGCTACTTTGTGCTAGCTTTTAGCTTTCACGCCTTTGAAATACATTTAATCCATCATTGCGCTCAGACAGCACAGATACAAGGACGACACCCTAACAGACACACACATCTACAGATACATATGATATGCCGACAAAGAGTCCTTAGCCCCGGGCTGGTTCCTTCCTTGTCCAAAGCTTTATTGACTCCCGCTTTCAATTTGCCTGACGCCCATTCAGAAACCTGTTGAAAAGGTGCAAAATGTTGGCGGCTTCTTTCGCTCGCTTTTCCCTCAGCTAAATAAACACGCTTAGGCAGCCTTATCAATCAAAGGCATCTGCCAGCTCTCCCAACACACACACTCAGATACACACACACACACACACACTACTGACATCCATATGTTATTAATGTGTCCCATTTATAAGAAGCGCCATTGAACTGCTAAGCTTACAAGTAATAGCGAGTACTTGTGCTTTATTTTCTCTGTGTCCCTCAAAGATAACTGTTTTTAAATAAAAATGTCTTTTTATTAAGTTTTCTTTTTATAATTACAGTGTCATTTGCCTTCCATAAGTCGAGAGTAATTGAATAAAACGAATATACGGTTGATGATAGAGTATTGTTTGTTTTCCAAGATATATTGTTAAGTATATATTTTTAAGCGGTACTCACTTATTGTTAAGTATATATTTTTAAGCGGTACTCACTTATTTTATTATTATTTTACAAATAATTAAAATGTTCGTTTAATTTTCGCTGTAGACTGTTCCTAGTTCACATGAAGTAAATAGCTCGAATTGAATTGAGTAACTTTTATTAAAAGTTTAAAATTTAATATTAAATTAATATATTATATATAAGTACAATCCACATCTCTGCATCAAACTTATTTTATAATTATGTTTCAATTAAAAATTGTAAGTCACAATAATTCTTATAGTTACAATTTGCATTATATTCGCGAGCTGCAGTAAATGTAAAATTTATAATTATTTTCGTTTGCAGCAAGGGCTTTAAAAAGCACAGTAAATAAGTAAAGTCCTTAGCTACCGCTATTTAGAATCTGCCAGCAAACGGAATTGTGCGGAATTTCAGCTTCACTCAAACGTTTAAATGAGAATACAAATTGAGTGTGTGCTTTTGCATCGTTGAACAAATCATGTCATCATTGTTTGTTTTTCGTTGTTACTAGCTTGTTCATTATTGTTGTAAATGCCTTGTTAGATTAACTGGCATTTGTGCAGGTTTGATAAATAAGTGATGCGAAAAGTACACAAATAGAAATCCCAAATGTCAATAAAAACAAAAGACAAATCACAATATGTTAAATCGTATGTGAAGGTGTGCAAATGACAAATTCTGCCTCTTTGCTATGGCTATATGGCTATGTGCATATATCATACAATTCCGAATCATGTATAGATTTTGACTTATCTTCTAATGGACTCAAACATATTAATTAACATTCGAGCTATGCCAATAATTTGAAATCAACAAGTAATTAAAATTTATGAGCATTCCAAATTCCTTACAGTTCGCAAGCATTCGACATGGTACATAGATAAGAAAACGTATTAACCTAAATGGCCCAACGCCTATGAAAAACTTATCCTGCATTCCCGGGGTACTCATTAATCATTATCTGGCGCCACCTAGCGGTGCGGGGTGGCAAGCATTTGACTGAATTCAGCTTAGCTCATTTATCTGCATCAAATCAATTAGCAGAGCACCTTGGGGCAACGTATTTCGTTTCCTTGGATATCCTGGCACCTTTTTCCATCATTTCTCTTATATTTTTTTTTTTGCCATTTTGCTGTCGTCTTTGTCCTTGCTACGTGCCAATTTGGCTCGTTTTGCTTGCTCATTCGTAAATCTAAACAAATCATCAATTTTCACAAATTATACGCGCCCCCATCATTGTTGCCCTGTCTCGCTCTTACACATGCTCTCCTTCTTATTATCGTCCTTGTCGTCCTTGAGCCTAATTGCTTACGTTTCGTTCACTGCGTTTCCTGTTCGCCGTCTACACCGCTGTTCATTTTACATTTCATTAATTAATGCCAATGGCCGTCGAACTTTGACATATTGAGCTTTGTCAGCACTCCCCCTCCTGAAGAGCCCCCTCTAAGTATTATTCTCTGTGTTCTCAAATTAGTGGAGCTCTCGTTGCAATTGTGTTTACTCTCAATGGTTATCTGGCCGAGCACTCGAATCAAATGAATGGAAGCACTTAAATAGACCCACTGAATGATTAAGGCATTTTATCAGTATTTGTTTGTTGACGATTTGGGAAATTTTTTAATTAATTCGCCAAATGTAATAAGATAATGTTAAGTTGCCATATCAATCTCTGGCTGAGCCTATTTAAGTTTGGCACGAGTCCAACGATTTCGCTATACGCAAAATGAAGTGCCTGAGTTTCTTATTATTGCTATTCGCTGCTCATTCCGCTTGGGCTCGAGTCCCGCTGCCTGAAATCGAGTTGCCCCCGGTTATTGATGAGATCTACGAGCGTGCCATCTATGTAGAGCCCGTGCCAGAGGGTCGTGCGGCCGGTGAGAAAGGAGTGAGGGCATTATTTAGGATCGATTTCTAATCAATGTATACTTTTTGAGCACAGCCTGCAGTGTCACCATCCGTGGTGGTATGCCCAAGCCGGAGCCTGTTTGCCTGCAGACCAATTCGGAGAGCTTCTATCCCTTCAACGATGTGGGCGCCATGGAGGTGGAGAGTGGCAAGACAATGCAGCTGTGGTGTCCCAGTGGCTTCACCACACACTCTGAGAACCTGTTGACACTCACCTGCGTGAGCGGCACCACCTTCAAGGTGAATGGCGCTAACTATGAGTTCAAGAATCTCGCCTGCAAGTCCTGGCCTAGTTTCAAGGCCGTCAAAACGGGCGCCACTTGCAATGGTGGTGTGGTCATTCGTGTTGGCTTCGAGATCACCTCGTCGCGTTTCGGCGAGCAAATGCAAATCTGCTTCAACGAGCAGGAGGAGGTGACTCGTTACACGCGCCACCAGCTCTTCCCGGGCAGCAACTACTACGAGACGGGCGTGGATCGCATTACCTTCGGCACCGCCGGCTTCTTCGCTGGCAAGAACGTGGACAAGCTGTACACGCAGGTCACCCAGATGGAGACGATCAACAAGGACCTGGGCGGCGATGCTGATAAGTATTTCGATACGTCTACAAACGTCTTTCTGGCACGTGGTCATCTGGGCGCCAAGGCTGACTTTGACTATGCCCCGGAGCAGCGTGCCACGTTCCTGTTCATCAATGCGGCACCGCAGTGGCAGACCTTCAATGCCGGCAACTGGGCTCGTGTTGAGGATGGCCTTCGCTCGTGGGTGTCCAAGAACCGCATGGATGTCAACTGCTATACGGGTGTCTATGGCGTTAGTACGCTGCCCAACAAACAGGGCGTGGAGACTCCGCTCTACTTGGCCCGCGATGGCAACAACAATGGCCTGATTCCCGTGCCCAAACTCTACTTCCGCGTGGTCATTGAGCCCTCCACGCATCGCGGCATCGTCTTTGTCGGCGTCAACAATCCCCATCTGACGGAGGCGCAGATCAAGAAGGACTATATCATTTGCAACGATGTCAGCGATCAGGTTAACTACATCAGCTGGAAGAAGACGGACATCAAGGCTGGCTGGTCGTATGCCTGCGAGGTTGCCGACTTCCTTAAGACAGTCAAGCATTTGCCTGCTCTGACCGCCAAGGGTGGTCTGCTTGTCTAAGACAAATCAATAAAAATAGCACTTGAATCGAAAACCAATTTGGGACGGCTTCAGTTGTTAAATTGGAGAATAATATAAAATGCAATTGACAAAAGTTATTCGGATCGTATCGTATGAAATGCAGTAGAAGTACGATCCTAGAAATCGAAAATCCCTCAGGTTCAAGACAGAGTTTGTATAGATGGCAAACTATTATCAAAACTGCCTTGGGAAAGAAAATCAGATTAGTTTTGACAAAGTTATGGAAGTTTTTATTTGGATTTTTATAATGTCTTACCAAGACTTATCTTATCAACATCGTAGTACTATTTGATATACAGGAACTATCAGTGTGTTATTTATTAATTGTTTGCATCTATCCAACTCAATTCCCAATCAAGTAGAAGTAAAACTAAAGACACTTAATATTCGCCAAACCCTTTAATCTTTAATCTTAAACTAAACCTAAGCGAGCTAAACAAGCAAACCGCTAACGGAGAACTCGGGCAAATGGGTAACCTTCTTGCGGAACTCGGGCACCTCGCAGGCGTAGGAGTAGCCGGCCAAAATGTCCGTCTTCTTCCAGCTGATCCAGTTGATCTTGTCGCTGACATCCTCGCACAGAATATAGTCGCGTCTGATCTCATCGAGACTCAGATGCGGATTGTTGACGCCCACAAAGACGATGCCCTTCCTGGTGCTGGGCTCGATGACCACGCGGAAGTACAGCTTGGGAACGGGTATCAGACCATTGCCATTGTGATCGTAGGCCAAATACAGGCTGGTCTGCTTGCCATCCTTGTTGGGCAGCGTGGTGACACCCCAGACGCCCGTCCAGCAGTCCAAATGCTTCTTGTTCTTCGATGCCCAGGCCCGGACACCATCCTCAACGCGAGCCCAGTTGCCGGCATTGAAGGTCTGCCACTGCGGTGCCGCATTGATGAACAGGAACGTGGCACGCTGCTCCGGTGGATAGACAAAGTCAGCCTTGGCACCCATGTGACCGCGTGCAAGGAACACATTCTTCGGCGAGTCAAAGTAACGCGATGAATCCATATCCAGAGCCTTGTCGATCGTCTCCTTCTGCACCGCCTGTGTGTACAGTTTGTCCACGTTCTTGCCGGCAAAGAAACCGCCGGGCGCAAACGTAATGCGATCCACGCCAGTGGCATAGAAGTTGCTGCCGGCATCCAGCGTGTGGTAGACATAGCGAGTGACCTCCTCGTCCTCGTTGAAGCACACCTCGTACTGTTTGGCGAAACGTGAGCCGCTCAGCTCGAAGCCGACGTTGATGAGGGTGGTGCCACCGTTGCAGCTGCCACCGGATTTCTTGCCCACAAATGCTGGCCAGGAGCTGCACTTAATGGTGGAGATGTCGTGCTCCTTGTCGCCCACACGGAAGGTGGAGCCACCGACGCACTTGGCTGTCACGTATTTGCCCGAAAGCGGCGAGGCCAGGCTGCTGGTGCAGTGGAACTCAATGTCCTTGTTGTACTCCACATCCGCATAGCCAGTGGCTGAGAAGGGATAGAAGTCACTGGTGCCCGGCTTGATCAGCAGCGGTTGCGGATTCTTCATCTCAGTGCTGCGAATCTTGATGGAGCAACCAGCTAACGAATATATAGCTTTATGGTTAAAATCCAGTTCGGTATTGGCTAGCAACAACTCCTTTCTTACCCGCTCTACTTAGCTGCAATTCCGGCGGCACTTCGATCATATCCGCCGCCCAGAGCTCCTCATTTTGGATGGGCAGTAGGCGTGCCTGGCTGCTGGCTGCCAGCAGCAGGACACTGAGAGCAATCAATGCGGAACTGCACATGTTTCTCAACTGATTGGATTTTTGAAAAACCCAGGCGCTTTTAAATCTAAACTGCCTCAAACTGATTAGATCTGTGTGGTGTTTTGTACCATTTTGCAGATATCAGCAATAGTGGAAGTGCTTGCGAGCAGTACTTCAGCTCACAATAAGTATGCACGCGGATTGGAGTACGGGAGACTGCCCGGGCTGATTACTTTGATTAGATCACGTGTTGCGCGTGTCGTGTGAACGCGCTTTGGGTTTCTACCCTTATCATTTAATTAGTTGGGGGGCCAGCGCACTAACGTCACACAAAGTTTCGATATTGTTAATGCTTTGTACCCATTTCAAATATGTCAATTGGGTATCACGGAGTTGCTGAAATGTTTTAGAAAAACAGCAAGTAAAACCGGTATATATATATTATAATAACCATCAGCTAATTGCTTTAAGGCATTCCTCTGTAAGATGAGATATATCTTAATTTGTTGTGTGCCTTTTCAATTTATTTTACATTTTCATGATTTCCATGCATTCATATTTATATATTGGACACATTTCAGCTGATTACAGGGCATCTTCATGGTCGAATACTCGCATTTAGAATGATCATCACAATGCCTTGTCCCCCGGGGCTTTCACCTGCAAAATCCAGTGGAAAAAATACCAAAAGTCCCCAATCGAAAACCAGGCGAGCAAATTCTGAAAAAACGCTGCTATTTTCAAGAGAAATTCAAAGGAAAAAAACCGGTTGTAGAATTTTCCCCGTGTAAATTTCCGCTTGCTCGCGTTTATTTGTCAAGTGGCCGCGAAAGATGATTAGTTAAAAATAATTACGGTATTGCTTCCCTCACGTGCCCCAAACGTTTGGCCAACAAGAATTCGTTTTATTTTTGCACAAATATCAAGTGTTTATTTTATTTGTTGTTTTTTTATTGGTTATACAATAACTCACATTTAATGATTAGCTTTCAAAGTTGTTTGTTTTTTGGCGCAACTGTACTTTCAGCAAATGCATTTGAATATGTTTTATGTATTTAGACTTATGTACAAGAATACATTTAGCGATATGATTACTATGGTTATTTGATAGTAATATGAACCTTGTTGATTTCCTTTCATTTATTTATAATAACTAATTAGAACACACTTAAACTTTAAGTTTCCTTTTGTGCGTATGGCTGCTTATGGTTTTATTTTTTTCTTTATCTTTTTTTCCAGCTGGAAAACATGGCGATTTACAGTTATCTATATTAGGTTTTAAAGCTTTTGTTTGTAGCTTTTGCCAAAGAAAAAAAACTATTTGCTATACGAAAGTTTTAGTTTAACTTTGTACATTTCTCTACAAAGAAAGAGCGAAACGGGGGATAGATAATACTGTTATAAACTACGAAGCTGGCATAAAGCACAAAGTTAATCTCTTCTTTATCTATTTGTTGCCAGCTTGCATTCATTTCGCACTAATTTCAAGTTTATCTGTTGCTTGCATTGCTTGTTAACAGTTATAAATATATAATATATTAGAGAGAGAAAACATATATTCTCATAGTTATCATTAGTTTGAAAATATATATAGCTTTTGAAATTCTGATAAAATCTGATGAGTTTGTAAAGATTTGAGAATATCTATAAAACGTTCTAAAGGGTAAACAAAATTATAGGAATTTACGCTTCAAAACTCTCTACTAGCGACTGATTCGAATAACTCTTTAGACCGTTACATAGTTGTGAATAATTTAGTAAGTTTATTATAGTTTGCACAGGTTTTGATTTATTTTACATCAAAGTATTATCTTTAGATAACAGAATTCGACAGTAGCAGAGACTAATTTACTGTCTCATTATATATATTAGAATCGATTTCTTATGCTGAAGATTTTTTTATACTTGAGTTCCCTGTCTACTTCCTATTAAATTACATTATGTTCACATAACTATATTTTAAGTAATCTTATTGTTTATGTTAAGTATCTTAGCTTCTTAAAGCTATACTAGAGAATAGGTTTTTTTTTGTTGAAATTGGCCACAGTTTTTATATCACGCCTCTTTCATTTTTATATTTTCAATTGAGGTCAAGCTTACTAAGTATATATGTACAATTTTTCATTATTTATTCAAATTTAATCTCTTTATTGGCTGCTCTGATTTTTTTGATTTGGAATATCGATTTCTGCTGTTTCTTATAGTAATTTATTTATTTTTCTTTTCCAATTGTATTCTTACAATATGTATTTGTCATGCGTAGATCGCTGTCTTGCCTTGAAGCAATCTTAGTTTATGGACTTTTGTTTTGTTCTATCTATAGAAATATGGCTAATTGTGCGTATATCTCCACGGCCACCAATATACCCATTATGGATACGTTTACAGCGCAGTAGACGCGTCGCAATGAACGTCGGCGCTTACGCTGACGCTGACCACAACATTTACCAGGGATCCGCGTTCCAGGCTGCTGCACATCATCATTTTCGCTGCTCCCGCTCCCGCTGCTCCCGTTGCTGCTGCTACTACTGCTGCTGCTGCTGCTGGTGGTGCTACTCCCGCTGCTGGCATCGCTATCATCGCTGGCAGCACTCCCGCTGCTGTCGTCAGCTGCTGCTGCTGCTGCTGCTGCTGGCGTCGTGTGCCGACTGCCGCGCCCATTTGTTGCAGTTCCATTGTGGCATGGCGGCCAATGTCAAACCGACGCCAGGGACGAGCTGCTGTCATAGGCCACCAGCAGGGAGTCGTTCTCATCGCTGCCGCTGCCCGCACTCCGCTCCGACTCATTGATCACCTCCAGCTGCGTTTGGGGTCGACTGATTTTGTATTTGTTGTGCCGCTTATTGATCAGCACGCTGCGTATGTTGTTGTTGTTGCGACGCCCCTTTATCTTCACGGCTGCGCTTCGAGTGCGCGATTTGTGCACTTGCCTAGTGCCCAGCATGCTGCAATCGGCATCGTCCTGCTGCTCCAGCTCCAGCTCCAGCTGCTCGTCCTCATCGTCATAGTAGTCGTAGTAGTCGTCATAGTCATAGCCCACTGCATCGTCCATGCCATCGTCGTCCTCATCGTCATCATCGATCTCATCGTCATAGTCAAAGTCAAAGTCAAAGATGGCACAGCAGCCGCTCTCCATCTCGGCACTGTAGCGTCGCTGTCGTTGCTGCCTGGAGCGTTTGCCCCCCTCCAAGTGGGCTGACGAGGATTTCGATTTGCTGTGCGTGCTCACGCTCTTGTACATGGGTGCAAAGATGGTGGTTTTAGCCTGGTTTTGACGATGTAAATGTGAAACAGTTAGTGCAAAAGAATGCAGTTATTTGAACATTCAACGCTACATTCATATTTATTTATTAACGTGCCGGCAAAGACTTCTGCCAAATATTTAGGAAGGAGCACATAAAGTTGAAAAGAAAATGCAATGATTTCTCAGTGAAAAGTCAGATGGCAATGACCCAGATGGCAAATGAAATGATATTCCACAAAGTGGGACTTGACGTTAAATTATTGGACATTAGAAATAAATAAAAATAAATAAAAATAGTTTAAATTGCTTGATTTGCAATTGATTTTAATACAAATTTTTATGTTGTGTGTGACAACATCCCATGACATTCGCAATTCCGTGTGTCAATCCTCATACGTTATTTATATTGCTCAAAGTTGGGCAAAATATTGTATATCAAAAAAAAATAAAATAAAAATAAATAAAAATAGTTTAAATTGCTTGATTTGCAATTGTTAATACAAATTTTTATGTTGTGTGTGACAACAGTGAAAAGTCAGATGGCAATGACCCAGATGGCAAATCAAATGATATTCCACAAAGTGGGACTTGACGTTAAATTATTGGACATTAGAAATAAATAAAAATAAATAAAAATAGTTTAAATTGCTTGATTTGCAATTGTTTTTAATACAAATTTTTATGTTGTGTGTGACAACATCCCATGACATTCGCAATTCCGTGTGTCAATCCTCATACGTTAATTAAATTGCTCAAAGTTGTGCAAAATATTGTATATCAAAATAAAATAAAATAAAAATAAATAAAAATAGTTTAAATTGCTTGATTTGCAATTGTTTTTAATACAAATTTTTATGTTGTGTGTGACAACAGTGAAGAGTCAGATGGTAAAGATCCAGATGGTAACCAACTAGCGAATGAAGAAACCTAAAATAAACGTCAGTTAAATGATATTCCACAAAGTGGGACTTGACGTTAAATTATTGGACATTAGAAATAAATAAAAATAAATAAAAATAGTATAAATTGCTTGATTTGCAATCGTTTTTAATACAAATTTTTATGTTGTGTGTGTGACAACATCCCATGACATTCCTCATTCGTTATTTATATTGCTCAAAGTTGGGCAAAATATTGTATATCAAAATAAAATAAAATAAAAATAAATAAAAATAGTTTAAATTGCTTGAGTTGCAATTGTTTTTAATACAAATTTTTATGTTGTGTGTGACAACATCCCATGACATTCGCAATTCCGTGTGTCAATCCTCATACGTTAATTATATTGCTCAAAGTTGGACAAAATATTGTATATCAAAATAAACTAAAATAAAAATAAATAAAAAGCAAACCCATCGACTACACATATCTTCTTTGATCGAAATAGGACTTAAATTTTTCTTTGTTTGTTACTTGTTTTATGTGAATTTAAATCAGTTGCTTTCTAAGTCACAGAGTGAAAATACAGATAAGATTATCAACAACCAAATTATAGTCGTTAAGATCGTTTGAAATGATTACATTAAAGAAAAGCAAATAAAAATAAACACAAATTCGTGAGAATATGAATAACATGAACAATATTATAGACTTGATGTCTTATTGGTTATAACATATACATTATATGGATATAATATAAAAAAAAATAACAATGAAAAAATGGTTATATTACTTCTTAGATATTATTACTTTCTTAGATTCCACAAAAATGGACTTGGCGACTATTTTATGAGCTTGGTAATCATATATTATATGGATATATCAAAATAAAAATAAAATAAAAACAAATGGTAAATGATCCGCCAGATTCATGCATACCAAGAGCAATAATTAACTCTTTTACAACTTTGTGTACATCTTGTTTTTTGTGAATTTAAGTCAGTTGCTTTCTAAGCCACATAATGCAAGTACGGATAAGATAGATGTCAAACATACTATGAATGAATCAAATGAATATATTAAAGAAAAGCAAATTAAAATAAATCCGGGAGAATATGAATAACATGAACAATATTTTAGACTTGACGTCTTATTATTCTTAGTTTATTTTCTGTAAATGGTAGTCGATAAAAAGATCGTTAACAGCCTGTTGTCAAATTCTCTGGTACAAAAATAAAAATAAATTAAAGCAAATAAAAATAGCAAAAAAAATCCATCAATTCACAAAAAAAAATAGTTAAAAATGGCTCACAATCAAAAATTGGGCAGCGCACCATTAGACTCTGCCGACGTTTGGAAGCTTCAGCCAGGCATGCCAATATGTGTGCGCTAAAACCGTTTGAGAACTCCAAGCACCGATAGTGAAATTTGGAGTGCGTTTTTATTGCCTACTTTAGGGTACCCTTTTCGTTTAACTTTAATATTAAAGTGTTTAAGCTATTACACCATATCTTTTTTTTTACCGTAAAAACGAAGTTATGTCATTGTTTTATAACTGTATCTTGCACTTTATAACAATAATTATAATAAATAATAATAATTTTCCCACATTTCGCCTTTTATCAATTTAGAGTTCGTTTTGAATGACTGAACAGAATGCATCATCTATCAAACTTACCTCCGGTCCACGCCAGGTAATTCCAGAGCGCACCAGATTGTAGAAACGTAAGACACCCCACATGGCCAGCACCTGTTTGATTGAGATTGGATACAGAATTGGTTTAAATGCGGTAACATAAATTCCATTTAGCAGAAACGCACACACACACACACACACACACACATGCACAGACAATTTCAATGCGTTGTAACTGAAGGACTCTTAATAGCCGGAATGAGATTTGTATGCTATCCTATGGGCTAATGGATTTTACTTATAATTGAATTATTTATGACATTTGTTTATTTTGTTTTGTTCATAGAACGCTAAGATCGATAAATGAAATAATAGAAAGTAAACTATTTGCCTCAGTTCATTGAACAGAAGGATAACTGATGGATCAATCTTAGTAGCTAAATGTTTTGAATATAAGTAGTTCATTTGAAATTTTTATCAGTTTGAAACAACATTTTAACATATTGACAAACTAAATTGCCGTGATTCTTTCTCGTGTTCATTTAAATTGCTCTTTTACCATGTTTAAGTTGACGCCATACTATACACAAATAATCCTGCTACTACGCAGCCATCAGCAAAAAGCGGCAGCATGTGGCGAACGGATTGAAGTTATGAAATTCCACATCAATAATTATACAGTTATGAGCTGGTTTCTGCTGTTATTGTGTATCTACGGTGTGGTATGTCATCAGATACTTATTTGTCTAAGATATAGTATGCCTAATCTGTCTACAACAGTTTGTGACTCTGCGCATCTTCCTGAAAATCTACCACTGCCCACTTGATAAATACGATCCGTGTCCTGCTTTCGATCACGCATTGAACTGTACATTTGCATTTATACCCCTGATCACCTGGATGCTTTTAAGCTATGGCGCCTTTAATGTAAGCTGACATTTACTTCTCTAATTTTGGATTTTTAATTCGGTTTCATGCATTTGCCAGTTTTTGCCCGCATTCATGGAACCCTGGCTGCTATACCATGGCATCTACTTAGGCCTTCTAATCACAAGACACGTACTTTGCTGCGATAGTGCTAAAGGCGAAAAAAGACGCATATTTGCCATGTTGATAAACGTTTCATTTGTCTACGTCTGCAAGGTGAACTTTGTCGAATGCGTCGATGATCTAAAAATTGAAAGGTTTTATCAAATCAATAGCAATTCCTAAGTGCATGGATTATTCAAGAGCATAAGTGCTTTCGACCAGTGGACTATTAAAATCTACAGCATATAAAGAGTAGCACAAAAAAAAGAACCGCGGATTTATAAGCATTAATAATGAATAACTTTTTAAGAGGAATTATTCCTTTTTAAAAATCGAATTTTTAAATTATAGTTAAGCTGCTCTTATTACCAACTTTTTGCTAAACACAATACATATCTACACACACACACACACACACACACACAGGAATAGTCAATGTGTCTTTCTACTTACGTTGATTAAGGCGCGCGCGATAAAAAATGCGACCTCTGCTTTGCACATGGCATCAAATTGCTGTCGTATGGAATAAAAATGCATCAATATATTATAAGCTTTAGAGGATTTTAATAACATAAATTGAAGTTCAACAAGTTGCTGCTCTCGATGTTTTAGTGCATTTTAATAAAAGTTAAACGGATTTAAATGGTCACAAATAGTTAAAGCGTGACGAAAAATAACAATGAAAAAAGCGGTTAGACTGTTTTAATTGACTGCTCGTGTATCAGATACCCTGTAGAATAGGCTTATGGCTATTGCTATTGCTTTTTTCCAATTTCCGCCTTTAATATGCAATCATAACATGTTAATTTAATGTTGGACCATATGTATCATCTATAGATTTATTATACCACTTTTTAAATACTCTATACGTACAGGGTATTAAAAAAAAGGGAACACACAACTTTAATGGCGCAAAAGTTTTTTGTGTGCTGGCTGGCAAAGCGAATGCAAAAAGCATGAATTTTTACCTCTACAATTGCAATATATTATGCATGAGGCAAACATTTTGTAACATTTTCGCAAAAAAGCAAACAACAATTGCAACAAATAAAGAAAAACCCGGTGTCGGAACACGTTTGCAATAGAAAATGCCGCAAAACAAATGTGAAAGACAAGGGAAAATGGCGGTCGGCGTGAAGCGTGAAGATACGACAAAATGGCATGGAAAAATGCTCCAAGTCACAGTGGCTTAGTGTTCATGTGTGTGTGTGTGTGTGTGTGGGTGTGGGTGTGTAATAAGCCTATGTTAGCGAGAGAGAAGAAAGGGATGTGTAGAGAGAGAGAGAGAGAGAGAGAGTAAGTGAATGAACCCTGTTGTCAGCTTTGAGTTTTGCGGCGTCGCTTTGCCAGTCGCTAGTTTTAAGTGTGCGACCTCTTGAGCATTTATTTTTATTTTTACTCGACTATGCGCTTCACTTGGCCAAGCAGGCACTTTGGATTTAGTAGCCTAATTATGATACCTTTACAGTGTGAAGCCATTGCTCAAGAATCGCATTTAAATTGATGAAATTAAGAAAACCGTTTAGTATTTGCTACAATAATTCCTATAATATTTGCAATGGTTTTTTCTATTTAGCTGCATATGCCTTTAAATTAAAATGCATTTATGTATAATATATGAATGCATCTGCTAATTTTTCGCATTTGTTGACCATTTCAATCAAGTGCTTAGTTGGTTCCTATCAATTCCCATATTTCTTGAATGTAAACAGAGCGCCAAAACCAATAATAAATACAATTTATTTTATTCAGAAAATTGTCATAAATGCACAGTTCTCGCAAGTGGATTAGATGGAAGGGGAGAATAGTGAAGCTGGTCAACCTACGACACCAACAAGGAGCAGCTGCTTTGTGTTTACATAACAATTTTCATTCCATTGTGTCTGCTTTGTAGTGCATTCAACTGTCGTCAACATCCGACCATAACCTAAATCCTTTGTTTGATTTTAGCATAAAAAGCAACTTTTACATATGTAACGGATTCGTCTCTCTTTGTTGTTGCTGTTGTTCTCGTTATTATTGTTTTCTAGTATTGAGCCTGTGCAATTTATTTGCTTGTTTTGCTAGCTCTTTGTGCTATGGCTCAAATTGATTTATGCCAACGCGGCGTTCAAGAACTCTCATTGATATCATTCACAAGCAGCTCCCGCTGCGCAAAAAGCTTTTGTTGGTTTATCGCCCACGCTGGGGGATTGGACTGATTGAGGTGTGGGTGGGGAATGGGGAATGGAGGCGTTCATTATACAAATGGACCAGCAGGCAGGCAGGCAGGCAGCCAAAGAATCTTAAATATGCATTAAAAACGTTTGGCTGGCGTGCTAAATTCCCACACCTGTCGGTATGTGGGCTGGCCCAAAGGATTCAACTTACCTTATTCACATGATCACGCAGTACATTCGAATAAACCATGGCGACAGCTTCCAAGGCCATGAACGTAATATAGCCAATTATCCAGGGTACAATTAGGCCGGGGTTTTCCTGTGGGCAACAGAACAGAACAGAACAGAACAGAACGGTAACACAACTATTATAGCATACTATTATGCGCAAGGCGGCAGGACATTCGCACACCAATAGCTGGTATCCAATTGAAGGCATTGATTTCTTGCCCTGCCTTCCAATACACACAAGCATGTCCCCGATGAGACAGTAACTTTAATTTATCTCACTGCGCAGCAAAAGCTCTGATTGCATTTTGGCACTTTTGTGTGTGTAGCGTTTAGGGGTTTATTTATTATATTTTATATCTAGAAAAGTCGTTTACAGTTGCTGACACAACAGTCACATATTTTGACAGTATGAAATCCCATATTTTATTTTGCAATTATGCCCCAAATTTAAATAAAACGCTATTTCGATTTCATTATTCAGAATTCAAGTATTTTCCGCTGTCATTTATTTGCCTGCTTTTAATTGAATTTGTGCCAACATTTACACACACACACGCACACACTCTGCCATTTTAAAATGCCAGCACTTTAGTTGAATTGTTTTGCATACAAATTGTTGACAAAATAGGCAGGCAGCTCTAATTAATGCCAATGCTCCTTTACATTATTTAAGCGCATCAGCTGCTGACTCTCAGGCAGGTCACTAGTGCCTAAAAGCATAGTGCAATTAATTTGCCCAGCACATAGATCCTACTCTCCCTTTCTCGCTCACACACACGCATACATGCACGCATGGAGCTATACAAATAAATGTAGCATACATTTTAGGGCCTTCGTCGTAGTCGTCGTTGTTTTATTTGCTGTTGCTGTTGCTGTTGCTGTTGCTGTTATGTTGTGAGGTCGAAATTAAAAAATTCCACACAATGCGCCACGCAATGTTCTCTCGCATCGACTGTAATCTTTGTCATGTGTCGCCGCCAGTCGTCAGCCGACAGTCCGACAGATGGATCTGTATACCCAATTGTGTGACAAATTGTCTACATTTTCAACCATTCTGAATGGTATTTTCATTTTGTGCCTTTTTCCCATTTTTTTGTGTGCAACCCTTCCAAAAATGCCAGTCGCTTCATTTGGACTTATTTACAACATTTTTTTTTGCTAAGGGTACGATGACGCTATCATAAAGTTGTTATTTAAAGAGATATTAAAGCCATTGACAGCGTATTTAAAGTATATTTTTGTGGGCTTTTATAATATGCTGGTAAGCGCTAATTTTTAACTTATTTATATCGTGTTTATAGTATACCTATCTATGTGAAATCTTACTTTTTATTTCAACTTTAAGCAAACATTAAATAATATTTTAAAAATCGTTTGTAAGGGCATTCAACAAGTCGTTAATAGTAGATTCTTTCTGTTGTTTCACATACAATACACGATGGGTTTGTTGTGCAAGTTTGGTGGGCGTGGCATATGCTAACTACGCCTACGGCCGAACTGGTATGTAATTTACATTTGAATGCGCTTTATTTGTCAGGGCAGGCAAACCGTTCAGTCAAAGTCACAAAATGCGCATAATTTGCACATATTCGGCTCAAAGTTATTCGAAATACCAGTTACCGTATATTGTGTGTGTGTGTGTGTGTTGTGTTTGTTTGGCAACCCTTTGTTGAATTTTGTAAAATGCGATAAAGCTGTTGACCAAACAAGGAAACTTACCCGACAGATGCCAAATATCAACACAATGCTCAGCAGTATCATCGACATTTGTGTGCCAATTATGGCAAAATATGCAATTTGCACACCTGCAAAATAAGTAAAGGATAAAGAAAGCAATGTTAGTACAACAATCAACAAAGCAATCTTGTTGATTACATTCATTCGCATAGCAAATAAGTAGATATTGCAATTTTATAAATATTACACATTTCTTTCTTGCTAAAATTTTAGAAAATTAAACAGTACTCGTAAAGGTCAAAAAATCATAAGTATGTACTTTGAATATTTGTACTGCTCATAATACGAGTCCCGTATGTCATTAAAGTTGCTTATAATGGAGTTGTTTATTAAGCCCCAGTGTGCTAACTACCACACCTTTAACATTTTGTATTATTTATTAAAGTGTGCTGTTTATTAAGTTCACACACAATTTCATGCCATGCTTAATTGCTTAAATGTATTAAAGCTTGTTCTTACCATAGTAGACATCCTGCAGGTCGGCAGATTTGTGCATGTTGACATTGATACGCCAGGAATAGATCAGGACAATTAAGAGTGATATATTCTGAAATGACAGCGAAGTGAAGGGTTAGACATTAGCAAACATATCACGCATTCAAACCCTTTCGTTCCTTGTGGTTATAAAACATGATTTTGCTTTTAAAAGCTGCGCTGCTCAATGTGCTAATTACTTTCTAAACAGCCTTTTGCATTGAGTCAAAACATTCAACCCGAAGCCCAGCCATAATTAATATTTGCGTAATTTATGGGCTGCGGCTCGTTGGAACAAAATGTTATGTAATAAATGTTATTATGCTGTATTACTTGCTTCTCTTTTTAGCCCTTGCAGTATATCCCTGGAATCTCACTTGTCTCTATGCAAACAATAAAATGTGCCACTAATAGCAGATATAAGAAAAAAACCAAGCACTTGAAAAGCAAAATTTACTCGCAAGTTTCATGCACATAATTTGTATATTCACAATGCGCAGCAAATTGCATAGTAGTTGTTATTGTTATTGTGGTTGTTGTTGTGGCTAGCAGGAGTACATATAAAAATCCCATGCACGATTCGGCCATTAACATAAATTAAAAGCCATAATGAGCGTCATGTAATTGCAATTTATATGGCGCCTAGATGAAGAAACGAGCATACTACGACGAGTCAAGTAACTGCTATCCATTTCGTCCTGATTCTAATAGGGGTGCTAGATACATATCTTGACTGCAGTCCTGGTGCGAAATGGGCAGAAATTTTGATAGCGCTGGGAAATGAATTCTAATTTGCGGCTCTCCAAATTGGAAAATACTCTTGCTGCACAAGAAACTTTGAATATTCGTAAATAAGTTGATTAATATTGTCATTTTTGTTTGTTGTGGAATGAGCTTCTTTTAATATTGCAGCAGTGCAATCTTATCTTTAAATTTATAAAAATTTATCTTTAAATTTATCTAAAAGTATTTAAGAAATATATGCATAAAAGGGAAATTTCAGCCTTTTCGCCTACATTTTCTTCTTAATTAATACTATCTTTGTATCCTATCCTATTTGCTAGCTATTTCTCGTTATAATGCTAGCCCTGTCATTTGCTGCATAATGGGGGAAAAATAATGAGGTTTACTTATACTACTCATTAAAAAAATGAAAGGAAATGCTATAAAAATTGTTGGCCGCGAGTGGCACTTGTATTAATTACGCAACAATTACAGGTAGCGTGGAGAGGTGGCGTTTTTGTCACTGTAACAACTGCGAGCTGTTTGCGCTGACATTGCGCATACGCCCCGCGGGACGATGCTCATGTAAACAGCGTGCGACTTAATAACATGGAGCAGTCGTCGTTGTTGCACTTACAATTGTGTAAATTGCACTTGTTATGGCCAAATTTTTGGCGTGCAACATGCGACAGCAGCGGGCGCCACCAGTTAGCGGTCCATATGGATAAAGGATGACGGACTTCATTTTTTCAGTACGCGCGGCGGCAACGGAAATGCAATTTTTGTGCTTCGCTTTCATTACGTTGACATCATGTCGAGGACATTGCTGCTCCTGCTGCAACTGCTGCTACTGTGGCTAGTTATTGTTGCTATTGTGGTTGCTGCTGCTGCTACTGATGATGCTGCTGATGCTGGCTCCTGTTGCGATGCAAAAACCGCCCATTAGCGTCGACTCTCCGTATCTGATGATGGTAGCCTGCAAAAAAGAGGAAGAAATACAAATCGAATTTTTAAATATATTGCTTTAAATCATTGCTGTTAAATAGAGTTTTTATTTGCATGTGTATCTGCCAACTCTTTTGAATTTCAATGTTTGCATAGCCTCAAATGCAATCAATCGTGCGGATTGCAAATTTGTTTTTATTTCTGCATGCTTTTGCCTCTTTCATAAGAAATTCTTCGTTTTTGCATGTCTATGAACTAGTTGCTAACATTTGAGGCATATATTTTGATTGCTTTTTATACCCTGAACCCATTAAAAATGGGTAAAAAGGGTATTATGGTTTTGTGCAAATGTATGTAACAGGCATAAGGAAGCATCTCCGACCATATAAAGTATATATATTATTGATCAGTATCAACAGCCGAGTCGATCTAGCCATGTCCGTCTGTCTGTCCGTCTGTCCGTCTGTCCGTCTGTCCGTCTGTCTGTCTGTCTGTCTGTATGAACACACAGATATCAGAGACTACAAGAGCTAGAGACTTCATATTTGGAACATAAGTTCTCCTAATCCCGGGACAGATCAAGTTTATTTCATTTGATCGATAACTCATCGCATTCAAAAGTTATCGATAAATTTTGATTTTAGACTAGCGTTTTTGGGACATAACTTCAAAGTTATAAAAGCTAGAGAGCGCCAAATTTGGCATGTATAATCTCGAATAGCATACACATGAACAAATTTTTCACTTTTTGGATACCACCCCCCAAACCCCCCAAAAGTTAAAAAAACGCATTTTTGAAGGTACGACCTTGCAATTTGGTTTGGTAACACATATTATCGACAATTACTTGCCCCAAAAATTTCAATAAGATCGGACAATAAACACAGAAGTTATTTAAGATTTAACTTTCCATTGTGTGGGGCTCAGCGAAAAGCAAGCTAACTGCTTAAACCGCTTGCACTGCTTGTACTGCAGCATGTGTGTGTTTAGAGCAGTACGAATGATTGTAAGGACTGGGTTCAGGGTATCTCGTAGTCGGGCACTCCCGACTAGAGCACTCTTACTTGTTAAGCATAAGTTGCCTGTGCAGTGCAGACATCACTTGTCTTCGTTAAACTGCTACAAATTGAATAATTTCTTTTTAATCGAGGCAGACAGGCTAACAAAATGCATAAAGTAATTGTTTCGAACTCAAATAGTCTAGCTTTTAATGGATGATAGCTAAAATTTAATCTTTGTTAGAGAAAAATGCATCATGTCAGCACTGTAGTAAGTAGATTAGCTCATGAGGAGTGGTGATAAGCTATGACATTACATCATTTAACATTTCATTTAGTTATTTGATTGTGAAAAGTAACTACTGGCCTAATTTATAAGTTCCACTTGTAGTAATTGAAATAAAATAGTTTAAATATATTGAATTGATGCATTTTGTCCCCAATACTTAAGTATATATAAAGTATAATAATAGTAGACATAATTTGAAGAAAGTAAACGACACTTATGAAAATAATATTCATATTATTTTTGTTGCTGCTATTCAGCAATTTCTTTCACCGACTTGCTTCTAAACACTAATGAAAAATTAAACATGCAATCAGTTAACGATATGCTTTTACCAATGAACTGAAATTCAGGCCAATATTTCGTCAATGTAATACGCTTAGGTAGAAGCGAACAGCTGGAAAAAGTCATCAAGTTGTGCAGAGTAGGAAAATTTCCGTTAACAAATAGGTTCGCCCTCTGATCAGCTTACGACACGGCACACATTTATGCATATGAAACACATTCGTTGACATGTCATTCACTGGCGGCCATGGCGGAGGACGGAGGAGGCAGGTGGGCGGTGGGCGGTGGCAGAAGGATATGGGCAAACGTAAAATTGATGCAGGCCAATGTGAGGCGCTTATTGAATGGAATTTGTTGACTAGCAATTCGTGGAGCGCTTTGATGGCAGCTGTTTCTCGTTTGCCACATGTCAACGCTGCGATTGCAATTTGTATCGGCTGTTGGCGCCTTTAGTTATGCAACGTTTTTTTGCGCCTAGCCATTGAGAACGACTTGCGTGCGCCGCTGTGCGCCCTAAAATCAATCATACGCCAGCGTGGCCGCCAAAATCGAAATCGACACAAAGAACATACGAAAAAAAAAACAAAAACGAAAATGTTACCGAAAACAAAGCGTGCAAAGTGTGTAATGTGATATTTTTTATTGATTTTCATGGTCTCTCAGCGCGTGTATATGTGTGTGAGTGTGCGGAGTGCGTGTGGGTGTTGAAAGGCACATTGTATGTTAGCCAGATGAGTTGGCTGATATGAAAGCACTTGATGTTTGCAATATGCATTTGCCACTTGACTCTGACGCAACCCATTCAAAAGCAGAAAGCTGCACAAAGCCCTTTAAACTGCTTAACCGCATGTAGTATTCTATGATATTCATGAATTTTAAAATGAACCGTAAGATTGTTACACACATGACTGAACAGAATAAGCATAAATACGAACTAAATGTGCATGTAGACTAAACCGGATTACCAGTTTAACTGACGAGTGTTTATAATAATGATGTTAATATTTGATATGCAAGTTTGTGACATATATATGTGTATTGCAATTTCAAAGTTCAGTTCCACTTTGCTGGCTTCAAAACAAGTTTTCTATTTTTTTGATATTTATGTCGACAGAAGAGTGAGTTAAAAGTGACAGCTATTAAAATAAACATATTATTGATTAAATTTAATATATCCTTTTAATATTTATGAACATTTGAGATAAATACAAATGTTATAATATTTGTTACAAGGTTACGATCTCCTAATGCGCAATACTTTCGCTTTCATCTGATAATTTTCCACTGGCAAGTCAAAGGCCAGCTTTCATCATTTTTCTATTTGCCTCACCGTCTGTGCTTTGCGCTCTTTTTATATTTGTGTGTCGCTTTTGTTTGTTTTGGTTTCGCATTTGTTACTGATATTTTATGACACTGTAAACATTTTATATTGTGAATGGGTTTCAAAGCGGCAGGGCTCTGTCCACAGCTTGGCTTGTTGGCCGCTGGATCCTTTCACTGTGACCAGCCGAGCGTGCGGGTTATAGCAACGTGTCCTGTCAGTGTCCTGTGTGTGTGTTTGCCATGTGCGAGTATAAGGCAAATGCGGGTCGAGTCGCATTGTCTATTCAAATGTGTTTTGTATGTATGCCCCGCTTTGTGCTCCCCATAGATTCTAAGAACGCCTTAGCTATCAATCATACGTCACAAGTTTTTGCATTAGACATAATTACTTAAGCGCCAACTAATTGAAAGCTTCTTAGAGATTTGTCTGGCACTGATTAAGTGCTACCGAGTTAGACAGCCCATCAGGCGATATTTGTCAAAAACTGACAATTTCGTGGCCATCATTAATTACGTATACGCCCAAGTGGCAGTTGAGACACGCAGTTGAGCTCGGCCAATTGTTAACATCGCCATCACAAGAAACATGAAAAGTGTTTGCCCGTCGATTGCAATTTACTTCCAGCAACACTGGCATCCTAAGTGCTATTGTGTGGCAACACAACAAGGAAAATAACATTAAAATTCGTCGGAAGATTACATAGAATTTAAACGGTTTAAAGCTAAGAATGACAGAAGTGGATTCCTGTATGTGAAAGTACGCAGGTGTTTCACGTAGCGATTCTGTGGAAATTGCAGCTATGATAAATGGTATATCCGATGTGCCATTTTCATTTAGGAAATTACGGATAATTCTATGGTTTGTTCGCCACTTGTTTCTGCAATTAAAATGTCTAAATTCTAAGTTTGAATGAATTGCGGCTTTTATTGCCATTTGGAATGACCGATTGAAAATACTTTATTGTTTATTTATGTTAGTTCACTCAATTAATTAAGCTTGAATTATATTTTTGACGTACCTATTTTGCTTAATTATGCTCAATATATAACATAAAATGCCACGAATACATTACATTCCGATTAATAGTGGCACTTCAATCTCTTGAGATTTCCGTTCGCTACTCGCAGGTATATGAAGCTGTTGATAGTGAAGTATCTGACTGTCTGTCTTCTCAAATGCTGCTCTCAGAGACCCCCCTTAAAAATAAACAAAGCGAATTGCAACGGCATGTTTAAAGTCGATGCTTTTCATTTTGTCGCAAGGGTATTACTGTTTGAACACGTATATATATATATATAAATATATGTATATATTAAATGTGTGTTAGCTTCAGACCTGGCTACAGGGTATCTCGCAGCTGAAGTATGCAGACTTGTTTTTCTTTTGATTTTTTTAGAATGATATGTAGAAATATATTTTTGTAATAAAGTCTTAGCTTCTTGTCAGCGTTGTAATTTGCAATTTCCTAGGAAACGAATGTTATTTAGTTTCATTGGCTCGTTTCTATGCAAAATACGTTGCTCTGTCACTGGATCTGCCGGCAGCTAGTTGATTATTAGTAAGTCCGAGCCAGTCATCAGTCGGTGGGGTGATAGTCGGGGTGATAGTCAATGCTGTGCAGCAAATTACTATTTGAAAGCCAAAGGGCAAAAGTGAATAAGAAAGATGAGCACAAAGCGAATGTGCAAAATCTCATTTACAGTTGAGCTTAAAAATGGCAAACAAACCCCAAAGCACCAGCCCGAATAGCCGCAGATATTTGGATAAACATTGGCCAGCTGCCAGGACACATCATCCACATCCACCGATGTCGATTGCTCCATTTTCGTTGCTCTCTCCTTGTTCGACCATTTCCGGCTTGTGCCAACTTGACTTGATGTTATTAACTTCTTTTTTTTTGCCTCCTTCGAGCGTACAGTTTGATGAGCTTTGATATGAATGTATGAAATAATTCGCAAAATTAAAATAGCAAAAAGAGCCCCAGATGGCTAGCAAAAATATGAAATGTGCGTGTGTTTCTTAAATGCTCAGACAAATTGAATTACGGACATTGTATATGTAAAAGAAATAAGTTTACGCAGTTAAAAAAAACGAGATGAAAATTGAGTAGTTTAGTGAGGCTTTGGAATTATTGCCAGCTGCTAAGAAGTTATTTGATGAGAATTTTAAGTTTCGAAACAGGTGCAGCGAGTGAAAGCCAGCAGCAGAACTTTTGCAAGATAATCAGCATGAACATATAAGCTGAAACTAAAAGCTGCTTGTGCGTTAAGCCCACAATCGCAGGCAGTGTTCGCCAGTCAAAAGTTTCCACTGGCAACCAGTCGGACATGTTCAGTATGCTTCTCTCAAATCTCTGCCACATATTTATGACATAATTCAGTTCAGTTCATACACATGCATATATGGGAGTGTGTGTGTTGGTTGACAGGGCAAAACCGCTAGCCAGTTAATTGCACATTGGTCCCGGTTATGTTCAGATAATCGCCACATAAAGACATTTCATGATTGCCCTTTGTTTCGGTTATGGTTTATGTTGTGTATGTGTGTGTGTGTATCATTTTTATAATAATGTAACGCAACAACAACAACAGCATCCACACCACCAACAACGATAATAATAACAATAACAAGCATGTTACGCAAGTTGTGAAAACAGAACGGGGTCCCGAAAATTCCAGTTAGTCCTGGCCGCAGGCCGTGTCCTGGCCCAGACTTTGTTGTATTTGCCTAGCAAACATTAAAGTTTTGTGTTTTGTGTTTTGTGTTTTGCTTTGTTGCGTTTTGTTTGTTAGCCGTCTGCTTATTTGGCTAATTTATGCTACGCTTTATTGCCTGCTTTTGTCGACACGCCACAACATTAAGAGTTGGCTACAAGTTGGCCGCCCCGTTTGCCACCAGGTTGCATGTGCCACGGGGCGTATGAGTGCTTCGGTGTTTCAGACCCCCTTTTGTCTTTCGACTCGAAGGTGTTCGGCATGTCGGCGCATTATGATTCATTGCCGGCTTTGGACTACAGTCAAAAGGTAGCCAATTCAAAAGATTTATTAGCCCCACATAATAAAGTTCTTTAGCCAAGTTAATGTTTCTGCAGTTAAAGCAAAAGGAAGGCAGACACCAGCTGCCGCTTTCTAATGAATGTGTCGAGAGGCAACTTGGCAGGATGAGCAGTCCAGAACAAATAGATTAGCAAATGCCAAACAAAAACCAAATATTATTAATAATTTGCGAAGTGAGAAATCATAATAAGGCAAATGAATGTCTGAAATAAATTATTAGTTTATGAAAGGTTGATTAAATTCAAGAGTCTGAAGCATACAATCAAATACAAATGGTATAAATGAGCTCTGAGTTCTTCATGCTTCTTCATAAAGCTGCATGACTTTTTTGGATTATATCGACAGCAATCGTTTCTCTCAGCAGCTGGTTACTGCTGTTGTTCTTTGTCTAAGCTAAGTTACTTAGTACCTGTTGCTGCACCACATGCCACATCTCGGGGCAAGCGTGTTATCCAGTCAAGCAGCTCTATTCATTTCCTAGACCCTTTGCCTGTTTGCGCACATCAGGCTCAATTTGTCAGCAAGTGCGCGTCTGACACTGCAACAGACACTTAACACAGACCCAGCCAAATAAGCTCAGTCAGGCCCTAACAATGCTTTCTGTACCCTGGCACCCATTAAAAAAGCGGGTATAGTACAGTTTCAAAGTGCATTTACTTATTTTATACACATCCTTATATATATTTCGAAATAATCTTTCAACAATATTATTTATATTATTATTATCATTCACTAATATTTCAACAGTATTAATATTAAGTATACGTAACACAAGGACTATATCTTTCTGATCAATATTATGATTATTATTAACTAACTTTTCAACATACAATTAAGTTTACATACAAGATAAAAATATCTTCCTAACAATTTCGAAATTCGATTATATCTTTCAATATGTCTGAAGTCAATAAGTTTGCTATGTGGTAATACATATGCAAATGCATAAAGGGTATGTGCTCGTTGAGCCGCCTCACATTTAGCATTCTCGCTACCTTTGGCTTAGACATAAACCCTAAATGTGACTGCGGCATACGTGGCGTATGTGCAATTTACTAACTCAGACAGCTCGGCTGGCTAAATGATGGCAATGTGTGCTTCAAAACGTGAGTGTGCCTATGTGTGTGTGTGTGTGTGTGTGTGTTTGCATTTGTGTTCGCTGCTTGGCAGACAAATTATGCAAATATGCGTGGCATATGAGCAAGGAATATTACGCATACGCCTAGTGTGCCATTAACCACCCTTGTAGGGCGTCAATGTGGGCGGCAGCTGCTGTGTTTGTGCCTAATCAAAAGTGCTCCAAGAAAATCGCACACACTTTGATTATATGTCGTTACTGCTGCTCATTTGATATACGAAATCGCAACACTTTTCTCAGATGAAAAAAATCTATTTTTGTGCAAGTTGTTTAACCTTACAAGTGGAAATCTTGTTTATTTATTTGCACCTATAATTAATAAGACTTTCAACATGACTTAAGCGCTGTGATTCAACTAAGCTTCGCTTTTGTGGAAGGTTGTGGCCAAATTTCTGAGGATATCAGGTGTTAATAAAAAATTTCAATAACATATTAACAAGAGTTGCACAAAACAATATATAAATTGTGAAGAAGTCAAGCTGAATTTGTATTCAGGAACGCGTTTTGGAAACTACGCATTGCTGAAGTGTGTATGCAGGCGTGTACGAATATTCCGTTGTTTTGTTTATTTTATTTGGCTCATGCAAGAAATTCAAAATTGTCGGATTTCCTGTTACCAACACATACCACACTACCTCACACATACACACACTCTCGCACACACTCCACACACACACACACACACACACTTGTATCTGTCGTCTGCCGACTAGTCAAGTGGCTTGGGACTTAGTTGGTGTTTTTTTTTGGGCCTTGGATTCGTTACTCGTCGCTCGTTTGCCGCGTGTTTACAAATTTAAAAATTTGTTTGTGTTTACTTGCCCTTGTCAGGAGTCTTTGCCACTGCGGTGCTTTGCCATTTAACGCGAATTGTCATAACTTTGCGTGTGCTGCTCGTGACTTTTAAAGAAATTGTTTTATACCCCGTCCCGTTCTGCTCAAGCGGCAAAAGAGGTGTCATGACATTGTCTTTACCTACATAATAAATGGTTTCATTTAATCAAAGACTTTTATGGCAAACGGCTCTAGGATATATGTGGAAATATATGTATATCTAAGGCGAGTGCAGTCATAAGTAAACTTCATCCTGCGGTTGACATAAATCAACATCAACATTAACATAGGCTCAAGCCTGATGAAAGGCGCTTTTAGCGTAAAAAGAAACTCGCATAAATAAATTTGAGCTAAAAATGTTCATGAGTCATAAAAATTGGTTTAATTTCTTTGCATAATATAATTTGTTAGGATGTGCGTTAAAAGCAGCGCTGAGTCATGCTAATTGGAATATGCCGGATATTACCCTCAGCTCGTTATTAACGGAAATTATAACGCAATGGAGCTGCTGGCAAATGTTTAATGGCTTCAAATGTGACGAGTCACTTAGCAATTTCCAATGTACTTGAAAGCATTTTAGTATGCTCGTCTCTCTAGCAAGCATACCGATCTTATTTAAATGCACTGTCTATTTAAGGATTTGTATGGCAAACAAGAAGAAAATAATCACCTGCCACTTGCGGACATGAAAATCAAATTTATCTTAACCCCGATTTCAACCACAAACTCGGTGTACTTCAACTGTTACGACAAATAACCACAAAAAGAGAGGATATAAGAGAATATCTGTTTGCGGATGCCGACTACTAAATACCCTTAGTGTGTAAAGAGAATTGACAGATGGATTTTTAATTATTGTCGGCTATTAACTTTTAAAATAAACCAAAATTGAGCAGATAAATTATATTTAAAATGATTATATTTATAATTACAATTAATTTGTAGACTGATCGTTTTTACTTATGAATTTTATATACAATATTCTTTGAATCTAGCTTAGCTTGTTGTACTGATTAAGAATATACTCATATACATTTGCACTGTTAGTGTATAAAAAGAAACAACCTTGCCACAATAAAAACTTTGTCATTCAGTGCCTAAGTCTAAGCTCAGATACAGAGGACAAGGCACAAAATAATTTGCCACAAACTAAATTGCCAAAAGGCTGTGGCTGGGTAGGAACACAAGGACAATAGGACATGCCAGCCTTAGCTGAAACTGTCAACTGACATCTGCCTTTCCAACTGCTGCTGCTTCTCTCTCTCTGTCTCTCTCTCTCTCTCTCTGTCTCTCTCTCTCATTCTCTATCCCTCTCTCAGGTTTCGGCTTTCGGTAGATGGGGCAAATGCAAAGTTTAGTTGTCGTCAACTTTTTGGTAACCGCTAAAATGACTTGCAGCGTTGCTTTTTTTTCAGGGGCAGGTCGGGCGTATTTTCTATATGCGGGTGTAATAAGCAACACGAAATACTTGCCACATTTGGACCCACTTAGTCTAATTGCAGTCGCCAAGCTGAAACTTTGGCTGTCAGCTTCAAGACATGCAACGCGAATTTAATAACACATTATTATGTGTCCGTTGTCCAAAAACTAAAAGCAATTAAAGCCGCTTGTCAACAGCTGCTTCCAGCAGCTTGCCCCCTTCCCCCATCGGAGTGCCCTTATGCCCAGTATTCCCAGTACTTGTCTTCTTCTGGGCTTTTGACTTTCTTGGTGCTCCTTTTGCGCGACGCATAAAATTTGACTGATTAAGTGCCGAGAGGAAGTCAAGTTGGGTTTTCTTGGACAGGCACTTGGACTGGGACTGGTACTGGGACTGGGAGATGAGAGAGACTTTCATTGCAGCTGCAGGCAATCTTCTTTGGCATCTGCTGGCAGTCTACCCTGTAGTCCATTCGGTTTGAGGCATATTGAGAGAAAGTACAGAAGGTAGTTATGGGCTTCAGATATGCGTAGCTATATCGAATAAGAGCTGAATGCTGTTGGACAAGCTGTATATATCTGGATCTTATCAATATCAAAGTTATATCTATTTTATTCTTGCCCTGCTGCACTTTGGAGTAACTCATAGTCGACCACAGCAAAGAACTGCAGGTCTTGTGGGTTATTTGGTTTAATGAAGGCCACATGATATTCGGCTGTTGCCTTAGCCTCATCTCATTTTATTGTGGATGCCTTTGTGGGCATCGTTCGAGCAGCTGTTGAAGTCATTTGGACGTCGCCTTTTGATGTTGCCGCTAACAATTGCGGGTTCAATGTGTTTGGTCCTGTAATTTGATGACCTTGTCCTTTTACGACTACGCAGGGACAGGAGCTAAGATGCGTGCTGGCTAATAATGAGATCGAGTAAATGCAAAGCTAACATATATTCTGGAATTCCACACTGAAATTGTTGTCTTTCAGCTCATATATGAGAGCTTCTAGAAAAGCATTTCAGTTGCAGAGAATAATATGAAATGTTTGCACATATCACCTAAACATATGCATATCCCCAACTGTGCCAATAAAAACAAAGCTTATACAAACAAACTTGTATGCTGTTTCTTTCAAATTAAACGCGAAACTGATGTTTTTTATTTAACAGCATGTTGTCGTTTTCCATTTAAAATATAGATTGATAAAATTCTGGTCCATAATGTCCAACATTATCGTCCTCTCTTGCTAGGCCGATTAGCAGGAAAAGCATTGGGAAAAGTAAACACTTCATACTTCGCAGACTTCTGAATCAGTTTAAAGCTCAAAACAAAAGTGAACTAAGCTATATACAGGTAGCTTTATAGTTCTTACATAAGCCAATGAAAACAGTTTTCGCTATGGTTAACAAAGTGTATATGTACATAAAGTAGCATATCGAATCGTTTAATTTAAAGTATTTACATATGCCAGCGTTGATTCGACAAAGTGTGTCACAAATATTAAAAACTTCGTGATGCTGACTGTAAACAAAAAAAGTTTTCCTTAAGACCTTAACTGGTAGAATATTATAAGATATTTTGTGCTGATACCTAAAACAGTGCCTAAACTATAAGAGATATAGCATAAATGTAAATTGGGATGCATTAAAAGACATCTGCATAAAACTGCATTTGACTTTTACTGATATTTTTACTAGCTAAGCGACTTGAGGCTTTTAAAATGTTGGTTTTATATTACAACTGCCCAAAATCAGCTGTGAATTGCTGTATATAGAACCCAAAAACAAATCTAATTGGAAATAGCAAGCTAAGGCCCAATTTGTATAGTTAATTAGCTAAGTGTCGGGCAAACTATATCGCTTAGTTGCTTTAACGACATATCAACTGTAACCGCTAGTTAGCGCTACTTATGCGACATCAGCTTTCAACTGAATGCCGACTGTCGAGAAAAATTAGCATATTTTATTAAATTCCCGCACAAATATCCAATCAATAATGTAGTGCACCATTGGCCGGAACAGGCCACCGACGAAAGCCGGAGCCGTGGCAAATTAAGTATGCATACGTATTCAAATGGCTCAAAGAGCGAGGGGGTAGGGGATACAGAAGGCAATGGCAAAGGCAACTCCGATTGCACAAGTATGTATACATACAGTAAATATTGGGGATCGGGAATTTGCGAATGTGTGTATGCCCAGGAGAGAGATTTTTGGTTTTTCCAGACCAGCGCGCGTTCCCCGCCCGCTTTGTATTGGTTAAGGCGCATCATTAAGGCCTCGCAGGATCTGCTCTTACTTACTGCTCTGCGTGTCTGGCTGCCCTTTTGGCTGCTCTCGCTTTGTCTCGCCGCAGCTCCAATTTTCGGCACTACTGAAAATAAATAATAAGGTCGGGGCATACGAACAAAGAAACAAACGAAAAGGCGAAAGAAATTATGGTAAGCATAAAAATAAATTAATGACTATGCGTGTGGTGAACAAGGACAAAGCGACGCCTAATAGACCTAATGTGCCGTGCGGGTTTTAATTAGTCGCAGCTCCACCTTCTCCCTCTCCCTTCTCCCTTCTAGCCAAGTCAAGCAATCGCCAAATTCCGTTGCCACATTTATTTGGCTTTTAGAATTTAGTATGCGTAATTTCCTCGCCTCGCTTTCATACGTGAATATTCAATTTTCTTTTGTCTAGAAGCTTTTTTTCTATATTGCCTGCTCCTTTCCCATTTTGTTGTGTTTCTATTTTATTTGCTTCTTCCCCATTTGATTTTTGTATTTCTCGCATTTTACTTTATTGTTTATTGTTTGGCATTTCGTTGCCAAGACTTTTATGATTATAACTTGAGTTGAGTGCAGCTTGTTATAAAGTGCTGCCAAAACCTGAAGCGCTCAGCTTCCATTTTGCCGCCCAAAATGCACTAAGGTAATCTGCAGGTTGTGTACTCTAACTGGTAAGGATATAGATCAAGATGTGTGTTTGAAAAATCAGCATTGATCAAACTATTTCATGCAGTTTTAAAAGCAATTTAGCTGAATGTTTATGTTTTATTGCAGATGTAGTAAGAAGCTGTATATTCCCTGTAGTTCGGCCCCAAGTTGCAACATTTCTGATTCCGATTCTCAATAGCTAATTTGAAATTGCTTAAAACTTAAATGTAGATTCAAAAAGGAGCATGAGCAATGATCAAAACTGCCTCGGGATGGAAAATCGGATACATTTTGACCAAGTTATGGGAGTTTTAATCTTAGAGTTTTTTCAAGACATTTCTAAAGACTATCTATGAGACTTAGGAATCTTATGATAAACAACATACTACTGCTTTTTTATTGAATATAATTAGTTTTGTAGTTAATATGAAATGCGACATTTTTATTTAACAATGAAAGTATTCATAATTCTACACAATATTAAAGGACTACTTCGTATTTAAAGTTTGGCTAAAAAGTGTATCATGTAATTATGTATAATTTTTCTTAACATAACTCATAGCCTATATATATTTTTACATCTTCATAAATCTATTTAAACAAGTGAGAACGTTGCAGTCGGGCGGAGCCGACTGCGTAATACTCTGATACCATTTTAAGAACAGCTGAAAGCAAGTGAACAGAAAATTTTTGGTCGATCTTAAGAGGGGGTGACCAGAAGTCTATCTACCAATTTTGGTGACTCTAGCTCTAAAACTGTGGAAGATATAAGCTTTCGCGATTTTTGGGGGCGGGAAGGGGCGTGGCCCCAAAAATTTGGCCGATCTTTAGAGGGAGTGACAAGAAGTCTATTTTACAAATTTCTTGACTCTAGCTCTAAAACTGTGGAAGATATAAATTTTCGCGATTTTTGGGGGCGGGAGGGGGCGGGGCCCCAAAATTTTTTGCTGATCTTTAGAAGGGCTGACAATAAGTCTATCCTCCAATTTTGGTGACTCTAGCTCTAAAACTGTGGAAGGTATACATTTTCGCGATTTTTGGGGGCGGGAGGGGGCGGGGCCCCAAAATTTTTGCCGATCTTTAGGGGGGCTGACAATAAGTCTATCCTTCAATTTTGGTGGCCCTAGCTCTTAAACTGTGCGAGATATAGGCTTCCGTGTTTCGTGGGGGCGGGGTGGCTGGGGGGCGTTCCAGTGGGCGTGGCCGGAAAATCCAGGACGCAATCTTTTGGGCTGGTCAGCCCTAGTCTAAATTCCAAATTTGGGGACTCTAGCTTCAAAATTGCGGGAAATATACACGTGTTATCGAATTGTGCATTCATGTATATCGATTTTCGCGATTACGGGGGCGGGAGTGGGCGTGGTCGAAATTTTGTTTCTGTAATCTGTAGAGGACGACACCAGTAATATATATTCCAAATATGGTGACTTTAGCTCTAAAACTGCGGGAGATATAAGCATTTCAAATTAATTTTGGAGGGGGGCTGGTGGGCGTAATAATGGGCGTGGCCGATTAACCTAGGATCCAATTTTTTCGGGAGGTCACCAGCAATATACCTACCAAATTTGATTACTCTAGCTTCAAAATTGTGGGAGTTATTCACGTTTAATCGATTTGTGATTTGAGGTGTATCGACATGTTATCGATTTGCCAGCCTCCCAGTGGGCGTGGCATAAATTTGGAATAAACTTGATCTGAAGCAGATAGCTATAATCATAACGCAAAAGATTTCAAGAGTCTATCTAATATCGTTTCGGAAATACGCGCGTTCATCCAGACAGACAGACGGACGGACGGACAGACGGACAGACGGACAGACGGACAGACGGACAGACGGACAGACGGACAGACGGACGGCCTGACGGACATTCGACAAAACCAATATACTATGAGTACCTTCGGTATCAGAGTATAAAAATGTACAAAAATGCTAATAAACACTTCATGCAAACATGAAAAGTCTAAGGATATATTCTAGTCAAGAAGTGTTAAAGAACAATATTGCTGTATTAATTATTGTTAACTTCTGCTACAAAATGCTCTTGCAGTTTTATTGTTGCTGTCTTTGGAAGATGGCTCACTTTGAAAGTGCTGCAGCGAGAAACTTTTTCGGTTGGATTTTCATTGTAGCGAGAAGTGCGTGCAAAGTGCCACGATTTCCATTCGAAAGCTGAACGCATTGGCAACAATTGGAGGCCAATGCCAAAGCAGTTTATGCCACAGGAAAAACTTAAGTAAAGTGGCATAACTTGTTGGGGGCAGCGCGTTGCAGTTAGTAGTGCGAGGGCAGTCAATCCTTGAGCCATTTGCATATTCATTTTGCATTACTTTGTCACCACTTTCGAGTGCAGTACTTCAACTTGGGCCACTGCTTGTTTGAGTTGGCAGCTGCGACAATTCGAGTGGAAAACTTAAGCCTGAACGAACTGCAGCAGATATTGCTTTCCAGTTTGATGATTTGGCCCCGAAACATTGTGTTGCCATTGAAATACGCCCGCCCAGCTAACGGCTAATGCTCACTCTAAATAATTAAAATGAATGTCTTCATTTTCATGGGTGGGCTTTGCTGTGGGGGCCCGGGGCCAGTTTCTGGCACTTACAACTTAATTGCCAGCAAAGTTTGCCGAAACAAAAATATTATTTTATGTGTGCGCCATCGAAATTAAGAAAACTTTGCTTAGCATTTGACGTTGCCAGCTTAGAGCCAATGGCCAACAACAGGAGGCCTAAAAGGAGCCGGCTCCAACAACTAATGAGCGTATTGTTTGCCAGATAAACGCGTACAGGGGGCAGCAAAAGGGGGCCAAACGGAACAGGAAATAGCTGTTGTTGTCGAGGGCAGTTCGGAGATTTGCAAAGGGTTGAAAAAGCCTTGAAAAGTTTGAGCTCTTATTGCCACTTCTTGCTGGCAAGCAAACAATGTGATTCTGCGATATTGCCTTATATAAATACAATACAGCTTATAAGCAATATATAAAGCTAATATGCCACAGATTTTAATTTGAAAAATATAAATCTTGAATACATATTTTTATCAACAAACACACATTCTCAGAAACAACTCATCAGTTTATAGCTGACTGGCTGGCAAGCTGTACAAAAATGGCACTTGATTGTTTTCACTTGAGTTGAAAATTAGTTTGATCGAAACTTTCGCCAGGCAATTGACAAAAATCTTTGTGGACTTGGACATGGAATGTAATTAAATTTTTGGCAATTCATTTAATTGAGTTTTAAGCCGCAAAATTGAAAGTTTTTCGCCCCCCATCTCCATCTCTTGCTCTGTCTATTTCCGTCCGTATCACAATCTCTCCCTTCTCTGTTGGTTTTTTGGGCCGCCGTCGGCTTCAATTCGTTTATATTTCCCATTTTTTTTTTTGCGGTTTTAGCGTTTGCATCGCACATTTTACGGCCACTCGCAGCGACTGTTTGCGCTGTAATTAAGTGCGTCTAATTTGTGTTAAGCGCCGCGCCACTTGAGCATTGCCTTTTTTTTTGGGTGGCTGTGCTCTGCTCGTCCTGGGCTCGTCCTTTGCTTACGCAAAGCCCTGGCGTCTCGCAATTTCACGTGCAGGCTTTAAAGGATGCGACGGCCGTTGGCAAAGTCAAACAGCCGTAAAATTGCCGCCTATGCGAAACTCCTTTGGGAATTTGCTGTCAACATTTTTGTGAGTGATTTCTGTGCATGTCTTGGGCACTTTTCCGTTGACTTCTTAAGGTGCACTAAGGGGCGGCTAAGCAGTTGGAGTTACACGCTTGATATCATGTTTATTTTGAATGAGCTTGTGCAGCAATCTCAGACTACTCCTCAAATTGACTGCTCAAAAGATTCTAAAGCTATTAAGGATATTTCAGATGTATGTGTCTGATAAAGTTTTCTTCATTCCAAAAATAACTTTTCACAACAACAAAGAAACATAACATGAAACTTTATTTATAGTTAATCTTTTACGAGCCAAAATATTTGATGTTGAGCTTGCAAACAAAAGAAAAACTTGTATATACCCGCAAAATTAACGTATCGCATTGTTACACATCTTAAAACAGTTTGCATATTAGACACAGGCATACACAATTTCATACACATTCATTAATTATCTCAGCCGTAAGATTTAGTTAAAACCGTGTTATCCAGCACTTAATGCCGTCCTGTTTAATTTTTCCTAATCCCCTGTGAAGCATAAGCTCTAATTAACGCTCGAACTTGAGCAACTTACCCAAGTGTTCGGCTCCGGCAGTTGTATTTAAAAATTTAATTTTTCTTTCACTTTGCTCTTTCACCTTTCACTTGTGGTTGACTTTTTGTGCAAGCATCAACTTTCGCAAGGCTTTCAAAAAATGCCTTAAAACAAGTTTTTCGACACGACTCGCATGTGCATTCATGCACTTTGCCGGCAATTCTATGGCCCGTGGTACCGTTAGATCTACGCTTTTCACTTGGCGCTCAAAAGTGGGCAATGCTTTTCGTTCTAGCTCTCTCTCTTCGATTCACAAACACAAACACACGGTTAACTGCTGCTGCTGCTGCTGCTGCTGCGTTGGCAACGCGTTCGAAACGGCAACTGCTCGGTATTTTATCAGTGCGCCCGCTTATAAGGCAGGCAGTGAAAGCTTTTGCGGCCTGGAGCTTTTGGCGAGAGCGCACTTTGTTCGCTTTCGACCAATACTCGCGTACGTTTCGACCAATTTGCTATTGGCCATTTGGCCACTTGATTGTTGTTAGTCGCCAATTGTTTGGAAAGCAACATACAGAAGGTAAAGCCAAAACAACACTTGCCTTATGCACCACTCCTGGCCAGCACTTGCATGTGTCGTGCACTCTCTACTTTTTATTTTTTTTAATGTATTCGTATGTATGCAAAGGAAGGTGCAAGAAAAACTGCATGCAAATCATTTGGTCCTCATAAATTATGTGCCACCGCCAGCCAAGCAAATAAACTGCAATTTATCTTGGACTCTCCATTTGGATGGTATACGTTACTGGCTACATGGTATACGTTACCATTTCCATTGGCTGATATTTATCCATTGGGTATGGTAGCTTATAGCTCAGGTTTGCGTGGTGTCTCATAAATAGTGAACTTTTTTAGGGCATACTAAAAAAGTTAAATTAAAAACGTGCGTTTCGTGAAATATTTGTAAACAATCAATTTTACTGGAATTTGAGCTAAAAAGCTGTATGTTTTCAATTCACAATGTTATATTATCTTAAGCTTTGTCCAATCACTGAAATAGTTCAGCAAAGTGCATTTAAATGTCTACACAAAAGTCAACATTTGACTTTGAACAATTTTTGTGCGTTTCAGACGGAAACGGAAATGCCAGCAGTAGCACTAGCGAAATAAAAAAATAAAAGCAAGGCTAACATGGCTGCTGGGCACTCGGGGGACTTCAAGCAGCGACCAGCATGTTCTTCAGAGCAGTGTTTTTCAATGCTTTGTGTGTGTTTGCCGTATGTAAATTGGAAGCCCTTTACAAAGAGCAAATATAAATATCGATTAGACAATATCAAACTATCAAACTGACAGGCCCGACAAGGACTTGAAACCGGCATTGAACTTGTCATGCACCGTGCCCCCACAGCCACACCCCCGCCCCTCTCAGCAGCGCCGACCCGTTAACCAGCCGGGCTACTTGCATGTCGTGTCCAAAGAGTGGCGCTAACCTTTGCATGATTTAATTATTTGTAGCATACTTTTGTGCGCCGACCAAAAACTTCACACCTGAATGCACAACGGCCCCAAGCATTTGCTGAGTGCTGTGAAACTTTTGCCACTTTTGCATTCACAGTTTTGTGTCTGTGTCTGTGTGTTTGTGTGTGTGTGTGTGTGCTCGTACTAGTTGTTGGAAAACTTTGCAAGGGCTCTCGGCTTGCGGTATTTTTTGCTCCTTTTTTTTTGGGTTGCAAATGAATGTCTCAATTCATTTTACGCCACACTGCGTCCCAAGTGGAGCGAGCCATGCAAAAAGGACTCTGAGTTTGGGTTCACATTCAGAGATTCAGATTCGACATCAGCATCGGGATGCGTAGGGAGTAGGGAGTGATTTTAGTGAGGCGAAAAGTGCAAGCGTCGCAGAACCGACTTCGCTGCCTCGGCAGCCATCATTACAATTTGTTGATTTGCTTCGTTAAACAGCAAACAACAGAAACACCCAAACAACAACAAGAAAAAAAGAAAGGATAAATGTTGAAATAAAGACGTTGACGGCAACAACGTTAGCTGAAGAAGCAGCAGCAGAACGGCGATAAGAAAAGCAACAGCCTGAGGCGACGCTGACTGCGGCCAGTTTTCTGCTCTTTGTAGTTATTGCCCTCTATCTCTCTCTCTCTCAAACGCTCGCTTTGTTTCTTTTAAAAAGCATTGCATGCTGGTGGAAAAAAGTGCGCAAAAAGGCGAATAAAGAGCAAGTGGAAAGTGACATGGGCGACGGACGGGCGACGACTGATGGCCACTGGCAAGGCGTTGATGGCAGCGACATTGACGACGCGACTCAACTCAACTCGACTCAACTCGACTCGACGCGACGCCAGGATCAAAGGCAGCGCCGCCAGCGTCTAAATCCGCAACGCGCCACAAAGCGATGAGCGTTGATATAGCCACTGGCTATATGTTTTTTGTCGGATTTGTGTACATAGTAGTGAGGCGAAGCTGGCGTTTGCGAAGCAATCATGACGAACAGACAACAACAAGTGAAATGTAAGCAAGAGATGAAGATAAAAATGAAGATGCCGATGCGATTGCTCGCATAAAGCGCACAGAATGTGATGGAATGCACTTTAATGGAATTTAATCTTGGTTCGCACAGTTAAATACAAGTTTCAAGAATTGAAATTCGAAAAATGAGTTGTGAGTTTTATTTGATTAAAATTGTGCAATTGAATGCTGTCGAATTATATAAGGGTATGCAATATGATACAATACAAGTTTTAAGAATAGGATTAATGCTTAAATTTATTTAATGTATGTAAATTTATTTAAAGTTTATATCTACGCAAAATGCAAAATTTAGTATATAATTACCATAAAATATATGGATATACATATACCCTGTTCGCATACCAACCTAGCCTTCAAACTGATAAAGAAAGTTCGTTGTTCAGTTACTTAAATAGTCATTCATGATATATGCTCAAATTTATATTCTTAAATACTTTCCTTTTTTCAATTCATGCTTTAAACTCTGTAACACACATTTTGCTTAGTGTACGCTCATTTTGCTTTTACATTTTTTTCATATTATATCATTTATCTACTGTTCCGCCGACGTTGACCCTCTTCCACACACAATTAGATTTATTTGCAAATTATAACTTAAATTGCCACATGGCCCGCCTCTGCCAAGCCGATTTTTTTTATGTCCGCGCCGCAGTTTATGCCATAAAAACGTTTAAAGTTGGCAGTTGCCATTTGGCCATGATTCAAAGCGTGCTTTTGGGCGGCTTTTTAAGCAGCCACTTTGTAATTAGCATTTAATTTCATCTGACTACATTTTTTGTTTATCACGAGAAAATGGCTCATTAGATTAGTAAGCGGATGTGCGGCTGATTATATTTATTTGTTTGGGTCTTTATTTTTGGGTATGCAATAATCACTGTTCATTATATAAATAAATGACCCGATATATGTGTGTGCGTTTTGGTATATCCAATTATTCAACTGTAATCTAATTATTCAGTTCTGTGACAGCTGTGCCTTATGAGCATGAAACATACAAGTTGATTGATGTGCCATTAGATATTACATTCCATGCTTTTTAATGTCACGATTACTGGTGAGTGCTTTATGTTTACCGTTGCCAGGTGGTTCGCCTGGTCCACTCATCGGCCCGATGAACAATTCGAACTCACAAGTGTCAGTCGGACGGACATGTTAATTAGTTTGTCGTGTAGCAAAAGTTTTTCGATCTGTTAGCGCTGCTAGAAATAACAGAAAGAAATTAGCTCAGGTGGATCGAACAACCGGAAGTATTCTAGCTCAATTTTGCAATTAATGAAAAGCTTTCGATTACAGTTGTTAAATAGTTTTCAGCACGAGTTCAAGTTTCTTCACTTTCTATCATTTGATTTTAATGGAAGTCCTTTTCATATTAAGCTTCTTATAAGTTCCGCCCAAGTTGTCTCTATAATAATAATAATAAAGCTCTATATTTTAATATTTAATTTTAAATTTACAAATATCTTTTGGACTTGGACACTTTTGTCGAAGTCCTGGGGGAATGAAATACAAATTAATTATCACAGAACAACTTTTCACTCAAAAATGTTTAGTTATAAGCTTGATAGCTTATTAACACAATATAAACGCTTATTTTGAGTTTTTGTATAATGCTTGTGAGTCATACAAAATAAAAAAATATATAAATTTAAGCTCATATATATACATATATATATACATATACATATATATATGGTGTCACTTAAAACACTTTGTTTAAATTACTCGCCTTATCGTCGATTTGAACCTGAATCTGGGTCAATTTTTGTTGCTGTTCTTTTTTGTATCAATCAGAAACATCAAACAGAGAGCAACGATTGCGTTGGAAAAATATTTTAGACATCATGCTGACCGAATCTGATTATGCAGATTTTAAATTTGGTTTTCAAAAAATAGAATCGCGAAATTTTGTTTTTAATCGATTAGTGGTGTCACAATTAGTATAAAAATCCACTTGAAAACCAATTTTGGGGGGAAATGAACGAATGAATGAAAATAATGAAATTTGCTGTGATTTTGCAGCCATTCGCGAGTATAAATGCGAGTTGCACTCAAAGCTTGCCACTTGCCGCTTGCCTCAAGCTGGCTTACAAAACTCGCTCAAGACAAGTTTGCTCCCAAGTCTTGAGCTTCCGCATTTTCTCAATTCCCAGAGACGCCAAGAAAACAATGAAAACGATGAATGTGAATTAGCACATCTAAGACGATTTCTGCAACAATTCGTCAATTTGTGCGTCAATTCGCCAATTCGACAGTTTAGCAATTCGGTGCTGTAACAACGTCAGCGGCGAGTGCTATTATTATTATTATTATTAACATTATAAGTGCTGCTGCTGTTTTGTTGTTGTTGTTTGCTGCTGCTGTTTTGGCCGGGCGCATAATATTTTGTTCGTGATCGGCATTGGGCTGCGAAATGGTTGAGTTCAGTTTCAGTTTGTGGCCAGCGCGCGAGCGAACAACACACGGTGCGGATCAGTGACGGCTAGAGCGGGACAGTGTCAATAAGTGAGAGTGAGAGAGAGAGAGAGAGAGAGAGAGCGAGCAACGCATTCGGAAATAAACCTAATTTCAATTCGATTTTGAGGGCCGGCGTTTAGTCAGGGGTGATGGGGGCACACAGTTTGTCATTAAACAAAATCATTTGCACTTTCGCACTATTCAATAAAATTCAATTCATTGCTGCCACTCAAAAGCATTGCAACAAAGTGTCCTCAGACCACGTGAAAGTTGTCAACTAATAAACAAAATTAATTTAAATTTGCCATGCATATGTCTTTAATTAAATGTCTATTGCACATTATGTACATACAATTTACACAAATAAACTATTAATATGGACAAGGTTTTTGCGGGTACTTTTAGTTTGCTGCTTTTTGATGGTCAAGGTCGCCAGCGCAATGAAATTTTATTCGAAATTGTGCTTAAAGTGGAGAGTTGTGAGTTAAGCAACACAATAGAAAAAGTGACGAAGCTTAATTGAGCATTTCGATTTAATAGAAACAGCTAATTGTCGCTTGCAATTTGTATTTTTAGAAAGATTATAGCTCAGCATATTGATTTGTTATGTATAGTGTTTAATTAAATCTGTGAGCTTGGAAATTCTCAAATGTTGCTGTCAGAGACAAATGTGAAAGAGTCATGTGAATTTTTTTGTTTCGATGGTTTCAGATTACTTTTATTACCATAATTACACTTATTATAATATTATAATACAAGATATATTCGTAAAAGCTACTTACTACTTTCATATTTATGATTTTTGGTATTATTTCTAACTTGGCTTATTTAAACTAAACAGTTTCTGTAAAAAACAAGTATCTACACTGATTATAAGATTCTGAGATAGACCGATTGATTGGTCGTCATGTAAAATAATAATGTTGATAGCAATGATTATAATAGAATTCTTTTATATTTAGCATCCAAGCGCAATATTCTCAAACAAACTTAAAGAAATTCCTTTGGGGTTAGCTTAAAGACAAGATTCCCTTGAGTTGTCTTTGAAATTGCTGAAATTGTTAGCATATTTTGTATTGAGAGAGAGTCTTTGTCGAAATTCGATATTGTGGGGTTCTTTTTTTGTGATTTCGATTACCGCTGCGAATAAGTTCGCCCCCAAAGTTTGTAGCCAATTGCTAAACATTTTACTTGAGTTCAATCGCTTGTATTTATAATTTCATTTTATTTCGTATATTTTCAACACAATTTCACTGAGCGTTTGGCAATGTGTGAGGTCGTGTATCGTTTTGCTTTGCCATGCTTTTTATTTACTCTTTAGCCGCTTTTGTTTTTTTATAGTATTGTTGTTTTGTCTCTCGTCTCGTGTGTGATATCTGAAAAATTCGCTAGCCCCAAGCAAAAAGCGCAAAAAGTTGGTACATGTCGAGAGCAGCAACCGTGGCCAGGGACAAAGTTGCGACTGATGAAAACTACGATGACTGTGACGATGACGATGATGAAGACTTGACATGGGTTTTTTTTTCTGTCTGTTTGTAATTTGGCCATAACTATCTCGTTTACTTTGGTGTGTGATTAAATGCGGCATATTCCGAGAAATATAAGCAGTAACCGCTGCTTGCAACAAACAATGCAAATAGATACTTAACAGTATTACAACTTGTTGCGCTACTTCGTTTGCCAGCTAAATGGGCCAAAAGCGCATTGCAAAACTTTTGCCGTCTTGGCCAATAATTATTTTTCACTTTTTACCAAGTCTTGGATAATAACTATTTATTATTTTTTAGCGGTTTTCGTCTCAGTTTGTAATTATTTTTCATTTGTTTTTCTATTGCTTGCATTGAAAGTTGGTCTACGGAAATTTGCATAAAAAGTAATTTATTGTCCATTTCAGAATGCTACTCAAGCATTTTATAAGATCAGAGTTGGCTTCATAGCAGCATATGAACTATGTTTTAAATGAAATATTTTCTGAAAATCATCACCATATAAACATTTGATTTTAAAACACACTCAATATATTTATAAATATTACTTAAATATTCATAGCATGCTTGCCTCGCCTTTAGCTATCAGAACCCTCTTGTATTTGCTTTAACTAATGTATTTTGTATGCTTTATGATTGTTGCTTGTTGCGTGCTTTGGCCATTTGCAAGTTGTTAAAAGATGTGAATCAACAAATGATTTTATGACGTTCATTTGAAACGCTTTGTTTACGCACTAAAAAAATGTGCTAAGTGCCAAAATCGAGTTGTGTGCTAATTGTGCAACAAAAAAGGAATATGAAATACTTTATGGAACATTTGTAAATTAATAGTAAAAATTGATTAGGCATTTCGTAAGCGGCTGGTCAAGTGAATATTTTCTATCGTACATTTGCACTGTGCCAAAAGATCTGTGAACGACTTGCAGTTCGCTTTTTGGCACGTTTTGTGGCAGCTGCTGTGAAGGTCGCCAACTGGGTGAAAATAACAGCTTTTTTTTGGAAGTGGTTATGGGGCGACGACGGCAACAGTTGGTTGCTTTAACTACACTGCCGGATTGCAAACGGATGACAAAAACAACAGCGACAACAACAACAACAACAGCAACAACAACAATAATTGCTTACATAACCATCGCAATGAGGCAGACGTACAAATATACACACGCTTCACATAGTATGAATGCAAACATATAGTATATACATATACATATATACTACATATACATATGTATACATATACATATTTTAGTATGCCCGGTCGCTTGTTGATTATGTTTGGAAACCAGTTTCTTGCTTGTGGTACCAAAGATACCAGACAGTCCAACAGTTAAAGAGCTCTCTTCTCTTTCTCTTTTCCCAATTGTGTGCGCTCTTTAGTGGGTCGCCCTAAGGCAAGTCACGTGCCTTCTTCTTATATCAAAATCAGGTTCGCTGATGATTTGCATTTTTGCCGAAAATAAATATATTTATTGATTGGGGCAATGTGCATATCGTTGTGAACTTCGTAACGCATATTAACGCAGATATATATTACGGATATTTATGGTTATTGAGTCATTTCGCATCACCCAAGTCTGCCTCTTAACCCAATTATTTGCAGTTATTTACTGGAAAGAAACAATCGCATGCAAAAGATATCACCAGTTATTTACAAATCGAACTAATTAAGAAATGTTTCAAGTTCAATTGATCAGAACATTCCTTGTAAGCAATTAAGCCACATACCATCAACTGCTCTATAAAATACAGATAACTGGAAACATTTCGATCTTACACTAATTGAGAATGACAGCTGGCTAAAACATATTCAAGATTAATACACTACAGCTTAAATACGCTTTGAAATTGTATAGATTTAACAAAAACAAATGTCTATTAATATAAAACTTCTTTGTTAAATACAATATCATACTTAACTGATATTTCTCGAATCTGTGGAGCTAATAAATGGAAATTATAAATGCGTTTGCTGTTATATCAGGTATCCCAATCTCAAATCAAACATATTATTAGGTCACACTGAATATAAAGTACTATATTAAAATTACAAATAGTAACTGTTAATTTAATTCTCTCCTATGACTCAGACTTGATATCTTAATTGCCTCCGTTATTTTTTTCAGAAAATTGCTTAAAATTCCTTGGGAATTATATAATTAGTCTTCTATTGCAACATTGTTTTATAAGTTATTTCGTAGTTTGACTATATTCTAAATACATAAAGCATTTGTCGGTCTAACAAGTTCCATCAAAAGAGCATCCAAACTCCACAGATCGTCTAGCACTTGTCTGCTGTGTCAGTTTGTGTCAACCTGTTGGGCTCTCTAGAGATATAAACCCATTAAATGGTTTGCCATTATTAATTATGTATGTATTCTTCCCCGCTCTCTCTCCCTCTCTGTCTCTGCTCTTTCATATTCGCCAGTAAACAGATCACATGACCATATTAGATAAAAGCAATCTGAACTGGGTGACAGTTTCTCAGTTGTCTTTAGTAGTTCGCGTTGCTCGCAAGGCAATTGCCAATCGGGAAATGTCTAAGGATATGCATAAGGATATTGCATAGTTTGAATTAAAGCAGTATTACATCTGAATTACTTCATAATCTAAAGATAACTGCAGCTAAGGATACAATATAGGTTAGCAACCTATAGGTCATTGTCTTAGATTAGATTAACGCTCATGTCTAGACGCTGAGTTAGCATCAGTTAACGTAGCCAAAATTAATTATAAATTGCCAGCTGCGAGCTGCTCACGAGTAGAGCTAATCAATTCCTTGTGCAATTTGTGTGGCTCCTTAAGCAATTGCTATAACAGCTTCTCTTCTATATTGTAACACACTTTCACCGAACTGAACAGTTGGCAAACAGCGCCGGATGCGGCAGAGTAATAGATTATGCAAACTTTAAGACACACTTATGAGTGCTAACAAAAAGTCAGCCTTACGAGCCGCAGACGCAGCTGTTAACTCGCACAGTTTGTACAGTGATAAAAGAAAATGTGAAGTGTGGTGAACTGAACTGAAGTGAAACAAAGGAAGGAACACATAACGCAAAACACGCAAAAGTCAACAGTGCAGCCCTCAGCTAAAAACTTGCCCTAGTTCGAATTTATCATAAGTATCCCACACACACACACACACACACACACACACACACACACACAGTGATATAAATATGAGTTCCCTGGAGGAATTTGAGCGGCAGCGGCTGCAGGAGCAGCAGGACCAAGTCGCACTGGAGCTGGAGCTGCAGCGCAATCGCACAATGAGCATGCACTCACATCCAAGTCTCTCGGAATACTATACACGTGAGTCAAAGTAAACAGCGCAGCCGGGAAAGGTCCTTATGTAAGCACTTAGCAGGCTATATACTTAATTGGATAGCCGTTTCAGATGAGTCAGAGAGGTAACCTAATAACGCCGGTGACATTTTTGATAGAGGCCTTAGTGCTTATTATAATTTGGCTTGCTAGAGCTGTACATAATTATGGAAAATGAAAACCAAATTTAAAAAAGAATATATATATAAGAATATATATATATTTTTAGATAAATATGTTTGTATGACAATATTTTGGTAATACAAATGTTTTAGCCGGCAGGATCCGCTTTTAAATTATTTAATAATATGTTCTGTAGTTGCTAAATCAAAAATGAGCAATAGTTAAGGCCAAAACTTAAATAATACATAGCCTCTAGTTATGTTCGTCTAAAGAGTTTAATTTGATTGATAGATAGTTTCCGGAAATTCTTTCAATTTTATCAAAGTACTCAGTGTATAAATAGTTACACGATGTGTCAGAGTAACTTCTAGTTTTATCTGTTTGCCAAAATGTATAAATTGATAAAGGAATTCTCGAAAAAAAGTAATTAGAGAGTAACTCTATGATAAATAATGTTGTAAATGGTATGTTCATTAAAGTGTGCAAATGGATATGGGAGCTCTTCAACAAAAGTACCCAAATTTAATGAGAAAACCCAACCGGTTAAGTTGTTTACACTTATCTGCCTTTTACACAAGTAAACAAAGATACTACTAATTGTTGTCATGTTAGATAAATGTTGAACAGTAGTCTCTCGTCAGCAGTTTTGGTTCGTCTGCCTTTCAGCTATTTGAAGCTTATCTATAAACAAAACTGGTTTTATCATTTTGCAGATATGACGGCATTTCTGTCGCTGTCCATTTTCATAGCCACACTGCTGACCATACTCAACATTTCCATATGTTTAACGACTGCGTCGCGATTGCGCCGTCATCTAAACAAACCGCTGATGATACCTTCCATACTGATGGTCAGCCTGTATCCGGTTATATCGCTGGCTGCCCTGGTCACCATACTGGTGCCGTATTCCTGGTTCCTCTGCCACACCGTGATGCATGGCATGTTCATGGTGGGTGGTCCAGTCTTTCGCACTCTGCTCTTCCGCTACGTGGACTCCGAGCAGAACTACATTAAGGAAACATCGGGGGAGTCCGTGGCGCTGAATACGCCCCCCTGCTGCTGCTGCTGCCTCTGCCTGCCGCTGGTGGTGCCGACGAAGGCGAAGCTGTGCATCTCGCGCTACATGGTGTGGCAGATGCCCTTCTGGCAGGGCAGCATTATGCTGGTCATGAACATACTCTACTATCGCGACCGGCAGCTGTACCAGCAGGTGCAGTTCTTCTTCATACCCTTCATCGTGGCATCCATCATCATGGGCGTTTGGTCACTGCAAATCACGGTGCGCATGATAACCAAGATTCGGGGCGACTATCAGCTGCGAAAGAAGATGTTCTGCCTGCAGTTGGTCGTGATGCTGTGCAAACTGCAGTATCTGATACTCTACGACCAGCTCAACTCCTTCAAGCTGGGCGGCGAGTATCCCATCAATCACACGGTGTACAAACAAAGTGAGTGCATTGCTAATCCCGAATTTCAGTTGCATAAACTCTAATTGGTCTATTTTCTATTGGCAGCCATCATCAATATTCTAATACTGGTCGAAATGGTTCTGGTTTCCATGCTGGCGCAGAGCGCCTATCGGACTCCCATCCAAGTGCAAATCGACGAGTCGAATCGCAGCTGAAATTCGGATTTTCAGTTGGTCGGAAGTAGCAAGAGTTGAAGCAAATGATTGTGATAATTTAATAATGACAAAGTAGACTAAAAATAAAAACTGAATGATAAAACTTACAAGCACATAGAGGAGAGAGAAGATTAATGTGATTATTTATTCATTGAGCTATTTATTCAATTGTTTTCTGTAGGAATGCTGAGTAAAATGGTTAATGCGACTTAACATGATATTTTACTTATAATTCCCTTCTCAACTTTTAATTAATTTCTTTTCTTTTTATTTCTTCAAGTATTTTTCTTAGAAAAATTCATTTTAAATGTATATTGATTTATTTAAATTATTCCATTTATATATAATATTTTTCAATACATAAATACTAGATTTTAATAATTATTCAATTCAAGAATATAACAAATTTAAAGTACCTAAAATAACTATATTAAATTTTGGAATTTAGCTCGGTTTTTTATTGCCTAATAAATTGTATTTAGATTGCTTTTGCTTTAGCCATAAATATACAATTAAGGAACTACATTGCTTGGTTTTGAAAAGGCAAGTTTATCAAGTAGACCAGCTAAGCTAAGTTTAGTAACCTATATCCAAGTCCAGCTGCGCAATTCAAAACAAAACGGGTCGAATCTCAGTTGCCTTGTTGGCCAAATAGCCGGCCACAAATCATGTGTTGTCCAGCCCCTGTCCAGTTGCGGCCCTAAGGCTTTCTCCCAGGACACGCGTGTCGCGTTTAGCTCATAATTCTCAATGGGCCCGAGGGGTGCGCTTTACATTTTTCAACAAAATTGTATGCGGCTTAGGCCGAACGCCCAGGCGCCATAAAAATACAATAAATAAGTAGACTAGATAGCCTTTTTCGGATAACTCAATTGCCGCTGCCTGGGCAGGGCAAACGAGGCAAGAGGCAAGAGGTAAGAAACAAGGACCAAGAATACAACAGCAGCAGCAGCAGCAGTAACAACAAAAACATCTTCGTGTTTTGTTGCGGCAGTGCGTTGAAATTTATGATTTATTTGAGAAGAAAGTACATTGTGCTCTGCCAAAATAAATCACACCAAAGATGCTGGCAGGACGTTGGTAGGAAGACAAAGAACGTCAGCCAAGCAAAATCAAATAAATATTGTGAAACAGTGCAACAGAAGTTCGGCCAGCTAAGCAACATTGTCACCCTAACATAACTATTAGAATCAATTTCATTTGTAGTTAACGAGAGAATTGCATTACTTCTGCGTGTGTTTGTTTTTTTAATATATTTATAGGCTTCGTGCTTATAGTTGTAAAATATTATTAAGCGTTGCCAAGGTCAAAGTCAATTTATTGTATTATTTTTTGTAAGAAATTCCTTAAACAATAAATTTATATTCGATTTAGCTTATAAGGTTGTCAATAACATATTTTTTACTTAATCCCGAAAAGTATGCAACTATAAAATCAGTAAATTGAGCTCACCCCACATTTGGTTTGATGTGTGGCAAACAGCTTGAGCAAACCTTTATGCCCTGCAAGGGAACGCTCCCGTTCTGAGGGGCAGAAATGTTGGGCCACAACAGTCAAGTGCCTTGGTCGCTCGCTGTTATCTTATCGTTCTTTTATGATGTACACAACGCCGCAGCGGCAGCGGCAGCAGCAGCTATGCGAGTCTGTCCTTGCAGCCCAGCCCCCAGGACCCCAGACCCCTATTTTCGCCACTAAGCGCAGCTGTCTGTCTACCTCCTCGTGGCTGGTGGCTGGTGGCTGCTGCCTTGTGCCTTGTGCCCGGGCTGTCGGTTTTTATGAAGACGCTTGTTTACTTGCTTTCTGCCAAGGAGCCGTCGAGCTGGCTGTCTGGGCTGACTGGCCTGGCCTGCCCTGGCAAGACAAGGCAAGGCAAGTAAATCAGATTAAGTACCCGCTGCTCATTTTGATGAGTTGCGAGTGCCAACGAGGACGTTGAAGACGAGTACCGAGTACGCGGCACGTATCCAGATTAGGAGGCGGCGTGGCTGCAGCCCTGTGTGGCTTTTTGATTTCAAATTGGATTTTTGCAACGGATATGTGCGTCCTCCATACACACACACACACACAGAAACACACACACACGCACACACTCATGTGTGCTGCAAAAATTTAATTAAAAATGCCAACTGCGTTGTAATTTAAGCTATCGAGTAACAGGCATTTCCCCTTTGTTTTAGCCGAAGCGAAATTTGTTACATTTTTATTTGCGCAAAGGAAAAGCGGAAAACAAAACAGAAATATCGGCCTGAAGGCAAGGGTTAGGCAATCCGATAAGGAAAATAGAGTTCATAGTGGTGTACAAATATTTATACTGCCTAGTTGAAGTTTCTTTTTTTATTTTAGCAATATAAATGGGATCAATAAAACCGCTTAATTCATTTTTCTATCTTGCCACACATAAATAAATAAGTACATACTGATGGTTTTCTTAACTTTAAGCTGTCATTTTTATATATTTTACTAGCATTAATAGTATATGGTTGCATACTTTTGTGCGTAGTAAAAAATGCTTGTACGAAAAATGGAAGAAAAATGTTGACGCCCACTTGACGGCTTCTGCTTCTGCTTCTTTCTCCGCTTCTGTCTATTGTCTACGCTGCTTAGCCATGTCCAAACACGTTTGGCCATCAGCCGACACAACAGCAGACAAACAGCAACAACAAACAAACGGAGAAGCTGTCAGACAGTGTCTTATGTCACTGTCCATTAGACGCCATTGGGGGCCGGGGCTTAAAGCTGTCCAATGAATTGTTTACGGTGGCTCCATTAATGCAGCAATATACAAGAATATTCATCGAATCGCTATATGCATAGGCCTGACTTATGAGTAGATAAATTTCATGGCTGTTTGCGCGCGAAAACACTTAGAGAAATTAAATAATGCGCATACGCCATGTTGTGCCAGTGCGGCTGTTTAATTCTACTAATAGAAATTATAACACAATATTTGTCATTCACAGACAATTTAACAGATTCCAAGATGATGCGCAACTTCTGCAGGCATTTTATGATTATTGACTTGACTTGCGTTTTTTATGCTTTCTCGGCTCTTTGAATTCTCCGCTTATTCCGTTTTTCGTTTTTTGTCTTTTGTTTTTATTTCAGCATTTTGAGTATTTATGCCAGCCTTTATGTTTAAGGCTTGGGTTTCCTCCGTCCTACTTCGCTGCCAGCAGCTGTTTGGCCATTTCGCTGGTGCTAAGTAAATAAGTTTTATGACTTTTTTCGCTCGTGCTGTTTGCTGGCAGCCTCGTAAAATTGCCAACGTCTCAGTCATATGCTTGATTGATTTCACGACCAGCGCTGACTCGTTTTTCATGGCTTTGATTTTTGGTTCAATTCATGCCGTCTCAAAGGACACGTTAGAAGCTTTGCAGTGTACTTTGTTGTTCGTGTTACTTATTATTAATTGGAAGTTGTATTGCTTAGCTGAAATATCACCAAGCTAAGCATTTTTTTAATAACTCTGTTTGCTAAAAGCACCAAGAAGTTTGTCTTTAAAAATAAATATAATTTACACAAATTCTTGTATTGTTTCAAATGATCGTTTTCGAGGAAGTTTTGAACATGGTTTGGCAGCCACATTAATTCAGCATTTAAATCCCAGTTTCTTTACTAAATTGTTCGTTTTCGGTTTTCTAAATGCAATACCACAAAAATATTTCTAGGGTGTAATTAAATAACGAATTAAAAAGTTTATTTAATTATTGGGCACATCCGTTCACTGCAAATATGCCTTTTAAGTTTAGTGACAAGCCAGTCAGAAGCTTGGGGTTTTTTTTGCATAATGCACACATTTGCATTGATATTTGTTGGCCTGGCTGCTATGAAATTAGGCAAACACGCTTTGTATAATTTAATTAAAAACTTTTGTTGGCGCGTTGACTTTTTCGGCCAAAGTCACAGCAGGCCACACTTTTAGGCCACTTGAGCCGTGTTGGCGCCTTAAATTAATTAATGCGCCGCTACGAAGCATAAGAAAATATTTGTGCATGTTCTGGCATAATTAAAAGGGGTTTTGCACACTTCACTGCAAAGAGAATCAAACAAACAAAAAAAAAGTGACTCCAATCTGTGCTTCTGTTGTATAGTTGTGAATAAGGTATTATAACTTTCCAAAAAAGTTAGATGTGAAATAGTTTGCTGCATTTTAACTTAATGTATGTATTACTAGAATTACTAACTTTTATCTTATACAATATAATATATATTTCCTTAAGTAGAATAATCGAATGATTATTACCATTTGTAGACCCTTTTGTGCAGGGCATTCAAGTTTCAATAGAAGCTCGACTTTGCAAACCGTTTTACGCTCAAATCAGCAGCCCGGTAAATCAGTCAGTGTGTTAGGGAATCAGGTTGGTTGCTCTCTGGGAGCGGCCTTATGCTGAGCACTCAGTTTAACAATGGCAAACAAGTAAATCGCTGCCAAATCCGCTTAAAGAGCATTTGTATGTAACAGAAGCAGCAGCAGCAGCAGCAGCAGGAACAAAACCAAAAACTGACTAAGCAACACTGGCATCTGCTACGTGTTGAGGCTCCCCTCTGGCTCCAACTCCAGCTCCAGCTCCAGCTGATGCTGCACTGCGCTGGCTGGCTTTGTTGCTGTTGTTATTTTTTTGTTACACCTCGCCGTTCCTCCATTAGGGGATTTTGCATAAGTGACAAGCAGAGGCCAGACTGGGGCCATAGCCTCATCGTCATCTACATCTACATCCTTATCCGCATGCACAGCCACATCCACATTCCCATTCACATCAATGCCATGTGGTGCCATGTGTGAGTGGCTTGACTAAAGCCCCAGGGCTAATGCAGCATACAGACAGGCATAAGGCGGCGCTGGCGACACGAAACTCTTGTCAAACGTTCCCCAGTGTAGTTCAAGGTCGCGGTAAAGGACCCCGTGTAAGTCAGATCGTCTGATAGTTGATGCATTGAGATGCACTCGCACTCGCAGTCACAGGCTCCGCTTAACTTGTTTAATTGAATCAGGCGAAATCCCTCCTTGATAGGCAGCTCGACAGCTCATTGTAATAACTTTTCTTATTTCAATTTGACGGCAATCTCTTGAGCAAATGGAACATATATGTAATGATTAACATTTAATAAGATAAAATGTGCACTTTCAGTCTGAGTGGCTTTTGTTTAATTAGATTATTAAAAGATTAATTTGTTATTTAGTGAGTAAAATGAATATAAACCAATTTGGAAAGATGTTATTGATAGCAAATTTAAGGAAATGAATTATATTGAATTTTAATTGAGACTTAAGTGTTTATGAAAAGCTTTTAACTAACTACTGTTTATAATAGGCCATAATACACGATACATTAGTACAAATTATACAAAATATTGGGAAAATGCGTGAACAATCCATTTTTTAAACATTTTAAGTTTCGTTTTATGGAAATTCGTTCAAGTTTTCGTTTTGTTCTCTGTGAGTAGCAAAATTAATTGTGTTATATCCCTTCCAATGAATTTTCACTTAACTCTCTGGTAGTTACTCACTCCAAATGAACAATTTTGTTTCTATTAATTGCGAAAGTAGTTTTTATTTTACAAAATATGTTATATCTTATATTACTACTAAAGCTAGCTTAGTCATTTGGAAAGCTTCGTAGATTACATAAAATGTCGCATTCTCTTAGATAACGCAGTCACATACGCCCTTAATTACTCTCAACCCCAGTGGGCTATTACTTTCAACTTACATTCGATATCGACTCCGTCCAGTGAGCACACAGGCGTTACAAATCAGGCGGACAGTCTAATAAACAATCAGTCAGTGACGAGGCGGACAAAGAAACCCTGGCATAACTAAATATATGTATGGGGCAGGTTAGCGCACAGGTAACTGATGCCCCACAGTGTACTGTGAAATTAACGCCACTTGTTTTCCCTTACCCCGCAACCACCCAACGTGTTGCTTATGTTCGTATTCAGTATGCTGTTTGCGGGCTGTTGGCTGTGGGCGAGGCGCAGTTGATCAAAGCAATCAATTTAATTTCACAAAAGCAATTTATTACAATATCGAATGCGGGGCGTGTCAAAAGGCTATTGACCGGACTAAACAACAACCACATACGGCCACAGCCAAGCAGACACCGTTGCGTATACTTAATATGCGTATAAGCTTGTATTTAGTCGGGAGTTTGCATACAGAAGGAATGAAAGGGAAATTCAATATTTATGTGCTTGAACTGATAAAAATCTGATGCTGATTGGTTTGTGTTAAATCTAATTGCAGATATTTGTGCTACTGCATTAACTGATGATGAAGTTTTCTACATGTTTATTTTATGTTTTATGCTGCTGGAGAAGGTCGGTTTCTGCTCGAACAATTGGCACTTGAAGTACCACAAAATTTGTAAACTCTCGACCAAATAGCGAACAAGTGAAAGAGAGAGCGAGAGCAAGGAGCGAAAGAGACAAATGCCATTAAAGCACTCGAGGCTGTCAGGCGTGTGCACAGAGATCAGCATCATTAACACTATTTTCCCTAGGTGGTGCTTCAGAACGATGACTACTGCCTGAGGGATGCGGGTGGATGTGGGTGTGGGGGTGGGGGTGGTTGGCTGGCTGCTTGGCTGCTGGTTGGCAGAGTTGTGTGAGTTAAGTTTAGTTTGCCTGCCGCAATCATTACGCACACTTAAGACTTCGCCTGACAGTCACATGCTGACAGCGGTGTCGCTGACACAGCCCCATGGCCAAGTGGTGGGCTGGGTGGGTTGGATGGCTTGGGTGGTTTGGCCCACTCGAAAAAAGGACATTTCTGCGTGCGCTTGCTGTTGGTCGTCAGTTAGACTTTAACGCACTTTTATACACTTACCAGAGAGCATGTCAAGTGGCTGCCTGGCCTGAATGCCATCAAATCCAAATAGAAATCCATTTAATTTTCAACTAGTGGAATGTTTGCACACCCACACACCCACACAGACACACACATAAGAGAATGTCCTGACTTCCTTTTACGCTCTAGCTCGGCTCGCCTCGGCTCAGTTCGTATGAGCTGACCGCATTAAATTCCACATTCTCCATCTATTTTCCTGTACGTTGGAATCTTCAAGGCAAACAAAAACCATTTCCTTACTGACCATTCGCATTGTTCGCAGGCAAAAATATTTTATACGCGCATTCCTGGAATCATTTTCTTTATTATATCTTATCTTATACTATCTGATCGAATCTATGTTACCCTACAACAAGTGTCAATCTAATATACAATTTTAATTAAATATATTTATACTCTTTCGAAGAAAATAGTATATTAAGTTTGTGCAGAAGCTTGTAACGCATAGAAGGAAGCGTCGGAGACCCCCAAAAGTTACTGCTTTTTTTGCTTAGAATGACAAAACAAATTGATCTAGCCATGTCCGTCTGTCTGTCTGTCTGTCTGTATGTATGCTAACTAGTCCCTCAGTTTTTGAGCTATCGCGATGCAACTTTGCACAGACACTTATTATTCAACGGGACAGCACATTGGTCGGAACCGGCCGGATCGGACCACTATCTCTTATAGCTGCAATACAACTCAAAGTCGGTTTTGGCCATAAATCCGATGTTTTCAAAGCAATTGTTTTCAATTTCCTTGTACACTTGAACATACTTATAACTCATCAATGGGTAAAATTGCAGAACGATTGAGTTTTAAGATATGCGTCATTAAATATTTTTAAAGAACAGGTGCATATGAGCAAACAATGTCACAAGTTTACAGTACAGAAGAATCTCAAACGGAACGTCGAATTGGAAGCCGTAAGTCTAATAAAATCCCCACTTGACTATTTCTAATTTTGCCTTATTATCTTTCAGGGAATAATGACCAAAATATGCATACAGCTGCCACAGAGCGATCAGTTGGATCGGGTGGTAACTTTGCTCCAAGGCCAGGCGTGCAACATGCAGAATTTGAATGACATCACTGACCACCAACCTCGTCTCCACCAGCAATGTGCAGCAGGCCATGAACAATGGCTCCATTTAATATATATTTCGCTAACAGTTTCCATATTATACATATATATATATATAGCTATATTTTTATGATCTGTACAACTGATTTGTAAACCTAAACTAATTAGGCATATATGTTGTTAATATTTGATATCAAACGATTTACAAATAAATGCATTATTCAAAACAAAAAACTTGTCTGAATTTGGGAATCAAACGGAGTAACAACCGAGCTATCCAAACTCTCGCATGCGGCTCTCAGAATGCGTCTGGATCAGGACTATCGATTGGGCCATACTCCTTTGTGATTTGAGAGCAAAAACCAATTTGACAAAATATCCTTTCAAGTGTCCTTTTTATGATGCCAATCGATAGTCCTGATCCTTACGAGTCCTGCAAGGTACATCATTCGAAAGTCGCATGTCATTTGGCTGAGCTATGCAGGTTTGAAAGTTTTGCAAGAATTTCAAGGATCGATAGTCCTGCTCCCTACGAGCTCAAAAAGCTATACCATTCTCAGATCAGACTCTATTTGGCCGAGATATTACTATCCTAAATGTGAAGTCGGCCAATGATGTTTACCAGCTGCCATAGCAGATAATTTCTTGCGTGCGGTTGTCAGAATGCGTTCAACTTTCGCGGAAACGCAAATCTTGTCAGTTTCACGTATGAAATACCAGGCGCACAGAAATCAGCAGCAAGCAACCTTGAAAATCAAATCTGCATGCTGTATTGAATTAAAAGTCGATCCTAAAAGTATGCAATACTTTATATTTAAAAGTATGCAATGGTTTTTTTCTTTCAGCATTTTCAAGGTTGCTTGCTACTGATTTCTGTGCGCCTGGTATTTCAAAAAGTGAAACTGACGAGATTTGCGTTTCCGCGAAACTTGAACGCATTCTGACAACCGCACGCTAGAAATGATCTGCTATGGCAGCTGCAAAACATCATTGGCCGATCTCACATTTAGGATATTAATATCTCGGCCAAACAGAGTCTGATCCTAGAATGGTATAGCTTTTTGAGCTCGTAAGGAGCAGGACTATCGATCCTTGAAATTCTTGCAAAACTTTCAAACCTGCATAGCTCAGCGAAATGACATGCGACTTTCGAATGATATACCTTGCAGGACTCGTAAGGATCAGGACTATCGATTGGCATCATAAAAAGGACATGTGAAAGGACTTTTTGTCAAATTGGTTTTTGCTCTCAAATCACGAAGGAGTATGGCCCAATCGATAGTCCTGATCCAGACGCATTCTGAGAGCCGCACGCGAGAAATTGGATAGCTTGGTTGTTACTCCGTTTGATTCCCAAATTCAGACAAGTTTTATGTTTTGAATAATGCATTTATTTGTAAATCGTTTGATATCAAATATTAACAACATATATGCCTAATTAGTTTAGGTTTACAAATCAGTTGTAAAGATCATAAAAATATAGCTATATATATATATATATATGTATAATATGGCAACTGTTAGCGAAATATATATAAAATGGAGCCATTGTTCATGGCCTGCTGCACATTGCTGGTGGAGACGAGGTTGGTGGTCAGTGATGTCATTCAGATTCTGCATGTTGCACGCCTGGCCTTGGAGCAAAGTTACCAGCCGAACCAACTGATCGCTCTGTGGCAGCTGTATGCTTATATTGGTCATTATTCCCTGAAAGAAAGTAAGGCAAAATTATTAATAGTCAAGTGGGGATTTTATTAGACTTACGGCTTGAGGTCCTTCTGTACCGTAAGCTTATGCGTCTTTTCCTAAGTGTCCCGGGAGCTTTAGCTGGAATGCAGTGCCATAATGCCGGGGAACCACTATACCGGCTCCATCACAAGCGATTCGCCCAGACCAGTTTGACAGCAGTGCAGGATATCTGAAATATAGATAAAGTTAGGGATCTGGTGAAAATATGTAAAACAAATACAAATAAATACAAGTGGTGAAGGATTATCTTCGGCGTGCCGAAGATTTTATACTCTTTTCGAACCTTAAGACAATTTTCACTCTGCCAACTGCACCACTGAAATGTTATAGGCGGTTAAAAATCGTTCGAACAGAGTATAAAATCGTCGGCACTCCGAAGATAATCCTTCCCCACTTGTTTTCTTCTTATTTAATGTTTATTTTAGAAATGTTTTTCTTGAATTTTGTTATCTGTTTCTTCTTGCATACATTTGCACAACTTGCCTACACTTCTTCGAATACTTCGATACACAGGGTATGCTAATTCAAACGAGCATTGCAAGGCTCATTAATTATGCGCTGTGGACCTAAATGTCAAACAGTCGAACAGTCAGATAGACACACGCACACAAAGAACTGCGTTCCAATTGCATTATAGTCATTGCAATCATTTTTGTATTAGCAAATGAGCTGCACCCCGCGGAGTGAGCACTGAATAGTTTCGCTTGGTAATGTGGTGCATTGATGTGCTTATTTTGCATAATGGACTGAAACTGGTAGCCAAAAGTGTGGACCAGACTGTTGCGGTTGTATAATTGGTATTCTTGTTGCAGCACAGTGCGTATACGTAACAAATTGGGGTTTCCAACAGAGCTAATTGCACGATAGCATGCAGAGACAGCCAGTGTGAGTGCGAAGGAAAGAGGAAGCCATTAAGGTTGAATACAATGAATGTTATTGTAGGGCGTTGTGTTGCGTTAAGGGCGTTAAACTCACTGATTAAGAAAATCTGCATTTAACAGTGTTGCACAAATTAGCGTTTGACTACATTCAATCATATTTAAGAAAAGCATTTTAGTGAGCAAAAGCGTAAAAAACGTTAAGAAATTAAATTTGAAAATAATATGCACAGTAAATTATAAATAGCGAGTATCACTACAATTTATACATAATTATAGAAGTATTGATTGTATGTTTCAAATTAGAGTCTTGTTCTGCGTAATTATATTGCAGCAGCACGTATTTAATTCAGGGATCTTTGATCTGTTGAGCTTGCAACTATACATGTTGAATAGTTCATTTTCTATAGCTGCTCAAACTTGGCTAGTCCCGTTTTATGCGCATTCAACAAAAAACAAACACAAATCACATGACATGAAATGTTTGCCATAGTCGCACTCTAACACACACACACACACACACACGCATACGCACACTAATACACACAAATACAGAGCACCGCCCACTTTGCCGCCCAACATCTTAGTGGCAAAGGTCATCGAGTTTGCTTGTTTTGCTTTCGCGTTGTTGTTTTTCTGGCTTTCAGTTTAGGTTTATGGACGCAAACTGGGTTGTTTGGCGGCTGGGGGGCGGTGGGCGTGCCCATGATGGCCAGTGCCAGCGGGTGGAACTGTGAATTTAAGATGTACGAGGTGCAGAGGAGGGTGGGGGTGGGGCGAAGTTTCGTGGCGGGTCAAACGCACGTAGGGCATACGTGTCGGCCTGATTGCATATAAACACTTGTGAATATGTGTGTGTGTGTGTGTGTATGGGTGTGTTGTTGTATTATTACAGATGTGAAGCAGTGATGCCAATGTAGCCATTGAGCGGGTAGATCCGTTGTTACTGGTTTGCTTGTTAAATATTTATTTAATGTCTACTTAAAGCAGTATACAGGAAAGTAATTAAAATTATACACAAATTAAGAATATGAAAATTATTATTAATTAGTTTGTACAATTAAATAAATGTATGTTTTAAATATATATTATCTGCGGGTAATTCAAAGTTAGCGGCTATATGTTAAGCTTTACATTTATTGCATATTATATATAAATAATTGATTAATTGACATCACGTAAAATTAATATAAATAGGATATTTTTTTATATATCTTGTTTGACTTTTTCATGTTGATGTGACATGTTTGGATAATCGCTAGTTGGCATCACTGATGTGAAGGTATTTCCGGGACCGAGGATTAGAGGCGGTGGGCAGGCGTTAATACGACGCATTTTGTGTACAACTTTTCACTTTCAGATTTTGGCTTTCAGTTTTTATTTGCCTTTCAGCTCTTTTGTTATTCGCACGTTCTGTCGCTCTTCGCTTTCCATTTATTTGTTTATTTATTTATTTGTTTGCTTATTTGTAGTTGTTAGCATTTGTATGTTAAACTGTTTGGATATTCATTTGAAATGCGCCAAAGTAAACGGAGTTGGCCACATGTTGATTGCGCTGCATACTAAAGGAATCCTGCGACCACGCCAATGTCCTTTGAAGACTTAAGCTAAAAGCATTTTTATGTATTTACCAGAAGAGAGCCTGCAATTTTGTTATTAAGTTTGTAGGACAGCTCAAAGTGTGTCCTGATCTGGCCTGCCTTCCCAAGTGGGGCAAGGGAAATAAGCTTTGAATGAACTGCAATTTGTTAACCACAATTTTTGGTATGCAACAAAAGTTTCTTTAGGGCACCCTGTGCAATTTGTGGTTATTTCCTAATATTGTAGGTCTCCAATATCAGCTTTACTTACTTTAATTGCAGGTCAACATGAAAGTTTGCTAACAAGAAAAGTATTGCGTTTTATGCCAGTAACAAACAAATTCTGACAAATTGCGTTGCATAAAAAAACTAAACTAAAAGTAGACCATAATATAATATATGTATGGCATATTCTTAAATCAATTTTAAAACCAACTTTAATAATTAATAATTTTAATCACGTTCCATGCCATTTGCATAAATGCCGCAGGTAAAATGTATTATAGATTTGTAGATTATTTAGATTTAAGCATGTTGCAATTAGTAATGCCAATTTAATGGAAATAAATCGAAATTTCGTATTTTGTGCACGACTTTAAGTAATTAAAGCACAAATCAATGAAATTGCGAAATAAGCCTTTCATTGTAAATACTCTTGTGCTAAAGTACAATTTAAGCTCTTAATTTGTGCTGTTTGATTTACAAATGCTGCTCACATGCTTAGGTTTTTAAGCAGCCCATTCGCTCCACAAACATAAGCCTTGATTTATAGTGCACAATATTTAATTATGTGTCAACGAGGCCCTAATGTGTCGGTCGCATATATCAAGTGCACACGGCAATAGCAGGGCAACATTGAAATTAATTTATGCCAAACGGCAGGCAAAGTAATTGCAGCAAATTGACATGACCACAAATGGGAGATGTGTGTGCAGCAAGCAGAAGGGCAGCGAGTCACACAGGTGAAGGCGGTGGCTTGTTGAAACGTTATGCTTGACTTGGCCTGGCTGCTGGCTGCTGGCTCCTGGCTTCTGGTCACATGCTAAGCAGCCAGGCAATGCATCAATATTGAAATGGAGCCAGCAGCCAGCAGCCGGCAGATTGCATCAGAGCCCATTAGGCGCACAGAGTGCAGCACGTGACCTGGGAAAAGAGTTGAGCCGGCAGTCGTATCGTGATCGATGCCAAGTACATGGAGCAGGCGGACTGACGGCCAGACGGGCAGACTGGCAGACTGGCAGGCACTCTCGTCCTGCGGCTTGACTTGCCACACACATCAATGTCTGCTTAGCTGAGCATCCCGCTGCCAAAGTTGAATTACAAATGAGCCCGAGTCGAGAGCCGGAATGGCAGCTGTCTCTGCCAATGCTGACAGTTTTTTTTCCCAAGCAAGAGCCTCGAAAGGTTTATCATTGTTTGGCTGCTGCTGATATTGTGCCTTCAAGTCCTGCACACTTGCAAAACTTGCATTATAAATACCAACACCTCATGTGTGCAGCAAGCATTGTCTGCTTCCATTAAAGTTTGCGGCAACTTTTCCACTGCACTCTTTTTCATATTTATCTGGACGTGCAGCTGCATGCATGTACAAGTAAATATGCATAATTAATTTTGGAAAAAGAATACAATCAGCGTTTCGCAATAACTCCACGTGTGTTGGAAGCCTATTGTGTTTTCTTTCCTTTGTTCCACATTGCACATTGCACAAGCAAGCAGGGCAGTCAATAAAAAGAACACCGAAGTGTCGAGGATTTAAGCAATGTTCCGCAATTTAAAATCCATTGCATTATGACTTAAGAGCGAACTAAAATTAAACTTCATTCTTACTTGTTATATAAGGAGCAACCAAAAGTGAACTTAAAGCAACTTATTTGTTTCTAACATTTATTATGTACTGAGGGACTAAATGCTGATTTCTTAGAATTGTTTAAAATCAATTTAAAGGGACTTAGCTGTGATTTTTATTTTACAAAAATATTTAAATACAATCGCAACTTTCTATTTTTGGAATGGCGATATGCTCGCGAAATCGGTTTCAGATATCTGCCCGTTGCTGCAAATGTCGCAAGCGGGCAACAAAGACTCGTCGCATATGCCACGACTCCTTGTGGCATGTTCGTGCCTGCCACTTTCGCCTTTTGAGCATATTTTCAATAAAATGCGCAGAAATTTGCATATTTATTTGAGTTGTTTTTTCGTTGTTGCTGGCGTCGCTGGTCGCGTAACTCAAGACGGAAAAGCCAAATTAAAAAGTCATTTCAAACCTTTAAACGCAAAACGCAAGTAAATTATGTAAACATTATGGTTGGCCCTCGCAACAGAAAGGACAACCAGCCCGCAGGACGCCGCTATACAACCAAAAACGAGACTCTTAGCCAAGGTCATATGAACCGCAGTTGCCATCGCTTTTTCTTTTCTCCTCTGCGTCTTGAGGCAATTTGATGAGAATTTAAATTTTTTGTTTTATTTGGGGTGAAGTCCTTGGGCTCTTGCTACAAATGACACTAATAATTTCCATTTAAATGAAGCCATGAATAAAAAGCAAAGGCAGGAATACGTTTTTTATTTGTCTATATTATTTATACCGGGGACAAGGCGTTTTTGTCAAATGAGTTTTCTATTGCGGTCGTGGCTGACGGGGCGTATGAGTTACGCGGTATTTGGAGCGATTAGAAAAACGTTGTGATTGACCATAAATTTTGGTCGTGACTATATGTGCACATATATAATACATATTTCATAGCGGAGCATAATTAAAATACATTTTTAGACCCTTGGGCAATAAATATGCATGACAAAGAGAGTTTATTTGGGGGGTGTGATATATATGAATAGCAAAGCGAATTATGGAAGGATAGCAAACTAAATTTATGCCTCCCGCAGATAGTTGATAGAGAAAGGAAGTATGAAATGATATATTTACTTCAGGAAATAAGTTGTCATATTTTTACAGTTCAATGCACATGAAAGCTGATACAGAAAATAATTAAATAACTGTTGGTAAACGTATTTTATTCGTGTATTTTATTTAGTCATAAATTAGTAAAAATATTATTACAATTGCAATACGCAAACGTATTATATACACTTTTCACATAGATAATATAAGTTTGTTATTTAATTGCCCGCTTAAATGCGATATTTGACTTTGCACAACCGCTTAGACAGTTTTCTTCTTTGTCGTGTCATCTAAATGTGTTAAATGGAAAGTTTCTAACCAAAATCACGAAACATAAATCAGTTAACTTGTAAACAACGCAAAACGCACCCGAGAACACACACAAACTTGTAGAGCAAACTCTTCCAAATACCTGAACACCTTGGCCTTAGTGTGTCCTGTGTGTGTGTGTGTATGTGTGTGTGAAAGTGTGTTATCGCAAACTTTGCACATGTCTCCAGCACCTCATTTGCAAAATTGAAAGTCAAAACTTGTCTAAAGTTGCTGCCTGGTCTCGGGCTTGGCAAGGATTTACCCACAACGACAACGAGTCATGAGTCCTGAGTCCTGTGTCCTGAGTCCTGCTCTCTGATGCGTTCGTTCTTGTTTGATGTAAAATAAATTGACATTTCGTTGTCGAATGTTGCTAGCTAACTCCTCTGTGCCTGTCTTAAGCAATCTCAGCTGCAGGTGTCATCACGTGTTAATAGATAGTCAACGTTCTCGACACTCTTTCTCCCTCCCGCTGAAAATGTACTTGCATATTTAAATTTTTGTTTCGTTTAAGCTGCCAGGCAGCCAGGTAGACAACCAGATTCAGCTCCAGCTACAGTTACAGCTTCCAGGTGTACATGTTACGGTTTGACACCCCACTGCTCTGTTGGCACATTTTTGGGGGCGAGGGGAATACCCGAATACGGTCTTAAGAGCCGTGTGATGAATTTGCCGTACACGCCTGTCCCCAGGCGATTTGTTGTGCGACTCGACCTCGTACTAGCTGCTGTGATTGCATTCTGGCATCTCAGAAGTAAGTCGGCTAAGTTAAATATATGCACAGCTGGCAGATACCCTCCATATACGATATTTCGTTATTACAACGTTATAAATAAGCTATGATTTGTTGAAATCTTAGTATTAATATATTTATTGCCCGTAGCTTATCAGTTTACCGTGTCGACTGGTCCTTGTCAACTTTGAGGTATTAAATATTTTTGGAAATTTCAAAGACATTGGAACTGAATTTAAAACTTGTATAGTTTCAAAATCTTAATATACCCATTGTAGCTGCATTTCACAGTTGTTTTCATTTAAGAAATTGCATGCCCCGTAGGTAATTTTACTTTTCGTTACGTTCAATTCTCATCTGCCATTCATATGCATTTTGAGTGACCCTTTGCCTCAGGCCACTTTATTGTTGTTGTTGCTAAATTACATTCCATTGCCTAGAAAATTGAAAGAAGAAGTAATTGAAACTGAAGTGCATGTAAGAATTCAAGCTAAATTCAATTTGCTAAAGTTATTTAAATTGCAAATATAGAATAAATATTTTAATCAGACAGTAATAAGTAAAAAAATATTAGTTAATCAAATATATATAAATATTTATAGTCTAATTTGATCATTGTACTATTGTGCTGATATTATATTTGAGAAACTATTTATATAAACGGACTCCTTGCTATATACACATACATTTCCATTTTATGCAGAGCAAATTATACATTTTGCGAAAGCAACTGCTATGAATACTCAACTAGCTGGCAAGCTAATGCAATTAGGGCTAATCCAATTTGTATTTTTTCATCAGCTTATCAGCCAGCTGTCTCTTAGCTTTCTCATATTTTTTTGATTCCCGTTTCTAATTCCATTACGAAAACTGCAAGCTTGTTTATATTACCTGCTGCTCTGCTGGTTACCCGTTACCAGTTACCCGCTAACATATACACTTGCTCCTGCCTGCCTGCCTTCTGCTAGCATACATATATTCACACTTCGGCGTTGTTGCTTAGCTTCAACACTTTGGCCAACAACTTTTGTCCTAATAACCTTTGCAGCTCATATATAGAGAGCGCCTTAATGTGTTTTTGTTTAACATAAGCAGCCAAAGCGTTTCCCCAATGCTAGCTCCCAGCCTGAGGTTGGCCCCCCACCTTCCCACTGCCTTCCTGCTCCCTCTGTCAGAGTTCCATTAGCAGCATCAAAGTACAGGCAGCGCACTTAGCATAATAGCAAACCGAAATCGAGGCACGCTCGACAGTAAATTGGTCGAAAACTTGCCTCTCTTATTTCCTGAAGAGAGAGAGAGAGAGAGAGAGAGTGAGAGAGGGTACGAAGCTTAAGAGAGAAGAGCGAAAGCTTTCACAACGTGCAACAGGCCGTCGTGTTTTTTGGCGTCCTTTGGCAGTTTGGTTTTGACAAACGTGTTTTGATTTCGCCCACTGAAATAAAGTGGAACAAAAGTTCGACTAATGCTGAAATAGTGCCAAGACGAAAGTGTGAAACAAAAGAAACTCAAATTGACTTTAATGCGACAACAATTCAGCTCGAAAATTTACGATAATTGCGACAATTACATTTTGCAAATGATGCTGCAAACAAGTCAGCATCAGCCCCGCACTCCGCACTCCGCACTCCGGACTCCTCCTTGACAAATAGTAGTTTGCCACCCGTGCCAGACCCGCATGGCTATAAAAGCAAATTGAAGCCATTGACTTGAGCAAATCCTGGGTGGCATTGCATTAGCTTCGCTTGTCTTTCAAGGTTTTATAAATTTCAATTTGTTAAATGCTTAGCATACTTCAGGGCGTTGCACAGAGCACAGCGCACATCCGGCGAGGCAAAATGGGACAGGCGACAGGCGACAATCGTAATCAGCGACATTAGTTTATCTTGTCTAGGATGTGGGCTAGAGAGCGCATAATTAGATTGGAGTGAGCTGCATGAACTTCCACACCTACCACTTAGTTTATAAATTAGTGCTAATAGGTAGTTCAGAATATTTAGCAAAGATGCGATTGCTACTAATTGCTATTAATTATCATAACTTACCACTTGCGTATTATAATATCAAATTCTTGGGTAACGATAATCGAAGTGTAACATGCAAATATAGATAAAGTGAATTCAATTACTTACACAATTATCCAAGTAATCGAACAGCTAAAGGCATTTCGACAAGATGTCATTAAAATGCCAAAACAATATGCAAATAGTTTATTTTTAATCAACACGGAATGCAAAAAGTCATAGAATAATGAAATGTCATGTAGGATATCATTTACGATTTATATTAAAAAATAAACAAATTAATGGATTATCCATCAATTAGGTACTTTATATATTGAACATAATTTGTATAGACAGAGTAAATAAATTTAAAAATGAAGCCTAGTGAGTCCAATTTGTATACAGAATTCAGAACATGGCTGTATAATTGTATCGAATGATGATTTCAATCATTCATGCTCATACAGAAGCATCATTTATATCATATTCATGGAAAATTCAATTAGTGCTCACGCACACAGACGCAGAATGATAACGCGCAATTATTGCGTGTCGTATTTATTACGCATACGCCATGTTTTGCACACAAAATATCTCCGTATATGTATTTCACATTCAATTGAATTTGGTACACTGCCTTTTGGATGTTTATGAAAAACGAAAACATGCACATAATCATATCCGTAATTTACATCATAATGTACTTATCACGAATCGTAAATTATTTTACATTGAAATATGCAATCCAATTAACCGAATTGCAATTTGTGTGCCCGTCCAAAAAAGAAAAATAATGCAATCTACTGAAATTAACATTTGATTTAATTACAGCCAACAAATCGAAACGATTTGAAAAGCCTCAATGGAAGCGCTATTTTTGTGTGTGTTTGTTTTATTTCATTGCGGTTTGCCACAGCAAATTGTCAAACCACAGCAATTTATCAGCTATCCCGACAATTGCATTATTAATGGCAGTTTAGACCACATGCAGTGGACGACGGGTCCGCACATGCTTTAAGGGCCTTGCCACTTGTTCCATTCGCTCAGTGGGGGATTGAGACAGGAACCGAAGCAGCAGCAACAGCAGCAACAGAAGCAACAACAGCGTCCACATACACAACAATAAACCAATTTAAAGAAACCTTATGTAAACAGTTTTATAATGGATTATATATGTATGTGCGGATTATGTAGGTAGCTGGGGGTGCTTCTGTGTGAGAGAAAAGCCTGAGAAGTCACTGAGAAACAGTGGAAAATGTTGAATACAAATTCTAAAGAATTTACTTTCAACTTATAATCAAAACTCATATTGTTAAATATGAATTTCTTATATTTTACACATAAATATTTGCATTGTCCATTACAAATTTGAACTTAGTGTTTATTTATTACCTAAACTTAGTTTGGAAAAATTGTAAAATTTCCCTAATTCCCATTCACATTTATATTAGTTAGTTGTCTCATAAATTCATATTGCTATTTTGTGTATTTTAATATGCATATGTTTTTGCCTTATTTAATTCGGCAATTGTTGAGAAAGTTCTGACAACGACGAATTGGGCTAGTGTGCATCGCCAACAAATCTAATATGTTACCATGGTGAGCCACATCGTGATTCTGAGGCTGGCAGGCAGTGTTCAGTGCTCAGTGTTCAGTGTTCAGTGTTCAGTGTTCAGTGCTCCGTGTGTGGCATAGCAAAATGTTAGAAATGCCATTTGTTTCCCATGCAGAATGCCAGGAGAACTGAGCCGAACTCAAACGTTGCCACATGCAACGCAAATGCATACACATATACATACACATACACATGTGTATATAGTATGCATGATTGTACAAATATGAGTAGCGCATCTACTACGCATTAGCCCACTTGCCGAAGACATCAAGCAGTTGGCCACCTCTGGCGCTCTAAACGGCAGCACAATTTGCAATGGCCCGGCAATCCTGGCGGCTTTTTCGTTTCTCTTGTTTGCTCTGCTCTGCTGACGCAATTGGCTGGCATTGTCAGCGGGATTTGCTGACCACACCAGAGCAGCCCCGAAGAATCATTAGCCAAAGCAGAGTTTTGTGCAAATTTGCATGCACTGCGAGTGAAAATTTGTTGACAGTTCTGATGATGGCCAGCCGGTATAAATCTGAAAAATAACAAACCAAGCAAGGATATAGCTTCTTAGGTTTTCCATTGCTTTGTTAAAGTGTTGAGTGGCAGCTGGGATATAAAATATTTATAGCTAAATTGGATATCGCATATACGCAGCAGAAAACTTTAATTCAAATTTGGCACTGATTTTTAAAGGTTTCTTTTAACCGATGTATTTTTATATACAAGTATTAGAAAAAACATCATAGATATTAGAATTTAAGCAAAGTTGTACTATGTTCATATGTATACAGCCTTACAGGCCTAAGATTCTTATACATCCCAGTTATTAGAGTTGACAAACCTAACGAAAAATTCAACAGAGCCCGTTTAAGGCTACGTTTAAAAAACTATTTCTTATATTTTTTAGATGTCTAGAGACGACAGCACTCAAGTTGCAAGCTAGCAACTCCTGCCTGCCTGCCTGCCGTGCTCACAGTCTATCTCGCTCTGTCTCTGTTGATTGTTAGTCCAATTTACAAGACTACTTCCACTGGGAGGTAGAGTTTGCAGCTCTTAAGCTAATGAATTTAAAACTTAAAGTTGCTGGCTGCCAATTAAGATGTATGGTGTATAAAATGTATGCCTTCAGCCATTTGATATTTGCATAAATATGCATCAACTTGCGAGCGATTTGTTTTTAATTTCTTAAATATTTTTGCTAGAGACAGCAAACAGCTTCGCAACGAGAATTTAATACAGACCAAAGACACATGTATTAATAGCCCAGAGCTAAGCGGCCTTGGAGTTATGTCTTGTGCGAGGGGAATAATAAATGTAAGTCGAAATGAAATGATGTCTAGGCGACGTCAACGCCCGCTCACTTCGACCCTCTCCGGGCATACATTCAAATCACGCATACGCCGCGTGTGCATATCAATATTTTTTGTTCCTTGATGTTTGTGCGTGTGTGTGTTGTTTCTTTTCATTTTGGCTGGCAGCTGTCAGCGCTGCTCGTGTGTCTGTCAAATCAATTTATGCCGTCATATAATTATACAGTCGCTAGAGGGCTGAATCAATTAAAATAGCGTCTGGCTGCACAAAAAATGAAAATTGATTTGCAAATTGAAAGCTCCGCGGGCTGCTGCTTTTGTTGATCCTGATGCCCAGGATAAGCATACCCATACCCACACCCACATGCAGCAAAAGCTTAATTTCCCCTCTGATAAATCTTTGCATTTGCCACACAATCACTTTGTAGGAGTCGCCTCTGTTGGCCCTTTTGTAGATTTCCGCTTGCAGCATATGCAGCATCTCCGCCATTGTTTGGCCACGTTCTCAGGTGCCGGTGCCGCTGCTTCTGCCTCTGCCGCTGCCGCATCAGCCGGTTCAAGTGATTTCCGTCCCAAAAGCCCTCGCTGGCGTTGCCATCTCACATACCAATGAGGCTTAGCTTTCAGTGAACTGGGCCCTGTTCTGTGTCTGCTAACACGCAATGCGCATTTTAAGTACAATTTAAGCACATTTTCAATCGCAATGTGGCCAACATCGAGACAGACAAACAACTGAGCTAAAATGCGCCTAGGAGACAGCAAATGTGTCGTCTGAAATGATAAACAGTAATGTTCTATTTCAATGGTGAATAACCGAACCCTGGCCTGCAAAAGATATAACCCAATGGCAGGTGTATTAGAAATTCGCAGGGCGTTAAAGATAATGCTTAAAGAAGACATACAAAATGCGTGAGAATAAAACTTGAGTCTAAAAAAAATATTTTATTTAATAGAAGTATACAATTGTATGTAAGAACACACAAAATCTAGTGTACATATTATTTAAAGACTTTCAATGATTTGTAAGCATTATTTGTTGACTTTTTAATCTGTAAGAGATTATATTAATACAAATTTATTTAAGCAAGATATTTTTAACTGTAAGTAAAAAGTATAGTAATACCTTTCCAATTGTTTTACAGTTTTGTTTTTAATTTTAATTTATACAGTCAATTAATTTGTATTTGCACTGCTCTTTAACTCACACAATACCTGTATCCCTTGACGGCTCAGCATCCATTCGGAAGTTCAATTTCAGGCTGTGCACTTGGAACAAATTAAAATTTTATAGACCTTAGTATGCGCAACTCTTTCAAGCCAATGCCTTGTGAAATTTTAATTGAGCTGCCTGCCGTGATTAATTGACAAATACAAAACAGCCAGCAGCCAGCATCAAACAGCTCTCCGTTCCAGCATTCCAGCCCCACATTATCCGTACGTTGAAGCTGTTTTAATGACAGCCACAGGTGCGATGTTTACCAGGCGAATTAAATAACAGTAACCCTCGACCTTGCAGCCCCGCATCACAGCTTCTATATGTATGTATGTGTGTAGCGTTTTTGGCAGGGGCTGCCATGCATCCGCTTAATGGCCAGTTTTCAAATTAGCAGCTCATTCAAAAAGCAGCAGGCAGCAGGCAGCTGGTTTAAAAAACACTTTAATGTTATGCCTGAGTAATGCCCATAAATAAGCCAAAGGGTCGCATAAATTGCTCGGAGACCCTTTTCTACAAATTTTCGGTTCGGTTTGCAGTTCGATTAGGTTTTATCTGTACAAATGGCTGTCGAGATGCGTAAATTTTTCAAGTTCTTAAACTGAAATTCAGGCACTTTGTTTAAGGCAAGCTAGCTGCTAGATTCGAATGCAGTGCAAACGTTGGACTCGCTATGGATTCAATGAATTTATTCATTAGTTCGCTTTGATATGCACTTCAGCGACCACGCCCCCTTCGGCACGCCCCGCCTCTGCTAGTCGCCTGGTTACACACTAAACTAAACAAACAAACTTTAATGCCATTCGCCATTCGCCATCAGGCAGCACATCACACTGGTACAACACCATATAAATACTAAGTTATGTACATACATATCTATAGAAGTAAAACAGTTTGTCCTGATTGAAAAAGTACATTGAATTTTCACAAAAAAACAATAGAAAACCTAGATGACTCCTCCAGAGGACAAATATTGAATTAAGTGGCCTCAAGCTTAAAAACTGATTCAGTTCAGTCAGAGTTTTTGGGCTTTACATTTTGCGAAGGATCATTACATATCCGAAGATTATATATTAACTTTTTAGACTTCGAATTTCATGATTCCAAGCTTTGAAATAGGTTTCTTTCAAAAAATTAAATATAATTTTATTGGCCTGCTGAAAAAACCTCATTAAATGCCTTTTAAATTGTATTTAAATGCGCTACATATGATTTTATAATTTGTATATAACTTATAGCCAAACTATTTTCACTGCGGTTTGTTAGTGAACAGCGCAGTGTGCAACTGGCAGACGGGGAATGTGAGAACGAGAGAGACTCAGTGTGGGCAGCGTCCAGCTGCTTGCATCCTGAGCTTACCCATAAACAGCCGCACACCGCAGCACACATTCGCAACCACACACACACACACACAACAACAAACACACACACACATACCAAAGCAGCACACATGAGCTGCCAAGCTAAAGGCTTTCGAGGTGTGCGAACCTGGGCCCAGCTAATGCGATTTATTTTTATGGCCAATTTGCTTGATTAGGTTTCGATTTTCATGCGGCCGCTGCACTCGCTGCTTTTGCAGTCGAGTTCATTAAAGTTGTGCAGCAACAAAGTTTATTGAAATACGGCTTCATTGGCGGCAGCTGCCAAACGACTGAACTTTCCACTCGCTCAGCTTTCGCAGGCCGATTAATAAATGGAAAATTAATTAATATTTTGCCAGTGCGAGAGCAACAAACAACAACTACATAAAACAACAATTGTGCTGGCTAACTGAACATAAGTCTCTGCCACACACACACACACACACAAACACAAAGCAAGCACAGCAATTTTGTTGTATGTGTGTGTGTTTGTGTGTGTTTGTGTATTTGTGCTTTGTTTGCTGGTTTTCTTTTTCATGCGCACGAAAGTATGCAACAACATTCTCAACGCTCTGGCAAACCGCCAGAAGCTAAATGAATAAGAGCAACAATAAATACGGCTAAACAAAATGATCGACTAAATAATGCTCTTAGGTTATTAATAATGGAATTTGCTAAGGCAATAACTGGGGCCGCTACTCCATTACAGCATTAGTGTTTTCAAAAAAGCAGAACAGCATGAAGCAATTATATTTACCATCTGCTTCTTATAAGTAATAGATAGTATCAAAAAATAGTAAGCAACTGAGAATTTTAAAAACAGGGTATACGTTTGTCATTGAAACCAGAAAAAACCCTATAAGTTGTAATACACATATTTTTAATTACATCTTCTTTAACTAGGTGGTTTTTTATTCGCTTCTCAGTGAGTATTTCTGCTTCGAACTTTCGTTCATAAGAGCGAGATAAAAATGGCTGTGATGGCTGAGTCCACAGGGGAAATGGGCGAAATACCGCAGAACATTATGACATTTATGTGCCATAAAAATATGCTGCTCGCTTGTGTGGTTCATCGTGCGTGCGTCGTTCGCCTTCGCGGGGACAGCAACTAAAAAATGTCACAGCATCCTTATATACAAATATATATGTATATATATACATTCGTATGTATGCATGCCAATAGAATGCAAGTATATTTGCGGTTGCGTGGATGTAAAACATTCTATGGCATATAAAAAAGATTCCGCTGTGGCACCCTTGTGGCCCCGGTGCCTTCCCAAAAATGGGTGAATGCCGTCTACCCTTTGTTGAGCATCGGGAAATGTTGTCAGCACTTTTTTTACTCTTTTCTTTTTATTATTATTTGCATGCATAAAGCGTGGCAAGCGTGGCAAGCGCTGCAATACTTTTCATATTACGCATACGCCTCGGGTAGCACTGCAGACGACCACATAGAACTATGCTGTTGCCATGTGCATGTGGGTTTCGCTTAATTAAAATCGCTTCGCCCCACACACACACACTCATAATACATACACATATGCATGCATCAACTAAAAGTGAACACAGTTTCAATGGCAACTTGTTAGCTGAGCGCCAAGTAATCACGATTAGGCCAATAGCAACGAGAACAGCAAAAGCAGCCCCATCGGAAACGTGACTAAATCAGTTTGGCCAATAAGACACGCAGTCCTCGGCACCGAGGACGACACTGCCAGAAGCGGATGGCCAGCAAAGATGAAGAAATAAATATATTGTCGAAGACGGCGACGCTTCTAGCGGCATTGAACTGTGAAATGACTTCATTAGTAAAAATATTGTGTGTCGCCCTGCTGCAAAGATGAGAAGAGACCCAAAGCAGTCATGATTTATTGCTTATGTCCGCACACAAGGATGCCTACACACACATATACCATATGCACGCATGTGTGTGTTTGTGTGTGTGTATTAAAATATTACTTGTGACAGAGGGGAGGTGGCGACACGCCCCCCTCGGTAACCCACACAGTTTCACACACATTTGAGCAGCTTGTATGTCGCAATTTTATGTAAATTTAACAAGGACATAACCAAAAGGCAAAAAGTTGGTCATACGAGTATAAAACATAAAGCGCAAATTAATTGAGGCGACAGGGGGACCGAGGCGACATGCAGGGAAAAAAAGGAAAATTGGGTATACTGCCTTTAGGTAATTTTTTATATTTTTTGCTCATGGCAACTGGGCAAAGGGTCGGAAATTATAGGATGTGGTTGGCAAAAGCCGAAGCTATACGATGCTTGATTCCGGCTTGTTTGCTTAGGTGCCGTAATTATCTTATGATATGGCAATTTCAGTTAGATGACACAAATTCAAACTTAAAATTATATTTATATATATAATTTAGTATTTTATGTTAGAAACATGCTTTCATTTTGTAGCCTTTTCTTGGGCTACAGTTTGTTAGCCTCTTAGATATTAGCTGCTTCTGCATCCAAGTATTTAATTCTGTAGCAGGTATATTCAGAGAAATTATTCGATTTGGCTCATCGTTCTGAAAAGATGATACTTGCCTAATGGAGTTGAGTTTGGCTCCTGCTGCATGTTATACCTTATATACCTTATATCCAACAGCTTAAGGGTCAGTCTAATCAAATTAAGGCGATATTGTACCCAGTTGCCCTTATCATGCCAAAGCAGTGCGAGAGCGCATGATAAATCTTTTCTATTTGATAACATTAACCTGCTCCTTGCAGCACAATCACCTAAATCAAAAAGTTGTGTCCTTTCTGGAAAGAGAAAACTGTTCGGCGAAAATTGTTCTACGTAGCGAAATTCGTGCTAAAAGAGTCAAATTCAATTTGAAAGAACGTCGTGTTTTTACTATTCTTTTTCTATTATTTGCTGGATTTTTATTTTTTTCTGTATTTTGCATTTGTTATTTGCTGGGTTTTTATTTTATTTTTTTGTATATTTTGCATTTGTTGCCGACTTTTATGAGCATTTTCTATTGTGTTTCGTGCAGCGTTTAACTTGACTTGCCACTTTTTTATGACACTGTAAACTTCATTTCGGCCAGTGACTTCATACAGAAAGTATATAGCTTATAAGATTGTTTATACTCTTTTCGAAGAAAATAGTATATTAAGTTTGTCCTGAAGTTTGTAACGCATAGAAGGAAGCGTCTGAGACCCCCAAAAGTTACTGCCAATATGCTTATAAAAAAAAAACAAATTGATCTAGCCATGTCCGTCTGTCTGTCTGTCTGTCTGTCTGTCTGTCTGTCTGTCTGTCTGTCTGTATGTATGCAAACTAGTCCCTCAGTTTTTGAGCTATCGCGATGCAACTTTGCACAGACACTTATTATTCAAGGGGACAGCACATTGGTCGGAGCCGGCGGATCGGACCACTATATCTTATAGCTGCCATACACCTCAAAGTCGGTTTTGGCCATAAATCCGATGTTTTCAAAGCAATTGCCTTAAATTTCCTTGTACACTTGAACATCCATATAACTCATCGATGGGTAAAATCGCAAATCGATCATGAGTCATAAACAGCGAAGATATGCGTCATTAAATATTTTGAAAAAACAGGTGCATATGAGCAAACAAAGTCAAGCGCAAGAAAGCTTTTGATAGTCTGAGCAAACAAAGTCAAGCGCAAGAAAGCTTTTGATAGTCTGCTCTTCAAGGTATTTTGCCACCGATCATCAAAACGGTTTGTGGCGTATGGCGTAAAGAGCCGCGCTAACGAACGCATGTTTCGCAAGTTCAAGTTCGAGCCTCGGCGGCGACTGATTGTTAATTTAATACTTTTTTCTTTTTCTTCCTTCCAAATATATAACTGTAATCAAATTAATTTGCTTCCAATAGCTTAGAACAAAAACAATGCCACGCGAAAAAACAAATGCTGACAAACGCGAGTTGCAGGTTGCAGGAAAACAAAAGAAGGAAATTTGTAACAGTCGGCTCTTCAAGCAATTTTGTCAGCGATCATCGAAACGGCTTGTGGCGTAGTGGGTAGAGTTGCGAACTGGTGAGCGAGAGGACCCGGGTTCGAAACCAGCGGCGACTGGTCATTTATTTTCATTTTGTTATTCTTCTTTTCAAATATATAATAACTGTAATCAAATTCATTTGCTTTCAATGGCTTAGAACAAAAACAATGCCACGCGAAAAAACAAAAGCTCAGTATAAATCGAGTTTGTTAGCGATTCTTAAAACTGCTTGGTGTAAGCAGTACAAAGCAAAACAAGAAAGCTTTTGACAGTCTGCTCTTCAAGGGATTTTGTCAGCGATCATCAAAACGGCTTGTGGCGTAGTGGGTAAAGTTGCGAACTGGTGAGCGAGAGGACCCGGGTTCGAAACCAGCGGCGACTGGTCATTTATTTTCATTTTTTCTTATTCTTCTTTTCAAATATATAATAGCTGTAGTCAAATTCATTTATTTTCAATTTCCTAAATTGTTTCTAATTTTTTTTTCATACATAAAGTAGCTTTAATAGAATAATTCAAAAGAAAAATTTAAATTCATTGGCAAAACCAATGACACGCGAAAAAAATATGGATCTCAAATTCTGAATATAAGCTCTCGTATGTTCAGATTAAGTTTTATGACAATTCAATTTCCGACAGCGGCCTTGAAAGGTATAAGAGCAACAGGCACAAAATTTGGTATGTATATTGTAGTATACATATGTAATGTAGTTTTGACTTTTGGAAAAACTGAAACTTGTATATTGTTCAATTCGGTAGCACTTATGAATGCTAAGGGACGCGTCCACGAGCTGCGGATAGTGAAACGTCCCTGTTTACATGAATACCTTTATATATTTTATTTTATATGTAGGGGTATATGTATGCGACATTAATATCTGCGAATTAAATAAGCAGTCACGGAAAAATAGTAAAAATTGCTTTAAGGTTCGAAAAGAGTATTTAATCTTCGGCACGCCGAAGATAATCCTTCTCCACTTGTTTCGTTTGCTTTGGTGTTGCCAGTTTAATTTATTTAATTTTTTGCTTGCATAGTTTGGCGACGTCCACGTCGTCCTTGAGTAGAAGAGTGAATTACCCAATTCGTTACCCATTTCAATATTTTTTTCCTGTTGCCAGTTGCCCGTTCATTTCATTTATTAAATCACCCTCGTCAATCAAATGCGTTGACATGCAAGCAAGCGACGCGGAGCTCGGGGCCAGCGTCAGATTATTGTGTTTAATAAAAAATTAAGTGCTGGATTCAAAGTTGAAACATTCGCCATTGGCTTTAAGTGAAAGAGCGCGAGCACATAGAAGAAAAAATCGCTCATACGCCACATTTGCCGCGTTGCGAATGCAGGTCACGTTTCAATTGTTTCACTGTGTGCGTGAACAAACATGTTAGAACAAATATTAAGATATAGAAAGAAAAATGCTATATAGTGCGTGCAGCAGATAGCAAAGGACGGTCATACCAAGGACAAATACCAGCCAACAAGTGCAAGGACGTAAACGTTATCATTACTTGGCTAACTGTTCTTGAACAGCAGCATTTGTTGATTTATGGCATATCAAGTCAACCAATAATACGCAGCTACTTATCGCTAGTTTATCAGACTTATCATTCACACACACCTAACATAATCTACAAAGTGCACTAGACATCTCTGTAACGCAAACGAATAAAACACCAAAATGCAACGAAACTTAAGACGTAAATTGCACAAAACTGTATCCCCTAGGCAAACGAAGTTTACCAGAGAGCTTGCAAGCAAAGTCGACAAACTTCTTTAGAGGCAAGCATATTAACTTGACTTTAAGATATCCTGTATCAAGATTTAAAATATGCTGGAACGTAATTATATTCTTTTTGTGTTATTGAAGAATATATGCAAGTAATCAAGTCAGTAAATAAAATGTAATACTTTGTATTTAAATATATTATAAGATTGAAGTAGAAGTATACATCATATATGATAACAGGGTGTTAATATATTTTCGAGTGAAGCCAAAAAAAAAGCCTTAAAGTACTTTAGAACTACTTAAAGGATTGTCAGAAAGTTAAGCATCCAACAGAGGGTTGGAACTGCAAAATTAATAACAAACTTCTTGAATAAAGAATACAACGATAAACAAGTGAGCGTGCTCTAGTATAGAGTGGCAGTCTAGGCGATCCCCTGAAACCAGTGAAACGCTTCCTCAAGGTATCTCCTAGTCAAGAACTTCTGACAAGAGCCGCAGTTTTTCACAATAAATTAGCCCACATGTATAATTCAGCATTCTTTTGAACTTATTTGTTCACAACTTCGTACTTAAGTTTGTTTTAAAGCCGCCGTTAAATACAATGAAGAGTTCGGCAAGAAAGAAACAAACTTAATATGTTATGCAAAAAAATATCCAGTACCTTAAATGGAAATAAGTTCTTGGCTTACAACAGTTGCGTCAATTTGACTCACACCTTTCTTCTTTCAAATAATAAAAACCCACAAATTTACAACTTTAGACGCGTAGAAAAGTAAAAAAAAAACATGAAAGAAAGATTTCTTCGGAATGTCGAATATTCAATGCCCTTGCAGGCATATTCATTTAATTTAAACTATGATATGTAATAATTTGATCATAATTAAAATCTTTTAAAACAAACGAACTTTAATGCCTTGCAAATTATATTCTATATTTATCCCAATTGGCTAAAGCTATACTAAAACTTATAGCTTGAGTAACTTGCTAAATAAATGTTAATAAAAAGAGAAACGTTTTTTAAAACGATATCAATTCTTTAAGGTTTGTTGTGTCGTTTGTTAGGGTATGTAAGGTGGTGGGCACACTGGTGCAAAAACTTTTCCGCCTGGCGTCAACTTAATTATTGAATGGCCGCCGCTTTTGTCCGCATCATCAACGTAGGAAAGCTGGAAAACTCGGAAAACTGGGGAAACTGGGGAAACAGGTGTGCGGAGCAGCAGCAGCCACATTTTGTATATTAAATATGCGACTTAGAGAAATTTTAAATTGAAAAACTTTGACCGGCGAACAAATTAAAAAAGCCCATGTCCAAACTTGGTTGCACGCAGCCATAACAAATTAAATTCCACAATAAATCCGTTCGGCTTTAAGATTCTCGGAAAACACAGAGAGCGAGAGAGAGAGAGAGAGCGAGAGAGAGAGACAGGTAGTGTTTTGCAAATAAATATAGATGCCACGTGCAGCTGCTTGCATGCCTCCATTTGTGGCACAAGGTTAAAAAGTCACGTGCCACTAAATTGATTGCAAAAAACATATGCAAAGGAAAAAGCGAAACCACAATGCACTATACAATAAATATATAAACAAGTAAGAGTGCTCTAGTCGGGAGTGCCCGACTACGAGATACCCTGAACCCAGTCCTTACAATCATTCGTACTACTCTAAACTCACACATGCTGCAGTACAAGCAGTACAAGCAGTGCCAGCGGTTTAAGCAGTTAGCTCGCTTTTCGCTGAGCCCCACACAATGGAAAGTTAAATCTTAAATAACTTCTGTGTTTATTGTCCGATCATATTGAAATTTTTGGGGCAAACAATTGTCGATAATATGTGTTACCAAACCAAATTGCAAGGTCGTACCTTCAAAAATGGGTTTTTTTAACTTTTGGGGGGTTTGGGGGGTGGTATCCAAAAAGTGAAATATTTGTTACATGTGTATGCTATTCGAGATTATACATGTCAAATTAGGGGCCTCTAGCTCTTATAACTTGTAAGTTATATCCAAAAAACGCTGGTCTGAAATCGAAATTTATCGATAACTTTTGAACGGGACGAGCTATCGATAAATTTTAATAAACTTGATCTGTCCCGGGATTAGGAGAACTTATGTTCCAAATATGAAGTCTCTAGCTCTTGTAGTCTCTGATATCTCGGTGTTCATACAGACGGACAGACGGACAGACAGACGGACATGGCTAGATCGACTCGGCTGTTGATACTGATCAATAATATATATACTTTATATGGTCGGAGATGCTTCCTTATGCCTGTTACATACATTTGCACAAAACCATTATACCCTTTTTACCCATTTTTAATGGGTTCAGGGTATAAAAATACGAATATTCAAAACAAATATTTGTAAGCTATTTCTGCAGTTGCGCATTTTAATTGTGGCCAATTTATTTACCTAGGGGGCATCCCAGCGATGTGACCGAAACGCTTTATAAATCGTGTAAAATATATATGGCATTTATTTTAATTTATGCCAACGCAGAAATGCAAATAAATGAGTTTAATTAAACGGCATGTGTCATTAAGGCAAAAGCTTATTTGCTGACAGGCCGATAAAAAAAAACAAACAATAAGGCTTGTTATGCAGCCAAAAAGTGAAGAGAAATACCTATATGGAAAATATGTCCTTTTAGATTGACGCATGATATATGCATACTATATATGCGAATATTTCAAGTATGAGATGTGGAAAGATATGTGCAGTCGTGCCACAATGCCTTATACATGAACATTGACAGACCGTTTGACATTTGAGTAGGCTGACGCTTAGATGCATTCAGTTAGTCCTGATAGCAAATTGTTTGTTGTCACTAGGCTGAAAGTGACTTGGGCTTACAATTTTAGCATGAAATGCAGACAACTGCTCATATTCAGAAATTACCTGGAAATGTACCCATTGCCAGTGGCTTCTATCAGTTCGACTGTATCTTGCGCCAAAGCAAAATTTTAATGGCATGACTCCTTCCTCAATCAGTCCCCTTTGTGACTTTTCTTCTGCAAATAACATTGATTGAATTAATATAGCAACTGTCAATAGCGAGTTGAATATATAATTGAAATACTGCAACTTTAAGAATGTTATTTTGATTATGTAAAATACTTTCCTTCGTGAACAAGCAGGATATGAATATCAACAAAACAAGTGAGTATCTTTTGTACATTGTGATTGCTATTTCCTCTTTCCTTCTTTTTTCTCCATCCATAGTAGTTTTTTCATTTCCCCTCGATATGAGTCTTGCAATTATTTTGCATTGGTTCTGCCTATTCTGCTTCCATCTTTTCTGTACCGAAATTGGAATTTTCCTTACTAGGCAACATTCGTTTTGTATATGCATGATGAACATACTCAATTAAAGTTTAGTTGTTGCTTCCTTTGCTTTTACAAATGGAAAACATTTTCCCCACATAGTGCATTTGACACTTTCCGTAAGTTTGCAACCTTACTGTTTGTAGCTAGAGGCTGCTTGTTTAGGATAGCAAACAATTGCTGCTTATTGCTTACTTAGGCACTGACCAAGCCCCAACGAACTGCAAAACCATGGTGAGTCTGTGCTGGCTGCTCCTTAATAGCCCTAAGTCAAGGCCATTTGATATTACTGTCCAGACGACGCCTTACATTAGTGAATGTGGCCTGATGCCATTAAAGTTTTCATGGCTTGATCTGACATGGTACAAGGACCGAGGAGCAAGGTCATGTCTGCCAGTACCGCCAGCACTGCCCCCACACAATAATTTGTTTTGTGTGACAGCCCCCGAAATTTATCTGCGCAGTTGCCACTTGCTGTACCTATTGCCAGCTGATGAATGTGTTGGGTGTTGAAATGGCCTATCTGCTTAACTGCTGCCGCTTACGAGACTCTGCCTTTTTTTATGGGCCTTAAAAAAGTTCTGGGCACTTTGGACCCATGTCGATTGCTTGTTTCACACTCAAGCTGAATGCGAATCCTTTTATGAGCTACAATATTGAACTTAACTCTAGATAATGAAGTTGGAGCCGTACTTCATCGATTCAACTTGTGGATTTCGTAAGAACAAAACTCATCTTCTGCGCCTGCTGCATATAAATGAAGTCCGTGGCTGCATTACCAGCTCAACAGCGGCAACATAGCGATTATTCCAGCGCGCCAGCATCGCGATTTCCAAAGACATTTCGGTAACCACACAAGGCCAAGTTTATAGCGCCCCTTTTCTGGCCAAAAGTATTAAAACTTTGTTCGACTTGCTGCTGGCTGCTAGTGCCTTTGATCCAAGCCACGCTGCAAACGACAGCACACGGAAAATGTGGGCCTGCCCCACTGCCAACAGCCCCACTCTGGCCACTGGACGTGCCAGCCACTGCATATACTTTAACGGTTCGCTGTCTCCCGCTTAACTGCTGTGAAAATGGCGAAATTCAGTGGCATTAATTTTTAAATAGCTCTCTGGCACTGCGCTGCACATATATGCGAGAGCGTGCGAGGAGGCAAGGAGGTGTTGTTGCAGCCTCTGTGACCGTGTGGCATGCATGTGTGGCACGTGGCAGCTGCTGCACGACCTACCGACCATGTCTCTCTGCGCGGCTTAAGCCGCACTGACAAAACACAAATTAAAAGCTTTTTAAAAGTACATTTTAAACGGACAACGGGACAAGCCATGATGGGGCAAATGCCCAGCAATGTTTACCTAGCCAAAGTGGCATTAACCCATTGAGGCATGGGTATTTTTGTCAGATGGAATATGTGCGCCTTCTACTGAAATATCAACTGATAAGACAGCAATAGCTACAATTTATAAATATATTTGTGATATATGTTTATTTGCAATCGTTCTATAACATGATTTGATGATGTATGTTTTTAGATTCGGCATTAAAAGTAAGTTCTTTTGTATATAATAAAAAATGTACATACAATATAGTTGAACAAGCTGGAACTTATTTAATTTCTTTAGTATATTGTAATCTATACCGCTTGGTAAAAAGTAAAGTAAAAACAAGAGTAATATACCTTACATACTTTTGATTTTGTTATATTTATTTACTGATTTTTTATAGATCAATTACCCTGCCTCTTAGTGGTTCAAAATGTGAATAAGCATAAATCAGCACTTAATATTATTATACAAGGATTCAATGGGTTAAGAACGATTCAGCATTATTGCCACCAGGTAGCATATATAGCTCGCCTTAATCCGCCTAAGCTGCTGTCTGGTTGACATTTGTTAAAACGTTTTGCCTCTTGGTTTTAACTCTTAGCCATTTTTATTGCCTGCCATTTTACAAAATGGCGCAGACATAAAAACTGGCCGGCACGCAATGCGGCAACTGGTTGGCACTCAGATTTCAGATTTCTGCCGATTCGTGGCCTGTGGGCTACTTTGATTTGCGGCTAAAGTTATTAAAGCCCTAACGCCAGTTGAGCTGCTTCGACCAGCCTTTAAGCCCATTTGTATGCACACTCACGAAACGCCAACCCGAAAAACTTATGGCCAAGGTTTTCGTAAGTTTAGTTTAATAGTTGCCCGAGCGAGTTTCGCGACGCGTTTTAATGCAAATTAAAACGTTGTCGGCGCCAAAAAGTTGTCCGTGTTCCCCGTCAGTTGGTGCGTGAAAGATTAAATGGAGCTCGCCGAGTCGCCTTTAAACGCAAGCCCAAAACTAACTGCTGACTGCATTAAGTCGCAGCCAAATTGCTGTTTGCAGTCGTAGTTGAAGCGTCGCCAATTTCGTCAAGCCCCATTTCTCAATTTGTTTTAACAGATAACAAAGGCATTTCGTGCAAGGACCTCGCCAAGTTTATGGCTTACGGATGTTGTTTATCCAAAAGGGAAATAACCTTATGATCTTTCGATTAACAGAGAGAAGGTAACAACTCTGAAATGTATATAAATGCACAAATAAACATACTTATATTCAAAGACAAAGACAAACGGATCAACAATGGACTACATGAATCAAAATATATCAAGCTGATATTTAGTCGAATACAATAATGTTCAACAGCTGCATACCGCTTGTAAATTTAACAATGCTGTGAATTTAAGCTAGTTTAATTTTACTTATACCACAGCAACAACTAAGGCAAAGCATTTAGCCAAAACAATAGCATGGAATGCCCTGCTCCTGTTACGTTGCCAATATATTTATAAATATTGGTTGTTGGAGTCTGAAGTTGGTATTTTGGTATATGCGGTTGCTGTTGAGAATAAGTATACTCGTATTTGCATTAGGTTGCCGCCACTTGCTTTGACACGCTGGTGTTTTTTTGGGGGCTTAGGCATTGGTTTGTGGCTTGTATCTGCGGTTTGTCTTCTTGCCAACAACTCTTCAGTTTCCCGCCAGCCACTGTTTCGTCCTTTCAAATTGTTGTTGCCGCTTGCTGCGCAATTTAATTGAATTATTCGTGCGCTGGCTGCTTTACTCCGGCCTGTGACAGCTGCTCTAATTAGTTAGGCAATGGCTGAGAAGGCCAACTCGAAGGCAAAGGCGTTTAATTAGTGCGTCTGTGAGCCCGGCAACGGAGGTGAACCGCAGTAGGGTTAAGCCGCTTAACGCTACTGTGCCCCACTGGCAAACGATGCCATCCATTATGCCGAAGTGCTTGGCCATAATCAAATTGAACTGTCAACGCACCAAGCAGCCGCCCTTTGCCATTCTAGTCACTCAATGTGCACGAAATCAGAGCGTTTAAATTAATTCCACGTGTCTTTATAGCGACGCCAAATTGCAACGAATCGACGTATTAAATTATCTATATTCAGGGAAGCCTTATGTGATTTCCCATTCAGTCCGCATATTCCACCCAGATGGACCTATGCCTACTCGGCTTTAATACTCTGCTACGAATGGCATACTGAGTATAATATGTTCGTGATGTGTCTGTCTGAGTATCTTGCTTTATATATTATCCCATAAGGTTTGTTCTTAAATAATATTTAAGCTTTGTGAATTTTATTCTAATAAATTATAAATAAGTTTAGACAATTCAACTAGAAACAGAGTATTATGTTGCCGTGACTGCTTGCTTGATTTTCTTTGTTTACCAGGGCTGGACAGCACTTCTACTGTAATTTGGGTCGGCTTTCGTTTATTTTTCGAGAACCAGAACAGAAATACTATTTCGAAATATAATAATATGGCAATTTAATAAATATTTTAATAATATTTAAAAATATTTCGCACGCATCCCTAGTTATGTATAATGATGCCATATGTCAGCGTCAATAAAGACGCCTGTCTGTTTATTGACGTTGACTAGGCTTGTTATGTGGCTGTCATGTCGTTTTTGGCCGAAAGAAAGCAGCCATAAGCACGTCGCACACGTATGCGCCATTTTTAAAATGGCGTCAAAGTCACTTCCGCTGCCATGAGCCAAAGACTCTAGTGTGGACGGATGTGGAATGCATTTGGATTCAATTCAAATGGAAATGCTGCTTATGAAGCCGTTAGCGCGTCTTCAGCCTTCCCAATCCCCATCAACGTTTTGCTGGCGTTAGCGATATTGGCACATCGTCGAAAATAATTGCCGGAAATACAAAAGGAAGGCGGCAATAGCCGTGGCAGTGGCAGTGGCAGTGCCACAAATGAAATCAAATCGAATGCTTGCTGGGATAAGGAAAAGGCTGGCGAAATAGATTTCCAATTTTGTCATCAAGCTGCTGCCGAGAAGCACCACAAGAAGACGCTCTAGTTCTAGTCATTGTCGTTTGCCATTGTACAATTGTTTGCCTGCCGGCTTACAGGGCGTATACTCAACTATAATTAATTACGGCTTTTGTACGACTGCGCGTGTGTGTGTGTGTGTGTGTGTGTGTGTGTGTGTGTGTCTGTCTTGCTGCTTGAGTGGCTTCTTTTCAATTTCAATAGTGAAGATGGCGCCCGGGGTTCATTGACTGTCCAGTCTCCCGATTGTCCAGCTGCAGCCGCCTATAAAAGCTCAAGTCCTTTGCCTGCCAAGCAGCATTACCGCACGGAACAGCACAAGTTCCACAACACAAGCTTAGTAGGAGCAGCAGCAGCGACTGCGTATCACAGGATCATCCTAACACCCCCACCCCCACCCCAGCTCAATACTAGCATGGCCCCATTGCAGTTGCTGCTCTGCTGTGCGACAAGCCTAGTGATTGCCAACGCCTTGGAGTTGACGCCGCAGCTGCTCAATGAGCCGACGAGCGGCAAGGCCAAGACGCAGTACACGTCCTTTCCGCTGCTCGACGATGTGGATGTCGATGTGGAGGCCGTCGAGCTGCCACTAGACATGGACCAGGAGCAGGAGAGCCTCGACCAGTTGCCGCTGCCCACACGCTCGCATCATTCGCTGCCGCCCGCTTGGCTGCAGTTTGCCGAGGAGCCGGTGCAGAAGCCACGCAACAAAAACAAGGCGTCCTTTATCAAGCTGCCAGGACAACAGCACAAGCACACACATGGACATGGTCATGGCGGCGGCAATGGGAATGGCAATGGCAATGGCAATGGACATGGCGCCTGCACCATTGAGATAACCAGCAAGGTGCCCGGCATCTGTCAGCCCATGAGCATGGGAGTTGGGAGCGCCTGCATATCGGGTGAATTCATGGAGGTCTACAGTGCATCCCACTGTTCCAATTTCTAGGCCGTCTGGAGAAGTCCTGCCCCCCACTCTCTCTTTATGTGTCTCTCTCCGCATGCTTTAGTGTCTATGTTTAGTGGGTTAAATGGAGGAGTACGACTACCTGGTGCGCGTTTTGCAAATAACAAACAATTTAAATTTGTATAAATAAAGTTTATTTGATAACATTTACTAAACATTCATTCTATATTGAGATCGATATCCAGCATGTCGAACAATATTCAGCTGCTTCAACTTATCTGGAGGGGATTGATTTAGTTATTTACATACAATTTATTCCATAACTTAATAATATCCAAATTTCGTTTTGTAGGTATTTAGTATTTATTCATTTTTATAAATTAACAATAATTATATTGACTGCTCTAGCTAAAGTACTTTCCTAAAGAAAATCGCTTACAACACCTTTTGTCATAAAAAAAGTATTTTACTTTTGTTAAAAGCTTCCATACTTCGGTTTTAATCTCGACTAGTCTCCCTGTTTTAATGAATATTTCAAATATAGCTATTTGAATAACTTAAACGCTATGTATTTGTATAGTTTGCAATGGTTTATTCCCACTGTTGTTATGAAAACTTACGCTTAAGACATGTTGTTGTTTTTTTTTCAAAGTGAATAGTACTCAAATTAGTTTAATTTGGTCATAGCTACCAAAGGAACAATTTGCTAAAAATATCTATTCTATTGTATCTTCGGTGAAGATAATTATTGTCCCCTATCATTATGTATAAAAGACTTTTTTAACTTTTACCTTAAGCTAGTTTTTTCAGATAGTTCCAGAATCGAAACTCAAACTAAAGTACTTCATCAAGTATACTACCCGTAAGCCAATACTCACATTTTCAGTTGCCGACTATCGCATTTTTGGCCAGACCGTTGGCTTTGTGGGCCTGGCGCCCGGCACCGTTGTCGAGTTGCCAATGGCCACACACTGCCCGCCAAACACCTCCAGCAACTGGGCCGCCTGGAAGAAGGGGGCGCGCTTCCAGTCAGCGGGACCCACGCGATCCATGCGATCGTAGATCAGGCCCGTCACATCAATGGCGCGAAACTGCTCCAGCAGGTGAACATCGCGCAGATCGCTGCCCCAGACGAAGACGACCTGCAGCAGATCGAGGCCCAGATTGACCAGCTGCTGTTTGTGCTGAAAGTTCTGGACATGCGGCGCTGTGCCAAGAATCTCAGCACTCTCCGCGAAATTGATGGCCTGCCCAAAGGTCTGGGTTCTCAGGTCCATGTAGGCATCCCAAATGTTGGTGCGGCCCGTGCTCATCAGAATGACCGGAAAGGCACTCTGTTTAAGGCTCAACATGGTGCAGATATCCGCATCGAAGCTGGCGAAGATCAGCGGACGACCGCAGCCAGAATGCGCAGTCACTTCTATGATAGTATCCACATAGACGTTCTTGTTCTGCGTTTGCGTGGACTCCAGCACACCGGAGGCCATCAGCTGCGGCCACTTGATCTCAACAATGAGGCCCACAGTCTTAGGTAGCGCCTCGAACACCTCGGACAGCTTTGGAAAGAGTCGCTGCTGTTGGCTAACATTGCGCACATTCAGGTGGCTGTACTCCTGCAGCGTCCACCTCTTCAGTATGAAGACGCGACTGGCCTTGAGCTGCGCATAGCTGACCTCCCGGATGAGCACATAGCGCAGATCGAAGCGATCCACAATGGGCTGGCTGCCCGCATGATTTGTCGTATAGAAGCCAAAGCCGCGCCAAACCACAGGCACATAATCACTGGTCAGCTGCACGTCCAGCTGCACCATGTCCCCTTGTGTCGGGGTACGGCCAGAAAAGCTCTCGATGGTGTTCTCCAGCTGGCTATAGCTGCTGCCCAGTCCACGACTGCCCACATCCAGCGTGGGCCAGTTGTTGGGCCAATAGCGCTGGAAGCTCACACGCAAATTGCTTTCTGCCGCCTTGGGCATGGGCCTAATCACTAGGTAGGGCAAGGTGAGCTGACCTATGACCTGCTGGCTGCCCGGCTGCTGTATGGGTAATTGCAGGATGCCGCGACTGCCACGCAGCTGCTCGGGCAGTATATAGACTTCAGCCAAGGGCAGTTGAGACTGCTCCACCTGATAAATGGACAGTCGCAAGGCATTCTCCACACTCAGCGCTTGGCTAATCCGAAAGATGACTATGGCACCCGGACTGTACTTAACGCCCTGCCGATTCTGCGCGCGAAAGGACGATCGATTGTAGGCGTAGCGCGAAACCTCGATCAATGCGTTATCCAGCACGCTGAGCGTGCGCAGCTTCAGACGCAGTTGCTCCTGCCCGGACAGAAGCCGCACATGCTGCTGCCACACGAACTTCAGCTCAATGACGTACTCCCGCTGCAGCCAGCCGCGCTCCAGCTGCCAGCCGCCACCCACATCCCGGGGGTAGGCCATGCCAAAGATGTCCGCTGCAGGCGCACGATAGATCTGATAGGTTTGCAGCATGCGCGGCACCTGTTGCGCCTCCCAGCGACGCAGCAGTCGTTCGCCGGCCTCATTCAGGCCATAGATGAGGTACCTATAGTAGACGCGATGGCTGGCGCAAATCCACTGGCGCAGATACCACTTGCTCCGCTGCTTGTTCTGAGCACGCATCGGAAGCGCTTTGTCGATGCTCCAAGCGCCCAGCGCATAATGTTCACCCGAAACGGCAACGATCTCATCCGCTGCCAGGTGAAGGCCCGCCGGCAGCTCCAGGCTGAACACGCGAAAGAAGGGCACGCAGAGGTAGCTGCGTCCGGTGATCTGTGCCTGTGCTGGTGCGTTAGCGGCTCGCTGCTCGCCATCAAAGGTCTGGAAGGCGCGCAGCTGTGCGGCGCTGAAGACAAAGGTTCCATTTAGAAGGTGGGCATTGGCGGCGTCTTTGCGAAACAACAGCAGCAGCAGCAGCAGCAGCAGCAACGAGGCGAGCTTAAAGAGTATGCTAATTGATTTTAGCACTCGATACATTTTTCTTCTCTAAATCTGGCGGCAGCAGCAGCAGCGACGTCATCTCGCACCAAATCAAAAGCCAAACTTGTTTTCAAACACACGAGAAGCGAGCGATCGATAGCAACTCTCTTTCGGTTGAGTTCTTAACCCGGCGCTAACAGACGATCAAATGAAAGAATTTCTTAATGCTCAGCATAGTTTTGTGGCTGTAAATCAGCTGCGATTCCACAGAGAGAACACATTGTTTGAGAAAGCAAAAACACAAATATTGAACGCAGCAAAAGTGAAAACAGTTAGACATGTGTGCGAGTAGTGCTTGCAGCAACAGCACAATCCGACCAAATTAGTTACAGTTGAATATCCCTTTAGCACTGAAAAACACTTAAGACTAGTACATTTATACAAGGTATTATAAATAAGATAGTCAACTAGTAGTTAAAGTTTCCCTAGAAAATTACGGATATATACTTACTTATACATATGGTATATAATACTGAATTTCGTTTTTATTTGTAAGTTTTTCGCTCAGTGTGCGTGTCTAAATTGTATTCTCTTGGCTTGATTAATAAGTCGCCATGAGCTAATCAGGTTGGCCCCGTAAGATTCGCATATGTAAATGAAGAAAGTTCGCCAAAGCCGCTTAAATATTCTCATCCACTACCAGTGGCTTCACATAGTGTGGATTGTAATCCAGGTGCATGTACTTGGACAGATGCCAGCGCTGCAGTGGTACATCCGTTTGATTCGTGCAGCTCAGCTTGTCCACCAGCTGAAAGTCCTTGCTCGAGAGGTGCACACTCTTCAGATACTTCTCCACCTGACCGAGCACCTGTGCGCTGGGTTCCTTGGCTCGCGTATAAATGACCATCTGATGTCGAAACCAGGGCAGCGAGCAGTGCAGTTCCACGGCATAGTTGTTGTAGTCTGTGTGGGTGATGCGGGTCCAATAGAGATCCACTGTAATAAGCCGCAAAACCGCTCAAATCAGCTTATGACCTAGTAAATTCCACTCACTTACACTCGGCGAACAGACATCTGTCGCTTTTGGGCGGACTTGTGCCATAGATCCACCATCCTCCCTTTATCTGTAAGAAGTGTAGCATGTGCGTTGATTTGCCTATCTGATTGGAGATCAAGACCCATTCACCTTCGCCGTGTCCACTGGAAATTCTTTATACAAGCACTTCCAAGCGCTGCTCATATCCAAAGCTGACGCACACAGCACACAACATAAAAATAGATCCCAATGCGGTCGATAGGCTGTCAACATTGTGGCCATCTGAATGCAAATGAGACGCTCTTTAATTGACCATAGCCAACTTGGCTCATTTCATTCTTCGGTTGTTGTTGCTGTTGATGTTTTCTCGGCTTTTTCATGGCTCTAAAGATTGGTTAGGCACTATTAAATAATGGCATGTCGAATGAAGTCTCTCACTCAATCACACATTCCTTGTCTCTCTCTCTTTTACTACCTCACACTTTCTCTCTCTCTTTCTCTCTTGTTTTTTTGTAAAGAATTTTAATGTAATGTAAATATTTTATTGAATTTCAATAGATTTTATTTAGTAAAGATATTTTGTTGCTTTACATTCTTGCGAGTATATCTTTTCGCGAGTATTTCTTTTTTTATTTAAGTGCTTTTAGCTTTCTTTTTTATTTTTTTTGCATATTTAAACGTAGCAAATAAATCATTTGATATTTTTTGCTTAATCAGAAATATTTATTCAGCTTCCGCTTCCGCTCCAAACCAGCAAATAAATATATATATATATATTTATGCATATTATCTTAAGCTTCTTCTCTCCATTGTAAAGTTTGGTGATTTTATTTAAAAATTATTGTACTTATGCTTAGATGCAATTATGCAGAGGCTTTTTAGGCATAAACAAATAGTAAGAGGTATTGTTTTTGTATTTTTTTTTTTAAATGTTTTGTTATTATCAAGCACTGTGCCTTGCTTTCTTCTCATTGTCTTTTGTAAGTTTGGTTTTTGTTTTAGGTTTTTTCGTGGAAACCCCCCAGGCTGTGTACATAACAACTTTAACTTCTTGTTTGCTCTTTTGTTTGTTTCTATCAAAAATATTTTCTCTCAATTGCGTTGTTATTCAAAAAGCAGAACAGAGCAAAGATAAATACCTACATATATAGTGCAAACAGTGAATAGTTGAAGTTGAAGTTGGTCAAGAGTGGATATTACATGTATTTTCTACAGTATAGTAATCTCTAAACTAGTATATACCTTTATCCAGCCGAGAGCTCGCCTGCGAAACTCTTTTCTTTTTCAATATTTGATTTGATGTGATTTGTATGCATAAAGTTATAATAAATACATATAAAAACAAATTTACAAGCTTAATACAATATACAAATATAGCTTCAATTAGACTTAAGCTGAGTTCACACACATATTGAATTAGGAGCAAGTGTATTTACAATTTTTAGAAATTAATTTAAAGTTTTTTAGCATCTTTAGTGAGATGTGAACTCTGCTTTATGCTTAGACTACTGCTTAGATAACCCTCGTTACCGCTCTAGATCCTGCACTGAGCCTCGAACTCGGCCAGCAGCGCACTGGAGTTGAAGAAGGATCGCTGCTTGCTCTCCGGCATATAGAGATCACTGCGATCGTAGCACGTGGCCGTGGCTCCGATCTCCGTGAAATACTTGACGCGCTCCCGCGAATTGCAGTCGTCGCCCCAGATGACAGCGATCTGGCCCTGGTCACGTGCCTGCTGCAGCAACTGGGCGCCATCGCCGCCGAGGAAGTCCTCGGCATGGGGAGCGGTGCCCGCCAGCTCGAAGGCTTGAGCGTTGTTGATCGCCGCCTGGAAGTTTCTGGTGCGCAGATCGCTGAACGGCTGCCACTTCTTCGTCTCGCCCTGGGTGAGGAACATGACTGGGAAGAGGTTCTGCTTGAAGCGCAGCATGGTGCACATGTCGGCATCAAAGCTGGAGAAGATCAGCGGACGACCGCAGCCATACTGTATGACCTCCTGCAGCACCCGATCGGCAAAGAAGTTCTTGTCGATGGTCTGCTCCGCCTCGGTGCCGCCAGCCTGACGCCGCTGCGGCCACTTGATCTCCACATCGATGCCGAGGGACTTGGGCAGCTGTTGCAGCACCTCCACGAGCCGTGGGAAGATGCGATGCTCGGGACGGGGCTCGGCATTGTGGGCGGGATACTCGAACACCTTGCCATTGATCACGGAGAAGATGCGCAGCCGCTTGAGCAGCTCATAGTTGATGTCCTTGATCAGCACGTACTCCAGCTGCTCCGGCTTCTCGATCTGCTTGCCAGGCGGCGCAGTGCGCAGTCCGAAATCGTGATAGATCACGGGTATGCCATCCGCGGTCAGATGCACATCCAGCTCCACCATGTCCGCATGATGAGCATGGGCGCTCAGAAAGGAGGCGATTGTGTTCTCCCGCTCCTGGGGCGCCTCGGCAATGTAGCTCTTGCCGTTGCCGCGATGACCCACGTGCAGATTGGGCCAGCTGCTCGGCCAGTAGTGGGCATAGGTGGTCTTGAAGTCCAGCGCCGAGTACTGATACGGCTGCACCAGGACATAGGGCAGACGGAGCCGGGCCAGCGTCTGCTCCCCGTCTTGAGCGGACTTGATGTGCAGCTGCAGCTGGCCCTCGCTGCCTGTCAGCTGGGCAGCTGTGAGGCTGGCGCTGCCGAGCAGCTCCTGCGCCTGATTGTAGCACTCCAGGCGGAACGTCTGCAGCATCATCCGCTCCAGTGGCAACGTAATGTGAAAGATGACAATGTCGCCCTTGGTGTACGGAACTCCATGTGACGGCTGCAGCTGCAGCTGGCTCTGCCCGTACAGCTGCTTGCTGTACTCCACGACGAGGCCGGGTGCCTGCTCCACGGGCACGATTTTGAGCTGGACATGCTGCGGATCGAACGTCTCGATATCGTGCACCTGGAACATTTTCTCGCCACTGAACTTCAGCTGGACGATCGTCTCGTGATTCAGCCAGCCGCGATGCACCTGAGACGTCGGCTCATCCCCACTAGCCAATCCAAATACATCCAGTGGACTGCTGCACTGCTGCTGCTCCGAGCAGGATTGCAGGAGACGCGGCTTGAAGTGTGTCTCCCAGCGCCTGATTTGCTTCTGACCCGCTCCATTCTCTACGTACACAAAGTAGCGGTACTCCAGCTGGCGACACGACTGCAGTCGCACAGTCGTCTGCCAGGTGTGCTCATCCAAACGCTCGAGCGGCACACAGCGCGACAATTGCCACTCGCCCAGCGCCTTGGCGTCTCCGGTCAGAGCCAGTTGCTCCTCCGGCGCCAGCGGCTCGTGCAGCCGCACATTGAATTGCCTCAGAGTGGGCTTGCAGTTGATTGAGGGAGCTGCCTCAAGCAGCTCGTTGCCAGTGCTGAAACTGGCTGCTTCCACAAACGCGGCACACTGCAAAAGAATGGGGAATAGAATGCCAAGGATTAGTGGGGAAACAAGCAGCATGGCGACAGCTACGAAATCCGCACTACAACTGACTGCCTGCAGCTGTAGACGGCGGCTCAAATAAGCTGCTGATAAGGCAGCTGTAATCTTAGAAAATAGTTCGCAGGTTATCGGGCGCGGTTTTAGTCGCGTTCGCTGTTTAAACAGCTCGTGAGTTTGGCGCAAGTGCAAACAGAATCACGTGTTGCCCCCTAGCAGATCGGCGAGTTATAGATTACGCTACTATTTATACAGCCTTTAATCAGCCACAAGTTCAGCTTACTAATCATATTGGACCCACTCCCCCTGTGACCCCCTCTATTGTATAACTATGTATTATTCTACACTCGATCTTATAATGCCCTGATTAGGTGAGTACAGCCGACGGACACGTGCGAGTGCGTCAAGCTTTAACCCATTTAATTTCGTATTAACCCAGGATTGTGCGTTCGCAAACTGTTGATTACATTTTCAAATGCGTATAAAAAAGGCATACTATATTGAAGCTAGGACTTATATCGCTAAAAAGGGATGTAATTATAATTATATGGAGAATTATCGATCAATTATTGCACTATGCAGCAAAGTTTCGCCTTTTCCCAGAGACAAACAAAATATATTCCAATTGTGTTTCATTAAGATTTTTAGAGTTAATTAAACTCGAGACTCTAGACTTTGAGAGGGCAAAGCACACAAAAGTTTGTAGGACAAAGTCCAAGTCGCAAGCAACAGCAACTAACGGCGTAGATAATTTCAAATATATATTAAGCTCATTAAAATAATTTCATTATACACCCACAACTTAGAAAACGCAAAAAATGATGACAAAGCAAAACTTGTTGTTAAGCATCTCAAAAGTGTAATCACCCTGATTTTAGTACCTTACCTATATGTATGTATATATATACATCACATTTTGCACTGCAACGATAAATATTGTTCAGATTTCAAACTGTAAGACAACTAACAAACCGCAAGCGCTTTTAAACGCTCGAACGCGCTCGTTTTACCTGCGTGCGAAAACGCGCGCTTTGTTGCAAGCGCTGCTGCTGCAATTGTAGCTGCAAACAGCGGCTCATGACGCTGCTGCCGTTGTTGTTGCTGCTGGCGAACAATCTGGCCCCCAAAGGCGGCACTTGGCAACAAAAACAGAATGTCCAAATTTTATGCAAGCTGTTTGCTGCCGAGCCCATAAAAGCGACAATAACTCAAAGGCTGTTATTCGTTATTCGCGCACTGAAGATCACGTGTTGAGGCCACGAATTTGTTTTGATACACTTTGACGGCGACCAAAATTTATATTACAGTTTCGCCCGAAATGGACGCCCACGTCGTGAATCAGCTCGAACCGGGGCAACAGCAGCGACTGCTTGGCAAACTTTCAGAACCACATGCGAAACAGCAAACAAGCGAAAGAAAAGTATAAAAGACAGCAACAACAACTGCTTGGGAGAGTCGCGTGTTCTAATTTATAGTATTGAAAATGTGAGATTCAGCAATTACTAGTCTAATATACTATACTGTTCTATATCTATAGTTTTCCGCATGTTTTTGTAGTCTATTTTGTTTCTGCCTTACGTCAATCAATTGGTCAGCTTCGGTTCGTTTCGGTCTTGGCACAATTAGCGGAACCTTGCAAAACGTATCAGCAGTAAAACATTATTTGGCAACACCTTATCTACAACAGCAAAACTTAACACAGCCATTGCAAAGAATGCAAACAACACAAGAAACGAAAAAGAATTATATACAATTTGATTATGTTGTTGTTGTTGTTGTTGAATATTTGACGTGTTGTTGAAATGCTTGTTTATGTTAATTACACTATTTGTGTCTTTACTACAATTTTCTCTGGCACGTGTTGGCAACGCAAGCGCTCTCGCTCTCCCCCCTCTCTCTCCCCTCTCTCTCTCTCTGTCTCTTTTGAGCTTTACCACGCATCTGTTCTTTGTTTTGGGAAATTTAATGTTAAAAGCTTTCGCAATTTGGGACCTTCTGTTATATTTACTCATAATTTGTAAGTGGAGAGCGCAAAGTTCCTTCAACTTGTTTATTTTAGCACAGTTGTTAAGCAGTGATAAGAAACAAGGCACCACACTTGAAGTATGCCTGATAAATTACTAGATGTTTATATTAGGCTTGTAAATCGAATAATCAAGAATCTAATCGAAGTTCGTGAAGTGCCACTTCTACACACGAGTTTCTGCGAATAAGCCAAAGCTTCAAATGGAAAACAATCGTTGCAAGAACACGTGATGGAATCGCTTGCAACATGTGGCAAAGCTTTTACAAAGAACGCGACAGGGCGTCGCATAAGACAACTGAAGGGATAACATAACAAATGAGTCACTTATCAAATTGCTATTTATTTATAAATATGTATGAGCGGTGATATCATATGTGTTTTCAAGTGAAGTTTCTGAAGCAGCTAAAAATATTTCAACATTAAAAAGACAAGCTCTCGTCATTTTGCTGTTTTCTACATAAATGTTATCCGAGCATGAAACTACAAACTAGATTCTCAGCTAATTTGAATGAATGCATTATCAAATATAAGTTACATATATGATTTATTGACACTCTTGGCCACATTTTTATATTCCCTCACTATGACATACTTGTGCTTATTGATTTTATTGTACTAGCAAGAATCACGGAAGAGAAATGCAAATATTCGATGCCAACGTCGACCTTCACTCAAGCTAAAAAGTCAAAATAAAGGCAAATGCATAGCATCTGACGTCACTGAGGTCCCGTTACGTTACGTTTGTGTTTGCCCTCTGAGATTGCGTCGTCAATAAAATGAATACTATTTGTAATTACATTTTGCATGTGCTCCTCGGTCGTCTGGGTTTCCATCGGCGTCATTAGCATGGGAACAGACATGTTTGCAGCAACGAATATCGAACGATGAAATTAAAGTTTTGTTTCTTTTTTATCACAGATATATTTTGCTTTGTTATGTATGTGTGTATTTTATTTGCACTACGCGGCGTATGCGTAATTTGTTGCTTAGCTATGCTAGCATTTTTGTACTGAGTCTTTGAGGAGTGATTTAAACTTTCTCTTGTTTTTCTTTTAGTTGTTGTTTTTGGCTTTGGTTTGGTATCCTTTTGTGTATGAGTTGAAGCTAGGACGCTCTTGACGTTCCGTCGTCGTCGCACCGACGTTGCATTCGCAACTGTTCCAAGCGCTTTTGTTGTGCGCGCAATTTAAACGAATTCTTTTTATCGAAAACGGCGTGGAGCTTTTGCTGCCAGTTGCCATTGTGTTGGTGCCAACGACGACGTCGCCATTCACGTTGGCGATTTGTTTTGGTTTTCAAACTTGGGGGTACAGTTGCTGCTTGGGCTTTTTTGAAATGTTGTTGGCCTCAGCTGGCATAAACGACAACAACAACAGCAGAACACATCATAATAAAACCTGTAGACCTGTATAGTACGCATTCCCTAGCTGACTTTATGATACTCTCGAAATATATAGATAAGGCTTAGTACCCAAAACAAAGAAAGATACAATGAGTATTGTATTTGATAATCAGTAAATGATTATAAGCATTCAACATTGACTTATGATCTTATCAAGAAAAATAAATAAAAAGGACCATACTTCATTAAACTGAAAGCTTCATCAAATTTGCTAATTTATAACTCATTTACAACATGAGTCCTCGATAGATGGGTGTTGGATAATTGAAAAAGCATCTGGGTTCGAGTCATTGTCAAGTACGGTTGTAATAATAATTATAATAACTTAACATGTATGTATGTATGTAACTCAAAGTCTTTTAGTCTCAAAATATTTATTGTGGCGGATGGTGCTGTGATTTCGAATAGTTTGAGTGTATATGCGCGTTTCAAAGTCCAGAGTGCGAGCAAGGTGTTCAAAGAAAACATACATATTAGCGTTTTTCATTTGCTAATACTTTATAAATACAAGCAATCACCCGATTTCAACGAGTCAAAAAAGTCGAAGATTATCACTCGCTTATAGAGTATACTCGAAATACACACAAATATTTCTACACCGCTTGGGAGTGCTTTAGTTTGCACTACGAAACACACGAAACGGCAGCTGCTCGAAAGCTCGCATCAAACGGAACAGCAGCAGAAACAGATAAAACGCAACGGAAAGAGACAGAGACACAGAGAGAGAGAGAGAGAGAGACAGGGAGAGAGAGAGAGAGAGTGAGAGCACAGCCAGCAGCCAATCCTCCAAGCAAAAACGTGTTGGTCGTGTGCAGACATCGCACGTGAAACGTTTGTTTGTGTAGCGCCGTAGTTGCCGGGCCCCTTATATATATTTTTGTATTGTATATTGCTGACTGGCATCCAAAAGCTTGCGCTCTCTTTGCATCTCTCTAGCCGCGCTCTCTCTCTCTCTCGCTCTCATTCCGTCTGAAACCGGTTCGCGTCGGTTGTGTGGTCATTGTGTTCCTTGTTGTTTGTTTACGTGAGTTGTTGATAAGCCAACAACGACAACAACAACAGAACTGCCAACATGCGTTTGATGTGATGCCGAGAGCTTTTCCGTGCGCAAATCGCTTTGAATTGGAAGCTCGGTGGTCAAGGTCTCTTCTCTTCTATGCGAACACCGATCGTAATCATAAGTATATACAATATAATTTGTTTGTTTAATTATATGTTCGTATGTTGCCAGGCACACTGTACACAAATATAGACATGCATGATTACATAGGTACATATGTATGTATGTAGAGATTTCAAGCCACACGCGTTTGTATTTTTCTGTTTACGAGTTGTTCTCGTTGTTCTGTTCCCATTTCATAGCTGGTGCTTTATTTGCAACGTCGCCGTTCCGTTTTCGATCGTTTTGTTTTGATTTATTGTAATTGTGGTTTGTATTCGTTGTTTTTGTTTTTGTTTTTGTTTCCATCTTACTGTCGCCTTTGTTTTTGTTTTCAAAATCATTTCACTGTGTTGACAAACGCCCTATCAAAGTCCAAAGTACAGTTTTGTTGCGTTTATTCAGTTTTCTTAAGTTTTTGTATATAAATATAATACACGTCAGTCCGCTTCGAACACATCGTATTCCAAATAGACATAAACATGTTGTCAGTCACGTTTACAAGCTATTTTGTTCTTACATCACAACAAATATTTGTGTATTTGCTTTAAGCGTGTTATGATATGTCATTTTAAACTACAGCTGGCAGTTGTTTACATTATTTAAAGCCTGGCCATTAGACCTCGTAAGAGCGCAAATCAATCAAATAGCTGTCGCATTAACTGCATTTACAAATTCTTAAAGGGCATTATTGGCTGTACTTTAAAGTCAATGGGAAGTGCTTGAGCGGAATATCTACGGCGTAGACACGACAATAACGTAATTGCTTCTCGCCTCTTGTTTAAGGATATATGTATCACATTGCGGAAGTATTAAATAGCAATTGCAGTGAGGGGATAGCAAATTTAATCAAATCGAATTTCTTATCGTGCAAATATCATATTTCGGAAATTGAGTTTTAATGCAATTTTGTGTAAATGCCAAAAGGTAAATTATTTCTAGCATTCACATTCAACAATATCTATCAACTATTAAATTATTGCAATACGATATTTTATAAAACAAGTGGGGAAGGATTATCTTCGGCGTGCCGAAGATTTTATACTCTTTTCGAACCTATAGGCAATTTTCACTCTGCCAACTGCACCACTGAAATTTCATAAGCTGTTAAAAATCGTTTTGTCGCGTAACATTTTTTTTTTCTAAGAATATTTAATTCATTGCCAGTTGTATAGCAGCTATAAGATATAGTGATCCGATCCGGCCGGCTCCAACCAATGTGATGTCTCTTTGAATAATAAGTATCTATGCAAAGTTTCATCGCGATAGATTAAAAAAACATGGGATATATGGCCAAAACCGACTTCGAGTTGTATGGCAGCTATAAGATATAGTGATCTGATCCAGCCGGCTCCAACCAAGGTGATGTCTCTTTAAATAATAAGTATCGGTGCAAAGTTTCATCGCGATAGATTAAAAAACATGGGATATATGGCCAAAACCGATTTCGAGTTGTATGGCAGCTATAAGATATAGTATTCCGATCCGGCCAGCTCCGACCAATGTGCTGTCCCCTGGAATAATAAGTGTCTGTGCAAAGTTTTATCGCGATAGCTCAAAAACTGAGGGACTAGTTTGCATACATACAGACAGACAGACAGACAGACAGACAGACAGACAGACAGACGGACATGGCTAGATCAATTTGTATTGTCATTCTAAGCATATTGGCAGTAACTTTTGGGGGTCTCCGACGCTTCCTTCTATGCGTTACAAACTTCAGGACAAACTTAATATACTATTTTCTTCGAAAAGAGTATAAAAATAAGTAAATATAAAAAGCATATTAACAATTGAATAATTTAATAAGCCGCCTGTTCACTTTGAAAAAATACATGGCATTAAATATGTGAATGACAAGGAAATTAATTTTATTCTCTCCTTCTGTTCAATTTAATTGAAACATTCATAATTATATAAGTATCAATTTAATATGAAAATCCGTTTTTACTTAACAAAGTTACGCATACTTTAATATACTCAAATATACCTGCTCAGTCATTATCGCGTTGGGTTCACTCAAGTTCGTTGTAGCTTTAAAAACAATTGTCCTTGAAAGTCAGACGCTGTTCTTGCGACAGTTAAAGATGTGAACACACTTTGAGTAGTTTCTGTCACATCTGCCACTCTTTTGCAATCACTTCTTATCAAGCGCACGGCACGGACTGATGACAACTGAGAATACTGTTCAACAAAGTTTTGCAACTATTAAATAGGAAGTCGCTTTGTCGTACCCGACGCCGGAACAACGCAAATACAATTAAATCAATTTAAAACAATAAAACTCGCAGCCGCAGTTGCACAAAGAGCTGTGGATGGATGGCGACATCGTGATAAGCAGCAACGAGGCGAGAGTGCAAAACAAGAGAGACAAAGAGCGACACCTGCAATTATCAGCGATAATGTATTTGTATTATATATTAACTAAGAGACTGTACCAAAAAGACATCACGTGGCTGCTGTTGTCTCAGATTCATTGCATTTTTTTGCTGTCTCAGTTGATGCATCCTTTTTCTCAGCCTCAGCCTCAGCTTGCTCTGTCTTAGACTCTTTCGTTGGCTCTGCTGTTTTGTCCTTTTCCTCAGTCTTGCACTCACGCTCAAATAGAATGACCAGCTCCGTGTGCGTTGTATGCGGAAACATGTCCACAGCCACTGCTGACTTGGGATAGAAGGGTTCCCCTTTGTATTGCTTGGATTCAGGCCTAGCTAGCTCAATAAAGTTGCGCTTGGCGCTGTGGGGATTGCAGGATACATAGACTAGACGCGTAATGGCGCTCGCTGAGCGTATTGCGGCAATGGAACGAGTATCTGTAAAGGAAGAGAATGAGAAATGATTTTAGTGTAAAGATTTTATAATATCAAACTGCTATAACATACGCAATCCCGCACGTGGTGGATCCACCACAGCTATTAAGTCGACTGGCTTGCCCGCCTCCTGTCCATAGATGGCCTCGCGCACCATGTTCTTAATGTGATCATCGGCATTACCCGCAAAGAATTTGCAATTTGTAATGCCATTCGCTTCTGCATTGAACTCCGCATCCTTGATGGCATCAGGGACTATCTCCACGCCCAGCACCTGCTTGCAGTGCTTGGCAAATGCCAGGGCAATGGTGCCCGTGCCGCAGCAGATGTCCAACATGGTTGTGTCCTTACTGGGGGCTGCCAAGTCAATGGCCTGCTGATAGAGGACATCTGCGCCCGCCGTATTGATTTGAAAGAAGGCCAAAGGACTGATACGGAACTGCAGCTCCTGAATGGTGTCCGTAATGTGTGTGCTGCCCAGCAGATGCGTGACAGGATTCACCATCTGGCCCGCCTCGCGATGCTTGACATCCTGATAATACAGCGATGTGCATTTGTGGGTTGCATTCTGCTCCGGCTGCTCGTAGAAGTGCTTCAGCTCTTGCTGCAGCTCCAGCTGCTCCGCCTCGCTCAAATTGGAGGAATAGATGCCGGCTACCAGCATTAGCTCCCCGCTGGCGCTGGAGCTGCGCACCATCAGCTGCCGGAAGTGACCGACATTGCCCACGGGATTAAAGGGCTGGAACTTTGATTGCCTGACCAGCTCCTGGAAACTTTGGGCTGCCCACTTGGCCTGCGCCGGCAAATGCGGCAGCTCTTGCACCTCTGCCACTTCCACGGAGCCGTCGCTATAGCTTCCCAAGCGAAAGCCGACCACAATCTCGCCTTCGGCATTTTTGCCCACTGTAAACTCATTCTTGTTGCGATAGCCCTGCACAGTGGGCGACGGCAGTACACCATTGAATTGAAACTTATCCAGATGCGGTTTTGCGGCCGCATTCAGGCGGCGCAGCTCCTGCGTATACTTTTTGAGGAGCTCGGCCATCTGATCCGTCTTCTGCTCCAGCTGCTTGTCGTAGGGCATTTCAGCCAGCGGACAAGTGGCCTCCACAGCAGTCCTCTGGCGTTTCGGTTGGGATTCAGCGCCATCTGCTCCGCCTCGTCGCTTGTGCAGCGGATCAGCAGATGCCTTAGCTAGCTGTGCTTTGAGCACCCTGCCCTTCCACTTGTACCCGTTGAGCGTCTCCAGGGCACGCTGCTGATCCGCCTGGCTGCGAAAACATACGAAGGCGAATTCCTTCCGCGTGGGCGATTTAATCTTTGTCATGTCCAGCTTGAGTGTGTTCTTCAGCAGTTTTTTAAACTCCTGCAAGTACAGACTAATAAGCTAAAGCTTTTATAAACTGCAATTACTTACACCAATGCCAAAATAGCCCATGTTCTTGACTTCAATCTTATAGATTTCGGATGTGAATTCATTGCGTTCCAAATAGTCATATTCATTGCCGGCTTTTTCAGCTACTTCATTATCTGCCCCCTCAGCTGGCTGCTCTGACTTATCTTTAGTCTCGACATTACTCTCGTTGACCTCGGGCTGTGTTTCTGCAGTGAGGACATCCATTTTAGTTGTTTTAAAAGCAAAAACCCAATATAAACATGTGCAACACGTGAAAACAATTGCAAAGAAATCCACGAGTTATCGGAGCCTCACGATAGTTCGATTAACAACATCAAAAGTGAACAGCATACTCTTTTTGATGCCACAAAAAAAAAATTAATATATATTATATTACATATTTTAAAAAAACTTCTATTTGTTTATCAAAATGAGCTATTCATAATTTTATTTACATTTTGCAACATAATCTCTCGCTAGTATGTGTTAAATTTGGCGCGAGCAGCTGCTTATTATCAATGAGGCGGCAGGCCGATAGGCATGACAAGTTTTGGTATACCGCATTGCCAACCATTGCAAAGATTGAAGAAAATAACAGATATTTGAACCATATTTTAAATTTACTAATTTAAAGACAATTTGTATATGTAGTGCAACAATGGCATGTGTATGCTCTTGAAAAATTAGTGCTATGCCTCATCTGCTGAAATTCGCGCCAAAGCAGCATCCAAGACTTGTCGACGGTCCGCTAACAATTGCTGCATTTCTGGTTCGTGTTTCATAATGTTTGATATCTCCAGTAGGAGCTCCTGGGCCTGTTGCAGCTTTGCCTCGCACTCGCTAGCATCCTCCGAGCGCAACGCCTGCGCCACAACGGCCTCCTCCAAGTCAATTAGTAAGTTACCGCGAAAAATACTCCAGCCGGCATCAAAAAGATTCGAGAGCTGCAAAAGCTCCTCGCAGAGTTCCACTTTCCGATTCAGTGACTCTTCGCTGAGCTCTGGGGAAATTTAATATATATTTAATTGGTTTTTTTTAAGTATTTTTCTGTTCACACACCATCCATGGCAAAGCCTGGCGCACTGCCATAAAGTTGCGTCAACGCGTATTTTGCCTGTAAAATATGCGTATTCGTTTCGTGCAGCTCAACGCGATGGCGATGAATGAAATTCTCCAAGTCCAGTGGCGTCGTCTTGTCCACAGATTCAATCTCCTGCTGCAGCTTAGCATCCTGGGTCAGCACCTCTCTGGCCGTCTTTTTCACGTTGCACAGCTGGCAATACCAATTGGCGCTATTTTGAAGCGGATTTTGTGAGATGACCTTGAAGAAGCGTTAGAGATACAATCATGTATCCATTTCTATTAGTAAGCTCTAAACTCCACTTAAATGTTAATCGTCCTATTTAATAGTCCTTACCTTTCCCACTTTGCACTTTCCGCACAAATGTGCGCCCGCAAAGGTGCCCAGCTCCGTGGGATCCGCACAGCGTTCGCAGGCGCAATCGAAGCATTTGACCTGCTTGAGATGCACCCGCCGCTGAACGGTGCTCCTCAGGGGCTGCGTGTAGGATATGCTGAGCATTGTGCCCTTGGGTATGGGCCGCTTGGCCAGGAAGATGATGTTCATGTTGTCGTCGAAGCGATGCCGCAAATTGGGCACACAATCATGTGCGATCATCGCAGCGCCCGGAAAGAGAGCACGCACCTTAATGCGCTCACTGTTCTGCCGCACCTCGAAGGCATTGGTGTCTAGGATGCCGGCAATGCGCAGGATTTCGAGCTCGGGCCAGTCGCGCATACCCAGCACCGTCTTGATGAAGGTGATCAGATTGGAGCGCAGCACTTGATACAGTGGCGTCTCAAAGCGCTCCTTCAGGTGATCCTCGAGCGCCGAAAGTTTCGCGAAGGCATCCGGCTTGGTACTCCTCAGTTGCATGCAGCGCAGCAGCATAATCACACAATAGGCGGACTCCTTGCCCTCCGGATCCGCTGGATTGTAATTGATCTTCGACTGAAAATTGCTGGCCGCCATCAGACGACACTCATCCAAGTGATACGGCGACCGCTCGCACTCCCTGCTGCACATGGGCCAACTGCAGGCGCTGCATTTGTAAAAGGTCTGCGCCGGCTTCTGTGGAGGCAGCAGATTTCTGTGGCAGCCCAGGCAGAGTGGTGTCGCTGCCACCTTGGGACCGATCACCAGTGGCGCTTCGCACATGATTTGCTCGCCCATTTTAATGTCCCGCGTTGCCCGCAGATGCCTGCCCAGCAGCTCATTTGTGGCCACCTCGTAGCACTTGCACTCCAGCTTGTGTCCTCGCTTCCAGTGCTCCTTCTGGTGCTCCCGACTGCAGTAGACGACGCTGCGACAGCCGGCGCACAATTGTGTTGCACGTGCCTTGCAAAAGCCGCAAGTAGTGGGCGCAGTCATAATCTAATCGTAATCTTTGGGTGTACAGTGGTGATACAGAACAGAGTCCCGTCTCCGGCCTGTTTGCGTAATGGGCAACGTTTGAAAATTCACTGAATGGCGAGCGTAAAACCATTTCGCTATTCTGCTGCGGTAATTATGCTCTGTTCTCAAAGCGAAAGCGAGTATATTGTGATTGTGCGATTATAGAGACTTGCAACTTCGACTATATAAATATACAAGTGTATATTTATTATTTAAGATTTTTCCCGATAGTAAACTTATTGATTTAATGTTAAAGTCTTAGACTGCTAAATGCCTCCCAACCTTTAACTGTTATTTTAAGCGAATCCTATTTCCCAAATAAAATAACCAAATCATAATCAAGAAATTACTTCTACTACAGTTTTAAATCGAGACTGAATTACTATATAACTAGAGTGTGACCTTCCAAAAAACAACTCTATATCTAATTTTCAATATAACTTTTTACCTATATTCCAAATGAAATAATATTAAATTGTAATTTGAAATAATTCATAATTGCTCTTTTTACGGCGGGAGCAGTGTATGGCGCAGTCGTTTACGTTCGACTGCAGCATTTTTACTTATTTCCTTTTGTGTCTCTGCTGCGCTCTGTTGATGGTATTGGTGCTTTTTCTGGTCGATCTCGAACCTCCATCTCTTGTCATTTGGCGCACGACGATTTATTTATAACTCAATTTGTTGCCACATTTGTTCTCATGTTTTCTTACACATTGTACGCTCTCGCAAATGGCTTTGAGCAACTTTATTAGTTCAAATGAATCGTTTTGTATTTAAAAATATCATAATGATAGCTCATCCACCTGTGTGAAAACTTTAGTGCAGTCCAGCATTCATTTATTTTTATATCCCAATATATCCAGCCCAATTTAATTAAACACTCTCTGCCATTTCATTTAATTTTAGCAATTCAATAATTTATTTAGTATTTCTCATAAATTTTCTATATATATAATATGTATATATATATTTATTTATACGCAGATAATTAATGTATTGTTTAATTGGAAATCAGTCTTTTTTTATTTAAATAAGAGTTAAATGCATTTTGTTGTTGTTGTGCTTGCTTGCTTGTTGATTTGATTGATTGATTGATTGATGAACGTAATCAGTAGGATTAATACATACAAATAAAAATTGAACTATAATTTATGGTTTTGTTTGTTTGTTTGTTTGTTTGTTGCATTGTTGCGTGTCTTGTTGGTTGGTTTTACAAATTAATTCTATTTTAATTGGTATATAAATAAACATGATGATAGTTAACATAAATGGAGGCCATAATTTCATAATGATAATAAGCAATAACTAATAATAATTATAATCATATTTATAGACAATTGTTTTTTTGCTCTCTATACACTTAAAAGCGGCGCATAAAATTTCATATAATAGACAACAAATGTATTTCGTTTTTAGTTTTCAGTGAATAATTTGCACTAAACAATAGTGTTTTTTTTTAGTTTTAGTTTTAGTTTTAGTTTTTGTTTATGTTTATACACACATACAGCGATGATATGTTGCTAGGCTGATTTAGCATAAGCGAAGCAATCGATGGCTATTTAATGTTTTAAATGTTTCAAATGTTGCTAAGGCAAAGGCGCAAAAAATCTTAACATTAGCTATAGAGGCTACACTTTTAGGGTTTTGTCTAACTGCATTGACATGGAATTCAGATTCAGTTGTATATAGTATGTTTGAAAACAGCGAGGGTTGCTCTTCTTCTTGTTCTTGATGTGATGTTTTCATGTGGCTTATCGTTAAATGCTAATTAAATTACAAATTGCGCTACATTAATCATAAGAAACATACAAGCAACATTTAGAGTTTCTAGTTATTTAGACATCGTTCTCCTGCTCCTTGAAATGATGATAGTGATGATGTATATGCTCGTGCACATAGCGATGTATCATCGAGCTGGACGCACTCGTATCCAGATCCGCATCGGCAGCCAGTTGTGCAGCTGCTGGATCCTCAGCATCCTTGGCCGTAACAGCCTCGGCCACAGCCTCGCCCACCTCATCGTTCAGATCGATCAGTGTGTTCGTGGAGACAACCTTGCTGGGCGTACTAGTAAGCAGGGGACTGCAGCCGGCCAGCAGCTCCTCCTCCTCCTCGCTGGCCAGCAGATGGGCGCATTCCAAAGCATCGCCAAAGATCTTCGAGCCCGCCGAGCTCGAGCTGGATGTGGCAGGACGAGATGTTGTCTCCAGTGTAGCTGTTGGCTGCTTTTCCTGCTGCTGTTGTTGCTGCGGCTGCTGCTGCTGCTGCTGCTGTTGTTGTTGCTGCTGTTTGTGGCGCTGGCGTCGCTGCTCGCGCTCCTTCGGCTGCAGCTGCTCGCTGAGCTTGGCATAGATGAGATTGCCATAGTTTTTGTAATCCTTGCTGCTGCGCTGCTGCTGCTGTTGCTGTTGCTCCAGTCGCTGATATCCTTGCTGCTGCTGTTGCTGCTGTTGCTTGCTGTGACTGTTGCTCTTCTTGGGTATCGGCTGCACGGTGGCCACATTGCTGGGCGTCGCTGGCGGCGAGTGGGCAGCGCCACCGCCACAAATCGTGGCATGCAGAAACGAATCGTAGCCACACAGATTCAGCTTGTTGTGGGCACTATTGTGGCTGTGCTGTGCGGCAACTACGGCCGGATTAATGGCCAGCTGCTGATGGTAGATGGGTATATGCGGCTGCGGATGAATGTACGGGCTGCTGCTGCTGATGTTGGCCGTATCGTGTCCGACTTCGATGTTGATGTTGCTGCTGTTGTTGATGTTGTTGTTGTTGTTGTTGTTGATGATGTTGCTGTTGCTGTTGTTGTTGTTGATGATGGGCTGCGGCGATTGCGTGGGCGGACTGCAGCTGAGCGGCGACGGAGCGGACAGCGGACTGTGGTTCGCAATTAGTGTCGGGATTTTCGATCCGGTATTGCAGCGTTGGCGTTGCTGTTGTTGTTGTTGTTGTTGTGCTGCCGGTTGCCGTATGGGACTCACATTGGCTTGGGGTTTTCTGCAAGTGTACGAAAAAACAAGAAGGATTTTTAATTAGCGCAGCTGTTAACAGAGTTGGTTGGGCTGGGATTTTGGGTTGGTCTACTGGGTCGCTTTTAAAAGGCAAAAACATGAAACATAATCTGAATTAACTTATGAGTGGATGAGCGTTAATTACTGGTCGGTCATCGGACTTAGCAGCAGTGGAGTAGGTTGTTATAATTAAATAATTACTAGGATGAGCTCTTTTCGTTTTTTATACCTTGCTGTTCTCGCGAACTTCCCTTTGCATATAATCTTTAATATTTAATTACTTATGTAACTAATTATCAGCTTTTAACTTTTATCCGTTACTTTATACTAATTTGAGTAAAAGAGTCAGAAAATATTCACTATTTAAATTAATATTTGTGATTGTTGGTACAGTTTTTAGATATAAATGTTGCAGTAATAAAATGAAATATCAACAAAAGTAAAATTAATTAGAATGTTATAATACTAATGAGCTGATGAGAAAAAATAAATAATAATAATAAATATAAGTAAGTTTGTTAATTATTATTTAGTCCACTTGCTTTTTTTCATGTTTAAATAAATTTATATAAACTAAAAGTAACAAAGTAAAAATACATATGAAAGAAAAGAAATATTCTGAAATATTCTTAAGCTTTTCTTTAATTGTTAAGCTTCACTCATGATTACTTGTGTAGCCGATTCGTTTTCTTTCTAGCTCTCAGATGTTCTTAAACTTGTCCACTCCTCTTCATTTGTTTGTAGCTGCTCTGTTTTCTTACCCATTTAGCTGAAAACACAAGCGATTCTTTTCCATGCTCTCCCTGATGATGCTAATTAAATCGTTGCGATTCAGCGCCGACTTCCAGCACTCGGCAGATTTGCGCTGCTGCTGTCCCAGCAAGGATTGGGGGCGTGGCTGGCGCAACTGGACACCATCGAGCATCACATCGCCCAAAGGTGGCGAGGATGAGGCGCTCTTTTGAGCCAACTGCTGTTGCTGTTTCTGTGCTTGTTGCTGCTGTTGTTGTTGCGATTGTTGCTGCTGCTGCTGTTGTTGTTGCTGCTGCAGGTGGCGATTCTGCCAGCAGGAATCATTGCCCACGGACAGGCTGCGTTGACGCGTTTCAAGGCAGTGATCCTGATACTGTTGGATGGCGGATTGGTTGGTTGATTGGTATGCGAAGTGATGCAATCATGCGTAATGAGCGAGTCAACCAAAAACGAAAAGAACAATACCAAACAAATTATAATTAAGCAAATGAATAATATTGTGAGAAAAACAACGCATGCAAATAAATTACAACAAAAACAATATGAAAACAAAATAGCGACATTTTATGCAATACAAACTAACTACTTCTGTCTTGTGTGATCTTTCTTTTTATTTAATTATTTTTCAATATTTATGTGGCATTTTGAATAGAAATACGAATGTCTCGACAGTTTATTCTTATCTAGTCTCAGCTGCATTAAATAACGAATTAAAACTATAAAGCTATTATATTTCTAACGCCTTTTACAGCTTTTAAGTCCACATTATTAAGTAATAAAATGTCAAATATAGCTGTTTTCTTGCTAGTTATTTTTTAGTCTTTCAAAATGAAACCTAATTCGTTTTTCCCCTAGTTTTGTGTGGAATTGATGATTTTTGGGTATTTGCTTGTACCTTGTGCCTACCTTTTGTTTTCGCGCCTTCCTCAGCATTCGGACGCGCTGAGTGGCCTGCTTCATGTAGACGTCCTGGCTGTGGTGATGGTGACGAGTTCGCTGCGGACAGTCGACCACATCGGTGGCATCCTTGCTGGCAGCGCTGCAGCATTTGAGATTCAGCATATTCTCGCAGGTGGGCTGGTGGGCAGTCTCCGGCGTATGTTGCTGCTCCGGCTGCTGCTGCTGCTGCTGCTGCTGTCCGATGCAGCACTGCTCCAATTTCGCATTGTTCTTCTGGTATCTGGACTTTGGCTGCTTGCCACTGCCACTGCCACTGGGCTGATGTTCGGAAGCTGCTGCTGCTGCTGCTGCTGCAGCTGCCAGCTCTTTCTCCTTGTCACTGTTGCTGTCATCGTCCTCGTCATCGGACTTAATCAGTTTGCGTGGTCGATGACGATGCTGGCGGCGTGCGCCGCCGGATGTTGTTAGCGCCACGCCATTCACTGTTTTTGACATTGCCGCCAATCCCGTGGGCAGCTTCTTCAGTTTGCTATTGCTATTGCTATTGTTGTTGTTGTTGTTGATGCATGTGGAAGTTGCAGCTGTTGTTGTTGCTGTCGCCGCCGCCGCTGCTGCTGCTGCTGCGGCAGCTGCCTGCGATTTCGATTTGCCCTCGGGGCTGACGGTGAGGCGCACGTTAATTGTCTTGCTGCCACAGTGGGGCACCACCACGGACTTGCCGATGGACTCGTATATGGTATAGACAATGCCCACAATGTCGTCCTTTGTGATTTTGCCATGATGCCCATCCAGATCGTAGAATGTGAATGAAAATTGTAGTGGCTGCGACGATTTGCCACCCTCAACGGATACATCGCAGGTGAATTCCTATTCGCAGCAGGAGAAAAATAAAGATTGGATGGTACAGGGTTATTTCAATGTGCTTTAAGTCGTCATAGCAATGGAGTTTTTATAAATAGTAATAAAGAATGTGTTAAAAGAATTTGTGGAGCTGCTACTCTTTTTTTTTAGTAACAACATTCAGAAGATCTTCATTTTGAGATTGAGATTTTCTTTAAATCGTGTTATTCTATGTATAAACTCTTAAGTTGCTTAATTCTCTTATTTACTCTGCCTTAAAGTCAGCTGCCAAACGAATTACTTTAAAACAAATCTGAATATTAAAATATGGATTCTGACAAATCCGAAACTCAAACAATTTCTGAAGTTTCTGCTTTTATGTGCTATAGTTTATCACATTCAAAAGTTCTGCAGAGCCGTTTAAGCAGCTCATAACTTTGTAGCTACTCACAAAAATTGCACAGCTGAGAGAGTGCTAAAAATGCTAATAAAGTGCAACACTTAACATTGTTTAAACTTCATAAAAATGCATACAAATCTGCAGCAGCAGCAGCAGCCGAAAAACAAAGTGGCAATTTAAAGCGCCAGCCAAAAAGTATGCAGCAATTTTTGTTGCCACAATGTGTAACACTGTATGTGTGTGTGTGTGTGTGTGTGTGTGTGTGTGTGTGAGTGTGAGGCACAACCACAAAAGCAAGTACAGCAATTACATGGCAGTAGTAGATTCGAAAATTGTGGCCATAATTTGACTAAATATTTAATTTCTCGCACGCTGCGCCACAAACTGCAGCAGAAACAAAAACCCCAAAAACCCCAAAAATAAAATGAAGCAAAACAAAACTGAACCGAACAGAAAAGCAGCAGCAGCAGCAACGCCCCCATTCTGCCATTGATAAAGTGCTGGCAGAGACAACCACCAAGCAGTCACACTCCTGCACCACCCTTCACACACACACACACACACACCACCCGTTAACTCCCACTTGAGAGTACTGTGCAAAAGAAATAAATATAATTTCTTGCTATTTGGCTTGAAGATTTTTAATTGCCTTTAAGTGCTTTCGCTGCGGAGTTTTCTTCGCTATGTTTTTGTTTTTCAGCACTTTTAATGGGTTTTATTGAATTTTAATGTTTTGATATTTTTACTCGACTGCAGACATGGCCAATGTCTGCTGCAGTGGGTGGTAATGGAAAATGGCCGGCTCCAACATTGTGTTAATGAAATATATTTTCGTTAGCACAGAAAGCAAATTGTTAGCCACCCTCGTCGCTATTGTTTTAGTTGTTTTGTTTGAAATTTTAATTAAAAGCCCATTTAAATGTTGAGTTTATGTGCTATGTGCTATGTGCTGTGGCTGCTGCCCAGTGGGTCATGAAATACGGCATTGCTGCCGCACACAACACAGCACAAACAACAATAATAATACCTATACCTATAGCTATACCTATAGCTATACCTATAGCTATACCCACAAGAGCCAGTTGATTAAACTTGACCAACAGAAGAACAGAACCACAGCAGCGAAGCAATACGAATAACGAGCACTTGCACCTGGTTGGGGGTCAATTGAGAATGGAAAACAAAACATAATTTAATTTAGATGCGTGTATTTAATGGACTCGAAGAGCAACAATCAAGAACAACAAACAATGCTCAATCAGCAATTCAATTGCAAATGTTGCAAGATGGGCGCGCATATAAACTAGATATTTAATAAGTAGTGCTTGTAATTGGCACTAATAAAACAATTAAATTATGATTTGATAATGATGAAATCTAATAACGTCTAAACTAACGTTGAGCAGCAAGAATTTGCATTTATTGCTGTAACTAAATTCCAAAACGAAGAAAACTTAAACGAGAGCTAAGAGTCAATAATGATTTGCTAATGAAGAAGCTGCATTTAATTGATATTTGTTCTATGAATATTGGCAGAACAACAATTTGTGTTGTGGGGAATAAACTGAATTGAGAGCTAACAGACAGACAGAGGATAACAAATCTATAAATAATTTTATATTCTATTAAATCAGATAAAATATTGACGTATGACATCATATAGTCTAGAAAATATATATTTTCAGCTAACTACTGACATTTTCTGTTTCTGAATGTATAGGAAACTCTTAATCTTCATTTTCTTTCAAAATGACTGCCAGCCCTGAGCTCTGATAATGTCACCTCTTCAGGCAACCCCGGAAATTTCGAATGTCAATGCTTGAACTCACCTCGAGACGTATGCGCTCCTCCTTGCTGTTGTGATGATGCAAATGACGCGAGTACTGCGGATGTGTGGCATGTGGCAATGTTGGCATCGCCGCTGCCGCATCTACCACATCGACATCCTCCGCCGGCTGCTGTGGCTGCAACGGTGGCACATTTACATACTTGCCATGCTTGCCACCGGAGCTGCTGATGCGCAAATGTTTGCTATGGCTGCCACTGCTGCTCATGTCCTGCTGCAACTGCTGCTGTCGCGTCACGTGATGATGATGTTGAAGATGCTGTTGTTGCTGCTGCTGCTGCTGCTGCTGATGTTGATGTAGTGGCAGCGACTGTTGCTGCTGCTGCTGATGCTTGGTTGCTGCCGCGCTGCCCGATGCATTGCCCGGGGGCGTTGTGATTATATTAACCACCGGGGATCTCAGTTGTATATTATTGTCACGTTCGCTGACCAGCAGCAAATCTGGCGGCGCACTGCATGAGGATGAGGCGCGCACCTGATGATACATCAGCTCCTCCGAGTCTGTTGTACATTCCTGAACTGCAAATGGAAGAGAAAGAGAGACAGAGATGGGCAACGTTAGACAGAAATATAGATACTTTTTAATTAAAATGCAAAGTGGCATGAAATTGACGGCTACATTTTCACATTATTGTTGCTGTTGTTGTTGTTAATGTTGTGTATCTATGGCCAAACAGCAGCCCCCCAGTTGACTGTCGTATATCTAATCTGCTGTACGCCCCTTGCCTATTTCTTTTGGCGGCACATTCTGCCTTTGACTTTGTCTGCGACTGTGGCGGCTGCTTGCAATTTATTTGCAATTTGCACAAAAACGCATTACACAAACACAGAAAGAAAAGTTTTATGCCTCGACGCCAACACAAAGCGATGGCGAGCTGGCAGACAAAAACACTTGAAAGCATTCCTAATTAATGACATCGTCCGAAAACGGTTCTCTTTTCTCTCTCACTCTTTTAATTGAAAATTCTACAGCTGTAGTTTTATCCAAAGTAGGCGCGACCGACCGCACAAACGCGGCGCCTTCAAAAGTGTTGGCCATTTCATTACTCATACGCGGCGTGAGCCGCAGCTTAAGCCCATCTGCAGTTGCGCTAATATTCCTGCACAACTCTTGCTCAACTCTTGCCGCTTTTAATTAATTAAGTAGCACACACAAAAATCTCCAGCGCTGACCCAAATTTCTCATTTGGTGCTTGCCATCCTTCAGGACATGGCTTCTAATTGCATGAGCATTATGCAGACGACGACTACCGACTACCGCTAGTTGTATTGTTATTTCCCTTGCAGTATTCTCGGGCAAGCACAAGCAGAAGGCTTCAAGACAATTAGCCAAAGTGCCGGGCGAAATTGAAAATGAGTGCGGCTTGCCAAGTGAGTTATTGTTGGTCTAGGCAGGAGCGAAAACTTGAGAGTAGATTCCATTGTTTGCCGGATCACTGCTGACCTGCTTTTGCCGTATCTGACAATGTGGAATTCTGGGTTATCTTGGCGGTAATTATGAAATGCTCTTTGTTTGTTCTCTATATCTACGAGAAGGCTTTAGATCACTTGCACTCGGGGGCGCTTATATATTTAGATCAGGGACGCTTAAGATAAATGAGTTTCAATTTTATTTGAATTTGACTCATTAATTGGGCACAGTATACAACATTTATCTAGCAAGTGTATCCGCAAATATACAAATACGAAATACTTGGTACAACAATAAAGAAAAGTCTATTATTAAAAGTTTGTTTAAACAGCACAAATCAGAAAGCTGTTTTATCATATATTTAATATCAGCTACCACTCAAGTTGAAAAATACTTAAAATTATGAATAATACTAAATTATAAGTTACATCAATAATAATGAAAGTCAATATTGTCAAGCAATTCTAAAAAAAAGTTAACATGATATTTAGCAATCTGTGTTTGAGTAACGAGTGTTTTAATTTATAACCAAGTTAACTAATAACAGTTTTCCTAACTTCGTTTCAGTTTCATATTTCAATTAATTTAATCAGCCATTTCCCAGGAAACGCTGTCCGTTATTCTAATCTAGTTAAGCTCTTTGACTGGCTTTCAATTAACTTGGCCTAAAGTTTCACTTGGCAACTTGTAGTTAGTTTGCCTTGAGCTATCCGCAAGATACGCTACTCTTTGGCCTATGCGGTCTGCTCTTCTCTTTTTGTATATATATATATATATATATATAGTTGTTGTTTTTGTTTTTGCCATGTGGTTGATCTTTATCATGTAGCTCGAACATTTTTGTGCGTTTCGCCCTCGTCGCTGTCTTATATATTTTTTTCTTCTGGTATGCGACTGCTCATTAATTGTTGTTGTTGTTGTTGTTGGTTGTTCGCGTCAAAAACACTTAACTTCATTAACACTTACATGCGAGATATGGCTACAACGACAGCAAGAGCAACCACAACTGCAGCAACAACAACTTTTGTTTTCCTTGGCCACACAGACACAATTATGAAGTTTATCTTTAGTTTATATCTTTTTTGGCTTTTATTATTTTTATATTTTGTTGCTGTTGAAAAGTTTGCCTTGTTGGCACATCATCTGTCTAATAAATTGCTGCCAAGAAGCAGCTGGCACAGAGTCACGGATTCACGGAGTCGCCAAGCTGTCGGAGTTGGAGCTGGAGTCGTAGTCGTAGTCGGATTCAGATTCCGTCCGACATTCATTAGCTGTCGTCATTTTTTATGCACTTTGCGCGCCCAAAAAAGGCAACTTTAACTCGAGGCTCATGTGTGTGGTGTTTGTGCTTTTTGTTGGGCTCTACACCTTTTCTAATTAAAGGCCAACCACTTGATGGTGCTGGAGTCTTCGGCCTCAGCGACTGGGTCCGTCTCTGGGTCTCTCTGTCTCTGTGTCTGTCTGTTCTCGGCCGCTTTGTTTTGCGTTTAATTATCGCCTTTGTGTTTTTGAGCAAATACCGCGCCCGGTGCCTGCCGACCGATCGTGGCGCCAAGATAAACCAAAAGAACATGTTTTTCTCTCAAGTGGTTCGACCACGACACCAACAACAACATCGATTCGATTCATGTTGTTGTTGAGTCATCTTGAAAGCATTTTGGCGTCTGATATGAAACATGCCGCCTTGCAAATTAACTTTGGCCTAAGCCACTCTGAAAGATACATATCGTATGTACATACATATAGGCACAAAATGAATTGGAAATGGGAATCAGGAATGAGAACTATACAATACTCTATAAAAACGATGAGCTAATATATATGGATACAATTTGAATAATCTCTTTTCTTCAAGTACCTCATATAAGCTATGCCATATTTTGGTAAATTTAAAGCAAAATTGTAATTAAGTATTTAATAATACTAATTACACATCAACTAAATTCTCTTACTTGAGTAATTATACAACATAGTTAGATGTTCATATTCTATTAACTCGAATGCTACAAAGTGAGCCACAAAATGCAAACACACACCTGTGCATACTCTTAGTGTGTCTGCGCTGTGCTCACAATGAATTGAATTTATACATTACGCAAATGCTGAAAAGCCACCAAATGAAAATGAACAGCCTATGGCTATCGCTATACGAGTCGGCCGTGTGCTGCTCCTCTCCAGTCCATTAGACGACCACAGCACGCACATTGCCTAACCGAAACAGGCGGGGACTGGGGACTGGGGAAGTTTTGGACAGCCTACCTGAGAGGTCACAGTGGCTCATGTTGAAATTCGGCACAGCAGCCTCATGAATTTTGTATGATAAATGAACGTCACGGCTCGGCGCTTATCTATCAAAAAGTTGTTTAGCCGCGTACGTGGCGTATGAGTAATGCCCCGCTTAGCTCTCGACTCAATTAAAGCCACTCAGCACTCTGAAGTGAAAGCATTTTCTTCATTTTGTTGAAACGTTTAGGCGCAGTTCATAAGTGCTCATTAACATAAGTATTTTCTTATCAAGAGCGAAAAAGAAAAAGCAATCCAGATGCTGTAGATTAGTTTTCAATGTGCCCACTGGATTTGCATAATTAATTGGCCACATTCTGTTTTTATGTGTGTGTGGGTTTGTTTAGGCGTTTGCCTTTGGTTTTTATAGTGCAAATCAAAAATGCGCATAATTTGCTGAATGCTCGAAGTTAAATATTATAAATCGTTGTAATAAAACATAAAATTAACATGAAATCCAATATGAAGTCGTAGAGGAAAACAGGTGGCATTTTGCCGAGGCGACTTTTTAAGCGTTGCAATGCTCAGCGTTTTATAAATATTTAAGCCCTATTTATTCGGCTATAAAAATCTAGTTAGCTTTTGTGGCATTAGTGCCTGGGAAATATGATATGAATGAATCAAATGTTCACTGAGCACATTTACCTAATATATGTATGTTTATTGCAGTTACGACATCTTATGAATATTTATTTCTATTATCAAGCAACCACATTTAATATTGATGAATTAATTTAAGCACTGCACTTCTAATAGCTGTTTTATTAAATGAATTCAATAAATATCATTAAATGGCGAAAGCTCAACTGCATATTTTTCTCCTGCATGAGTAATTTGTGGCTTTGTTTTGATTGCAGCTCGGTCGTTAGTCAGTTGATCACTGACCGATCACTGTCCGATCACTTAATAGCTAATAACCTGTAGACTTTGATAGCCAGTTTTAACCCAAAACACACACAACTTTTGTTTGTCCAGCCGGCAACAAACTCAACTCAAGTGTTTCCTTTATTATATACATATATATAGTTATGTTTTCTGACTGTTTTTTGTTTTTATTGCGTATTCTTTTGTCGTATTTCTTTTGGGGGGGCACTTGATAATTTACAACCACAATTTGGCAAGGCACTTATCGAAAGCCAGTGACGGCGCAAAGACCGGCAAAAATCAAACGGCGCACAAAAAATACTTCACTATCAGCCAAAGAAATCTGCCTCAATTTTTTGTTACCATATTTATTTCGTTTTTGTTTTTGTTTTTGTTTTCGCCGTAGTGTTGTGCTTTCAAGTGTGTTATCAGAAATGCTTGCTAAATACCAGTAGCAATTATCGGGGCTCGTTGGAACGGGCCTGCTTTAATTAAACGCCGATAATCGATGAGAAAACAGTTACACGATGAAGTCGCCTTCGCCATCGCCGTCACTCTTCATTTTGGCGTCTCCGTTCTTATCAGCGAGCGTATGAAGTTCACGGCGACTTCGCCGGCGTCGTCGTCGCTGTCTTCGCTGTCGTCACGCGTCATCGATGTTGCGACGTTGGCGTTCCCCCAAGGGTACTATTAAATATGCCAGCGATTTGCAGTTGTTGTTGTTGTTGTTGTTGCTGTTGTTGCTGTTGCTGACGGGGGTCGATTGCATTTTAGCCAAGATTGAAAGCGACGCCGCCGCTTCGTTGCCAACGTCGTCGTCGTCGTCGTCGCCGTCTGTCGGCATTTTGAAAACTTTGCTTTAATGTTAATGTTACAAATCAAGTGAAACAAATGCCGACATCGTCGTCGGCGGCCAGATCGAGCGTGCCTCTCACATGATATAGTATACAATCCCTAACCTGCGCTCTCCACTCTCCACTCTCCACGCTCCACGCTCCACTCTGCACTCAATCTCAATCTCCATCGTTGCGAGCTGAGCTGAGCTCCGTTCGGGCTCAGCGCGTGTCGCTTATGGAGGCCTTCATCTTGCCGCACAACGTGTTCCGAAACGGGTTTGCTGGCCATATAAATGTACACACTACCTATGTATCTGTTGTTTCAGTAACACCACAAGCTTACAGCGGGTCAATCAGTTGCATGACTATGTTTGCAAAAGTTAAGCGACTATGAGCAAGTGCTAACTATTATGTGCAATTATCATCATTATTTATTGTAATAATAAAAGATTGATTTGCTATAGATCTTTTTTTGAAAGTTCTCTTTTAGCCTTAACAGATTTTTGAAATAAATTATAATTATTTATAGTATATAAAGATTTTTTTTAATTCTCTTTCAGTTTAAGATATATTTTGAACAGGTTTTTTATTTTTTTATATTTCCTAAGTGTAAAAAGTGCAAAAGGCTTATAATTCTTGGAGCTACAAATAATTTAACTATTATATAAGTTCATATATCAATTCAGCTTACACAGTTTGCGTATACTTAATTTGAATATAATATTATAACCCAATCAAATTAAATACGCATATCTTTTATTTCGAAAGCGTATGCAAGTTTCGATAGATCGATAACCGATTGGAGCCCATTCTTGCTGTATCATTGCATTTATCGCTGCTGGATCTGTAGCTGTATTTGTGTGTGCTTGAGTTTTGCTTGGGCTGCTTTGGCTTTTGGGGCCTCTCCTGCTGCGGTTTGTTTAAGTTGTGCGCCAAAGTTTGCTGCGGCTACACACAAACGGAAATTAATTACAAACAGCGCGCTTAAACTTGCCGCAACAAACAACAAAAGCCAAACAGCAACGGCAACGGCAACAGCAACAACAATAAAAATGAATGAGCGGCATAATGAGTGAAGGTTGTTTCTTGTAATGTTTCATTGTTGTTGCTGTTGTTGTTGGCTTTTGGTACAACATATTGAAGGCAATGGGCAGTTTGCTGCTGTTGCTGTTGCTGCTGTTAGTCATTAACTGAAAAGCGTTAATATGCTAACTTAAGTAAATTGTTGCTGTCGCTGTTTTTATTGCCTGGCGCCGTTTTTCTTCTCGCTTGGCATTTTATCAGCTCTTCTGGCATTTTGTCAATCAAATGTCAATCAAACAATGTTCCAGTTTTCACGCTGCTGTTGCTGGTTTTGTAATTTGATTGCTAAAGCGTAGAAGCTGCTACGAATTGTGTAAATATGCATGTACTCTATATCAGTAAAAACAATAGCAGCAGCAACAATAACAACTCAGACAGTCAACTGATAAGATATTGTATGAATATTGTCCCAGCAAAGATGCTGCGAGGGTCGCTCAAATAGAAAGTCAAACTTCAAACTTATACCAAAATGAATTGCTATCTTTAAGTTGCTCAAAATAGAATATAAAAATATTTTAAAATTATTATACCAAATTCTATATTTGCAAATTCAAATAAACCCAAAAAGCTGTCTCTTACTAAATAAAATATATTAAATATGCTTAAACAATGCCAACTTGTCGCATAACCTTCGATATAAGTTCATATACACGTACATTCATGTATTCAAATACTTTAATGTATGCCTGGCATTTGCGTAAATTATTGTGCTGTTTTTATTATTGTTGTACGCTGGCCCTTTTATGGCCATGTACAAATTGGCCGGCACATCAGATCTAGGGAAGTAAGTTAAAGCTAAAGCTAAAACTGAAACTCGAAGCAGCGTGACAAAAAAAAGACAAGGCAAGAAAAACATCTCAAGTTTTATGCGCTGCTATTATTACAAATGCTCGCATCTTTCGGCAGCTCTTTATGACTACCTGCAGTGTCAGCAGATGAGAGATACAAATTTGTATAAATAATGCAGCAGGAGAGGCAAAAAGTGTACGCACGCAAGGTATTCCTCTATGTGTGTAAGTTAGAAGGTGAGGCTGTAACAATATCTGTCCAGTCTGCTCGCCATAAAATTCAACAAATTATGAACTGGAAGCGTGTCGTTGCTGCATTCTCAAAACTGTCTGTGACATATGCACTCCAAAATTGTTTTCTCTTTTTTTTTGCGATCCATATACGTATACTTAATGTGAATCCTCCACACTCCCCCCGACTATGTGTGTGTTTGTGTTTGTGTGTGTGTGTGTGTGTGTGTGTGTGTATGTGTAGGTGCCCATCCTACGCATTCTTGCCGACACTTCAAAAGCATTCGGGGCGCTATAATAAAATATACGAGTATCTACAACAGAATTATATGCTGCTTTCAACTTTTGCGCCTAATTCACACATTTCGGCTCTTGTTGTTGCTCTTGTGTAGCTGTGTGTGAAAATTTTATGTATTGCCTTTAGCAGCATCATCAAAAAAAAAAGAAGAAAACGAAGAAAAATAAATGAAATAAAAATAAAAACGCTGCCAAACAAAAAAGAAGACATCAATATGAAATTTTTGTCACGTTTTCTAATGTGCCAAAGGAGCTGGCAAGTGAATGTGGGCAAGTCTGCTTTTGGGGTGGATGTGGGCACCATGGAGACGCGTAGGCGCTTCCAGTCTCAGCCGCGGGCAGTGGCAGGGGTGTGGAATTGGAGGGGGGCAGGGCAGGGCAGGGGCTGTGTTGTCAAGTGGAAGTGTGAAATTGAAATTCATTCAGACATGATGTGAGAAGCATTTCGAAGCATATACTTGAGGGAGGAACAGAGTTAGGCGTACGTACACCTTAAGCATATTTATGAACACATAAACACAAATTGTTCTACTTATTGCTAATTTAACTTTGCATTTCCATTTTATTTAGTTAGTAGTTAATAATTGGATATGCTTTTCTTTATGTTAAGTTTCACATTATGAATTGAAATATTTTCGCAATTTTTCGGTTTGCTTTGATTTTCACTCTTTGCACTCTCTACCCCCTTGTGCCACGCCACTGGCTCAACTGCTGGGGGACTAGGCTAACTCGCGTCTCTCTATCATTCGCAGCCATCAATGTTTTTTTGGTTTTTTGTTTTATATTATGTTATGCCATGTGCTATTACTTTAGCATTGGCAACGCCCCACATATAAACATGGCACATTACCCCAGCCCACCCCACCCCCCTCTTGCTATCCAAGGCACCTCACAGATACACACACACACACACACACACATACAGATTACCCACACAGCTACGCATGACTATAAAGCATATTTTAGCATGTCAAGCGTTGCGCATCCGCTTTGATGTTTATTTGACAGTTTTTATAGCGGCTTTTATCTGCCAACTACTTGGCTAAGGCCTCAGCCTCAGCCTCAGCCCTCCCTGCTCCCTATTTATATCCCCACCCCCGCCCCTATCTGTACGTGCAGCTTCTTCTTTAAGTTGGACGTCCGCATTGGGCTGTCTTCTTCCTATTTTTGCCAAATACAACAAAAATAGCAAAGCAAAAACAAAAACCACACATACAAACACTGTTTTTGCTTTTTCCTTTACCAAGAATGCTTTGAAGATTTATAATTTGTTTTTGTTTTTTCCTTTTGGCTTTGACTTTGAGAGCCGAAATGCGTCACACGCATAAATTGCTCATTCATTTGCCAAAGAGAGCGGCGGCAAGAACAACAACAACAACAACTACTCAAATTGCCCACGCAGACAACTCATTCAGTTTTGTTGTTGTTTGTTGTTGTCTGTCTGAAATGCAACTCAAGTGCACGACGGCACTATCTCTCTCTCTCTCTATTTCTCTCTCTCTCTCTCGTGTTTGTGTTAGGTAAATGTCTGTTTTTGAAATAGGCAGTTTGCAGTAAGCTATGAATAATTTATTCTTCATTCATATATATTTTTAAATAGTTAGCCACATGTATTACTTTACTTTATAATTATTTATATATATTTTATTATATATATTTTTTAAAGCTGTTAACAGCATGCAGTGTTCTGTAAGCCCATTCAAAATGGTTAAAAAAATGGTATAATTAAGTTGTGCAAAAGTTTGTTGCAGGCATAAGCAAGCAAAAAAAGTATATATATTATTGATCATATCGATCTAAATGCAGATTCAAAAAGGAGCACAAGCCATGATCAAAACTGCCTCGGGATCGAAACTCGGATAAAATTTGACAAAGTTATGGGAGTTTTAGGTTTATTATCCATTCTATGCCGAAAACATTTCACAAAGATCGGATAATAAACACATAAGATGTTTAAGATTCAATTTTCCATAGTCTAGAGCTCGGTGAAGAAGCTGCCTCAATGGTTAAACTGCTTGCACTGCTTGCAGCGTGTGTCTGTACTATATGTAACTATGAATGTATGTTAGGACTGGGTTCAGTGTATCTCCTAGTTGTCTAGATTACGTTCCGATTCTGAAGTTGTACAAACTTTAGTAAAAATGCATTGCAATTGGGTCAAATTTCATACCCAATAATCAAAGTTTATAAAGTGCCAGCAAAAAAGGCTCACAAATAAAACTGCCTTATCTTATTTGGCAATTCAGTTGCTGTAGTTACAATATAAGTTGTTGTTATTGCCATGGTGCAGTGCAAAAAGCACTCGAGAGGCGTCAGCATTTTTAGCACCGACATTTATTGCCCTGCTCTGCAGCAGTTGAAGATTTGTTTGCGCAATTACCTCAAGCATACAAACAAATACTGCGAATGACGCCGAAAAATGTTTGCGCAAATGGCGTCAAGTTAAGCTTTTGCCCATTCAGGCCAAAATGGATGCGGGCCGGAAAAGAAAAACCTGGCGACCATTTGGCTAAATATTTTATGAAAATATGCGTGGTCTTTGTTATTGTCTTTGGCTCTGGCTTTGTCTTTCGCTTTGTCTTTGGTTGTTGGCCAAAATTGCAATTACATTAGCAGTCGAAGCTGGCTTGGCTGCAATCAGTTGGCACGTTTATTATTCATGCGATGGCCGGGCAAACCCCTTTCATTATTTTAAAATCAACATGAGCAACAAGATTTGCATAAACTGATTGCATTTGTTACATTTCTTATATACATATACATATACATATTTGATTTCTTAAAGCACTTTGGCCGAGCAACTTTTATTAAATAAACTTTTTCACCGAGTTCTCGGGGCAAAAACTTTGGCCATAAAATAGTTTTATCGCCCCGACTCCATTGTCGCCATTTTTCCGTAAGCTACTTGCCTGTAATTAACTGTTTTTCGCCACTGCTCGGGACATCGCGCCAAGTGCTTTTTCTTGAAGGGGTGGGGGGGAGATAGGGGGTGTACGGGTCGGAACTTAAGCCCATGGCAGAAGTCTTGAGCAGTTACGTGTGTGCCTCTCGCAAGGAGTTAATGTGAAGTTTGTCGCTGAAACTATGTGACAAAGTTAACAATGCAGTGGCGTTTGCATTTGTTCCTGGGATGGAAGGGATCTTGAGATAATATATAGTTGGGATGGGTTAATAGGGATAGACTACTTTAATATGCTCTATTCAGAAGAGAACAACAAAAGTTTACTTCGTAATTTGTTCAATGGCATTGTTACTGATTTTATAGAAAGTAGTTTGAACTGTTAAGGATGGATTAGTGAAAAAAGTGGTATAGTACAAAAGCTTCTCTTAAGATGAGCACAATTGTCTATATTTCGTATTCTTAATGGTTCAAGCATAAGAATAACTAGAGCGCCTATGCCATTCTAATAAAATACCTCTTACCAATCTTCACAACATATACCTTCTCTCTCTCTCTCTCTCTCTCCTTCTATCTATCTGTCTCGCTCTCTTTGCTGGCCGCTGGGCTGATTTTGTTGCCTTTTGCCTGTCGTTTGTTTACTTTTCATATGACAAAGTCAAACCGACAACGTTGTCGGCAACTTCTTGGCAAAAACAAAAATTTGTATTTTATTTTTCTCCATTGGCTTTATACGTTTTTATACTCTTTTCGAAGAAAATAGTATATTAAGTTTGTGCTGAAGTTTGTAACGCATAGAAGGAAACGTTGGAGACCCCCAAAAGTTACTGCCAGTATGCTTAGAATGACAATACAAATTGATCAAGCCATGTCCGTCTGTCTGTCTGTCTGTATGTATGCAAACTAGTCCCTCAGTTTTTGAGCTTTCGCGATAAGACTTTGCACAGACACTTATTATTCAAGGGGACAGCACATTGGTCGGAGCCGGCCGGATCGGACCACTATATCTTATAGCTGCCATACAATTTGAAGTCGGTTTTGGCCATATATCCCATGTTTTTGAATCTATCGCGATGAAACTCTGCACTGATACATATTATTCAAAAAAACATCACATTGGTTGGAGCCGGCCGGATTGGATCACTATATCTTATAGCTGCTATACAACTGGAAATTGATTAAATATTCTTAGAAAAAAAAAAAAAATGTTACGCGACAAAACGATTTTGCACAGCTTATGAATTTTCAGTGGTGCAGTTGGCAGAGTGAAAATTGCCAAAAGGATCGAAAAGAGTATAAAATCTTCGGCACGCCGAAGATAATCCTTCCCCCCTTGTTTTTTTTGTTTTTCTTCCACAAATACTCGGCACGCAGCACGTTCCCCACTCGCTGCACGTAGCGTATTTAAAAAGCCCCGAGATTTACGTACAAAACTTTGCAGTCAGCTCCGGGGCACACATGCGACAAGCGGGTAGCTCTTGTTGTTGTTGTTGTCGATGTTGTTGTTCTGTTACTGTTGCCTGCACACACATGTGGGCTGAGAGTGGATCTGGAGAGAGACTGAAACGTGCGCGGAAAACGGGCAACAGGGGGCGCTTCAGAGCCTCTGACAACGGGGCTACTGTTTGGCGAGCAAAGTTTTGTGTGTTTGTTCTGCTTTTTTTTTTTTGTGGCTTGTCGGCAAAAACCAGTAGCCAAGAGGCAGCCAAGCCTCACAGCCGTTCCCAAATGCCAGGCTCCATGCCACGTTGCACTCGAGTGCCGCCAAGGAAACTGTATTACTCACTATGCCAGCGCATATACCCTGCACTTAATATAAACCGAAACAGAGTTGTTTGTGGGCCCAAAAAGGACTAATTGAGTCAACATTTTGATATTTGGCATAAAAGAAAACTTTAAACTAAAGTGTAGTGCACAGAAATCATATGATTTACAGTTGAATATATGATTTATAGCATTTGCCACATTTTGGTTCTCTCGAAACTTAAGCAGAGTATCTGTTAGTTGCTTTCGCAAATCTTAATTGCTGCATTCTTAGTTGTTGTTGTTTTGTTTGCTGTTGTTATTGTGGCTGCTGTTTTTGGGGAATTGCTGTGGCCTCCAATGGATTCAAAATTAAACTCGCCTCGTCTCGCTCGTCCGTCCGTCCGTCTAACTGGCAGTTTGCTCTTGGCCCGCATTTGGAGGCAGGCAACAAAAATAAACAATAACAACAGCAGCAACAACAATAACAGAAATATTTGTGGCCCGTCTGCAGTTTTGGGCTTCAATTTGATTGCATTTTAACAAGGGGGCAGCCAATTTCTTGATGCCGGAAAAACAATAAGCAGCATTTGAAAATTCAATTGCTATTGCTCGTTGCTGCTTTTCCTCTCTCTCTCTCTCTCTGTCTCTGTCTCTGCCGTCGCTTTCCTTTTAGCATTTTTCGCTCCGCCACTGTCCGAGTCCAAATTGTTTTCCATTATTTTCTGACTCAGCAAGAGGCAGGAGCAGCCTCTTCATCAGCTTCTTATGATTGCCGTCCAGCTGCCTCTTGAGTTGTTTTTCTGATTTGTCATTATATTTCTGCCCCTTGCTCTCTGCCCAAACCGCCGCCTGTCTGGGGATATTTATGAGTTATTGCTGTCGCTGTTGTTGTTGTTTCTGCTGGTCGCGTCCATAACATGATTTCCGTTTTAGGCAAAGGGTCCGACGTCTTCTCTCTCTTTCTCACTCTCTCTCTCTGTCTCCCTCTGCGGGCAAGCAGCAATTAAGGCCCCGCCGACAACGGAAGTCGTTTAGAGCTCTCCAAGTTGAGCGGAGTAGTCGTCTTGTAATTGATTTTCTTTCTGCAGTTAATTGCCTGACACAGACCGCAAAACACGTCGACCGCATGACGCGCCAAAGTGCTATGCAAATATTCCCAGAACAATCATCAATTGTGAGTCCCGAGTCCCCAGTCCCCAGTGCCCAGTCCCCAGCCCTCATCCTGCGTATCTCTAGCGCCATATTGGCCAATACTCGACTTGACCCATTTCTGGCTTGGCTCATTATAAAACTTCAACACAGTTGCCAAGTTTATTTATTGTTCGCTGCTGCACGTTGCAAATGTTGTGAAGTGTGTGGATTGTTTTCTCAAGACTTTGCCAAGATAGTTTACATTCTCTCGCTTTGAGCAGCAGCTGATACAGTTTGGCTTAAACGAAATGCTTTAAATACTTTTGTGCTGGCCGAAAGTTTTTGGCATGGATAAGAGCTTAAAACTACAAATAGTGAATGCTTAACTCCTTAAGTTTGCCTCTCTAATTTGTACAACTAGAAGCTAACTGATACACATATGTATTTAGTTTGCATTTGTGTTTAACTATTCTATTGTAAAATTTTTACTTGAATTAGTTTATAACAGAAGTAATTGTATTGATTTGATACTCCTTATTCAATAAGCTTCAATTTGTATAATTTTTCACATTTTTATATTAAATATTAATTTTCAATTATTTTCTGAGCTTCATTTTCAACTTTTAAATCTAATTCACAGCAACTATTCATTCATTCTATTAATATTCAAAAATTCAGTATCTATTTATCTTGATTTTGTGTTTGCTTTTACACAAACTTAAAAAAACTTTGAGCAGTTAGTAACGTGCTTAAATTCAATTGTTTTACCTTTTCAGCTTTCAGAATTTGTCCCAATTTCAGCACATTTAGCCTAAAGATCCTAATGTGCATTATTTATTTATCTTGATTGTGGCTTGGCTTTTTCATTGGCCGTTCGCTCATAGTTTCAGTGGCAAAATGAGCTATTTACTTAGTGACAACGCAGAACGTGACAAACCCAACAAACTGACACCCACATTACAGCCACATTACTTGGCCATGGCCCTTTGCAGCAGGCCAAGGCACGTTAAAGTGTCTCAGTCTCAAACTTGCATAGCTTTAAACTTGATTGAGCTGCAGGGTGGGGGCCCAGTTGCCGAGATGAGTGATAAGACCCCAGAGGCGAGCCAGCGATGCTTGTTGTATTGGGTATTGGGAAGGTTCGTTGGCTTCGGTCAAATCGGCCACGACTTTCAGTCAAAAGTCCGGGGGCTGGCTTTGAACTTTTACTTACAGCCAGTCTGGCTCGCTGCCTCTCTGCCACCCCCAACCCCCTCCCCCTCCCCCTCCGGCCACATTTGCTCAGCTTTTGTCGCTTTGCTCGCCCCGGCAACATTGGCAACAAAGTTAACTTGATTGAACTTTGTTTGGCTTTGCCTTTGGCTGCTTTTCTTTTTGCACAACTTTTTTCCTTTGGCTGTTGTGTTGTGCTGTTTGCGCTTTATAAAAACTAAATGGAAAATAAATTTTGTTTGCACTTTGAAAAAGTGAAAAAAAAAGAAAGCAAAAGGAAGTCGCAACTTGATAAAGTGTGAAGAAAACTTTCGAAATGCCCACGAGGGTAACACGCCCTAACATAAGTATTTGTCTATGTGTCTGTCTGTGTGTGTGTGTGTGTGTGTGTGAGTGGGCTTAATTGTGGCGCATTTCCTTAACCCTTCGCCCACACAAAGACAGCAAGAAAAGACGCATTGCGTCATCGACTCATACAATAGACTGCAAAATCCGAAACGGGAAAAACTCTAAAGCCAAACCCAAGCTCAACGCTCAACGTTCATTTCCCACTTCCCAAAAAGCAGGCTGCAAGGCTGATATCCAACCCCTGTTTTTTTTGGGGGGGTGGTTGTTGTTCAACGTTGCCATTTCCGCTGCAGCGAATGCCGCCTGCCGCCTGCAATGCCAGCGATAGCAATTCTCGCCTCTTGTCATATTTCCCGACTTCTAATTTGGGGGCGTTTAAGCTGCTGCTATATGCGTTTTTTCCACCATTTTTGGTTTTCATTTTCTAAGGGTTGCTTTAAAAGCACGTACGTGACTATTTTTCGGCGTTATTGTGGCTGGCAAAAGTCACCCTCAGTGATTTTGTTGGACTACAAAACTAAATAGGCAAAACTGCCGACTGCCGACTGCTTACTTCAATCGATTTCGGTCATTTATCGCTTTAATGCGATTATAATGCTTAAAATATTCTTCAGGCTGAGATTGCTTGCTGTCGCCTTACAGTTTGTTAAAGCGTGCAACACACCCCGAAAAAGGCGACAACCCTAGGCAGACACACTTTGCTTAAGGGTTGCCCGAGTCACGACCAAGAAGGGATCAGCTTTAAGCCACTCTGGAGCTCTGTACACACCTGCAAGTAGAAGAAGCGAAGAGAAGGGTTGCATTAGTTTTGAAGTGTGGATATGTGGCTATGTGGATAAGTTGGTTTTTGTCTTGACAACTGAATGAAGTCCTCAATCAGGCATGCCATCAATCAGTTTATTTAATCAGCTATAGATTGATACAAACAAGGTATCCACTTAAGGGAGGCAAATATATAAGCAGCTGTGTGCAAAATACCTTTAAGGGATGAGATGGGCATAGATTTGAGCAAATGTGTTCTAAGTTGAATTTGAAGTAAAAAGTTTATTTGCAATATTAATACTTAAGAAATTTATTTTGCTTGCCTAAAAGAAACTCTTGTACTTTATTCAAACTATTTTTGTATATTTATTAAATCAAAATGTGAAGAATAACATTCGAATTGTGCTTTTATTTCTGTATTGCTTCTTTTCTGCATGTTCTACTTTCTTAATTACACCTACATTATACCATTAGGGGTATATTTATACAATGTGCAACTCGTAAAACGAGTGATTCGCATGCATAACTTCTGATCACATTCAGGTCTCCACAAAGTGTCTCGTCACAAGAACGTTAATAACAATTTAGTCCCTCTCTCTCTCTCTGTCTCTCTCTCTCTTTCTCTGTATCTCTTATCTTGCGCCTTTTTCTGATTTTCCATTCGTAAGCCTCCCACACTGTGCTCCTTTTGGCTCCGTATGTTATGCCCATTAGGCCTAATATGCGCTAATGCTATAAATAAAACGACTTCATACGATTATGGCATACTAACAAACTTCATTTGGTGCTGGCTCGCTCTCTTTCTCTCACAATTTCTCTCTCTCTCTCTCTTTCTGTGTCAAGTGCGAAGCTTGCAATGTAATTTACAGTTGAACGGAATGGAATGGCAACAAGACAGAGACAGAGACAACGAAGAAGTAGAAGAAGACAAGAGAGTCTTTAATGTCTTTAATCCAATTTCACGAGACATGAGACCAAAAATGAATACAAATGTGCGTACGTGTTAAATTTGACCAATTAAATGGGTTGGCTGCGTCACAATGTCTTCTGACAACAATGTCTGACATGTCCCAGGGCCTACTAAGTCTACTACACATATATATATGTATGTAAGTGGGACCCCTTGTCATTTGCAGCGGTCTTCTCTGTAATCGATATTCATACTTATTTTGCTTGGGCCATTGACTTAATTTCTTTTCTTTTGCTGCGGAATAAATTATGCAATTCAAATTAATGCGCCCAAAAAGATTGAGAGTGAGAGAAAGACAAAGCCAACTCGATACGAAGAGCTGAAGCTGAAGCTAAAGCCAAAACAAACACAAGCACAAGGGCGCCCTTCCAACTTGCCAGATACCAGATACAAAATGAAATTAATCCAACATGCCAAATGCCAGGCACGTATCGATGTGGCTGCGTTTTCTGTGTTATGTTTGTCTTTTCTGGTTTTTCTTTTTATGCTCTTTTCCAAGAAAATGGTATGTTCATTTTGTGCCAAAGCTTGTAATGCATAGAAGGAAGCGCTAAGACACCCAAAATGTATCTTCAGTATTCTTAGAGGATGGCAAAACAAATTAATCTCCCTGTCTGTCTGTCTGTTGTATGCAAACTAGTCTCTAAATTTTTTAGCTATAGCGATTAAATCTCACACGGAGACTTATTATTCAAAAAGACAGCATATTTGTCGGAATCGGCTGGATCGGACCACTATATCTTATAGCAGCCATACGACTGGAATACCGTTTTTCCATATTTCTATGTTTTTAAAAACAATTGCATTCAATTTCGTTGTACACTCGAATATCGCTTATACTCATCAGTGTTTAAGCTTTTGATCGAGTCATAATGCATTATAAGCTATTTTGAAATCTATCCAAAGATTCGAAAAGAGTATAAGTTCTTCGGCACGCTGTCGATAATCCATTCCCCACTTGTTTTTATTTCTTTTTTCGTTTGTTGTCTTTGTTGCTGCCATATGATTCTAGATATCTAGCTCCTTGGCTATAGAACAAAAGGCACCTCAGGAGCTGGCTTTAATACTGTGTGCTTTGAAATCGAATTAGGCTACAACACATACACATGTGTTGCTTAGCGCTCGAGTCCCGTTCTTCTATGCAGTTGTCATTTTATGCTACCCTAACCATTGCCATTCCCATTCCCATGTACATTCCTATTCCCAATCTCATTCCAGCCAAAAGCGCTGCTCACACGTAACCTGCTTGACAGCTGTTGCCTGGGGCAGCGAGCTTGCAGGATGCAGGATGCCGCCATGTCTAGATAACAACAAAAAGGCCAAATAAGCACAAAAAATATAAAAGAAAAAGGAAAAAGGCAAAAGGAATGTGACAGGCGTTGGTAACGTGGGAGGCTTTGCATTGTTACCCAGTTGGCAGTTACCTTTCCGATAGGTGGCATGAGGGTGGCCGATATACACAGGTACATACATATATAAGGCTATAGAGTATAGAGTATGGGTATTCGGGCATAATTGGCTACATTGGCATTTCACTTTTGGCGCAACTGCTGCCAGAGCTGTATAAACGTGGTGCTTAGTAAATGGCTGTTGCCACAAAAATGCCACTAAATTGACCCAGTTTGCTTGCTGTATGGCACACCCGACAAGAATGTCTAAGCTGGTTTGCCCAACAAAAAATTTTCAAGTTCGTGCAAGTCTGTGCAAAAACAAGCAATATTTACAATAGCTTTAATATAAATGTATATTTTCATGTATTTATATAATATTTATATAGTTTTTGCTGCTTATTTGCATTTTCTTGTAGCAAAGATATATTTCAAATATAATTGTTGGTGACCATAAAATTCAATGTATATTTTTTATACTTTTTTCAGATAGATAAATAAGAATGTCAACATAATTGTAATATTTTTAATATAAAAGAATATTTTAAAAGGCATACTATGTGGCTTGTTTTCAAATTCGATTATCTTCAAGCAATGTTCTTTCAATTTTAAATATCATAGACACATCAATTTAAATACCAAATTATGCACGCAATACCCAATTTATGGTAATTGGCTTTCGAATCATTGTGCGTATCTGGCAAATTAAAGACGACATCTTTGCCAGCCAGAATTGCCATTGCCATCTATTTGGCTGCCACTTAGCCAGTCGCAGGCAGCTTAATAGCAGCTACGCATTTTCCAAAAAGCTCTATCTGTATGGCATTTCGCTTGCGCCAAAATTGCTTGCCACAAATTGGCCATGACAAGACGCCTATACGCCCACTAGGGCGGTGTGACGATTTTGGGCCCCACCTTAACGGAAATCTTCAGTGGCTGTTTTCACGCCAAGGAGCAGCACTCTCGGAAGGACGCCAGTGCTCCGCACAATCACAATACCTTCATTATGGGCAGAAGCGAAGCTAGAAATCGAAACGTGTGTAGGGACCACAAAGAACGCCATGCGGCATGTGGCATGGGGCATGTGGCATGGGGCAAGTGGCAAGTGGCACTCCGACCGAATCTCCTTTGAGCATAAGCGTATTTTATTTTATTGTTTTGTCAACGCTTAAAAGAAATGCTTTTCCATTTAGTTGAACACTTATGAGCATTGCTACGGATATGTTTTTTGGATTTGCTGCGTCTTGTTTTCCTTTCAAAAGAAAATGTCTCAAACTTGCTGTGTTTGCTGCTGTTGTTGTTGTTTGTCCCGACGACTTTTCACACCACATCAAAAGGCGGCAGCGGAAAACAGAGAGCGGAGTGCACTCAAGTGTATAAACAATGGCGTTAAGTGTTTAAGTGCACGGAAATATCAGAGCCATGGATTGGCCCGCCAGTCCCCCCTTTGGATACCCATTCAACACAGCCAGTGGAAGGCAGCTTTAATTTCATTTTATGGCATTGGCAATTTACAAAAAAAAAACGAAGGAAAATGCAGACACAAAGTTTAATTGCCGGGCAACAGCTTGAAATAGTTACACAAATAGACACAGATACGGATACAGATACAGATACAAATACAAATGCAGATACAACCGCAACAACTTTTCATTGGTGCCACTGCCACAGAGACTGTAGTGCAGATTGTCCAATGGAGACACTGCTATATGTATAATTTTATGGGCGCTATGTGGCCGCCATTCGGAACCCAACTGGCGCCAGGGCAGAGCAGCAGCTGCCTCTGCCGGACCGAACCGGACCGGACCGAACCGTTATGTTGCGCCCAGTGAGCCAACAAAAGTGCTTAGGTTACACACAGCAAACAAAAAAAAAGGAGCTCTAATAAAATAAAAGACAGATACTCTTATAGGATTTACAGGTGGAAGAGTGCAATGAGAAAAAAAGGAGATTGGCTTAAAGGCAATGAAGCAATTGACTCTGGCTATTACTTGATGTTCATGTCCGTTATCTTAATTCAATGAACCAACCGGCTTAGTCAGGAAAAGAGAGAGACAGCGAGAGGGAAGGAGAGATGGAGAGAAAGAGCACAGGCTCAAGTATCTTGCAACATGTGCAGTAGGATAAACTATAGCTGTTACTCCATCAAGAGTTGCTAAAAGCAATTAAAAGAGCTTATTTCTGGAATGTGATTTAATGGTTTAGCCTGAATAATGTTTTATAAATGCAGATTTTCAAATGAAATGTAGCTAAAAGAATCATTATAACGTTGAATGAGATAAGAGGATAGTAAAGACGAAATGATTAATGCTAAACTGGTATTATTTATTAGAAGAACAATAATTAAATTACTAGAGCTGATGATAAGGTTTTATTAAGTAATCATTGTATTTTATGTATTATAAAAGCAATTCCAGCGACAGATTTAGAGTACAGACTCTTGTGTGTTAAATTCAATATAATTGACGATAAGGTTTTATTAAGCAATCATATTTTATATACGCAACATAAAGAGAAATATAAATGACTATAGATTGCAATGCCTTTCTAATTGTGTGAAAACATAACCAAATCTTAGCACTTCACTTTGCAGTCGACTCAACGAGCTAAAACTATAGGTAAGTATATAATTTTTATCGTTGCCTTGGCCATTGGCATTGCAGCCATATAATGGCTGGCTAGAAACCGTATAGCAAACTCAACTAACAGTTAATTGCGCTAAACACCGCAGCACAGCTGAGGGCAGACCCAGACACAGACACAAACAGAGACCCCCAATCTATTTAGCTGCTCATATACTAGTGAAGCACTCACGATGCAGTTAATAGCTGCAAAAGTTTAAGTTTATTTTTTTTACTGCTCTTCCATAATTAGATGCATGACTTGGCAGCGCCTTTTTTACGTGCACACAGCCTCTGCCCCCTGTTGGCCCCCTCTTGGCCCCCTCTTGGCCCCCTCTTGGCCACTACATCGCATCATCGCACCGGCTACTCAATTAGCCAGAAAAGACATTAAACTTTCGTCGGTGCCGCTGGGGCAGTTGCCCAGCTGAACCGCCCTGGGGGAAGTTCGAGAGTCTGCTGCTCCACGCCTAATGAACTTAGTGCGCAGCTAAAAGAAACAAAAAGCAAAAAAAAAATAAAACGGCAAATTTTGAGCGCTACTTTTTAAAGCAGCTGCTAAATTGAAAATCAACCCGGTGCGGTCCATCTCAATCCCAATCCCTATACGAATCCCCCCAATCCCGGTCTCCTCTTGCCGTTCTGTTTTCAGCACCACACGCTAAACGTCAGCCATAAATAAAATGCAAATTTTGCCGGCTAACGAAATTGCAAGGATTGCTGAAGTGACGGCAGGATGAATGGAATGGCGGCAGCTGCTGGCTCCACTTCGCCTCTTGGCAGTGCTGTGGTTTTCTGTACGTGTTTTGCTATCGGTAAATGCAACATATTTTCTGTATCAAATTTTGTGGAAAATGCTCGCAGCTCGATGAAATTCTATTGGGAAATATTTTTGGTAACTATTTTACATAAACGTGATTACACTTTCCTCGGTTCGCAACACTTTGTAGAAGTTATTGCGCTTTAGACGGTATTTGTATCGCATATTGCAAAAATCCTTCCTAAATAATATATAAGAAGTAAATCTTTGATATTTGTTAGCTGATACTAGTGACTTTTATTTACTAAAAGTACTTTATTTGATTTCAACACAGGAAAATGTATATTTTAAAAGCATGCATTTATTAAGTATACGCTGCAGTATATTATTATATATTAGTAAAATAAGATAAGTAAGTGGCATAAATAATGGAAAAATAAAAGAGCTCACGAAAGTAGTTAGACTTCTAAGCAATTGTTAGTGTATGCAGCAAAACGGTTTTAGCATAAGAAACAATTTATTCTTGTTATGTTTTTATTAAGGGTCTTGTTGAACCGCTGTGGATTAGCGCCAAAGCAGTGGATGGGGAACTGGTGCTGCTGCTGCTGCTGTTGGGATCATTAAATATGAAATGCCAACGCACATTTTATGAACGAAAACTATTTTTCGACGAAATTTGTTGTTGAAATAACAATGAGGCAGGCAGGCAGGCGAGCAGGCAGCCGAGCAGGCAACTACTATTAATAACGAGGGGGATCTGATGGACTGACGGACTCCTCTGCCGTTCGCTCGCTTAACTCCCTAATACAATCATATAAATTACGCTGAACAGAACAATCAATCAATGTCAATGGCAGGCAGGCAGGCAGGCAGGCAGGCGGCACAGAGGCTGACTGCTGCAATATAGGCCCCCGTTCGAGCCGAGCTAAGCTGCCACGTACTTGGCCGCTCATCAATTTCAATAAAGCCGACGAGCGGCGGGCGGGCTCTGCGGATCAGTGTCCAGGTTGGGGCAAGCGGACCACCAACGCCCTATTAGCACCTAGCCTAAACACTGTGGCATTTGTCAAAGTAGCCGAGACGACACCAACGTTGACAGCGACTCCCCTTTTGCCACCCTTCCGCTGCCAATGTGTTTTGCATTTTAAATTGTGGCACAAATGAAATTGAAAATGGCAGTAAAAGATGTGCAGCTATGCGAAGACAATGTCTCACTGCCTTTGTGTGTTTGTGTGTGTGTGTGTACTGTGTGTGCACACCATGGTGTCAACAATGGCAAACGCTCTTCTGGGTGGCATTTCATTGACAACAAGTCATAAATTGTGCAAATGACAGGCGGCAAGTGGTGTTGAGCGACAGCCCAGGGGAAGCAGACCTGATCCCAAGTATGTCTATGGAATTTCACTTTACAAAAGTTTCCACCATATGCAAAGTCAAGGCATAGCAGCGGTATGGAACAAAAGCCTGAGTTAAAGAGTATTAAATAAAACACTTGACAATAGCTGAAATTGCTAGGCTTTAAATTTGAGTATATTGTGATATAATATAATATTAATAAGATACACTTAACTTAATAATAACTGAACTTAAGAATGGAACAGAAGCATGAGTAGAAGAGCTTTAAATAAAACACTTGACAATAGCTGAAATTGTTAGGCTTTAAATTTGAGTATATTGTGATATAGTATAATAATAACAAGATACGCTTAACTTGATAATGAGAAACATTCTGCACTAAAACTTTTGAAAATTGAATAGAATTATCAAATATAGTAATATTAGAGGCATTATTTAGTCTTTAACATTTTTAACTTTAACATTTCGCATTTGTACCTTTTTTTGAAGTATTTTGATATTATTTTCATACTAAGTTGTCTTTACCATTAATTATTGTAAAAAATGGAACGAATCAAACAACTCTTTGAAGTGCATAACAAAATCAAATTTAAAAGCATGTTGGAACAGAAACTCTCATCGTTTCTCTCTCTCTCTCTGTCTTCTATCAAATTGGTATACCTTTGATATATTGCCCAAAAGTGTGTTGAGTAAAGCATACCTCAAGCATTTCGATTGTACATCAAAGTAACTAACGACCCCACACAATTATCTTTCTCTCTCTCTCTCTCTCTCGAAGTGGCAAGAACAATTCGCTTGCTTTAGAAGCCTCATTCTGCAGCGCTGACTGAATGGCAAATCAGCTTAATAAGAACTTTACAACGTAACCAGCATTCACAGGAGTGAAGCAATTGAAATTTAGTCAGCAGCAGCAAACCAAACTCAACCAGACTCTCGACCACACCCAAAGCATTTCCTCGAATTGCCAAGAGAGCCAAAACAGAGCTGAGAGTTTCGAGCTCCGAGTCTGGGACAACAACAATGCTGGCTGGCTGGCTGGCTGGCGACCACAGGCGGAGCCGCAAACTGCCGGCATAACGGACAACACCTGCCTATCAGGTGGCCATTGTGCTGGCAGCGGAAGTGCGGCTCCAGCAGCAGCAGCAGAGCAGCAGCTTCTGGCTGGCCATCAAAGGCGAGCAGCGCTAATGGCTGGATATTGGAGTAGGAGCGGGAAGACGGGTCGAGGGGGGGGATAAGTGGAGTGTAGCAGCTGTGTGTGTGTGTGTGTGCGGTTTATGAGCTATGCAGGCGGAAGTTTTAACTGCACACTCACACAATTGTAAATCAATTGCATTCACAGAGGCACAATCGGAGCACAAGAGACGAGACACACACGACGTTCCCATCTTGCTGTCATTAGCTATATCGCCAGCGAAGTCGCGTAGTCTCATATATATATATATATATATATGTGTGTGTGTGTGCGTTTGTCACACGCTGTTTGTTGCCATGAAAAGTCCCAAAAGAAACCAAAAATCTGAAAGATTGCTCGCCATGTGTCCTGTCCTATCTCTCCTGGCTGCCTGGCTGCCTGTCTGCCTGCTGACGTTTTTATAGCTGCTAACAATGTGTCAGGTTTTCTTAGAACTCACGATGAGCCGTTTGCCTGCTGGCATCTATACACATATATACACATATATATATCCGTATCTCTATAGCCGAAAAGGCAAACTCATCCCGGGATGATAATTAGGCGCAGCAGTCTTCCAAATACATTTTTCAGCTACAGCTACAGTGCCTAATGACTTTAAGGGAAACTATTTCAAGTAGCCGGAAATTAAAAAAAGTGCAGCAGATTACAGTTAGCAAAATAACAAAACTAAGAAGATTTTAGTAATTAGTTTAAGAAAACTGAGAAAATTAGTTGCACAAATAAATCAGATATATTTGACAAGATTACAAATAATATGATATTATGTAGATTAAAATACAAGTAAGTTCCTTAGCTTTTTGCAGCAAAATATATACAATATTTGGGACTTGTGACAAAGTTAGAGAGTTTTTGCTGAGTGGAAATTCTAAATTTAAAGGAATATGCATATTAAGAATGTTATATATTATTACTTTGACTATTGCATGTATCTACTATGAATGCTCATCTTAATTCCACTTTCAGCTTGTCTAAATGACAAAGTACTACTTCTTGGTCTATCAGCTGCTTCCGTTCATCAGTTTTGCACTCGTTCAGCTGCTCGCTGTTTATAGCACCTCAAGGAAGCATCTTTTTTGGAGCACACAGACAACGAACACACAACAAATTGCATATTTGTGGCCTGCCCCAAAGCCCATTTCTGTCTCGCCTTGCCCGATTGAGGGCCACACAAATTATGCGTAAATATGTGATATTTTGCCCCCCATTCACGCACACAATCCCCAACCCCGCATGTCTCCCTACCTCTCTCTATCTCCCTCTCTCTATCTCCCTCCCTCTCTCTCTGACAGTCGCAGCGAGCGACGCAATAATTCTCGTTTATCGTTTTGCGAAAAGTCAATTTTTATAACGCACCAAGCAAGCAAAGAATCAAAAAATAACCCGCTGAATATACACGAAAAATGATTTGTGGCTGTGGCTGAAATTGGCGCACCAGGCAACAACAACAACAACAACAACAACAACAGCAACCACAGCTTTCTATTTGGGTAGGGTGTGGGCAGGGGGGGCAGTCATGCGTGCGAGTTTGCGACTTCCTATGCAACGAAATGTTGTAATTTGAACGCCACAAATCATAATTTTACATAATGATCAATTCGTATACGTCAAACAAATGTTGTTTTGCCCCCATAATGTGAATTATGTGGCCCGCGTCGCCAATTTCGTGGAATTTTCCCACATTTTCCGACAGCTAACCATAACCATGCGATTCGAGACGATTGGTCCCAGTCCGAGTACCTCAACTATATTTCAGACCGGATGCACATAGGACATAATACAGACATACAAACATATATACTACAGGCAGTTCCAAATGGACGCTCGAAAAAACTTTCTACGAAAACTAATTAAATAAATTGCATTATGTGTGTGTTTGTTAAGTTAGTGCAATGCACTCACCGTTTAGACAACAGGGGTGGTTCTTAGGGTTTACGAAACTTGATGGGAAAAATTACAGGAAAATGCAGTGAAATATAAAGATATGTTAATGATGTGATTATAAGATCTGGTGTTTACTAAAAACAAAATAAACTTAAATAGTTAAGTAAATTGTTCATGTTTCAAGTACTACATTTTAATGTAATTCATACTTTTTAGTTGACTATTTGTTACGTTTCTTATCAGATCTTATCAATTTAGCTTGTACCTTATATTGTCAAATCTGAAACTCTTTCAGTAGTTAGTTAATGCTTGCTTGACATTTCTCAAGTGTATACTCTAGCATATTATTGTCAACATACGCACTCATCAATTTATCGTGCTGCCCTCGCGAGCGGTAACGCCATCTAGCGCCCAACTCTACAACTACAGCTGACAGCTGGCGATGGCTCCTTCAGCCTGCAGCATATCAAATTAACACAGACACGAGTTGCAGGGAGCAAAGAGGGGTGGAGAAGGGGGGCGGAAGCGGACCTAAGCGGGGGTAGCTGTGCAGTGAAACTGGGAGATGCTGTTTGGTGCCCATTAACTGTGGCACTTTTGGGGGCAGCGCGCCGCAATTTGTTGGTCAGGTTTGCAGCAGCAGCAGCAGCAGCAGCAGAAGGCAGCCAACATGGCTGGCGTTTTATGCTCGCATGTATGTTATTTTTGTTTTCTTACTTTTTAATGAGCATCGTGCAGGGTTTCGGCTTCGGACTCCGGAGGCACTGGTGCTGGTGATGGTGATGGTGCTGCTGCTACCACCAATGGCACTGGCACTGGCAAATTGCAGGTTCTCTTTAGCGCAAGAGGCGGCTCAAAAGTGTTGCACTCATATTTTGCCGGTGTGCGCCTTAATTATATGGCCGCCGACACAAAATTCAAGTGAAAACCATTCGGGGTCGGCAGTCGACAGTCGGCTCTGGCCTAAGCCTATTTCGAGCCGCTGTTTAAAGCATGAAAATTTAATGCCAGCTTAGCCCAAAACACAATGCCCAAGCGGGAGAGCGTTGAAAATGATGTCGATTCAGCTCAGTTCGGCTCAGTTCGAGTTTGAGTATTCGAGTTTGGGTTCGTTGTGGAATCTTTGATGCCGCATTTCCGCTTAAAACTGTGCGGGCCAACGCCTTTTGCTTTTCTCTGCTCAAGTATTAATTATGCACGCATAAAATACATACATATATAACCTTTTTCTCAGCCATAAGTATTTTCTGTGAATGAGCGGGCGCAACATCAATGGGATGCAAATTAACTGTACAAACATAAATAACACTAAGGAATTCTTGGAAAATATGCCGTAGGTCCCACCACCCCGCCTCCGCCATTTGTCAAAGTAATAAAAATTGTTGGGCTTCTGTTGTTTGGGCCACTGCCACTCGGACCTTTTTCTCTTTTGTGATAAGCATTCTTATCATACTTGTGCCAGGGATCTGGGCATCTATGTTGCCTATGGTATATACGCAGCTCTTTGACCTGTGAACGCTGACGGGTCTTATGATGTGTACCCTTTAATGAATTCAAAGGCACGAGCTGACAGACCTTTCCCCCACTCCCCCCTTTCCCCCCTATCCCCCTTCTGCTGCTCAACAAGTCATGCGCGTGCTCATTACCCTAGATACGGCAAAGTGCGAATACTTTTTGTGCTGACTGTGGTTGACCCGTTTTCATATACTATATATATTCATTTGCTTTGCACTTGTTGCGGAGGCGTTTCTCATAGCGCACATTTCATTGAAATTGACAGTGAGCTTAACAACTGATGCTCGCTTGCAAAATGTATCCGCAAGATGCGCCATCAATTATTCAATACACTGCAATGCGATGCATCAACAAAATAAACTTTTACCCCCCCCCCCACTGGCGTTTCAAACCGAAAAATGATTAATTGGCGCTACAAATTTATGACGTTGTTGGATGGATTTTCCACATAGCCGATAGCCGGAGTTGAATGTATGATAAAGCCCTTGATGGAGTTTTTCCTCTGCTGCAGCTACAAGCGATTAAAACTTTTCGTCAGGCCCCCATCCCCAAAACAGCAGCTCCAACTTTACAAATACATTAATGTAATGCAGTCTGTGTGTGTGCGAGTGTGTGTGTGAGCGAGTGTGCGAGTGTGTGTATCGTGTCATTATGGTGATTGTTAGTGTTTCTTTGTTGCGCAATAAATTATACGCCATAATAATTATTTATGAAAGTCCCACAGGGTTTGGGGCTATAGCATTATTGCGTATAATGTGGTGTAAATATCTTTAATGTGCTGCTTTTATTAGTAATGCCCTCAGGCCATTTGGCCACATATCTCAAATACTATAAACTTGGCAGCTACAATGAAACGATTTACTTTGTATGTTTTAGCACTATATACAGTATATGAAATACTTGTAACAGATTCAACTGCAAACACAGCAAAACTAAATAATATTTGGAATTACTACAGATTGAATTATAATATATATTATAAATATACAAATGAATTGAAAATTGGCAAATATTTGATTGATCTGAAGGCATTTCAAAGATTTGAAAACTCCAGTCAAATGATTTTCGAAATGTATAAAGTCCAAGTATTTAAAATAACAAGCCGTATTGCAATTATTTGAATCAAGCTTAAGTTGAACTCAATTTGGAGTTGCTCGGATTTATGATAACTCACTACAATTAGCAGTTCTTTGTGCAATTTGTGTTCTTCTCAATAACTGGCCAGAAATTGCTCGTTATACTCTTTTCGAAGAAAATAGTATATTAAGTTTGTCCTGAAGTTTGTAACGCATAGAAGGAAGCGTCTGAGACCCCCAAAAGTTACTGCCAATATGCTTATAAAAAAAAACAAATTGATCTAGCCATGTCCGTCTGTCTGTCTGTCTGTCTGTCTGTCTGTCTGTCTGTCTGTCTGTCTGTATGTATGCAAACTAGTCCCTCAGTTTTTGAGCTATCGCGATGCAACTTTGCACAGACACTTATTATTCAAGGGGACAGCACATTGGTCGGAGCCGGCCGGATCGGACCACTATATCTTATAGCTGCCATACACCTCAAAGTCGGTTTTGGCCATAAATCCGATGTTTTCAAAGCAATTGCCTTAAATTTCCTTGTACACTTGAACATCCATATAACTCATCGATGGGTAAAATCGCAAATCGATTGAGTCATAAACAGCGAAGATATGCGTCATTAAATATTTTGAAAAAACAGGTGCATATGAGCAAACAAAGTCAAGCGCAAGAAAGCTTTTGATAGTCTGAGCAAACAAAGTCAAGCGCAAGAAAGCTTTTGATAGTCTGCTCTTCAAGGTATTTTGCCACCGATCATCAAAACGGTTTGTGGCGTATGGCGTAAAGAGCCGCGCTAACGAACGCATGTTTCGCAAGTTCAAGTTCGAGCCTCGGCGGCGACTGATTGTTAATTTAATACTTTTTTCTTTTTCTTCCTTCCAAATATATAACTGTAATCAAATTAATTTGCTTCCAATAGCTTAGAACAAAAACAATGCCACGCGAAAAAACAAATGCTGACAAACGCGAGTTGCAGGTTGCAGGAAAACAAAAGAAGGAAATTTGTAACAGTCGGCTCTTCAAGCAATTTTGTCAGCGATCACCAAAACGGCTTGTGGCGTAGTGGGTAAAGTTGCGAACTGGTGAGCGAGAGGTCCTAGGTTCAAGACCAGCGGCGGGCGGCTGGTCATTTATTTTCATTTTTTCTTATTCTTCTTTTCAAATATATAATAAGTGTAATCAAATTCATTTGCTTTTAAATGGCTTAGAACAAAAACAATGCCACGCGAAAAAACAAAAGCTCAGTATAAATCGAGTTTGTTAGCGATTCTTAAAACTGCTTGGTGTAAGCAGTACAAAGCAAAACAAGAAAGCTTTTGACAGTCTGCTCTTCAAGGGATTTTGTCAGCGATCATCAAAACGGCTTGTGGCGTAGTGGGTAAAGTTGCGAACTGGTGAGCGAGAGGACCCGGGTTCGAAACCAGCGGCGACTGGTCATTTATTTTCATTTTTTCTTATTCTTCTTTTCAAATATATAATAACTGTAATCAAATTCATTTGCTTTCAATGGCTTAGAACAAAAACAATGCCACGCGAAAAAACAAAAGCTCAGTATAAATCGAGTTTGTTAGCGATTCTTAAAACTGCTTGGTGTAAGCAGTACAAAGCAAAACAAGAAAGCTTTTGACAGTCTGCTCTTCAAGGGATTTTGTCAGCGATCATCAAAACGGCTTGTGGCGTAGTGGGTAAAGTTGCGAACTGGTGAGCGAGAGGACCCGGGTTCGAAACCAGCGGCGACTGGTCATTTATTTTCATTTTTTCTTATTCTTCTTTTCAAATATATAATAGCTGTAGTCAAATTCATTTATTTTCAATTTCCTAAATTGTTTCTAATTTTTTTTTCATACATAAAGTAGCTTTAATAGAATAATTCAAAAGAAAAATTTAAATTCATTGGCAAAACCAATGACACGCGAAAAAAAATATGGATCTCAAATTCTGAATATAAGCTCTCGTATGTTCAGATTAAGTTTTATGACAATTCAATTTCCGACAGCGGCCTTGAAAGGTATAAGAGCAACAGGCACAAAATTTGGTATGTATATTGTAGTATACATATGTAATGTAGTTTTGACTTTTTGGAAAAACTGAAACTTGTATATTGTTCAATTCGGTAGCACTTATGAATGCTAAGGGACGCGTCCACGAGCTGCGGATAGTGAAACGTCCCTGTTTACATGAATACCTTTATATATTTTATTTTATATGTAGGGGTATATGTATGCGACATTAATATCTGCGAATTAAATAAGCAGTCACGGAAAAATAGTAAAAATTGCTTTAAGGTTCGAAAAGAGTATTTAATCTTCGGCACGCCGAAGATAATCCTTCTCCACTTGTTTTCAATTCGATTTGCCTGCTTGCTGGTTTCTCTTTGGCTAGACCTGAAATCGCACAAGAGCACAAGAGTCTTTTATAATGCGGCCTTTTGCCAATTTATAGAGAATTTCAATTTTGAATATTGATTATTCATTTCCTGAAGCGACAGCGGTGGCGCACCTATAACGAATTCGGATGCGGATGCGGATGCGGATGTTGATGCGAATGTGAATGGGAATCGAAATGGGACTGGGAATGAAAATGAGAATGAGAATGGGAATGTCGATTGCTTCGCTTGCGCCTTTGCCTTCAATGAAGACGTCGTCGTCGACGTCGCCATCATCATTGAAATGGCAAATTGGACTGCAGAATTTTTATATTGGAATTGCTACGTTGTAGTTGCCATTTGCTGTTATTATTGTTGGTTTGTCGGGGTCCCAGTTCTCTATGTGTGTGTGTGTGTGTGTGTGTGTGTGTGTAATCATAACGGCTCGCTTGTTAACATGCTACATTAAATTGTTATCAAGAGCCATGGCAATAGAGCAGAGAGAAGAGGAAGACCAGCCACCATACATAAATACATAAATATCTAAAATAATGAGTCTGTTGTTGCTGTTGTTGTTGCTGATTCTTATGATTATTGCAGAATGCTTGCAATGTAGCATGATTAACACGGGACACAGCACACAAGAAATAGAGAAGCAACAACAAAAAGGAAAACAATAAACCGCTCACAGAGAGCGCTGCTAAAAGCATTGAACAATGCCAGGCCACAAAATAATTCACATACATTACAAATAATCATAATAACAATGGGGCTCTCCATCGCCTCGTTACGCATACGCCGCGTATGCGGGCTGCTGGACTTAAAGCCTTTGTGGGCGTGGCCAGGCGGCATAATATAGCGTTAAATTACAATGCCCACATTATAAAACAACAACAAAAACCGGCCATGTCTGAAGTTGATTCATTAAATTGAGCGCTTGAGAATTTCAAGCAATTTTGTTGTTATATGAATCGAATCTTTAAGTAGCCAGAGATTACAACATAAACTATTGTTAGATATCCAACAACGAACGTATAAAGTGCTGAATCAACTCTAGGCGTAAATAATGATTTATAGGTTGCCATTGCCATAGAAATATTATTTCAATTAGACATAAGCCACATATTGGAAGTCTGTAAATATTATTGAGATTTAAAAACATAAAACAAAGAGTCAGAATAACGTTTTCAATTTAATCGTCTCATTTTTGTACAGGCAATGCTTTCAGTACACGTATTTCATAGTTTTTAAAATAATATTTACAACAATTCATAATGTAATATTCTCGCAACTCATTGTGTTGACATATGACAAAAAAAAAAAAAAACAAATGGATGCAAAAATGCTGTACAAATATTTGCACAAGTTTTTGCATTGCATTGCATATGAGGATGATATCCCTTACCTAACCGGCAATCCATGTGCCATCCATTATCTGCTGTCGACCATTTGCCAAAAAGCACTCAGCATCAACTTGCCCAGTTTTGCATTTTAAACTGAATCCCTGCTTTCCCCGCTGCGCTCCACTCCGCTCGCCACTCTCGACAACACGTTTTATCATTTAACTCGGTGGCTCTGGGACGCTGCCCACTCACCCACTCACTGTTCACCCACTGTTCACCCACAGCTCAGCCACCCACGGGGCCATCAACAGCGTGGGAATTAATATCAATGTCGTCGACGTCATTGCTGTCGCTTTTTCTGTCTCTGTCACTTTATGCGTTTGCTATCAGCGCACAGCCACCACGGCGTATGTGTAATGCCGTCTTTTTCTATGGTTTTATTTTTATGCTTTTCTTTTTCTTTTTTTTTTGCTTTTTATCAATTAAAAGCCACTTCAAAAGCGGAAAGTGTCTGTGTGCCGTTGACACACACACACACACACACACACTGCAAACAGACAAACGCCCAAATAGCACAAATACAAACACAAACACCCGCACACACACACACACACACACACACAAGCTCATAGTACGCTTTTGTTGTCGTCGGTTTGGTTTGTTGGACGCTTTTAGTTTTATCTCTCTGGCGAATACTTTTGGTAGCGCATTTTGTTGCCCTCGCAAAAAAGTGTAAGCCATCCGATACCCTATAAGGTATGTGTGCCTTATTAGTTGCAATTGTTAAAAGGATCAAGGGAATATATAGTATATACAATTCTTGTTATGTTGTTATATACACAATACTTGTTAGGCTCTTTTATAAAATATTAAATATATAAAGCCTTTAATAGCTCTAAAATTTTAATAGTCATACATAGTTGTTATTTGCATTTTTTTATATTTTTATACATCCATCTTATTGAAAAATATTATGTATAATGTGCAATGTAATGGAAACTAAAGGCTTGGAAAATGATATGTTAGAAAGTCACTGATGTTATTGTTTTTAAATATAAATATTACTAATAAATTGTACGTTACTTCTATATGGATTATTTTATTAGTTTAATTTGTGATTTTGTATTAGATTTATTTGAAATTTGCATTCTTCAACTGTAGTTACTGCCTGCCTCTGTGCACTGTTTGTGCAGGGTATTCCATCAAAATAGCTAAAATGGAACCCCTATTTTGCAGTTTGGTTATGCATTACAATTGGGCCTGCTGCTGTGACAGACAGATCCACCAAAGGCGCTTCCCATGCCATTTGGACTCGCTCTCCAAATGCGGTTCAACGTATTTTTGTGTTGGCGGCTTTTCGCTTTGACACAATCAACGACGGACCCCAAAAGCCCCACGACGACGATCCCCAAATGCGACAGCGGCGTCCACTCAAAGCTAATGACCGACAAAGCGTTTTGTATTATTTTCAATTTCATTTTCACTACGAGCGCTCTTTCGCTCTACTCTACTCTCCCTCCCGCCTCCCGCCTCTCGTCTCGCACTCCATTTGGAGCGACCTGCCATGCATTAAATATTATTAAGATAAGGCGGAGCGCGCTTATCAATCAGGCGTCAGACGTACCGACACCGTTCAAGCACTCGGGCAAACTACACAATTTGCAGACCATGGGCGGCGTGGAAGCAGGGGAGGGGGAGGGGCGTGGCATTTAACAGTTGACTGGCTGACATGATTTTTCCATCATATTCATTGAAAGGCAGCAGCGGCAGCAGCAGCAGCGTATCTCAAAGATAGCCGACACCAATTTCATTCTCTGGATGCCAAGCAAAACAAACGAATGTGTTTTGGCCCAGCTGCTTCCATGGAACCGCTTATGTTTAAACTAACAATTTACATATAAGCTATATATTACGAGCGTAAGCGTCGAAAGCCAGATTCACAGTCTGTTGTTGTTTGCTGTTTGCTGTTTGCTTATTGAACTCTGGCGGCACATTTCCAAGAAGCCAATTGCTAAATCAACAAACACAAACAAACTCTGACGAGCAAAACAAAAACCTCGAAAAGTCATTACATATATCTTCTGATTGAGGCCCTTGCTCTTGCTCTCTCTCTCTATCTCGCTCTCTCGCTCTCGCTCTCTCGCTCTCACTCTGTCTGTCTTGTCTGCAAAATGCAGAAGCTACAAGCTAACAGCTTTTTATCTTTGGCACAGGCGGCATTGTTTTTGGCGGCCCAGGCCAAAAGATGCAGACCGCCACAGCCTCCAAAGCACAAAGCAACAACAACAACAGCAACAACAAAAACACACAAAAACAAAAAACCAGTTGAGACTGGTGTCCAAGAGTCGCTCGCTCGGTGCTCGGGCCAAGCCTTATAAGGTCGCTGGCATGTCAGGCAATGCCAACAACAACAACAACAGCAACAACAACAACGGCAATATGGCAACGGCAAAAAGGCAAAGACAAAGGCAACGGCAACGGCAACGCCAACTTCCTGGCTAATATTACGAAAATTGCTTAAAGAGAGTTGCGCTCGGTCGAGAGCTCTGTGCGCAGTAGGATCAGCCCCAAAAGTGCAGCTCCGCCTGCAGACTGAAGCCTCAGCCTCAGCCTCAGCCTGAGCCGAAGCCTCAGCCTGTCATGACTGCCAGCCTGCCAGGCTGCCTTCCATTGGCATCGCCTCTTGCCTTCTACCGTAATTCACAACAACAGCAACAATAATAACAACAACGTGCTCAAGTTGCGAAACTCGAACCACGCACAGTGACACAAACTACTCAAATCGCGGCAACACTTCAACACAAACACTGGAACACTTCATAATTCGAACCGTATATATATTTAGAAAAATTATTTTTGATTTGTTATAAAGAAATTATTCATTCATAAGACCTTTTTTAAAGGTCTAGCATATTTGTATTCACATACCCCAAGAATAGTTTATATTACAGTCGCATTGTCTATACGATTCTACAAAGTTTGATCAACACTAAGTTTTTAATTTATTGAATGTACATAAAAAATCAGCATAAATAATTTAAAACAAGTAAGAGTGCTCTAGTCGGGAGTGCCCGACTAGGAGATACCCTGAACCCAGTCCTTACATTTATACTAATCCATCAGTGGTATCCAAAAAGTAAAATATTTGTAATATGTGTATGATATTCGAGATTATGCATGCCCAATTTGGTGCCTCTAGCTCTCACACCTTTCAAGTTATGGCCAAAAAACACTGGTCTCAAATCGAAATTTATCGATACCTTTTGAACGGGATGAGTTATCGATAAAATGAAACAAATATTCCAAATATGAAGTCTCTAGCTCTTATAGTCTCTGAAATATGCGTGTTCATACAGACAGACGGACGGACAGACAGACAGACAGACAGACATGGCTAAATTCACTCGGCTGTTGATACTGATCAAGAATACATGTACTTTATATGGTCGGAGATGCTTCCTTTTGCCTGTTACATACTTTTGCTCAAAACCATAATACTCTTTTTACCCATTTGGAATGGGTTAAGGGTATAATTAAGTTCAAACAATGTAAATTGTGTGCTCAAAAGACTTACAAAATCATATTATATTAAATATTTAACGGGCTGCACAAGCATTTTGCGCCACTGTGCCTGTGTGTGATGCCGAACTTAAAGCAAAAAGCGCATCTTTTGAACAGTGCGCAAAGCGCAGCTTGTCGCGCGGCTCAGGCCGAGGTGTATATGTGTGTGTGTGTGTGTGTGTGTGTGTGTGTGTGTGTGTGTGTGTATCTCAAAGATACAAAACAACGTACGCTCGTTTGTCTGTCTGTCTGTTTATCTGTCTGTCTGTCTGTCTGTCCGTTTGTCCGTCTGTCGATCGTCGGCTCTAAACCGCTTTTGTGTATGGCCGCCGAGATGCTTGGCATAGTTGGAAGCGCGGAACTGGTTGGCTGCTTTGGAGCTGCCTCTGAGGATGGAGCTCGGACGGAGCTCGGACGGAGCTGTGGAGCTGTGCATGGAGGAGTCTCAGTCGCTGCCGCTTGCAACGCGCCGACGCTCAGTTATTATTATTTTTGTTTGTGGCGGCGACTTAACGACGACGTCGTTGTTGTTGTTGTTGCTGTTGTTGTTGTTTATCAACGTGAGGGCTTTAAAAGGTTTTTGTGGCATAGCAGCTGCCTCAACCTCGAGACATCTAGCTCTACCTGCAACAGGTAAGAAATTTTCGCTCGCTCGTTCGGCATTTCAATGTGTTTTTTTGCTCTTCTCTTTAGGTTTGTTGTGCTTCTTTTTTTTTTCGGTCGTTTTTTTCTTCTTCTTTTTTTTTTTTGGTTTTTGTTGCTGCTTTCTTTGAAGTTGCATACTTCGGCGTGCCTTTGGGTTTCTTTTGAATTCTCTGCCTGCCTCTGTCCCGCTCTCTCTCTCTCTGCCTCTCTCTCTCTCTATGCATCTGCAAGCAATTAGTGTTTGGGGGCCTTGTGGCATGCCAGTGTTACCAGCTCTCGCCGATCCTTTGGCTTTGGGTTCAAAGTGTTGCCCTGGCATTTAATTGATGCAGTCAGTAATTGTAACCCAAAACCCGCTCTCTTTTCTACCATTTCCATTTCTGAAAACTGAAGACTGAACAAAAAATACAGCCACATTGATTGATTGATGTTACTCTGAATGCGACGTGCCGCAGCAAGGGCAGCCTTCTTTTTTTTTTTGTTGTATACTTTTGTTTACTTGTATTTATTTATGATTATGATACTCTGTTTTTTAGCCAAGAAGTTGGCAAATGTCGCCGACGAAAGACGAAAGACGAACTCTATTGATCACGATTCGAACTCAGGCAAACGAGATCTCTTTACGAGTACACACATTGTACGACATAGAGAGATATACATACATACATACATATGTATGTAGTTCTCCCTTTTCGGTTCTTTGCATCTGCCCTGTCTCCGTGCCACTTGGTTTTTCCCATTTTCTATTTATTTTTCGTGCGTCGTAGTCTTTTGATGTTTTCTGAGTTGCTGCTGCTGCTGTTGTTATTGTTGTTATGGATTTTCTACGTTCTATTTCTGTGTGCCTTTTCTTTCTACCGACCACAAGCGAACGCCGCCTCGTTCTGTATATCTCCCAGATAAAGAACGCGCCGTCGATTGCCTACATTTCCCATTTGCTTTTGTTGTTGTGTGTAATTATTGGAAAAGGATGTGGGGCAGAAGCCCTTGACTGAATGAATCTGAACATTTCTTCGTTTTGAGAGCATTTGTGCCGCATTTTTATACTCTTTTCGAAGAAAATAGTATATTAAGTTTGTGCTGAAGTTTGTAACGCATAGAAGAAAGCGTCGGAGACCCCCAAAAGTTACTGCCAGTATGCTTAGAATGACAATACAAATTGATCTAGCCATGTCCGTCTGTCTGTCTGTCTGTATGTGTGCAAACTAGTCCCTCAGTTTTTGAGCTATCGCGATAAAACTTTGCACAGACACTTATTATTCCAGGGGACAGTACATTGGTCGGAACCGGCCGGATCGGACCACTATATCTTATAGCTGCCATACCACTCGAAGTCGGTTTTGGCCATATATCCCATGTTTTTGAATCTATCGCGAAGAAACTTTGCACTGATACTCATTATTCAAAGAGACATCACATTGGTTGGAGCTGGTTGGATCGGATCACTATATCTTATAGCTGCTATACAACTGGCAATAAATTAAATATTCAGTGAAAATTGCCTATAGGTTCGGAAAGAGTATAAAATCTTCGGCACGCCGAAGATAATCCTTCCCCACTTGTTTCTTTGTACATTGTCTACAGCGGGTAGCTTTGCTTTGATAACACAAATCATTTGACAGACTAACATATGTTATTTATCAAATGTTAAATAAATGCATTTTGCATTTTTTGCTTTGATTACAAAGTTGTAGTTTAATTGCTGCTATGGAAATTCTGGATAATAACTGCAATAACAAAACTATATTATTTTGCACTAATTGTTTGCTAGAGCAGCTGTTTGAGATATTTTATGAAAAACTTGGAAAATATGTAAACATTTTACACAACAATCCCTAATAATTATATTTTTTAAAATAATTCTAGGGAGTTACTAAAGTTGACAAATAAATCACTTTTAACTAGTTGTTTTTGTGCTCTTAACTTAATTTTGGGCTGTCTTAGCTTACCTGAGAATTGTTTATAGCCGCCGAGTATCTTATGCTTCCACCATTTGACAATATTGCCCGCCATTGCTGAGTTTCAGCTGCTGTTATTTTTTTTTTTTTGTTGGCTGCAACTACCGTTGTTTGTAGATTTTGTTTGTGTGTGTGTGTGTTTTGCTGACAATTTACGAGCCTGTAGCGACTGTAACTGTATTGTTGCTTTTGGCCAAAATGTTTTACGACCTTTATGGGTGGGGTTATATCCTTGCTGTTGTACTATCTGCTAATACACTTGCTGCTCTGCTCTGCTCTCAGGTGCCACACGGAGGGAGCAACGTAGCGACCTTAATTTGTATCTGGCATTATTGCGGCTCGAGCGGGCGAAGTTGCGTTGCGTTGCGTTGCGTTGCGTTACGTTACGTTACGGTTGGATCGTAAAACTTTTTACAGCCGTTATTTGCTGCATTTTAGTTGAATTTTGCGCATATTGTGCGAACTCTTCTTTCCGCTCCTCTCCTCCCCTATCTATCTGCTATCTGCTATCTCTCTCTCTCTCTCTCTCTTTTAATTTTGTTTGTGCGTTTGGGTGTATATGTGTATATGTATGTGTACTTTTTGACGTAGCGCGCGTAATTTTAATTGTAAATTTGTATTTTGTTGTTGTTGTTGTTTGCGCGACGCGACGCGACGTAAATAACTTGGCTCATGAACTACAACAACAACAACTACAACAGCAAATAACAAACTGCAAAATGCTAAAGCGCAAAACACGATTTGTATTTCCAAATGCGAACTGCGACGCTGACTGCGACGTTGACCGCGACGGCGACGGCGACGGCGACTGCGACTGCGATGTTGACAGCGTATTTTTGGGGTGTAGTTGTAGTTGTTGTTACTGCTGCTGCTGTTTGCTGTGTATGCTTTTGTTGTTTCGGGGCTGTTTTGCGCTGCATCCAAACAATTTCCAATTTCACTTTATCTTCAAAATACACTGCACTGCCATTCACTTTGCTCACGAATTTCTTTGATTTGCAGTCAGTTGATTGCTGTGTTTATTTATGCTTTTGCTAAGGCTAAGGACACGCACGTTTGCCTCGCGTATATTCCAGAACAAAACAAAACACAATTCGCACGATGCGCTACATATGCGCGCACACAACCAACTCGATAGGCGTACAGAAACGAACTGAAACCACACGAAACACAAAACGGCGCCCCCGACTCACACCATAACAGAATGCGGTTCGACAGTGAGTGAGAGCGAGCAGCACGATTGACAGCCGCTCTTGTGCTGTTGCCGTGCGTTAACAGTGCGCAATGAATGGAAAAGAAACGCTGCGGCGCTGTTAATGCGCTGTTATTATCTGTTGTTACTGAACAGTGTTGCTAAATCAGCTTTTTCTCGTCATCTCTGGCTATTGGAATTTAACAAATCAAGAAGTTGGCTTATAATTATTATTATTAATGATGATAAAACTAGATTTAATTTGCGATTAAAGTGCCTTAATGTTTGACGATAAGAAATGTATATATTCTTGTTTAGCAGCACTGATATAGAAGCTAGAAGCTTAACACTTGGTAAATTAGTTAGCTTGCTTTTCTAAACAATACAATTTAGAGAATTTAGACTATAAATTTGAATTTCAAAGCAGTTTCTTAAAGAAAAATAGGAAGAGAATGGAAATGGGAATGATCTTATCAAATTTTGATTGGTACTGTCTAAAAAGTTGTCAATAAATATTGAAAATATTCGATAAAATACTTGTTGTATTGTATATTTTTGTATTGCTTTGTAATCAATCAAAACACAAACCTTTCAACTATAATTATGTACATATGTTTTCTTCCAGTATTTCATACACCTCTATGCAAGGATAATATCACATTTTAAGTTCGCTCACACTTTTATGGCCGCATCGAAATTTGATTGTATTTTAATTTGAAGGATCACTGCTCAGGCCTTGGGTAGAAAAGCTCAGCTGTTGTTGTTGCTGTTGTTGTTGTTGTTGTTGTTGGTAATGCCGCCTCCTGCTGTGCTCGACATCGGGGCAATTACCCAACAGCAGCCGCCAAAAAAAAAAGCAGCAACAAAAAACTTGCCCCAGCTTCCAAGACCCAAAACCCGACGATAATAACAGAGCAACCAGAATCCTGAATTACGCTGCAAATTCACAATAACAAAAAAAATCAAGAAGAAGCATGAAAAAACAAAGTGGAGAAGCTGGCGGCAAACGGCGGCCTTTGTGCGTCCAGAGACCTGCTCAGCTCCTGCTCCTGCTCCTCCTCCTCCTCCCTCCTCCTCTTCCCACACTTCAGCCCGGACGTTTCGTAAACGTTCCGCATTGCTATAATGGCGCTGTAATTGAAGAAGAACACGCGATCGCAGCGGGGAACGCAACAACAACAACAACAGCAACAACAACAAAAAGGAGTAAACCGCCTCTCTAACAGTAGAAGGGTTTCTTCTTCTTGTCTTCGGGTTTCTTTTGAGTTTGGTTTCGTTTCCTGCAGCGCCTTTGTTCTGGCCTCGAACTTATCATTATCATTATCAGCATTATGATGATCATCATCATCAACATTATCAGCAACATCAATGATCCGTCGCTAGTCGTCTTAATTTCATGCCGTTCTTTTTTTTTGTATAATTTTACCCCCATCCCAAATCACACTCTCTCTCTGTCTCGCTCTGTCTCGCTTTGTCTCCCTTTTGGGATGCGGGCAATTTTTGATTGTTCCCTGCGCTCATTTAACACACTACAGGCTTTTGATTGATGTCGCTTGCAAGAGCCCCGGTTTCATACTACCCTGTTATTGATTTATGTTTTGTGTGTGTGTGTTTCTGTTTCTGTTTAAATTTCGCACAATTTTCGCACAATGCGTTTGACAAAAGTTGATGCACAAGTCTGTCCTGTCCGGCATGTCCTGCCTACTCTGTGCTCTGTCCTTTCATTCTTCTGGCACAACAGCCCTTTGCAGCCCCACAAATGTAATTACCCAAAAGCGGGCGCAAAAAGTGGGCACATACACATGTACATGTTTGTATGTATGTGTGAGTGGATCCGGCAGCTGGATAGGTCATTGCGATAGGGTTTTAGCCGATGCCGTTGACGATGACTGAGTGTTGACTGTTGGCCATGGCAACTGTCACTCTAATTGACATGGGCAGTGGCCTTAACTGGCAGCAACGGCAGGATGCTTTCCAGGACTCACATGTGTGTACACACACACATATATACATACATATGTGTGTGTGTGTGTGTGTTGCAGTGATGAGCTCCTTGCTGATGGGACTTCATTAGGCTAGATGGCATTTTATAATTAGTTTTCCAAAGAAAATTCGTTAGCAAAATCGATGCAAATTAAGTGCATCCATGGACGAGATTAGAAAAACTAATCCATCCACATTGCCCATCTTATCCGGCCGGCACAACTTTGAAGCATTGAACTATCTTTTAAAACGTCTAAGCAGATTTTCAAGCTAAAGGCAAATTTTGTCTGTGATGTTTGAGTTTTTTCCAGTTTATAAAAATGCAATATTTTCTCAACATTGGTTTACTTTTAATTCGTTTTATATGTATAAAATTAATTAATAATCCAATTGCTTACATTATCCTACTAATTGGGGGTGATCTGAATACTGATCAAGCAGCCTGAATATTCTAACATAGACAAAGTCAATTAAAACAAGGGGAAAAGGACTATCTTCGGCGTGCCGAAGATTTTATACTCTTTTCGAACCTTTAGACAATTTTCACGCCCTAATTAAGCTTTAAAAATCTGTCTATGAGCATTCTAAGTATCAGATGGTAGATTCTTTAGAAATAATCAACCATCCATTAGAAGATGTTGCACATTCACCGAAACACATTTGAGACATTGATTTTACAGCACCTCGATTAGTTTGGAAACCTTGGGAGCCTTAATCGAAATCCCAGCCGCAGTCCATATAATAAATATACAGACACACTGCAGTCATTTGTTTTTTAATACTACTTTAGCTAATCGGCTGGCATCGTGTTTTTTGGCATCGTTAATCTCGCCATAAAGTTCTCAACCGCAATTTGGACACTCTTTTGTGGCCTAAACCACAAGAGCTTGTAACGCAAAGATCGTAAAATCAAAGAAAGGCGGCCAAAAATCAGGCCGAAAAAAAGCTCATCAAAAACATCGAGAATGGCTTTATTTTGTAGACAACTTTTGTTGGGTGTGTGTGTGTGTGTGTGGATAGAGTTTTAACGATTTCGGCCTAATAAGCAACAATTGGTATCTACTCTCTCACTCTTTGTGTCTCTCTCTCTCACACACACACACACTTCAAACCAATCAATAGAACAACTCGAACAACAATTTCCGCTGCTGCAGCAAAACAATATTTTTCTTGTTACTCTGTTATAGTTGTTGTTGTTGTTGCTGTTGTTGTTGTTGTTGTTGATTGTTTTGGATAGGAGTTGCATATATGCAATGTGTGTGTGTGTGCAAAGGGGTGGCGCATTTATCAAAATTAATTGGAAATTTTCGTTGATTTTTAACGACTTCGGCGTAAAAGTCATTTTGGAAAATGAGGCACAGACATCAAACGCTGCAACTTGTTGTTGTTGTTGTTGCTGTTGCTGTTGTTGCTGTTGCACATGTTTGCCTTAAGAGATCGTTTTGGATATTATTTCTTCGTCTTCGGCTCGCCTGTCACTTTTATGGCCTTACAATATAATTTCCTGTCAAGCAGGCAGCCAGCCAGCCGGACAAAGACGACAACGACGACCCAAAGACAATTCATAATTGCTTTCGAACAGAAATTTGTTTATTAACGCACTGGGCGCCCCCAAAACGTTTCTATCAGTTCCGCCTCCACAGACACCCAATCCCCCCCACCTCCTCCTCCTCCTCCTCCTCCTCCTCCTCCTCCTCCTCCTCCTCCTCCTCCTCCTCCTCCCCCACCCACCGATGACAACTTCATTTGAATTTTATGACAGGCCAGGCATAAATATTTATGACCAGCACTTACAACAAAGTTAATTTATTTAATAGTTGCATGCGTACAACGTTTTCTATATTTTTCTGTTTTTTTTCTTCTTAATTTTTTACGAGTGTCGAAAAACTATTTAAAAATATCAACATCAACATCAACATCCACATTGATGATCGCATTTTATGAAATCATTTTTAATGAGCACAACAGCCAGTAACAATCTTCCAAGTGTATCTGCGTATCTAATTTATGCTCCACTCATAATTTATTGAAAATGTGTTCCACAAATGTTTTTGTATATACATATTTTGTATTTGTTCGGTCGATTGGCTGCACCCTCGAAAACATTTTGCTATATAAATATAAAATGCACGAATTGTTGAACAGCACTCACACAAAAAAAAATATATATACAATAAATACACGATTTTATTGAAATTCACGAGAATCAGTTGAGCAAGAAATCAATGAAGTGCAGATGATTGTAAATATTATTGGGATTTTCTAGCTGGCATAATTATTAAAAATTTTGGACAAGCAAACATATTCAAGGCAATAAATAAAATTGTGGCGAGAAACAATAATTGAGTGAATGAGTTTGTGAGCAAAATGATAAATATGCGTTTTATTCCAAATAATAAATAAACGATGCATAAAACACATTTTCAGATTGAAATTATAATAAAATAGATTTAGATTTATTATATGATCGGATCGGATATGTTTGGACCAGAAAATTGTGTTTTCTTTACGAAATCTGCTTTGTAGAGCAACTTCCTTTCTAATTAAGCTTAAGTCTTTAGCTGGCATAATTATTAAAAATTTTGGACAAGCAAACATATTCAAGGCAATAAATAAAATTGTGGCGAGAAACAATAATTGAGTGAATGAGTTTGTGAGCAAAATGATAAATATGCGTTTTATTCCAAATAATAAATAAACGATGCATAAAACACATTTTCAGATTGAAATTATAATAAAATAGATTTAGATTTATTATATGATCGGATCGGATATGTTTGGACCAGAAAATTGTGTTTTCTTTACGAAATCTGCTTTGTAGAGCAACTTCCTTTCTAATTAAGCTTAAGTCTTTGGCTGGAAAATCATATTTTACTTATAACACACAAAATATCTTTTCTAAAAGATATGTTTAGTTCGCATAAACTGATCAAACTTTAGCTACACTTAGGCAGCCAAATTATAAATTTATGTTTTGCCATTCAAGTGTATTTTTACTTGTCTCTAATCCACCGCCAGCTACAACAAATATTACCTCTTGTGCTGTAAATTACAGAGGCCAAGTAAACTACGAATCAAACTCAAAAGGCGTTGCCACAGTCACAGCTAACCCAATCCCAATGCCAATCCCAATCCCAATCCAAACTCAAACTAAAATTTAGACCCAAGCCCGAATCGATGGGGCAGCCTCCGACTGCGCCTCCTCCTTCGCCTCCATCTCCTCGTCGGTGGCATTATCTGACTGTCATGGATAATGATCAACCGTTGGCCACCGCCTTTGCCTTTTAATTAAACGCTGGAGCCGCCGCCTCGCCACGTCTTCAATCGCCTTCAATCGTCGTCCCGAGTCGTGCTGCGTCGGCTGCCTCTTTGACGCTTTTCATACGGTGTCATACACCGAACAAGATAAAGCGGGCGCATATTCCCGGCAGACGACACAAAGAGCCGCACAGACTTTGCCGCCACTCGTTCATTCCCTCATTCGTTCATTCGTTCATTCGTTCATGCCGTCATTGCCCCTCATTGTCCATGCGCACATCACTCAACGGACACGCAGCCGAGACAAGAACCCAGCCCCCAATCCCCCATCCCCCAATCCCCCATCCCACTCCCCTCTCACCACACACCACACAACCACCATCTAGCTGAGTACCATCCATCTATATCCATCTATTCGACCATCCATCTGTCCATGGCCGAGTCTTGAAAATCAATTTTCTGCTGCGTTCAAAGTTTTTCTTTGTAGCCACATCTTTCGTCATTTTATTATTTTCAAAAAAAAAGAAACCAAAAAAATGTAATTTCCTTAACGTAAAAAATTGATTTGTTGTGCAATGCGAGATACAGAGAAACCTAGCTATTGAAAAACTGATCATATATCGTATACTGCTATATTTTGTGGCTATACTTTTGAATAGGGGCTAATTATTGTAACTTTCGATATGTAATCACACATTAGAGCTGGCTGCTGGTATTATATATATATATATATATTATATATATTATTATTATTATATATATTATTTATAATTTACAAATTCGTTATGTGAATCATGTAAGCTTCCGAATTTGGTATAAAATGTTTTCATAAATCGAAATTTAATGGGATCAATGAGATTTTTTAATGCTTACCTATATAGACTATGCATGTATATTATTGATCAGCACTTAGAGTCGAGTAGAATTAGTCTAGAACTCTTGAAGTTATCTTGAAACAACTTTGGCTTTATATATATACAGTATATTTGATTGCCGGAGTACAAAGCTTGCTTCAAAGATCGGCTCTAACAATATTATTCTATCGCAAAAATATATATCATCATCGAGCTACTATATAAAATATACACTGAAAGATTTCAAAGTACACTTTACTACTCATACATATGTATATATTTTTGCTGTAAAATCAACATCTTGTATTTGAAACCCTCACTTTAGTTCCCATGACACACATTGCTTAAGCAACCCCTTCTGCCAACTGAAAACGCCGCCTCTGCCTTATACAATTGGTTCCCTCTGCGCTTTAAGTTTATTTTTTGTTCGTGCTTTTTTGACTGGGCGTTAATGACTTTTGCGGCTGGTCGGTTTTTTTTCTTACATCAACGCAGACAGATTTTTTTCCTCTTGCTTGCCGGCGACAACAAAAAACAAAAACAAAGCGCGCTTTTGTCTTAGGGAAGAGTAAAAAATATATAAAAACGCCCGAAGACATAATATTTTTTAATAAGTTTTAATAGCGCTGCGCCTCAGTCTCAGTTTTGACTAATTTCAATTGTCGAAAATTAATTGAGGTAGCTCCAGAGTGCAAGTTGCCAGTTGCCAGTTGCCAGATGGGAATTGAATACGCAGCTTGTTGCCGTCTCAATTGCAATTATTTGTCCGATGGCTGTAAATCTTGAGTACGCACACCCACGACTGTCTCTCCACACACACACACACACACACACACACGCACACACACTCTGCCCTCTGTTGTGTGTTAATAACCGTATGCGTCACTTGCATCCTGGCACATTGCAATCCGCCTGCGCTTTCCTTGTCTGGCGTGGGCGTTTCCTTTTGCCTACCCTCCCCCGCCACTGCCACGCCTACCTGACTGCCTTCCGCCTCCCGCCTGCCGCCTGCTGCCTCCTGGCTGGCTGTTGTCTTGCGGCTTTCTGATTTATAACATTGTTTACACGGCACGCCAAAAATGTGATTTACTAGCGACTGGTGCCGGCCACACATGGGCCCATTTGATTGTCATAACTCACGACTCACGACTCACGCACGCGCAGCTCTCCAAAGTGCATTGCAAATTCGAATTGATGATGAATTATATGCATATGTGCATATGTGCCCCATCAGTTAGAGAGGTGCTTAGCACAAGGGGCCGAGCTAACTTTTAAGATTTTTAAATACATCATACTTTAACACAGCTCAAATATGATCAAGATTAGTTGTTTCAAACTTAAAATTAAGCCAAGTTCGTCTTTAAATTTCAAATACAATTCGCTAGCAAGTTTTCTGAATTAGTAAAGTAAATAATAATTTCTTGAATTTAAACTCTCATAACTTTGCCAAAACTGAACCGATTTTGAAGTATAAGCGAAATTTGTTCATGGTTTCTTCAACTTTTATTCTACATTTAAATTTTATTAATTTTTTAAGATTTAACTTTCTTTTTTTTCCCCCTACTCATTTTCGGCAAAATTTTCTTTTAAAACAAGTGAGAACGTTGCAGTCGGGCGGAGCCGACTGCGTAATACTCTGATACCATTTTAAGAACAGCTGAAAGCAAGTGAACAGAAAATTTTTGCTGGTGTTTGGGTGACCCGAAATCGGCATTCCAAGTTTTTGGGAACGGAAGGGGCATGGTCGATCTTAAGAGGGGGTGACCAGAAGTCTATCTACCAATTTTGGTGACTCTAGCTCTAAAACTGTGGAAGATATAAGCTTTCGCGATTTTTGGGGGCGGGAGGGGGCGTGGCCCCAAAAAATTTGGCCGATCTTTAGAGGGAGTGACAAGAAGTCTATCTTACAAATTTCTTGACTCTAGCTCTAAAACTGTGGAAGATATACATTTTCGCGATTTTTGGGGGCGGGAGGGGCGTGGCCCCAAATTTTTTTTACCGATATTTAGAGGGGCTGACCAGAATTCTATCTTCCAAGTTTAATGACTCTAGCTCTGAAACTGTGAAAGATATAAATTTTCGCGATTTTTGGGGGCGGGAGGGGGCGGGGCCCCAAAATTGTTTGCCGATCTTTAGGGGGGCTGACAATAAGTCTATCCTCCAATTTTGGTGACTCTAGCTTTAAAACTGTGGAAGATATACATTTTCGCGATTTTTGGGGGCGGGCGGGGGCGTGGCCCCAAAATTTTTTGTCCGATCTTTAGAGGACTTGGCCAGAAGTCTACCCTCAAAGTTTGGTGGCCCTAGCTCTTAAGCTGTGCGAGATATAGGCTTCCGTGTTTCGTGGGGGCGGGGTGGCTGGGGGGCGTTCTAGTGGGCGTGGCCGGAAAATCCAGGACGCAATCTTTTGGGCTGGTCAGCCCTAGTCTAAATTCCAAATTTGGGGACTCTAGCTTCAAAATTGCGGGAAATATACACGTGTTATCGAATTGTGCATTCATGTATATCGATTTTCGCGATTACGGGGGCGGGAGTGGGCGTGGTCAAAATTTTGTTTCTGTAATCTGTAGAGGACGTCACCAGTAATATATATTCCAAATATGGTGACTTTAGCTCTAAAACTGCGGGAGATATAAGCATTTCAAATTAATTTTGGAGGGGGGCTGGTGGGCGTAATAATGGGCGTGGCCGATTAACCTAGGATCCAATTTTTCGGGAGGTCACCAGCAATATACCTACCAAATTTGATTACTCTAGCTTCAAAATTGTGGGAGTTATTCACGTTTAATCGATTTGTGATTTGAGGTGTATCGACATGTTATCGATTTGCCAGCCTCCCAGTGGGCGTGGCATAAATTTGGAATAAACTTGATCTGAAGCAGATAGCTATAATCATAACGCAAAAGATTTCAAGAGTCTATCTAATATCGTTTCGGAAATACGCGCGTTCATCCAGACAGACAGACGGACAGACGGACAGACGGACGGCCTGACGGACATTCGACAAAACCAATATACTATGAGTACCTTCGGTATCAGAGTATAAAAATGGAATCGTCAATTTTTAATCGATCATAACTTTGCCAAAACCGAACCGATTTTTAAGCTCAAGACCAATTTGTTTTTGGCTTGTTTTCTACTCTTGTTCTACATTTTAGTTTTTCCGTATACACCTATTATTTTAAAATATTTAATCACCAATATCTTCGCGAGATAGACAGACAGACAGACGGGCATGACCAGATCAGTTTGTTTTGGCCTTCTAAGCATAGTGGACGTAACTTTTGGAGCTCTCCGACGCTTCATTCTATGCATTACACACTTTAGCACAAAGTGAAAAGAGAATACAAATTGTAAAATGTTATGTAAAATGAAAAAATGTAAATTTCAGCGGGTATTTAACTTGTTAGTTGTTCAGTTGTTAGAAGCCCTATAACTGTTTGCCTGGCCGAACTAATTGATGGCTTACGTGTATTTTCGATTCTATTGTTTGCATTACTATTGAACCACAATGGTTATAAAGTGTTTTCGAAATCCGTAGGCTTAGAGCCAAAATGGCATTAGCCACGTTCGCCACTCCAAACAAATTACTCCGGCTTCAGCTGACTGACCGAAATAAAAGCACCACAAACCGAACACCTCTTTTGCCCACTCCGCCCATATTTTGACATGTTTCACATACGTGTTTTTGAGCTGCATTTTGGAAGGGCTTTTCCGTTGTTCGCCTGAGTGGCTGAAAGGCAAACTTGAAAGTGCAGTCGAACGGCTAAGAGCAGGAAATGTGCGAGTTTCCTCTGCAAGGAGTAGCCGACTGGCTAGGGGAGTCCTCTCTGCCCCTCCCCGCACCTTCCTGTTGCTGTGTCTGTTAGAGATGCAGATAGCAGGCATATGCATGTTGTCAAGATTTGCTTTGATGTCTTTTTCATGTACCGACGGCAAAAATGCCGAACCGAACCGAAACGAATGGAGCCGAGGGACGGGACGGGACGGGACGCGTCGGCTGGCTTTTGGGTGCGGCTGCTTTTGCCCATCTCTGTGTGGGTTGACGACAACAATTAAAAAGTGACGGGGGCCTCGGCTCCGAACTTAAGTAGGCAGCAAATACATTTGTGTGAAACAACAAGCTAAGCAAATCCCGCTCTCTCTCTCTCTCTCTCTCTCTCTCTCTTTCACTCATTTCAATTGCCTTTGTTGAAAAACAAAAACAAACAAGTAAGAGTGCTCTAGTCGGGAGTGCCCGACTAGGAGATACCCTGAGCCTAGTCCTTACATTCATACTAATCTATCAGTGTGTATACATACATGTAATGGAAATTAAAATCTTAAATAACTTCTGTGTTTATGGTCCGATCTTTCTGAAATTTGTAGGACATGACATTGGCTATAAAATGTGTGACCAAACCAAATTGCAAGGTCATAACTTCAAAAATTCGTGAAATATTTGTAATATGTGTATCATATTCGAGATTATACATGCCCAATTTGGTGCCTCTAGCTCTTATAACTTTCAAGTTATGGCCAAAAAACACTGGACTGAAATTGAAGTTTATCGATAACTTTGAAACGGGATGAGTTATCGATTAAATGAAACAAACTTGATCTGTTCCGAGACTACGAGAATATGAAGTCCAAATATGAAGTCTCTAGCTCTTATAGTCTCTGATATCTGCGTGTTCATACAGACGGACAGACAGACATGGCTAAATTGACTCGGCTGTAGATACTGATCAATAATATATATACTTTATATGGTCGGCGATGCTTCCTTATGCCTGTTACATACTTTTGCACAAAACCATAATACCCTTTTTACCCATTTTTAATGGGTTGAGGGTATAAAAAGGAAAACCCCCCCGACCACCCACGAGGCGAGTGCTGAAAAAACGCTTTGAAGTCGAGACCGTCTCTCTATGCTTTAGCTGTATCTGTCTCTGTCTCTGTCTCTATCTGTACTTTATTTTTGGACCAAATTTTATTAGCAAAGGGTTGGTCGAAGTCGCTTTGAAGTTCAAGTATAGCAGCTGAGCATTGATATACGTATGTCGCGCTCTCTCTCTCTCTCTCTCTATATATATATATATCTGTACATCAAACACACTTAATACACATGAAAGCGTCAAGCGTCACAAATTGAAATATCACATCAATTTGCCATGCGGTCGTCGCGCGCTTTGTAATAAAAGTAAATAATAATTTAATAAAAGCCGCAAAAAAAACCAAACAGATATAAGCATTAAACGCTGACGGCAAAGAACAAAGGCTTTAAGCCAAAAGACCGCCGCCGACAAACAGCTGGCGATTGCCGATTGCCGGATGGCAATTGCGATGGCGATGGCGATGGCGACTTGCAGATGCAGATGCCAACCACCCCACCCCCCGCAGCACCACTGATCGTGGCCACCCCACCCCTGCCGCATACGCGAGCGCCCTCTATGTGTCAGTCATGCAAGTGGCTTTTAAACGCCGCGCATGCGCAACTCTGGCAGCTCCCCTCTCCGACTTTGTGTGTGGTGCTTGGCGACTGGCGACCGCTTCAAATTGATTTGAACGAGCACAAAAGCTTTGGACAGTTGATAAGAGCGAGCCGACAGCAAACTTTTCGCACGGGTGGCGCGCACATCCACAAACGACAGACAGACTGACAGACTGACCAGTTGCCAGTCCCCTCCCATCCCAATCCCGTCCAGTCAGCCAGTCAACTGTTTTCCCCACAATTCGACTGCGATGTGGCGGCACCATCAAAAGGTGCAGGCCACAGAGATGCCTTCGGGCCAAGCTTAAATGAGCACATGCACATGAAACTGTTGTTGCTGTTGTTGTTGCGGCCAGCACAGCGAGGGCGAGCGGATCGGTTTGGTTCGGTTCGGTTTGGATGGCTTTAGCTGGCTGGCCAATCAAGCCGACTCATCATCATCATCATCATCATCACAAGCAAACTCTTGCGCTGCGGCATTCACAGTTAGCCGCATTAGACACACGTGGCAAATGCATAAAGCAGCCGATCGCAAATGGTTTTTAGAAGACGCAAAAAACTGAATAATTAATTATCGATTACAATTGAATTCATTGTATTATACCACTATATGAACTATGAATAATAAATGCCTTTCAAACTTTTAACTTTGTCAAACCTGATCAGATTTTCGTTTACGAGACAGTTTTGATCATTGTGTGGCATCGTTATTGAAACTGCTTTTAAATATTAAGCATTTTCGATTTTAAGCGAGAGACAAGCGATTGTAAGTCTCCCAAGTCTCTAGAAATACCTTGCAAACACTTAAAACTCTTATAACTTTATCAAAACTGATAAGATTTCCGTTTTCGAGGCAGTTTCGATCATGGTTTGGCATCTATAATAATTCTGCATTTTAATCTGAAGCGTTGTTGAATTTTCTATTTTCTATGCAGGCCAAGCCAATAAAAGAGAAAAGCAGCAGTACGAATAGGCTTTGAGCTGTTTTTACGTATCCGTATATGTATAATGAAATAAGACATATTGTTTTTGAAGGCGAAAAGTACATTGTGGAAACGAAAGTTCCTTATTATTGAGTTTATCGGACACATAAAAAGAAGCAAGTAAGAGTGCTCTATTCTACAAACACACACATGCTGCAAGCAGTACAAGCAGTGCAAGCGGTGTACGCAATTAGCTTGATTCTGCCCTGAGCCCCACACTACAGAAAGTTGATAATACCCTTTTTTACCCATTTTTAATGGGTACAGGGCATAAAAAGAGACAAAGTCATGTTTTTTTCCTAAGTACACTTCAAATCAGATCCTCTCAATTGAGTCTGTCAAGAACATAATATTTGCAATGAAAGGCGAGCAGCAAAAGCTGAGCAAATCCGCCAGTGATTATTGTGAAGGTCGAGTGGTCGGTCGGTCGGTTGCTCATCAAAGCCGCACTTGCCAATGTGGCCAAAAGGAGTTGGATGCAGCAGGAGAGCATCATGGTTGTCAGCGATGTCAACCGCAAAAGGCAGCGAGTCAACTCCTGACATTGACAGCCCGATGCAGTGAAGCGCAGCAGCCGCAGCAGCAGCAGCAGCAGCAGCAGCCGCATCAGCAGCCGCAGCAGAGGAGGCATTTTGACATACCAAGGGTCTCCGGTTACCGCTGGGAACACAGATCGAAAACGGGGCCCAGGCACCGACAGCGGGAGCGACCATTAGCGCGGCTGTCAGCAGCCGGCACTGTTGACAAATGCAAGCGGGGCGGGGCGGAGAGGGGCAGGGGCGGATTGGGTTTGCCAAGGGCTGCCCGACTGCATCAAAGGCCCATTGACAGCGGCAATGCTGCCTTGCCCCACACACCTCTCTCAGTTGCAGTGTGCGTAGCGCCTTTGAAGTACACTGGGTACAAAATTAATTGCATGCTATATGCTATATGCTATATGCACAAAAGGGAGCAGCCGGAGCTGAACTGAAACTAAAAACTGTAAATCAACAATCATCATAACTATAACTTTTGCCCCAGACATGGCCTAAAACATACACCGACTGCACAAGTTACCCTGCTGTCAACAGGCTTCATTCCCTTTCAACGCTTGACTTTTGCCGAGCACAAATCTCACACATAAATGCATATATATATATATATATATACTATATATGCATGTCTGTTCCAACTCCCAACGCCCTGTGTTGTGTGTAGCTTGCAATTTAATTACTTTCGAGTTACGCAACGAGCAACAGGACCAAGTTTGCCCAAACAGCAAAACAGGATGCGGCAGGAGCGCACAGGACAACAACAGAGCAGTCTCATTTTAAATGGGGCGAGCATCGAATCTGAAAGTTCATAATTCTCCAATTAAATTTCATGTTGCGCAAGATACACTTTTCGTATCTGTTTCTGTTTTTGCATTTGTATCTGTATCTGTATCTGTTGTAGTTAAAATGTTGCCGGCTGTTCAGCCCATTTGCATTATCGATTTGGGCGCCAGCACAGAAATTCTGATTTCGTTGACACACACGCACCGAAAAGCAACAACAAAATTTGCATAAACGTCGACAGCTAAAAAAAATAGATATATATATATATATATTTGTTTATGTGTACAAAGTAGCAGCTGTTGCAACAGCAGCAGCAGAAAAAGTGTCGAGTGAGGAGCTAACCTGAGACCATGAGAAATCAAAGCATGGCAGTTCGAAGTGCTCGACTGGCAAATACCCTGCACAATATTGATTATTACTATTTATAAAGCATTTTTATTGCGCTTGAGTTGTTGATTTATTTGATTTGAACTTTATTTCATCCAATTTTAATAGGTATTTTTTATTAGCTTAGTAATGCATTCGAAAATTTACAACAAATGCAGTTTAAAACCTACGCAAAACATAACTGTAAGTATATTAACTACTAGTTATCTAAGTCTTTACTAAAAACGAAAAGAAACCTTGAAATTTATAAATTTTATTTGTTAGCTTTAGAAAACTACAAATAAATTATGGAAAATATATGGCTGGTTTTAGGCAAGACAAAAACGTATAATTAGCTGGGAACTTTAGTACAAAATATATATGTTAGATTTCTAAACTCTAAGGCATCTATTTTTCTGCGTGTACGATTTATGTAAAGTTCTTTGCCCAGGCTTGAATATGCACAAATATAGATTCTGACTGCGGTTTGCGCCTTACATATCAAATTACCACAGTCTAACCAAAAGTATGCGCATAAAAAGGCTTCGGGATGGCAACTGAATGCACAAAGTGCAGGCCAAGTTGAGAAGTCAAACGAGAGCGAATCATCCTTTGCTGGCTCTTTGGATCCATCAGCATCATGCATATAAGCGTGCTGCATAATTACACTTTTATTAGCATGCAACAAGGCGAAGCCAACTGAAAAATTGCCCCAGCAGTGGAACAACTGGGCAAATCCTTGCCTGCCTTTTATAGTCCTTTTTTTCTATACGTGCATTTGTTTAAGCTGCTCTCTCTCTCTCTCTTTCTCTCTGTGTACCTGCCTGGCATTCTGAATGCAAACAGGTGCCAAGGCAGCTTCTCTATGCACCCCTTCCCCGACTACTCTTCAGTTGCATCCGTTGAATCGCATCGCATCGCATGGCATTCACATCCTTTAGAGACACTTGAGGCGCACTCGGCTTAAATGAAATGCACAAGCCGCCATGCACATCAAAGCGAGCCGACAGTTGCCGCTGCGGCAGCTAATTAGACACGCCTCCATTGGCATCGCCGCCCCTAATTAACATTAACTGTTACTCACACATGAATGCTAACCAACCAAAAAAAAAGTAGTGTTTTTGTCTTTTTAATAATAGCATTTGCGCTGGGTGTTATTGTCTATGCTTTGTTGCACATGAAACCAAAAAAATATATATATATCTGTATAAAACACGCAAGCAATCAAATTTAATTCCAATGCACACCGAAATTTCAAAGTGCTACCTTTTATTTTTTACGGGCTGACCCCCAAACACAAGTTTGCATCTAATAAGCACTTTGCAGCTGCAAAACAAAATGCTATCTTCAATTTGAATAACAGTGCTTATGCAGCTTAAAGTTATGCTAAAGCCAAATTATTGCAATTTGTGCCAACTATTATCATGCAAATACTTGCACAACCCATGGTTCAGTTTTATGGCAGCTATAAAGCATAATTTGCATATTTTATATTTTGATTAAATGATCTTTAGAGACAAGCCACTAGTTCTTTGAGCTATAGGTCATATCGAGCTGCGGCATCGACTTTATTGCATTTGTTTAGTTTTTAGTTGTTACTTGCAGACAATAGCAAAAAGGAATTTTCTCAATTTCGCCATTGATTTACTTGTTTTCTCAATATTTGAATACGCTTTGCAAATTCCAAACTGGAACTTTGATAGAAACCTAAAGCATTCCATTCAAAAGGTGAATTCCAGCAAAAACTCATTCAAATATATCAGCAGATATAGTACATGGCAGCAAAACGTAAAACCATTAAATTTTATTGCTTCTTTAATGTAACAACTCACACATGTTATTCACATATGATGTTCACAAAATACAACGCTTTAAGCCACACAGAGACAAAAAAAAAAACCTCTGATATAGTAAATCTCCCAAACCTTTGGAGTTATATTCAAAAAAATATCGTTTAACGAATTTTAATTGCAGTTAATATCAAACTAAAAAACTAACAATAACAACGCAAAATGTGAACCGTTGTTACTATATGTGTGTAGATCGGACAACGCACTTACAAGCTTAACAACAGACAATATCATTGCTGAACTTCGTATCACGACTACATTCTAAACATACTACATATAATATATAACATAAAAACAAGTGTGGAAGGATTATCTTCGGCTTGCCGAAGATTTTATACTCTTTTCGAACCTATAGGCAATTTTCACTCTGCCAACTGCACCACTGAAATTTCATAAGCTGTAAAAAATCGTTTTGTCGCGTAACATTTTTTTTTTGTTCTAAAAATATTTAATTCATTGCCAGTTGTATAGCAGCTATAAGATATAGTGATCCGATCCGGCCGGCTCCAACCAATGTGATGTCTCTTTGAATAATAAGTATCTGTGCAATGTTTCATCACGATAGATTAAAAAACATGGGATATATGGCCAAAACCGACTTCGAGTTGTATGGCAGCTATAAGATATAGTGGTCCGATCTGGCCGGCTCCGACCAATGTTCTGTCCCCTGGAATAATAAGTGTCTGTGCAAAGTTTTATCGCGATAGCTCAAAAACTGAGGGACTAGTTTGCATACATACAGACAGACAGACAGACAGACAGACAGACAGACAGACAGACAGACAGACAGACAGACAGACAGACAGACAGACGGACATGGCTAGATCAATTTGTATTGTCATTCTAAGCATACTGGCAGTAACTTTTGGGGGTCTCCGACGCTTCCTTCTATGCGTTACAAACTTCAGGACAAACTTAATATACTATTTTCTTCGAAAAGAGTATAAACACTTTTGGGCGCACAACCCAACACAGAATTACACATATTAGAATTAGCTTAAATTGCTAGCGATAAGAGCAGAGTACATATAACTTACTTAGACGTAAGTATATGAATAGTTTTTAAGGTGTGAGTTCTAAAGATATATCATTCGGCCAAGCTGACAACTTGCAGCTGTGGCTATAAAAACGCTTGTTCCTTCTTCTCATCGTGTGATGCTTTCGGTGTTGTGAAAACGCCATGATTAACATATAACTTTAGCGGCGGCTTTGCTCCTGACGACGGTGGCGGTGGTGTCAGATCGTGTGGTGTTGTCGAAGTGGTTGACGGTGTTGTCGGCGTTGTCGAACTGAAGCTGGAGCAGCTGGAGCGCGCCGACAGAGACTGAGCCGACCGCGTGCGCCGCAATGGCTCTGAGGTGCCACCAGTGTTGCAGCTGCTTGGAGCTCCGTAGCTGTGCATGCGACCCACAACCTTAAGCGTACTGCGATAAGGCTGCTGCTGCTGATCATGCGCCTCCTGGCTGTAGTACGATCGTCGCAGTATGCAGCAGGTGGCCACAAAAGGCACGGTTAGAATGCCACAAAAGCCCAGCGCAATGATCACCAGCACATCCAAGCCCTCCGTGCGCCAAAAGTTGAGCGTGTTTGCGTGCGATTTGAGAAAATCGGCGCCACCCGTTTGCAATATCAACTCAATGTGACCGAGCGCTCTTCCCGTAGACTGCGAGCTGTCGATGCTGAGGCGCGTTTTAAGCTGTGCTAAATGCTGCGCATAGCTGACATTCAGAGTTAGTTGCCGTATACTATGGAGGAGCGCATCGTAGGCGATGGCATCATAGCCAACGGTTAGAGCAGCGCCTCGTCGCTGCAGCCGCTTGGCCAGCACCTCCTGCTCGGCCAATATGGGTATGGCAAGTATGGGCGTATCACCCGCAATGGACTCCCAAACGCTCAGCTGGCCACAGCTGCTGATGAACACCTTCACCTGCGGATGAGCTGCAAGGAAAACCAGTTTACTTTTTGGCGCACACAAATTATACGAGTTGAGCTTACCCAATATGGCCTGCTGGGGCCACCAGCTATTGATCATTATGTTGTCCGGTATTGGCTGCACAAACTCCTCCGTTTCCCATTTGAGTAGAAAATGAAATTCCTTGAGATGCGCAAACACATCTAGGAAAATGGTCAACTTATCAGCAGGCAACTGAGCTGTTTGCACTTCGGCGCCCAGACTCATGTAAATGACGCCGCCAGGAGCGGACTCCATAAAAGAACGCACATGCTAAGTAATACAAATGAATTAAAAGCGGACACCTAAGCATTTAAACATTTTAATTTACGTTTGGCACTTCCAGCTGTTGCGGCTCCAGCAAATGTAGGCCGCCCACCTCCAGCATATTGGGCAAATAGGCGCGAGGATAATCCATAGCTGGATGCGAATTAATCAGCGCCAAGCTGAGATTCTTGCTCAGATCGCGATAATTCGGCAGCTCACGCACCAACAGCTCAAAGTGATTGGAGTAAACAGACTGCTGTGAGATCAGGTGGAAAAAACTGTAAGCAAATTAACAGAAATGAGTTGAACACTTCGATTAAACTTTATAGATATCAGACTACTCACTTATAGGTCAAACGCTCAAAGGTGCTCATCAGCGTGTTTGTGATGCGTTCCCGCGTGTTCATGCGCTCTGTGAAGGGCAGAAAGTTGCTCGGATCCAAGGAGGCTGATTGTGGATTGCCAAACATGTTGTTAAGCCACGAATTGGCACCGGTGGGACTGATGGCTACAGTGGGCACACCATAGTAATAGGCCAAACTGAAAAGACATAAAGTTATTTGAGCAAAGTCTGCTGATGATAAAACCGGACTATACAGACAAGCTGCTGTTTGTACCCAATTCATTTTTACTGCTCATTATTAAGAATCAACATTGCTGAGGTTTTTATTTTGCGTGTGCCCCTTAAACCATAAGCTTTATAGTCTATATAATATTAAATTCTTCCACTGATTACTCACCCAAGCAACGCATCACTGAGAAATAGATCCACAATTAGCAAATCGAACTTTTCGCCGCTGGTGAGCAGCTTGCGCACTTGGGCATCCGACAACAGCAGATCGACATTTGTGGTGCCCGCATAGATCATGCGAGTGAAGCGCTCCATGACGCTCTGGGCGTGCATCTGTTCCGCCTCGAAGCTCATGCCCATGTCCAGCCAGTTCTGCATGAGATCCTGATCCTCGACGCGTATCTCCCGTATTCTATAGACACTCGCTTCCGCCTCACCCTCGGCCCGGGCATGCGGGCTGATCAGCGTTACCGAGTGATTCTGTGGCGTTGCCACCAGCTGTTGCAGCAGGCGGCGTCCGAATAGATAATGCGATCTCCAGACGCTTGGCAGCACGGCTAGGATGTTGGCGCCTGTGGCATGGCTGCAGAGCAGCCACAACGACAACAGCTGCAGCAAACGCATCTTGCAGAGCAATGAACCCTCGTCCAAGTGTCCTCGACTCTGGGCCTGTTTTGGTTTTTCCGGTTTGCCGCTTCCTCTTCCTTCTGCGCCTATTATTATCTGTTGCTGTTACTGCTGCTGCCGCTGCTGCAACTAGACTTCATTGTCGCTACGCTCGCACTTTAGTCTTACACAATCCTACATTGCGTTCTAGCGCGGCGTTAATGAATGCAAATTAGTTAAATATCACGAAAATTGCGTACGAAATGCGCAACGAAAGTGAAAAGAATCAGCAACAACAACAATATAAATACGGTTGTGCCAGGGATAAGCAAACACTTGACTACGCAGCATGTGAATGTCAAACTCATGCGTCATCGATAATGAGTAAGCGATGAATCGATATAAATGTTCAGTCGATACATTAAAGTTAATTAAAAAAAAAAACAACTGTAACTGGTGCTGATAGCAAAAAACTTATGGATTTTGCTACTGAGTCACAAGATTACACGAATTTCGTCAATTTGCGAATAATAATTGTTTGATGTGTGCATATTTTCTGGTATTGGTAAGATAAAAGAGCAATTAAAACCATGAGTTAAATTAACTGAAATTGCTTGTGTGTTTATAAATTTCTATAATTCATCATTAAGGCGCAAGCCGTTCAAATTCAAATAACACGATTGCACACTTCGCCAAGGGTATCGTATATCGTGCTGTATCGATAGGTATCCGGGTTTAGGCTTACAGCGCAAATCACTGGATAAAAGAAATAAACAAATAAATTGCAAAAAAATATAACGAATTAAGATTAATTTGTGCGTTTGTATGTATAGGTGGGATTTACATAGTAGCTTGTAGCTCAATCTGATCAATTTGTAAATGGTCAACAGATGTGCATTCGCATTGGCAACCGGCTGAGCGACCACAACAACAACAACAACAGCAGCAACAAGAACAACATACCTACAACATTTCTTTCACTTATTGGCTATGGGCCAAAAATTACAGCATTGAACTGCATTAGACAGCAGAAATTTGCACAGACCGCTGAGAGCGCAACACCTGCTCGCTAACTTATCGCAGTCGTAGACTTTCAGCCCTAAGTACACACAACGGAAGTGCTTTATTTGCCGTCGCCCAAAGACGACAACAAAATAAACTGGGCCATCAAAAAGTGAATAAATTGAAGCTTACATAACAACAAAAACCAGAGCGCAGTTTAAAGCCAACAAAATGTCCCAAGCATTAGGTGAGTTACGGTCAAATTTGGAAAACTAGCTTAACTCTTTGTATCACGCAGCTCATATCGATGTGGAGCGCCCGCTGTTCGACCTGAAGACGTTTACGGGTCGCTTTCAGTACTATGCCTGGATGACAGATCCGCGCACAGTGGTGCTGCCCAGCGAGCGACTGCTGCAGGCCAAGCAAATGATGGATAAGTACCGTGCTGGAGATCAGTCCGCCGAGCTGAAACCTCAGGAGGTGCACTACAACATGAAGCTGTATAGCTCCGCCTTTCATCCGGATACGGGCGAGCTGCAGAACTTCGCCGGTCGCATGAGCTTTCAGGCAAGTCTCGTGATTGTCAACGATTATACATATGTATAGAGTCTAGCTGACGTCACATGTTCGATCGGCTTGCCAAGGTTTCAATTGTTTCTTGTATTGTTTTTTAGGTGCCCGGTGGTATGCTAATTACGGGCGGCATGTTGGCCTTCTATCGCACTGTGCCCGCCGTGCTGCTCTGGCAGTTCCTCAATCAGTCCTTCAATGCGGTCGTCAACTATACGAATCGCAATGCCAATTCGCCCACCAGTGTCACGCAGCTGGGCGTGGCCTTTGTCTCAGCGACTACTGCCGCCCTAATTGCAGCGATCGGCTGCAAGAATTACTGGGCAAAGAAGGCGACACCGCTGCTGCAGCGCTATGTGCCCTTTGCGGCTGTGGCCGCGGCCAACTGTGTCAACATTCCGTTGATGCGCCAGAACGAGATACTCAACGGCATTGAGGTGAAGAACGCCGATGGCGAGGTGGTCGGTCAGAGTCGTCTTGCTGCCATCAAGGGCATCAGCGAGGTGACCATATCGCGCATTACAATGGCTGCGCCGGGTATGCTGGTGCTGCCGGTGATTATGCAGCGGCTGGAGAAGATGCCGGCCTACGCGCGCATCAAATGGATTAATGCGCCATTCCAAACGCTGATGGTGGGCTGCTTGTAAGTGAATCGCATTTCGCCTCATTTTCTTGCACACACTTATATATATATTCATTTCGCAGCCTCTGCTTCATGGTGCCGACGGCCTGTGCGATTTTCCCGCAACAATGCAGTCTGGATACATCCACGATGCGCACATTTGAGCCGGAACTGTACGAGGACATGGTCAAGCGCACTGACGGCGCTGTGCCCAAGCGCGTCTATTTCAACAAGGGTCTGTAAGGCATTCATCAGCGACTTGTAGCTTAGACAATAATGTGTTAGTTGTTGCTTGTCAGCGTTTAGGCATTTATAGAAGCGCGCGCAAAGTGTTGTTCCTTGTTCGTTGTCACAACTAAGTAGTCTCTAAATATTAAGCCTCAAAGTACATTATACATGTGTCCCAAGTGTAGTTTATGTATTTCATGTATTTGTGTTTTAAATGATTATTTTTTGTGGACCTCAACCCAAATTAAATTGACAAATTATTATGAATACACATAATTGTGTAGAATTCTATTAGATATGATATGCTCAAGAAATATTTGATAATCACATTTAAAATCGAATTAGAAAACGATATTCTCTGAACGGCTTACGCCTTACAATATCCACTTTAAAGACGAGTCTCAAAATTGTTAAACTCAAATAATTATGGAATCCTTATGAGTTTAGGAAAAGCTAAGTTCCCACAATTTCTGTGTGCCAACAGAAAAATATTCTCAGTAAATTTTAAGTATTTCTCATATACAGCAGCTTTTTAGTTTGATGCAGGTCGCTCCTAAACAGTCATAGGTCCAAAGGCGACTGCATACATTTGTTTGTTTTTTATTTCCATTTTAGAACTAATTGTTGACATGCTAATGTTAATACTAAGTCAAAAGATCAATGTTGAAAAAAATGTCCAAAAATCAAATAAACTATAAAAAAGATTAAAACTGCATTTAAGTTGCGGGTTTATAAACGGTTTTATTAGGTATATTGTTTGTATCTTGTATATATGTATATATATATATATATACGTTTATATACATATATCTCGTAATTAGCAAATTTTTGCAGGGTTTTCTTTATTTTTGGATTGTGTTGTAAAATTTACAAAATGTGCAAAACACAACTAGTTAGATTCATTTTAAATGTAATTCTTGGTTAATTACGAGGAGACTTTCGTATTTATTGTTCGACTATTTATCGGGCATTTTACTCATAGTTTGTGCTCTTGTACTACAACAAATGTTCGCTTTTTATTTACTATGTCTTGTTACGTTTCGTTTCGTTTTTCTCTTTTTGTTTTGTGGACATATTAAGGTACTGTTTGAATTGATTTTTATAGTTATTTGTTAAAATTGTTGGCACTGTCGCAAAATACTAAACATTGATGAAAAATTCAACACTCAGATGTACAATATGTAAAATTGTATTTACTTAAATTTAAAAACCAACTCTCGCTCAGCTGTCAAGCCCACAAATTTTTGGAGGACTTTTATATTATAACAAATACGCTGCCTGGCAGCCAATTTCGTTTCAATTATTTTCGCATGTAAAATTGTTCAATTTCTCAATACATATATATATATATTTTCGTTTGTGCCGTTTTGTGTTGAAAAAGAATGGATTTTTGCCAAAAATAATCAGCAAAACTTGTATTTATTTATTTCTATTAATTGTTTAGTTTAATTTACTTAGCAAAATTGTCGACACACAAATATTTGTATGTTCCTTTTTGCGGGACATTAAAGTTACATTTTTCAAATTGTTTTTATTTTCTTAGCCAATATTTTTACTGACTGAGGCATTCAACAATTAAATGGCTTTGATTGCGCATTAAAATTTATTGAAATTCTTATTATGAAATTGGTTTCTTTATTTTCATTGTGTGTTTGTCGATACAACTGGGAAAAAGCTGCATCCCAAAATCGTTTTGGTATACTGCGAATTACGTATACTCTTCCAATATACAATGAAGGAACTCGTTCCGTCTAGCTGCCCTTAAAACGTCGTACTTTAAATCAGTTTTTGTTTAATATCTTTCTATATCTTATACTTTCTCAATTTTAAATCGAATTTCAGGCCGCTTTGTCATAAACTTCTCAAGGAATATGAAATTTGTGCGGTCTTTATACTTCGTTGCAACCTACAATTGTTTAATTCGACGGATTAACTCATAAAAGTTGTTAAAACTGCATTCTAAACAGTTAAAATAATAATAAATAAGAAATATATAAAGTGGAGACTTCGCTCTACTGAAATTTCCATAAAACATTAACTGCTTTATTATTTCAATTTGTTGAAAACAATATTCCTTGACTTCTGTGTATAGAATAATTTGTGCACTGTGAAGATAAATAGCTGCATTTTATTATTTTAATCTGTCTGCGTACATTTTAAGGACCTTCCTAAACTTACCATTCCTTTTCTTTGCAATTTGCTAAAGACAATCAACATTAGAGTTAATCAACTGATCTGATCTTAACGCATTTTACTCTTATAAAATGTGTACAAATGTAATACTTTTGTTTTTGCATTCAACGTATTAAAAATATACGCAATGGCGCCGAATTTTCAATACACTCAACACCCAACTCTCTTGAAAAGCTTACAAAACTCGATCTTCAGCTGTTCTCTTAATGTTGTTTCTATCATTTGCCGTATATGTTTGTAGTGGCCTATTAGCTATCCGGTTTTTCGTTTTATTTCCACTAAGTTTAATAGATTTTATTTTGCTTAAAAACCATATAATGTATGTCTTGTTTTATATTTTGCGCACAGCCTTTTTTTATCGAAATATTTCTGGTTTTTATATGTTGTTGAGTGATTTATATGTTTGTATAGTTTTATACATGCTATGGGGTTATATTTGTAAACCGTTTTTCGTGATGACGACACCTGATCATTTTTTGTACCAACTTTGCCAGACTGCATATACATATAGTAGCTAGGTATATACATACATAAATCTCCATATGATTCTTCTTTGCCATTTGACTTTTAGAGTTCTTCTTAGACTTTGCACATTTCAGCGTTTTTAGAATATAATTTTCCACTTGTTGTTCATTAAAACTCTTATAAGCTAGACCAAAATGAAAAAAAAAGCAACACAAACCGTTAATTAGGCGTGCCTTGCGGCTCTTTAGTTTGTATTTTGTATTTTGTTTTCAACTTTCACGCTTTTGCCACAATCCCCGGGGCTCCTAAAACCTTAGAAAAAATAACAACAACACCCAACAACGGGTAGCGTTTTTAGCTTCTGTTGTTGTTCGTGTGTGTGTGTGTGTGTGTTTTTCTTTCAGCAAAAAAAAGTGTGTTTAGTTTATTTCTCATTTTAGTGTTTAATATTTTGCTTGCAGTTTTTCGATTCATTACCAACTTCAAATTCTGTTTGTATTTGTTTTTGTATTTTTGTTTTACATTTATATGACTTGGCTTTTCCATATTTGTATTATATAGAATATATATTTTATAAATTGTATTCTTATTTTCGTGTATATAACAATTATACATTTATAATTTATAAACGTTGGTTTTAGTAAAATTAAAAAAAAAACCATGCGCATAAAAACAGTTTTTTTTTTTAAGTTTAAACATTATAGATAACGCGATATCATGTTTGCATTTATTTTTTTGTTTTATTATAATCATAATGTTTTGACTTGGCTTACTAGTTAAATACAAACATGTACATAAGGTTGTGTTTTTCATCCATATAAGTATGTATACATTATATATAAATATATTTTATATATTCTTTTAGTGGTTGTGTGAATAACTTGCAAATCTTGATTTGTATTTTGTTTTCTTCTATTTTCTTTCATATTGTTTTGTAATGTTTAAACCATTTATGTTTTTGTATGTTTTTCTTGCGTTAGACTTACAAAATTAACTAGAAATTATATATATTATTATTATAGTTATATTATATATTCTTCATATATATATTCTTCATCATATATATATGTATGTGTGTGTGTTTGTTTGTTTATTATGTCTGTGTGTATTCGACAACCAAAGTAGGAAAAAGAGTTTTGCGTTTTTAGACCGACTACGGCTCGTCGCTGGCGGGATCCATAGCACTGGCCGGAACCAGCTCAACCACTGAAACCGCCTCCGCTGTGGTCGTTGTCGAGGTGGATGAGCTGGTGGTGCTGGCCGGTGACATGTTGTCCGCATTGCCGGACAGGCCCAGACCCAGTCCGATGGGTGGCGGCGAGCTGGTCGCTATTGTGGCTGCTGTTGCTGTTGCTGTTGTTGGTGACTCCTGACTCTGACTCTGACTCTGACTGGGCGGCAGCACAAAACTCTTGCCCATACACTGATCTCATTTGAGACCCGTATCCGACGTTGGCGTCCAGCGATCGAACTCAATGCCCGAATCGGGTGACACGCCCGTTGCCTTGGCCAGATGAGCGGCCATAAATCCGCCCGTTTGCATGCACTTGCAGTCGGCCGCAATGCAATTGCATGAGAATTTGGAGGCGCGACCGCAGCGTGCGACAAGGTTGGGATTACCAGTCAGCGATGTGGCCGGCGAGCAGCCGGCTGTGGGTCCAATGATGTTCACGCTGCCAACGCCGCCGCCACCGCCGCCGCCGCCGCCGCCCTCATCCATGGCCTGACCATCGCACGGACTGAGCCGCAGCTGGCTCTCGAAGGACTGCAGCTGCTGCATGAAATGGAAATTTGGCGAGACATCCGGTTTGCGATCACGCACCAGCATGAAGGCATCGTTCAAGCTGAGCGCCCGTGTGTGCATCAAATAGGCGAGCGTCACCGTTACGGAGCGCGAAACGCCCGCCAGGCAGTGGACCAGCACCGCCGAGTTAGCCGAGCGCGCTTCTTCTGCAAACGGCAAAGAGAGAGAGAAAACCAGTTGAGAATTATAAGCTTTTTTGCCAAATCTAGACTGTGTACGAACCTATAAAATGTATGGCAGCTGGGAAATGCATAGCCAGATCCTGGGAATAGTGATCGGTGATGGGTATTTGCAGATACTTTATAATGCCCAACTTCTCAAACTCATTCGGCAAATCGGGTGTCACATTCAAAACATACTAGAATATAGAAGAGTACATTATACATATATCCTTGGGGGGTGTTCAAGTCGTAGCAGGACTTACCTTAATGTTGTACTTTTGCAAAGCATTCGAGTCGCAGCTGTGCGATGCATTGCCCAGAAATAGTCCGGGTATTATCTCAACGGGCGCCTCGTTGAAATTATGATGATGGTGATGATGATGATGTGTGGTGCTCTCGCAGTCCGACGATTCAGCCGAGCTGCTGCACGCCGAATCGGAATGTGGCGTGGAAATGCGTAGCGATCTGTAAACAACAATTTGGAATTTGTGTTGTAAATTAAATGGTATTTAACAGTGGGGCGGCAGTGCTTAATTGTAAACTTATAATTGAGCTAATGCTGGCATTATTACAACCGTACGAAGAGTATTGAAATGATGTTTAGCAAGGAAGGAGTCGATCTATCTCCATGATATTTGTAAGATATATCTTGATCTGCATCTTTCTGTCAATATAGAACATTTTTGATCACAAATATTGTGAATATTTTTGAATTATTCCGAAATTTATCTATTGGTTTCTTTATACTCATAATATTTTGGCCTCTCCATTCTGAAATATGATTCTAATGCTACAAGTAAGCTTGTTTTATACTCATAGCTTCCAACTCACCTTAGACCCATCAGTTGATCGGCCTGTGCATTGCGACTAGATTCCATTTCTTTGTTGTGCGCCTGGTTATCATCCTCACACCACTCCGGAAATGCTTGGCGAAAACTGGAGAAGCCATCTGCAAGCAAAGAGAGAGGCATATAAATAAATATGAAACTTTAGATACACATGCAAAACTACAGATACAGATATAGATATAGATAAAAAAAAGGGTAGTGAGATAGAGATACAGAAACGAAACTTAAGTATGCTTTTGAACTAAGCGCAGCGTTTGTGTCGTGTTTTGTACGCTTGAAAAATATTTCGTTATGCTTAGCCAAGTGTGTCCTTCTGGGTCTATGGGTAAGACAACACCTATTGTGGCCACAGCCCACACACCCCGCCCCCTCTAGGCCAGTAGATGAGATGGGCGGTGAAGCGTGCGTGAAATTCTTGCAGTTTGCTTGGCTCATTCATAAAAAAAAGCGAGTCGGCGACTTTCGTCGAGCGTCGCGCGTCGTTTTTCTCCAATTAGAAACGGAAGTGGCTGCCATACGAGACGCGAAGCAAAGTGCAAAGGAAAATCGTAGCAAAAACGGAAATGCTCTTTCTATACACTATTTGTAGCTCTGTGTGCACAATATGATGACTACTTGGGCTGCGAATTGTCATAACACAAAACGGAAGCTCACAATTTCCTACTTGGCGCATAATAAATGCGATTCCGCATTTTGAAATTGAGCACCACTGAGAAAAATACCACGAACGAACGAACGCAAAAAAGAAACAACAAGCCAATTGGCCAACGGGTCGTATACGCATTCATACGGGCGCCTGGAAAGGGCGTAGGCAGAAGACGCAAGCAACTGCACCGAGCAACCCTCGCAACTCGCACCCGCACAAATATGTCGGCTACGAGTCAGCGCGCTCCAAACTGCATTTGATAGCAATTTCCGTTGCAAATAATGCTATTTGCAGATGCAAGTTAAGTCAACGACATGAACATGAACGGAGCATGCAGCTGATATGCTGTTAATTGAACTTTTAAGCATATTCCAAGAATTGTCAGTAGGTAGTACTACTACATATATGAGCTTTGAGTGAGAGAACAAAAATGTTTAAAAAATATAACGACTTTGTAGTACAAACTTAAGCTGTTGCTAAAAACTATTGTCACAATATGCATATAATTACATATGCCTCTTTATTTATTAGACCAAGTTGGCTAATAGATATTATAAATTATAGAAATAGACATATAGTTTGTGTGAATTTCAACAATTTTAGATTTGTGTATCAAACATTTTCCCAACCAGCACAAATCAATTTAAGCTACTTAAAGCTGAGAGTACTTTTTATACTCTTTTCGAAGAAAATAGTATATTAAGTTTGTCCTGAAGTTTGTAACGCATAGAAGGAAGCGTCGGAGACCCCCAAAAGTTACTGCCAGTATGCTTTGAATGACAATACAAATTGATCTAGCCATGTCCGTCTGTCTGTCTGTCTGTCTGTCTGTATGTATGCAAACTAGTCCCTCAGTATTTGAGCTATCGCGATAAGACTTTGCACAGACACTTATTATTCCAGGGGACAGCACATTGGTCGGAGCCGGCCGGATCGGACTACTATATCTTATAGCTGCCATACAACTTGAAGTCGGTTTTGGCCATATATCCCATGTTTTTTAATCTATCGCGATGAAACTTTGCACAGATACTTCTTATTTAAAGAGACATCACATTGGTTGGAGCCGGCCGGATCGGATCACTATATCTTATAGCTGCTATATAACTGGCAATGAATTAAATATTCTTAGAACAAAAAAAAAATGTTACGCGACAAAACGATTTTGTACAGCTTATGAAATTTCAGTGGTGCAGTTGGCAGAGTGAAAATTGCCTATAGGTTCGAAAAGCGTATAAAATCTTCTGCACGCCGAAGATAATCCTTCCCCACTTGTCTGGTTTTCTTTTAACCAATTGCCCTTAAAATACAACTTGAAATGCCAAATAAAGTTTGCTTACTTCTAGCAAGTAGTTAGTAGTTACTTTACTAGTTAATCTAACCCGCTGGTTTAATGCCATAGCCCCAGCATTTATCATTGCCATATATATATATATATGTATATGGTTTCTTTTGCTGCTTTGGCCGTCTTGAGTGCTTTCTACCCACATGTTGTGGTGCTGGGGCCACTCCACATAAAATATATGCTGACAATAGAAATTTTATAAATAGAAATTTATTTGATTTTCAATTGTTTCTTTGTTGCTGTTGCTGTTGTTGTTGTTGGTGTATGCCATAATTTTGCGCGTGTTGCGCTTCCTGTTTTGCTCCAAGAGAGTCGAAACGGACGGACGGACGGACGTACGTGTCCGGTGGCACGGTTCAACGGATTGGCGTTCCACTAAAGGGCAGACTTTAAGTGCAGTGCGTCATCCGGATTGGGATGCGGCATGAGGGATGTGGGATGAGGGCGAAACGTAGCCGCAAGCCAAATTCATTAGCCTAGAGCCCAAATAGCAAAGTTATGTCTGTGTATGTGTATGTAAGAGTATGCACAATTTACATCCAATAAGGGTAGTCCCAAACACAAAACCCAGCCCACAACAGAAATGCCAAGCCGACCGCTTGTCTAACTGTTTACGCGACAAAAGTTCGCCTACGTCATTTCCGTTGGGACCAATCTTTGTATCTGTATCTATGTGTGTGTGTGTGTTTATGTGTGTGTGTGTCTACTGTAGATAGATAGAGGCATTGGGGAGTAATAACTAGGTAAATGTGAATGGAATGAATACGGCTTCAATGCTTGTGTGGGTGTGTGTGTGTGTATTGTATATATATATCTGTATATATATTTCTATATCTTCAGTTAAAGCACAACCAAAGTGAGCTAAAAGTTACTTAACTCACGTTATTATACCCTGTGCACAAAGGCCTACACAGGTGCTACTCGACTAAACTATCAGAAACTAAACAATTTTAGGAAATTCATTAACAAAATTACATCAAATTGATGGTAATACGATAATTCGCAAATGAAATATACTAAATATAAGCAATTTTTTTTCAATTTAATACAGTTTTTTTCTGGCCAACAGAGCATCGTTGAACTGTGCTAACTACCCTGTTTTGTTTCATATTTGATTATATTTTATTTTAACTCACGCTCACATCGAGAAACAAACAAACGCTGTTGATAAGCAGCGCATAAAAAGACAACACAAAATAAAATTAATATAATAAGAGCGATAAAAATTATAAATAAACAAACAAACAAATAAATGACAACAGCAATCGTGGTGGCGAAAACAATGAATGGAAAAGGTGCCCCTTATAAAACCAAACAATAAAATAACTAAGAGCGCTCGGGTCGAGAGTTCTTGACATGCAGATACCCTGCAGCCTATGGTAAATTTAGAAATAAATTGAAAAAAATGTCCCAACTGGAACTCAAACGAATCAATAGATATAGAATAAGAAAATTAAGCTGCTGTTTCTCTTCTGTAATGGATAAGGAATTTATATACCTTATAGTCTTACACAATTTAGGCAAGCACTTGTTTAAACAACTGCTTAGTGCAGGGTATCAGAAATGAAAGAACTGCGACGCCTTTTTTTTTTCGCCAGTTGTAAAAACTTGCATGTATTATTTATAATGTTATTTCGCCTTTGTTGTTATTGCCTTAATAAATAAATAATCCAAATATTGCGCTTAGCATGACAAGCACATCCCGTGGGCGGTGGCTGCAAATATACCAACAAAAAAAAGAACAACAACAAAAACAAACTCGAAACTCACTCGCCATGGGTGGGTGTTTATATATAATAAGTATATATATATATATATATATATATATGTATGTGGCGAACCAGGTGCTTTATAGAGGGAGTTGTAAGCATAGCAGACAATGGGGCAGGGGTTTGAGGGGTAGGCATTAGTTCAAAATCCGGTTTTAAAGCCCACAATAGGAATGACAATAAATAGGCAATATGTATGTATTTTAAGTAGTTTGCGCTTCTCGCTCAGCTCACAAATTGTTAGTGTTATTTATTTATTTTGTATTTTTCGTTATTTGTTATTTGTTGTTTTTTTTTTTGCTTTTTTTTTTTGCTTATTTGTCTCTTTTAAAGTTTACATTTTTCACGTTTTGAAGGTCGTTTCCACTGTGCGCGACGTTTGTCATTGTTGTTGTTGTTGTTGTGTGTGAACTCATCAATGAAACAATACAGAGAGCCCGACAACAGAACAGAACAGATACTATAGACACACACACACACACACACATACATAGCATTTGACTTACATATATGGTGTGAAAAAATACATATGTACATACATACATATATGTATATATACGAGTATATGAGGTGCACAGTATGTACAAATGAACAGGTGTGTTAGATGTGATAACTAGATATATATGCATGTAAAGTGCGCCGAATAATTATATGAATGGAAAGACAATTGCAGACAGCGATAAGAGATTACGACCTTTGAGTGTCTCGTTTTTGCAGAAATCAGAGCGCCTACATTCTTTCAAAAGGATATGTTTACATATTTACGTTTTAAAAATAACCACTGTGCTAATTTCTAATTTTTAAGTATTGATTTCCCTTTAAAAATCAATACATCTTCAAGTTAATTATAGTATTTTTTTTTTTTTTTAATTTTTACAAAAGAACCACTTTAGTTTCATAACACATGCTATATTTGATAGAAAAACTTTTCTTCACACTTTTGCACAGCTCAATAACAAAGTTTGGCAACTTGTTGTGAAACTCTAAAGCGAATGTTTGCACACTGGCAATTAACTTTGTGGCAACTAAGAAGGCGCCCGAGCATGGACAGGAACAGGGACAAGGAACCTCAAGTTATAAAGGAATATTGCAGAGGCAGTGGATGACATTTTGCAGTCTGTGCTGTGTGGGTTTTTTGTTGGGGCTCGTGTTGGCGGTCAATCAATCATGTTGTAATCAATCAAGTTGCCGTTGCTTACACGAGTATTTTAAATGTCAACTGGTTGTGGGCGAGGACTCTTTTTCTTGGCCGGGCTTCTTTGCTTAATGACATTAATTTTACATGCAAAAGAAAAGCTCTCAAAGAGCTGGGAAAAAGCAAACACAACACTCAGCCCAATAACTTTGTTGTGCAATGCATTAAAATAAATTCTCATCAAAGGCGGAAGTGGCAGTCATTAATATTTTTGCCTTTTGCCTTTTAGCTGGGCGCTCTTCGCCCATTTGTGCCCCCACCCACCCACAGCTCAGCTTTTCTTTCATTGTTCCCCTACATTTTCCGCTTGCATTTTGTTTATGCCGAGCAGCAGCAGCTAAAAAATGTTGCTCCAAAAATAAGCGCGAAGGCAACACTGGAAAATTTGGGGCGTCTGTGGAAATGTAAACAAAATGGGGCCATGTCGGGTTGGATGGTTTTTATATTTTGATTTTTTTCTTCTGTTTTCTCCTCTTTTTTATATGGCTTTCGTAATGCCGAACACAGATAGTACAAATACATGTGCGTATACTACTCCGGACTATCTGTGGCGTTTGTTTTTTTATTTTTTTTATTATTTTTTGTTGTTGTTATATATGTATGTATGTACATGGTGCTTCCATTCTGTCAGTCTGTGACTCATTGACAAATAGCATTGAACTGCAGGCGATGTTCTCGTTCTCGTTGTCGTTGTTGTCTGTCTGTTCATTCATGGAGCATGGAGCCAGACGTGCTATATACCCAGTTATATACTTCTACATACATATGTACATATGTATAGGAATATGTATTTATAGTACGTTGTGCAACACATGGCTGACTGCATTTGTAAAGTTGTGGCACGGGGTGCGGAGGATGTGGCAAGGCTCATAGACGGAAGCGTGCTCCACGAACAACACGCCTCCATGGCCACACATGGCGTATGCGTAATATTGATTTCCCTCCTTGTTTTATTTGGCCACACACAAATCCTTATGTCAAACACAAACACACACACACACACACACACAAAATCCATAGCTAAACATACTAAATAAATACCAAAGATCGAATGGAATGCAATCTAAAATGTATGTTATGGAATTCAGGGAATGTGTACGGTTTTAAACAGGAAGTATGCGCAACGCATAAAAAAAAACCATAACAAGCTACATATACATACTTTTATAAATATGTAGAGCGTGTCTTGGTTTAGGTGGGTAATGCAAGCATATTTGTGGTCTAAACTTCACCTGCAGTTATTGGCTTTGATTTTCAGCACAAGCTTTCTATAAACTATAATTTGAATACATGCTTGTCCTTCTTGACCCACTGTACATTGGCTGTACACTTGACGTCGCCATCACAGTTACAACAGCAGCAGCGGCAGCGACAGCGGCAGCGGCAGCAGCTGCCGACAACAACGCCGCCCACGCTGCCAACAGCAGCAGCAGCAGCAGCAGCAACAGCCACAAAGAGAGCACTGCGACTGAAACCACCTACGGTCATAAAACCAAAAATGAACGTAGCTTAAAATGTGTATGCAATAACAGCAGCCAGCAGCCAGCAATAGCAACAACAAAACCAAAATTCTAAATAAACCAACGCCCGCGCTCATAAAAATTTGCTGTCAAAGATGAAAAGAGTGAGAGGACGAGGAGAGGCAAAGAGGAGAGACAGAGAGTTGAGCTGAGCTCTAAGCACAGTTTTAGCATAGACAAGAACCGGCGCACAGCTTTCGTATGCTGCAGTTATTGGACTTTGGGGCGTGTACACCTGTTATACACAAATGCAAACACACACACACACACACACACGCATAATTGCAAAAATGAAAGAAAGAGTTTGCTTTTATATAAGCCGCATGCCTTCAATTCGGCACCCAAAACGCCAAAATGATTTTATGAATGAATGCGCCAGTAAGTAAGAAAACTATGCGCAAGCACTGAACGAAAGAAAGACATAGAGAGACAGGGAGACAGAGAGAGCGAGCGAGCGAGAGAGAGAGAGAGAGAGAGATGTGTATATGATGTTTGTACATAGAGGCAGCACTTAACACGCAACTATTTGTTAAACAGTAGTTTCGCATTGAAAACGAGACTCGCACACACACACACACACACACACAGTTACAAAACAAATACATAACATCAATAACAAGTAAGAGTGCTCTAGTCGGGAGTGCCCGACTACGAGATACCCTGAACCCAGTCCTTACAATCATTCGTACTACTCTAAACTCACACATGCTGCAGTACAAGCAGTACAAGCAGTGCCAGCGGTTTAAGCAGTTAGCTTGCTCTTTCGCTGAGCCCCACACAATGGAAAGTTAAATCTTAAATAACTTCTGTGTTTATTGTCCGATCTTATTGAAATTTTTGGGGCAAACAATTGTCGATAATATGTGTTACCAAACCAAATTGCAAGGTCGTACCTTCAAAAATGGGTTTTTTTAACTTTTGGGGGGTTTGGGGGTGGTATCCAAAAAGTGAAATATTTGTTACATGTGTATGCTATTCGAGATTATACATGTCAAATTAGGGGCCTCTAGCTCTTATAACTTGTAAGTTATATCCAAAAAACGCTGGTCTGAAATCGAAATTTATCGATAACTTTTGAACGGGACGAGCTATCGATAAATTTTAATAAACTTGATCTGTCCCGGGATTAGGAGAACTTATGTTCCAAATATGAAGTCTCTAGCTCTTGTAGTCTCTGATATCTGTGTGTTCATACAGACAGACAGACGGACAGACGGACAGACGGACGGACGGACAGACGGACAGACGGACAGACAGACGGACATGGCTAGATCGACTCGGCTGTTGATACTGATCAATAATATATATACTTTATATGGTCGGAGATGCTTCCTTATGCCTGTTACATACATTTGCACAAAACCATAATACCCTTTTTACCCATTTTTAATGGGTTCAGGGTATAAAAAGTGAACCAAGTAAGAACAGTGCAGTCGCTGAGATACTCTATTCATAACAAAATAGTTGCAAAAGTGCGTTGGAAAATCGAATTTGAAGATATAAAGACAATTCTTTTGTACTTTTCGACAATTTTCTGTAAAGCTGAATAAATACATTTTAATCGTTAGAATTTTGTTAGCTGTTTAGTTAAAGTTGAGTAGAACTTCACTGTACTCATATACCCCGTGCCCGTGCCTTCCTATAGGGTATACAAATTCATGACTAGCGATTCTTTTATTTCATTTCCATTCCATTCATGCATTGAATTCAATTCGTTGCCACATTTTTAGTCAATTTGTGCGGGAATGGAGCTCAGGGGTGGGGCAGGCAGGGGGTAGATGGGGGTTATTCAGATGACAGTAAGCGGACGCGCGACATAATTTTTAGCTGTATTTTGTTGCTGCAATGGCTTCCGCATTGTCTTCCACAACTCAGCAGATCGCCACTTGTTCAATGGCACAGCTAGTCAGTCAGTCAGTTAGTCAGTCAGTCAGTCAGTCAGTCAGTCAGTTAGTCAGTCGTTGTGCTGAACTAGCTTTCAACTAGTTAGGCGGTCGTTCTACATTGTTGCACATGCTAATAGCCGCCCAGGGGCGAGTGTGAGAGAGAGAGAGAGAGAGAGACAGAAGCGACAAACAAAAGCAGATACATTTGCGAATTGAGTAAAAATTTGCAAATACTTTATGAACAGCAAGAAACAAGTACAGTTATCTTGGCAAATTACATACTCTGGCAAAGTTATGCCAAATGCATGTCATAAAATACTTCTGCTTGGCTAGAGAACAGAGTTACTCAGGTATGCTCACAAAAGTGGATTCCAGCTGAAAAAATAGCATGTGGATTGCAGAAAATGTTTAGTAATACTGGCAAAACTGTTACTAATAGCAATACCTTAGGCATGCATATGTTATATATGCATATGCAAGTACACAATCAATATTAATTCAAAAGCATGAATATTTCACTAAATACACATTATTTGCCATCACTTCAAGCCACTTTAGTCACTTATGTAACTAGTTTACAGCCACACTGGTAACTTATCATGCCCAGCGGTCACATTGTTATCATTCTACAACAACTTCTATTTGGTTTAACTTTTAGTATCTAAAATGGCCTGCAACTATGATTTCATTTCATATTCTAGATTCAATTAAATTGTCTTTGAGCTCTTTTTGGCAGCTAAAAAACCCTTGTCAATCCAACAGATACACAAACACACAGACACAGACAGAAGTATCTGTGTGTAATAATTGTTTTTCGACAACAATTAAAACACGGCAGAGCAGTCAAAATAAACTTCAAGCCATAAACAGGGCCAAGACATTTAAGACTAATGACTGAGTTTATGTTGCTGTTGTTGCTGTTGTTGTCTTCTTTGGCGAGGTTAGGGTTGCCGGAGGGGGCCAGAAGATGGGGAGGGGCAAGGGGGGGGGCACACAAACCGAATCCGGTTGGAGATGCCGCATTCGGTATTTTGGGCACTCGGCATTTTGGGGTTTTACATCTGCTTTGGCTGCTGTCCTGGCCAAAATGTCAAACTGCGTAAGCCAATCAATCAAAATGTAAATAGGCTACTATCCGCAGGTCCTGGCCCCGCTGCTCTCTAGTCCTTGTCAGCAGCTATAAATAACGCAAAGTAGAGCCGCGCGCAGCTTTCGTGGTATTAGCCAAAACGTATCCTGCGGGACCTTTTCTATACTCTTTTCGAAGAAAATAGTACATTAAGTTTGTGCTGAAGTTTGTAACGCATAGAAGAAAGCGTCGGAGACCCCCAAAAGATACTGCCAGTATGCTTAGAATGACAAAACAAATTGATCTAGCCATGTTCGTCTGTCTGTCTGTCTGTCTGTCTGTATGTTTGCAAACTAGTCCCTCAGTTTTTGAGCTATCGTGATAAAACTTTGCACAGACACTTATTATTCCAGGGGACAGCACATTGGTCGGAACCGGCCGGATCGGACTACTATATCTTATAGCTGCCATACAACTGGAAGTCGATTTTGGCCATAAATCAAATGTTTTCAAAGCTATCGCGATGAAACTTTGCACATATACTTCTTATTCAAAATGACAGCACATTGATCGGAGCCGGCCAAATCGCACTACTATATCATTCAAAAGAAAAATTTAAATTCAAATGATATCAGTTCTTAAAACAAAACCAAAAAAAATGAAATCCGATAGAACGAAAGTGAAAGTGCAGCACTTTGGCAGAGTGAAAATTGTCTAAAGGTGCGAAAAGGGTATGAAATCTTCGGCACGCTGAACATAATCCTTTCCCACTTGTTTGTTGTTGCTTTTGGTCGCCTGGCCTAAAAGCTGCCGCACATTATTAATTAATTATGTATAATTTTGCCAAGCTACGCAATTGCATGAAATTTGGCAACGTTGTTTGTGCGACTCTAACCCCAAAAATAAGCAGCAACCAATTTTACAGTGAATGTGTGTTCTGCCAAAATTACAATAAATGACGAGGGGAAAGCAAAAGGGAGGGAGAGAGTGAGCGAGAGAGAGAGAGAGAGAGAGTGCACAAAATAACTGTATAATTGAAACTGCGCTCGCTACTCGGAGAGTATTACTGTATCGTTCTATCTACAGCCTGTAACTGTTGAATGTGTCCATGGCAGTAAATCTGTATCTGTATCGGTATCTGCAGCTGTAACTGTAACTGTAACTGCAAGTTTCGAGTGTGTTTTCGGCAGCAACAAGGAGTTTTGGGGGAGCGCGTGGATGTTGTTGTTGTTGTGTTTTTGTTTTCGTTCTTCTTTCGTTGCTGCTTTTTTCTGCGAATGGGGTCAAGTTTAATGTGCAGCTTCCTGTTGCTGCTGGGACAGTAATTGCAGATGGAATTGCTCTCGGCACGCAACAAGTGCAGCGCGTGCGAGAGAGCGAGAGAGCGAGCGAGAGAGAGAGAGAGACAGAGAGATAGAGAGAGAGAGCGAGACTAGAACTGAAGTCTCGCATTTTGTTTCAAATTTATTGATTTTCTGTTTGCACTGAGCTCGCTTGCAGAGAGCCACACGCGCATGAATAATAGATGTAACCAGTTGCTCGACTGGCACATATCCTATAGGCGGTTTTTTTCCTCATATTTTAAGCTTTCGATTGCAGTTTACCTTCAAATGAAACTTAGACAGCTTTGCATTGGCTAACATTTATCTAATGAGGAGTTTATGGAGTTAAACCTTTCCCATCATACAATACTACATATATTCTAAATTTGTTAACTTTACCTATTCGTAATAAATTTTTAACATTTATTATCTTTGCTCTGATTGTTATTTGCAATAATATGTTGCATCAATTTTACACTTTGGTAATAAAATTCATGTTTATTATTCATTTTAAATATTAATCTTTAAATGTTAAAATAAATTTATAAATTTTCAATATATTTTTAATTCTTATTTTAAAATTTAAAAAAAAAAAAAAAAAATCCAACTTTATATGCCATTCTAATAAATACAAAGTGCTGGGTAGCAAAGTCGTATTGTTTACAGCTTCAGCAGGACGCTGGTCAATATATAACAAAGGGCCAGGCAACAACAACAACAGCAGCAGTAATAATAACAACAACATTAACAACAACAACAACATTCAAACAGTAGCAAGCTCGCTATGAGTTACTCAGAATGCGCCGCCATTGGGCAACGTGCTCAGAATTTCATTTGGAAATGAAATGGCAAAAGCGCGCACAGCACTAACAACAAAAGGCAAAGCAGAAGATACAAGGGGGCGGGGCGGGTGTGGGGGCGTATGTTGAGCGCATTTATAAATATTGCATACGGAAAAGATGAAAACACATCAATTGAGAAGCGAATGTGCAGCAAAGGTCCTCGAGAGCTACTAAGCGCAAACTTCTCAGAAGCCAAAATTGAATGACTAACAGGGAAATCATCAGCACATGTTATACTCATATCGTTTTTAATGACTAACGAAGAAATCATTAGCGTTATTGAACTGCGTTTATTCTACAGATAGAAATATGTATCTTAAGCTTTAAGGCTTAAGCCAAAACAAGATTGTTGAAGACTTGTACTTTTTCTTTATATTTCTACAGTCGAGGTTTGGAATTAGAGGACTTGTACTTTTTCTTTATATTTCTACAGTCGAGGTTTGGAATTAGAGGAACCTTGTCATTTCATCAGGAATAGTTCTTATTTATGAATATTTTCATTTCTAAATGAAATGATAGTTTTTATAATCATAAATGACTTAATCTTCTTATCCTTTTGTCATCTTGCAGTAAAATAACATTCTAAATATATTCGGTTTATAATATGTGTAAAAACAATAAAGGAGTAAAAACATATTTGTTTTTAATTTTTCTCTTCTGATTTTTCTACATTTAAAGTGACGTTTTAATAATACCACATGTTAAAGGGTTGAGCAGCAAATGTAATATACTGATTTCCTAAAGTTTAGCAAAAAGTTTTTAGCATAGTTTTTAGTTTCCTTCTGGTTGGTTGGCAATCCAATCGCGTTTTATTTGATACAAGCTTTAGCAGCCAGCAGATGCTATCGACAGGATGGCAAGTGTCAAGGGGGCAACGGCAACAGCAATGCCACTGGTATGGTGGGTGACGTGGAGGACAAAGAGGAAGAGGAAGAGAGAGAGAGAGAGAGAGAGAGAGAGGGAGAGAGAGGGGGGTTCGTTGTGGCACGCACTACATATGCCATATTGATGCGCGAAGGCAGCAGCAAGCAGAAGAGGACAACAGTGGCAAAAGCAGATGCAGAAAGGAATGTGCAGATATTAATCGAGTGTGAGATGTGTGCTGGATGCTACTGAAGTCAAAAGAGGACTAAACAAATCGAAGAGTCAGTGACGTGGCACTTACAAATACATAGTACATATGACTGAGCCCACAACTGAGTGTTAGCGAATATCACTAAGTTTGCAAGCAGTTCAAAAATGTTCATAGGTAATGCAATCAATCAACTTGGTTCAAATTACACAAAATTGTCCCAAGGAATAATTTTGTCGGCATTACATTATATGTACATATGTAATTAGCTTGTTTTCTGATTCGTAACCATGCTAAAGCTCACAAGATTAATTGTAATTTTATGCCTTTTGAGCTTGCTCTCTTTTCTCACTTGACTCCAGTTCCCGTTACCTTCTCACCCATTGTACGTACAGTGCTTGCCTATTATTTCATTCATTTTCATACACTGTTTGTCGTGCATAACAAGCACAGCTCAAAACTGCATTCACCGCTCTCCGTAAGTAGAGACACGAACCTCACCGGTCTCACATACACACAGATGCACACACTGGCGCATGCATAGCCAAACTGACGAAACTGAATCGATGCCCTCTCTGCTGCTGCTCCTCTCTTGTGCGCTCCTCACTCTCGTCTTTCGCGCTCCTCGTTTGTTCTTCTCGTTCACTGTGCGCTTCTTCTTCTTTCTCTTCTGGTAGCTGCTGTCTCGTTTGGAATACGCTGCTAATTTGCACTTTGATGAAATGCGTTCATGTTGTTCTTGCTATTACTGTAGATTTATGCATGCAGGCGCGCAGCAGCAACAACAACAACAACATCAGCTTCTTAGCTCCATTTCATTTCGATGCCGTCTTTCTGTGTATATGTATGTATCTCTGGTTGCTTTTGCGCGCCGCAGACCCAAAGCGCAAATTCAATCGCTGTTTGTCTGCTCTGCTCTGCTCTGCTCTTTGCTTTTGTCGCTGCTTGCTGTGTTGTTGCTGTTTCTGTTGTTTGCTAATTCCACGAATACAACAATTTACGCGTCCAGCTCCCCCGCCAAGGCAGGCAACTACTTGGTTGTGGTGGGAGGAACACATAGAGAGAAGGAGTGTGGGGAATAGGGAGTATCGTCATCGTTTGTATTTCGCAATGCGCCACTGATTCTCGCGACTCTTTGACTCTTTTGTGTTGTGTGCAACACACACACACACACACACACGCCCTGGAAACTTCCGCTGAAGTCATGCGCTGAGGCACGCTGAGGTATGCAGCTGTAAGAATGTGAGTATGTATGTGTGTACATATGAAAATATGTATAAAAGAACCCAAAGACGCCCTCGCACTGCTTTTGACCGGAAGTCGATCGTCGTCGTTGTCGTCGTTGTCTTTATCGTTGTCGACCATCAATGTTTTTTGCAAATATTTGCAATAAGTGTGTGTGTGTGTGTGTGTGTGTGTATGTTGCTCTCAGCCTCCGCAATTGCAGGTGGCTCTGAGCGCAGAGTCGCAATGTGGTTGTTGCCGTTAGGCGGGCTGCTTAATTAAAGCCCACACAAACTTTGACCCAAATCCACAAGCGACAACAACAACAACAGCACGAAAAAACTGTTTGTCAGCCGTAGGCCGGCGTCCAATTCGACCAACAGACCAAGAAACCTAACCAACTGTTCCGTTACAGCTGTGCAGTGTTGTCAAATGTTATTTTTCGAGTGCTTGCCGGGCTACCTTCATACATACATACATACATACATATGTTTGTTTATGTGTGTGTGTCTGTGTGTGTGTGTGTGATTGCTTAATAAGACGCCAACGTAGAGATGCTGTTCGTCCGTCCGTCCGTTTGAATGTCCGTCGTTGTCTGGACACGTTCACGTCCATTTTGCATGTGGGCAGTTTTGTTGTTTGGTGTCAACACAAAGCGACAAAAAACCAAAATAAAACCGCTGCACAGTGTGATGATTAAGTCGAAATTCAAGTGGTTTTTAGGGGCGTCGGTAAGATCACTCATCCTAAAGCTAAAGCTATAAGCTCAAAAAATCTTATAAATTGCAGCGTCACCAGATGCTGAAAAGCTACAAGTGTCACTCTGTTATTACATTTGTGGTTGTTGCCAGTTGTAAGTTATGTAAATAACTTTTCCTGTAATTTGTATAGGCATTTTCATTTCTAGCTCTTTCAGATTTTAATAAATGTGTTACTATTTGCAAAAATAACTGAAATTCTCAGCTACCTTTTGTGGTTTAGGCTCTGCGCTGATTGCCAATAAGATATACTTTAAGATTAACCGTTATAGCAATCTTTGAACTTTACTTTTCATCCACTTATTGACTGTTATTGACACAGTGCAACCAATTCGTCTTTACATTTTTCACCAGTGACTTTGGGTAAATATTCATATACATACACACATACATATGTATGTACATATGCATATGTATGTATATATGTATGTATGTAAGTTCAAGCCAGCATCAGCAGCAGCGCCAAAGGCTTCTGCTTCTGCTTCGGTGGCAGTTTGCGTTTTTCGGTGAAGGCAGACCAGTTGAAAGCAGTTGTGGACTGCTTGCAGGGGGTGGCTGCGGTGTGGCAAGCAGAAGAAGAAGGGTGGAGGCATCATCTGATGAACTATCATCTTATAGATTGCAGCGTCACCAGATGCTGAAAAGCTACAAGTGTCACTCTGTTATTACATTTGTGGTTGTTGCCAGTTGTAAGTTATGTAAATAACTTTTCCTGTAATTTGTATAGGCATTTTCATTTCTAGCTCTTTCAGATTTTAATAAATGTGTTACTATTTGCAAAAATAACTGAAATTCTCAGCTACCTTTTGTGGTTTAGGCTCTGCGCTGATTGCCAATAAGATATACTTTAAGATTAACCGTTATAGCAATCTTTGAACTTTACTTTTCATCCACTTATTGACTGTTATTGACACAGTGCAACCAATTCGTCTTTACATTTTTCACCAGTGACTTTGGGTAAATATTCATATACATACACACATACATATGTATGTACATATGCATATGTATGTATATATGTATGTATGTAAGTTCAAGCCAGCATCAGCAGCAGCGCCAAAGGCTTCTGCTTCTGCTTCGGTGGCAGTTTGCGTTTTTCGGTGAAGGCAGACCAGTTGAAAGCAGTTGTGGACTGCTTGCAGGGGGTGGCTGCGGTGTGGCAAGCAGAAGAAGAAGGGTGGAGGCATCATCTGATGAACTATCATCAAATTGTAATGAGGCAAGTGTTGGCCTTGGAAACAGATACGGAATGCGACAGTGTTTGTGGGTGTGTGCGGACTGAAGTTTCGCTGCTGATATGCCACGTGTTACGTGTGTGTGTGTGTGAAAATAAAGAAAACGCACCACTCGTAGAAAACTTGTGAAAATTGTTTAGGCCCAAAAACAAAATTAAAGCAACTTGTCCCACAAATGAGGCAAACAACTCTCCAATGAGCCACAAGACGACAAATACATAAACATACATATATGTACATATGTATGTATATGTATATATGTATAGGCGAGCTAGTTGGGAAAATGCGAATGCGGCGGCGACGACGACGCGTGGAAATGCATACCACAGAGTTGTTTTTATGGCGACGACGCGGCGTCGACGTCGACGTCGCTGCGCATGCGCAGCAGCGGCAGCAGCAGCCGGAGTTCAATTTCTATAAAAGGGTCGACGATGCAGCGGCGAGACAAGCGGACAGACGCAGACGGAGTCGGACTAGTCCGACGGCGAACAGTGGAGCAGCTTTGTATCCGCCTGGCTATAAAAAAAAAAAACAAAGTAAGAAGCAGCCAGCAGCAGCAGCAGCAGAAGAGTCGAGACAAGTTCTCCAACATTGCCGCTGTCTATAATTTTAACTCAACTTCCAACTCCCCAATAAAAGTGGCGGCGGCGGCGGCGTCAACGTCGGCGGCTGCAGAGACGACCGCAACGCATCGTTCGTTGACTTTACGTTTGCTAGGGCCACAGAGAGAGAGAGAGCGAGAGAGCGGAAAGGAGAACAAGAGAGCGAGTGCTGCGCATTGCGAGAGCGTGGATCATGCGATTTGGGTTCGAAACCTTGCTAAATATATGTAATTGAATTAAATTTCGTGCAACGGAAGCGCTTAGTTTACGAAACTTGACGACTGCCTGCTGCCTGTATGCATTTATTTGCTCTGCTCACCCACTCACACGCACACACACACACAGTACGCGCTCTCTCTTGCGTATAACGGTGACACTTGGCCCCGTATATTAATTGTTTTAATTCTGAGAAATGCATACAAAGTGGCATTTAATTAAAATGAATTTTGCAACAGCAACAGCAGCAGCATTAATGCATTATGCATCCGCCTGGCTCAATGAAGTTGTTGCCACCCCCTGCCGTAAGAGACAGAGCCGCATAATTGCCCAGCTTGATTGAATTTCAAGGTTAATTAGCAGCATCACTTGCGAGAGGGGAAATAATCGAATGCTTGTTGTTGTTGTTGTTGGTGTAAACAGAACGATAAACAGTTTTGCCAACTTCGCTCTCAGCGCATACAAGCTCCTATCTTACTGTTGGCGGTTAGTTTGTGGTGCCCAGTTCTCAATTGGCCAAACAAAACGAACAATGCCATCAGCTTATCAATTGTGTAAAAGAGATTAACATAAAAGCTGCAAAACTTCAACAGAACGCAAAGTTCTAAAAACAATTAGACGGCAATTACTAATCGTCAGTTTTGTAAGGATTTTTGAAGAACTGACTTAAGTGTTCCAGGAACAAGAATTTCCGAATCCACATATGTAGATTTGGTGAATTCGAATTCACTTCACATGCGAATGCGGATTGAAAGGTAATTGGCAAACTCGTAACACGGAATGAAAAACCAAGTCTAATATGTTTTAAAATTTGTTTTCAATTATGTATTCATGCCATGCCAGACTATATTAATATTATAGAAAATACATTTTTAATATGCCATAATTATTCATGCATTGGAATCACCTTTCGAAGCGTTCTGTACCAATAAAGCCTATCAATAATAATATCCGCCGGACATTTTACGCTCATCACCTTAGACAGACGTTACTAATCACAATTGCACTATTACTTTGCCATTGCCCAGCTGTGCGTGGCTTTCTTTCCACTATCACATTCAATACATATCCAACTGATACATTTATCAAGGCAAAACTCTATATATATACATATGTATGTATATCGCTATACGCTATAGCAAAATAAATGGCATTTGCATTCACAACAGTAGGGAATTCAATGATTAGATAAGCCGCCACATTAAAGTGGGGCCAAGTGGAAGCGGGAACGGGAAAATGGAGATGAGTATGAGTAAACGGGAATGGTTTGCAATTGAAATCGCTATATACATATATAAATGTGTGTGTGTGTGTGTGTGTGTGCTTATCGGTGGACAGGCATAAAATACAAATTAAAAGTATGACAATTCATAAGAATGGAAAAGCAGGCAGAAATGCATTTAACATTTGCAACAATGGTCGCCCACTTGAAGAATCCTTTTTATGAGCCGGCAAAAAAAAAGGTGTCAGCATTTCTCAGTTTTCAGGTTAGTCCCCGGGGAATTTCCAGTTGTAAAACTGCTGACTGCTGTCTGCTGTCCGTGTCCCGCTGTCTAATTACCTGTGCGAGCTAGCACAGGTAGGCAGGCACAGGATCAGGATCAGGACCAGGCAGGCGGCAGCAAACAGCAACACTTGACGTCATTGCGTTCGGGGTGACCTTATCTTATGCTAATTTGTGCCCAAGTGTGCTCAAGTTCTATTTTTTTTTTTGCAAAATGAAACGAATAAACAAAGCGCAGTTTCGACAGCCAGCCAGCCGGTCCATTTATTGACGCCCTATTGTCAATTTGCGATATTAGCACACTGAATGGAACGTGCGTAAGCTTTTTTTTTTTTGTTCAGAGGGGGGTCTCGTATAGGACGGAAAGGGGGGCAGCAATATATACACAGAGATATATTTTTGGGCGCTTGTATGCGAACGGAAATTGAAGTGATAAAAATAAATATGAAGCCAGAGTCGGCAGACAGCAAACAGCAGAAACAGAAACAGACCTAGATAGATCAGTGGCGTATGCTTGATTTCAGTTTGAGGGGGGGCATTACAGTACAAATTTAAGTGAAAAACAAGTGGAGAAGGATTATCTTCGGCGTGCCCAATATTTTATACTCTTTTCGAACCTATAGGCAATTTTTACTCTGCCAACTGCACCACTGAAATTTCATAAGCTGTACAAAATCGTTTTGTCGCATAACATTTTTTTTTTTTGTTCTAAGAATATTTAATTTATTGCCAGTTGTATGGCAGCTATAAGATATAGTGATCCGATCCGGCCAGCTCCAACCAATGTGATGTCTCTTTGAATAATAAGTATCTGTGCAAAGTTGTCATCGCGATAGCTTTAAAAACATGGGATATATGGACAAAACCGACTTCGAGTTGTATGGCAGCTATAAGATATAGTGGTCCGATCCGGCCGGCTCCGACCAATGTGCTGTCCCATAGAATAATAAGTGTCTGTGCAAAGTTTTATCGCGATAGCTCAAAAACTGAGGGACTAGTTTGCATACATACAGACAGACAGACAGACAGACGGACATGGCTAGATCAATTTGTATTGTCATTCTAAGCATACTGGCAGTATCTTTTGGGGGTCTCCGACGCTTCCTTCTATGCGTTACAAACTTCAGGACAATCTTAATATACTATTTTCTTCGAAAAGAGTATAAAAAGTCCTTAGTTTTAATTTTATATTCCTTGTTTTCTTCTTTCATAAATCCCCAACTAAGAACATATTTCTTGTTGATAAGCGTACACATTTCGTAAGTATTTTAGCGGCACTAGCTGTTAATCTAGTACACTATCATTATCATATCAGTGAGGTGCAGCATTTCATTGGAAAAGTGCCGACTGGCACCCAAACAAGTTCAAAGCATCAAATTAATTTATAGGCGCCGCAAAAATGTTGCTATTTAGAAGATCACATCGCTCTCGCTCTCCTATCTCTCTCTCGCTCTCCCTCTCTCTGTCTGTCTGTCTGTCTGTGCTTTTAATCTATTCATAGCGTCGCTTATCAGCTGGCGACCACACCTTATGGACCCGATCCTCTTCTCTGCTCGGCTCTGTAGCCTTGTTAATAATAATAAACATATGCACAAGTATTTCTGATTTCTGTGCCGACTAATAATAACATTTATAATAATACATAATGGCTAGCGAATGTTTATTTATGGCCCCTGTTGTATGGCATTATTATGATTTGTTATTTTTTAGCTTTTGTTCTCGCGCTAAACAAAATAATACAAATAAAACAAATGAGCCAAATATTTTCGGTTGTATTTATTTATTTATTTATTTATTGTTATGCGTACATTTTTGAAATACTTGCGGCATTCGCAATTTGTATACGTTCTGATTGATTTATGAACTCACCTTTTGAATATTCTACTTTTATTTAGGAACTAGGAAAATGCTCTCATTTTTTTTGCTATTTATTTCAGCTGTGATGCTTTTTCATCAAATTTTTCATTTAAAAATTCGAGTTACAGTTGTTCAACTTGTTTTTAAATATTTATAAATAAATACAATTATTTATTTCGTTTATTGACTAACTAAACACAAGAAAATTACCACACATGCTGAATTCCAAAGATTTTCATATTAAATGAGGAAAATCATAAGTGCTACATTTAAAATTTGAAAAGATTTGCTGTTTTGGATTTGATTGATTTGGGAACTCACCTTGCAGCGAAACAACGCGACAGCCATCCTGTTTGAGGCGGCGATGGAGGACATTGATCGTGGCATCGTTGCCATTGCCGAACATGGCAAAAGCTCCTGCCACATCCTGAGTTTGCTGCTGCTGCGGCTGTTGTTGTTGTTGCTGTTGGGGCACGCCCACATCGTTGTAGAGTATGAAGAGACTGAGCTTGTAGCCCGTCTGGATGCGCTCCTTGAGCTCCTGCGACTTGATTGTCGACGGCAAATCGATCTTGCCAGCGGCCAGGCGGCGCAGCATAATGCTCGGTATACTGAAGTTGACGGCGCTCCGAATGTGCGATTCGCTGTACTCCTGCGAGCCGCGACAGTCGAGTATGATCAGCCGCATGGCATCGCAGCTGGCTCTCAGCTCCGATTGGAGCCACTCTTTGCTGCAGCACTCGTACTCCGTTTCCGGCATCTTGAAAGCTTTTTGGGGCAACTACCAACTTCAACTCCAAACTGCAACTGCACTCAAACTGAAACTCACTCTCACTACGTATCGTAAGTGTTTCTAGTTTCTTTTTTTTTTCTTTTTTCGGTTTCTTTTCTGTTTTGTGCGCTTTTTTTCGTTCACTTTTTCACGAAAACTTTACAACTGTGCTTGCTTACAACAAAAAAGTTTACATCATCTGCTGCTGCTGCTGCTGTTGCTGTTGCTGTTTCATTTGCCTGGCGCACATTTTTTGTATTTCTGCTGCTTCTGCTTTCCTTTTTGTGTTGTGCTTCTACTCGCACACAAGCACAGGCACACACACATATGCATACACGCGCACGCAAGCAAGCAAGCAAAGCAACGAAACACACAATTTTTTACAATGAAATCTTTTTCCAGCTACGTTTTGTGTAGAATTTTCCAAAGCGCTTTTCTGTTGTTTCGTGTCACTGCATTTGTAGTCGTTGTTGTTGTTGTTTTTTTTGGCATTAGTTGCTTGCAATTTTATTTACACTGTGTTTTTGTATCGCACTTCAATTCGTTTTTATTATGTTTTGTTGTAGGCTCACGTTCACACACGCACACAAGCCCGCCAAATCACTACCGTGTATGTATCGCTGTAACAGTATGTGTATGTCGAAGTTGAGTGTTGAGCAAATGAAATAAACAGAGCCTAAAAAACGCGCACTGACCGAACACCGAAACCATGCGAGTGCGAGCGGGCAACAAGCGACACGATGCAGATACGCTGAGGGAATGAAAAAATAATCGAAAAAATTGCTTACAGTTGGACAATAGCAGAATGTTAAAGGCACTGGCGAACATACTGTTAAACAGGTTCTCTCCTCAGCTGTTAATGTTGTCTCAGCTCGTTTGCGTTGGCAGCAACATTTTACCTCACATTACTGAAATTCTGTTGTCTCTCTGCTGTACTAATCTCGCTGTTAAACTCAACTGTCTGCCTGTTGAAAAACTCTGAGTGAGCTCTGAGCGCCTACAGTGTGTTTTAGCATGAGAAATGTAATGAAATCAACATGAATGAAGAATGACAAATAAATCTGTGATCTGACATGCAGTTAGAGCTAAGCGGGTGCTGTTTTTTTGTTTTGTAGTATATTAAATCATACTAACTCATACTAAAGTATGAAATTTATCGCATTTATTATAAAAGTCATTTATTTTATACCAGATATTCAGAGTTCCTGCTGTGCTAACATAAATACGTACAATGGCAGCAGCGACAAGTGAGCGGCGGCCGCCTGCAACATCAGCGCCCACACATACACACGCACACGAAAGAGAGAGTGAGAGTCAGAGTTATGCAGAAGGTGAGCGCGCACAATGAGCCCACTAGGAAATTGGGTGTCGCTTGGGATGGGTTGATTAACAGCAAAGGGTATGTGAAAAACTATGCATTTTATATGTGCATGCGAGATACTAGTGGGATTATTTAGTTTAAGATAGCTGATTAGTTAATATTAGTTCACTAAATGTTCAATTTGGCAGCTAAACATTGCCCAGCTGCCTTTTTGACTGCTCTGCTAGCTGCTCTCCGCTCACCTGACAGCCTCTCTCCACAGCTGTCTCTCTGTCTTGCTCTCGCGCTCCCACAACAAGCAGAAACCTCGCATGTGCGCATAGCACACGCTCACAAGTTTGTGTAAAGTTCATTGATATTTTTGTGCATTGGTATGCGTTGAATGCGTGTGTTGATTCATTGAGCTCGCAGCAAACTAGCTGCCTAATATATGGCTCTGAATATGCAGTGTGCATATGTGTGTGTGTGTGTGTGTGTGTGTGTGCTATGTAGAGAATACATATAGACAAATGTAAAGATTGTACATAGGTATGTATGTAGGCATGTATATGTATTTAGTCTACACTCCTCCGAGTGCTTATGAATGCGAGCAACAATATATGCGTGGGTGTGTGTGTGTGTGTGTGTGTGTGGGAGGGGAGGAATAACTGCCGTGAAGTGGAAGCTCAACTGGGCAAATGTTGAGCGGGCGGGAAACAGCCCTCAAGTGTTTCCACTGTGAAGTGGAATAACTGTGGCTTGCACCCAAAACTCATCAATGAAGTCGCCACATTCAGCGAACTCTCCCGCGCACACACACACACACACAGAGAGGCACACAAGGACAGGGTCGCTTTTGGAGACAAGCGGAATGTTTAAATTTATAACCGTGACCCTGATATTTGCAAATAGCAACAACACACACACACACACACAGCCCAAGCCCAAGCCCAAGCATTTCAAGGATATGCCTATGCGCGTGCAGAAAATGTCTCCAAAAAAGCTGCCCCAAGCGACAGACCTACAAAGCCGCCCCACGCCCCATTCGCAATAGTACGCATGCGTGGGGGGCAGGGCGGCTAAACTTGTGTTGCCCAAGCTTATGTACACTCACACTCACACATATGCATACACATATACATACACATATACGTAGCACAACGTGCTTTTTATGTACTCAACGACAGCGGCGACAGCTGCAAAAGTGTGACTCGAAACAGAAATTTTCATGAATGAAAGTCCCACGCAAATGGCAAAAACACAGTTAAGCAGCCGCCCCCGATCCCGACCCCGACCCCGCCCCCCAGGCAGCAACAATAAAAATCTATGCAAAGCCCACGCAATTCTCCCTTGGAGAGGCGGCAGCGCCCAAAAGCCTTAAGGATTGCGCCCGACAAACCTGGAAATAGAAGCTGGTGGGAGCTAGAACAAGGGACGAGCCGAAAAGCGCGTGGGAGTCCAAACAAGTTGTGAGAGAAAATTGAAAATTAGGTAAGCCCTGCGGTATAAATTACGCGACCTGGCAACATCAAAGTGCAGTCTATGGGCATGGCCTTGAAAACACACACACACACACACAAGCACACAACGCCCACAAGGTCAGCCTGTACAGGGGTGCGTCCCTAATAGACGCGCCCCAAAAACAAAAAAAAAAACAACAAGAACTGGGCACAGAACTAGCAGATAACGCCCGTTTAGAAGAGTGTACCACTATATTGATAGATAGGTATATTTATTGGCTTTATTGTTGCGGTTATCATTTTTGAGCTCAGCAGTTTTAGCTTAGAATACTTGTTTCCAAAGCTTTTGGTTTCTTGAGCCACAAAAGCTTCAAACATGTTAGACAGTGTTATCTTCACTTTGACTTTCTTCACTTAAAACAAGTAAGAGTGCTCTGGTCGGGAGTGCCTGACTACGAGATACCCTGAACCCAGTCCTTACAATCATTCATACTAATCGAAACACACACATGCTGCAGTATAAGCAGTGCAAGCGGTTTAAGCAGTAAGCTTGCTTTTTCACTGAGCCCCGCACAATGGAAAGTTATATCTTTAACTTCTGTGTTTAATGTCCGATCTTATTGAAATTTTTGGGGCACACAATTGACAATTAAATGTGTAACCAAACGAAATTGCAAAATTGTACCTTCAAAACTTCAACTATTGGATGAATTGGGCGGTGGTATCCAAAAAAAGAAATATTTTTTACATGTGTATGCTATTCAAGAAAATACATGTCAAATTTGGGGCCTCGAGCTCTTATAACTTTTAAGTTATGACCCAAAAACGCAGGTCTTAAATATAAATTTATCGATAACTTTTAAACGGTACTAGTTAGACGGACATGGCTTAATTGACTCGGCTGTTGATACTGATCGAGAATATATATACTTTATATGGTCGGAGATGCTTCCTTATGCCTGTTTTATACTTTTGCACAAAACCATAATACCCTTTTTACCCATATAAAACAATCTTATATTTGCTCAATTTGTCAAATGTTTAAAAAAAGGCTAAGTTTTGCTGTATAGTGTTGCCTTCACTGCTTTATCTGGTTGAGTAGCCAAAATGTAGACTACTTCGTAGCAATTAACGACTGACTAATGCGTCTGACTCACCTGAACTTTGATTGGACATATATATATATATATATATTTATTTATATCAACAATTGCGTATGTGCAATGCTTTATTTTATTTCGCGATTGCATTGAGTTGTGTTGTAGTGTGAAAGTGTGAGAGCATAGCTATAGCTAATCTATTTCCAAATATGCGCTGTAACAATGACGACGAGCTTGTCTCTAAGTATAGACTGACTGACTGCCTTTGTCATTGTTATTTGTGTTGTGAAGTTGGCGTAACTTGACTTTACCCCCTTGAAGGAATAAACGTGCCTATTTTGATGTCTCACTCGGATGATGCTGATTCGCATTGGATTGCGTCGCATTTTCATAAATTTAGATGATACTCGAAGCATTTTCTGGGAAGTCGAATTGTTCGATTCTCTGGCTCGAATGCGGCACTCGAATGAAAGTGAATCGATTTGTGTATGTCTAATTTTAGTCGAGTTCACAGGAATTCTGGCCAGAAAATCAGCTAGCGCAAATTGGCCAACATCTTTAGTTAGATTGAAATTCTGACCAATTTAAGGTAGATATATCTTGTAAACTCTTTCCGATTCTTATATTTTACGCTTTTGCATAAAGAATAATCAGACATAATTTCTATTAAATCGTTTTTTTCTTTCAAAAAAGCTTAGGACGCATATCTTTGTTATTTATGACTCAATCGAGATTTTAAACATTGGAGACTATAAAGCAATGATGAGCGGCAAGGATGCTCAGGTGTACAAGGAAATTGAAGGCGATAGCTTTAAAAACATGTGAAATATGCTCCAAACCGACTGCCAATTGTATGACAGCTATAAGATATAGTGGTCCGATTCGACCGGTTTCGACAAATGTGCTGTCCCTTTACATAATAAGTTTCTGTGCCAAGTTTCATTCCGATAGCTCCAAAACTGAGGGACCAGTTTGCATACATACATACAGACAGACAGACAGACATGGCCAGATCAATTTGTTTTGTCGTCCTAAGCATATTGGAGGTAAGTTTTGGGGTTCTCTGACGTTTGCTTCTAAATGCATATACTATTTTCTTCGCAAAGAGTATAAAAATAGTTATAATTGCTCATCCCACGCATTATGGGACTATCAGTGAACTCACTCTATTCTTTCCACTTCTTAATCATATATTAGCTTTGCATAAGCAGTTACTCATAGCTGGTCGCTATCTGAGTGTTCTCTCTCTCTCTCTCTCTCTCTTTCGCTGACTCTATCGCCAAAGTTACTGACCTAAAGTAACGCTAAAGGGATTAAGAACTTGCCACATAAACATGGCATGCTTCCGGTCTGATCCGCAGCATTCCAGGCCACTGCACAGCCCACATGCAAATCTGTATCTGTAGCTGTGTATCTGTGTATCTGTGTGGCTGCCCCACAGCAAAACTTAAAACTGAAACTGATTCATGCAGCGGATGTTTGTGGGCGCCAGTTGCCAGTTGCCAGTCGGCAATCGACAATCGGCGATCAACGCTTTGACGCTTTTGACCAGAGCCAACTGCTGGCAATTGTTTAAACTTGAAAGTGTTGCTGTTGTTGTTGCTGCTGTTGTTGAGCCAATGACGCCACAGTTAGCAGCAGCTGGACAGCTGAATTGTCGATTGATATAAGACAAACGGCAATCTGACCAAATGACTGACTGACTGACTGGCTATGCTAAATATATTTAATTGTGCCTTCTTCAACTTGTTTCTGCTGGCTGGCTGGGTGACTCAGCTCCACTACCAGTCATCCAGCCATCCCATCATCCAGCCAACAGCTTCCCCACGTGCTCGTCTTCTCTTCACAGACACCTACGCCAACAAAATCCTTTTGACGTCATTGCCTTCGCCTTTGCCTTTGCCTTTGGGCCGCCTTTGCCGTTTGTGCAAAACGTTTAAACTGTTGTGATTGCTGCAGGTGAATCAGTTAGTAACTCAGTTATTTTGGGATGATTTAATGGCTATTCCTGTAAATATATATGCCAAATATTATTAATTTTCATTGTTGGTATTTTAGTTTGCATTTAAGTTATAAATAACAGCAGGAAAGTTAATCAAGTGTATAAATTCCTAAAAAAATTGAAATTGAAATTATAATATATAGTGTAAAATAAAGAAAATGTAATTTTAAAATGTATATTATCACCAAATCAACATATTTACTATACCAATCGGGATGTTTTTAAAAAAAATATGTATTTTAGGCAGTATTTAGGTAAAATTTTAGTTGAATTGGGATTTGCTTAGAAGAGATAAGAGTAAAAACCAATAAGTATACATATACATACATATATTTATAAGTAAAATCTGTCGAAAATGATATGAAATCTTATTTTTTTGGTTTTTTTAATACCCCAACTAAACTCATCTAATTTCTATAATTTTAATTGTAAGTAATACTCAAGTGTTAGTTAAAATGTTTGTGGAATAAACTTAATCTACTTTTGTTTGAGTTATGTAGATAACTTCATACTTTTGTATCTAAGACAAATTCAGCTAAGTAATGATGATGCATTTATCCCCAGCTTAAATATTTAATATATGAAAGCCCTTTTTTAGCCTTTCGCTAATATCCTTAAACAAACCTCGCAGTATGTTTGCTATTTCTTGGTATTGCTGTTTCTGCTTCTGTTTTTGGATGTTGGTTCGTTGGTTGGGTTTTTCATTTAGGGAGCATGTATTTTTAAACTAGAGCGTCAAGCAGAAAATGCCGCTTTGCTCAATTGGGCCGTGAGGGGCTAACGAAGGTTAATGCGGCTGTATTTGACCTTTGGGGTCAAGCTGCAGGCATATTAATTGCGGCGAATTGAGAGCGCAATGTGAGCTGCAAATGATGACGATACATCGTTGTTGTTGTTGTTGTTGTTGTTGTTGTAGAGTTGTAGAGCTTTGGGCGAGTGTAATTAATACAAATACAAGCAAGAAGAAAACAGAAACAACAACAACAAGCGACATTTGCCAATTGCAGCCAATTGAATCAATAAACCAAACGGTGAACTTTCCAAGTTGATTTTCAATTTGTGAATTGCTATTGCTGTTGCTGTTGTTGTTGTGGCACTTCCGCTGTGTGCGCTTCGCGTTTCGCATTGAGTTGGCAGGGCCGTTAATTATGTTGACCCAAGTAATTTGTAAATCAAATGTGGAGCGTGCGGACGTGTGGGCGTCACATAAAAGTGCGCCGTCATCAGCGGCCCCAAACTGCCACTTGGATATTGTAATTTGCCACAGAGCGCGACGCGGCAAACACGGCCCACGCAACAGCAGCAACAGCAGCAGCCTCGCCTCGTTGGCCTGGCCAAAATGTGTATATACATATACATATACATATATATACTCCCGAATTGTATATAAATGTGTATACATTTTATTTTTGATAACGCGCTGCGGAATTGCACGCCCACGCAGGCAGCGACGCCGGCGTCAGCGTCAGCGGCGACTGCGACGTCAGCGTTGCCTTCCAGCACGCCATTCATTTCCACCCGCAGCAAGCTGTATATATTGTGTATGTGTGTGTGTGTGAGTCGACAACAGGCATTTTACGCATTCCAATCAGCCAACAAATATGCCAACGTGGGCGATTTCCATTTCCCTTTTTAACTGCCACAGCGGCACCATGTTTATACATACATACATACATACATTTGTATGTACAATGTACATGCATATACTTGCTTGCACTTGTATGTGTGTGTGTGTACACGTGAACGTGTGTGTAGTAAAACAGCAGAGAAACTTATGAATGAAAAGCTCGCTGCTGCTGCTTCGCGTGGGCTGCCGAAAGCTTTGGCGCATTGGGGCGTTGCAAGCTTTCTTTCTGCTTTGTACTACATAACAAATATTGATTTAAAGTTTAGAGTGCAAACAAATGTGCTTGCACATTTGTGTGTCTCGAACTTACTGTTCAATGGTTCAGCTTTGCTTGGCATTTTTATTGATATTACGCAAACTCGTTACAGCTGAATAATTTGTATTTAAATTGAGGCAACGAGCTAAATCAATTCAAATTTTTAGCACTTGATGGCAAAGCTTAGCGACCTGACTGACATGTTAGCCGAGACCAGCACCATTTTTGTAAGAACTCAGCAAATTGTCCACTTGTTGCATTTTATGCAGCCCTGGTATGAGTTTTAGCCTTTATCTCTATCGATAGCTGGCATCGTTGTGCGATAACAACGTATCGTGCGACCAATTGAGACGTGCACATTTCGATATTTTTCCATCACTAATGGGTTCATTAGCTTTTTGTCTCGTCTGCGCCTCCCACTTCCACAAACCCACTTTTCCCCGCAAAAAACGTTTTCGACTGTGTTTGTATTGTTTGCATTAAAACAAACGGCGTCGAGCGACGAGGTCGTCTGCCTTGTGATATATATTTTCTGTGTGTGTGAAACAGTCTGCGTCATTTCGCACGCGCCGCCAGCCTGCTGCAACTGAAATAAGAAAAGAGATAGCTTCCAAGTCAATTCAAATTGCAGCCATGGAGTCGGATACGACGGAAAAAGAAAGTACGGCGGGCATAAAGCCAACAGCAGCGGAGTTGCTGTCCATAGTGCCGCAAAGTGAAAGCGTCGTGGGTGGCACAGGCAAAGGCAAAGGTGAAGCGACGCCGCCGCCAAGCAAGCGACAGAAAATCGCTGGTGAGGAGGAGCAGCAGCAGCAGCCAGATGAGGAGGAGGCGCCTTCGCTGGTCGCCGTGGAGCGGGCGCAGAGCACACAGAGTAGTCTGCGCAAATTCAACCGCATACCCGTCTTCATTGTGGACTATCACAACGATGTGCTGGAGTTCATCTATCGCTGTCTGGCCACACGCCATCTGCCACTGGAGCGCAATGTGCTGGTGCACTTTGACTCGCATCCGGATTTGGTGGTGGCGAGGGATATACCTGCCAGTGCCAGCTACGACAAGGACACCATGCTGAACGAGCTGAGCATTGAGAACTGGATAATGCCCACTTTGTATGCAGGTAAGCAGCAAGTCTCGATGAATTGTAGACGTCTCTTGAACTGATCTCGCCCAGGTCACTTTGATCGCGTTGTCTGGCTGAAGAACTCGTGGTGCCAGCAGATACCCACCGGCACGCATGAGTTCAAAATCGGGCACAAGGCGGATCGCATCGGTGTCGACTGTCCGCTAGACTATTTCATAGCCGAGGGCAACTATTGCACCAGCGATGAGCTGCAGGAAGCGCGCTCGGTGCAGCTGCAGGTGCACGATGCCGACTGTGATGCACTGGATCCCACACAGTTTCTGACCACAGCGGATGCTGATGGTTTCGTGCTCGACATCGATTTGGACTTCTTTAGCACATCGAATCCGTTTCTGGAGATCTACAAGGATGCTGACTGCTATGCGCAGCTGACGCAAATCTTTCACTTCGAGAGCGTGGAGCCGGCCAAGCAGGCGGGCACAGCGACCATTGCGGACTACTGTGCGACGGCGGCGACGAGACAGAAACAGCTGGATGCGTTGAAGCGCATCTTCTGGCACCTGGAGGAGCAGCGTAGCTTTGATGGGCTGGAGCGGCCCGACGAGGCGGTCATTACGCCCGAGATATATGCCAAAATAGTGCAGCTGGCCGAGCAGCTGCAGGCCAAGTATCCGGACGATGAGATCGACTGGCTGCTCATCTTCGACTCGGGCAGCACCACGGACAACAATGGGTTGCCGCATCACATAAGCACCAGCAAGGAGCTGGACGATTACTTTGCGCACTTCAAGCGCTTCCTGCAACGGCTGCCGGTGCCGCCAGTGGCCATTACAATGGCGCACTCGGCACAGGACGACTACTGTCCGCAGGATCAGGTGGCGTTCATTGAGGAGCAGGTGCTGCGACTGCTGCGCGACGTCTTTGGCGACAAGCTGCACGAGAAGGCCATTCTGCACTACATGGACGATCCGTGGGATGTGATGAAGCTTTAAGCATAACAATAGTTGAGGTCTGCTCCACTGTAGATTCACCAAAGGATTCTGTCAGTGGCCAGGAACATCGGTTTCTTGCAAAAGACTTCAAAAGTGATTCCACAACTACAGCAAGAATAAGAATAATAACTCCATGCTAATTTAATAACTACTACTAAACATACGAAACGTATTTATTATACACAAATTACAGAGATACAATACATAATCTACATTTATACGAAGTCCCCTAAGCGTGATTATAAATTTATCGCAATAAAATAGAAGACAATTAAATCGATCTTAAATTTAGAATTTTTCTTTAATACTTTTGTAAACTGGATATTAAGTGAACAATGTTTCTTGAAATTATCAAAATACATATATAAATGTTGCTTCAACATTTTAAGGAACATAAATTCAGACAGATCTGAAATCTTATTTATATAGCTATAAAGTTGTCGCTTTGAAATTATAACTGCCCGAAATTAAAATTGATATTTGAAATGCATTTAATTAAAATATTGTTATTTGAAACCTGGTTTTCAGTGCTTCTGAACATCGAGTTTTCGAAATATGGTATATTACAATACTTTATTAGAAAATATATTTCATTTACATATAATCCTTGAATCTTAAATTCTCAGTCGAAGACACCTTTTTTGCGTATTTACTGTAAAATCACGATTAAAAAGCTCCGCATAAACGAAGTAGTACAAAATGTCTGCACCTATTTTAAGGGGTTCCCCCACCTGTTAATTCCCACCCAATGACCCCCAATTGAAGTGGAATTTGGGCCGCCAATCGATAGTGGGCAAACAGTAACATTTTGTGGTTCAGTCACATTGCAAGCATACGGAATACAGAGAGTAAGTTTAATACATAACTAGCCTAAAGACACTTTGTTCACTTAATGGCAACTCTTAACATTTAATTAGACTTATCTTTACAACTCCTGCTTGTCAGCCTTAATTTGGCGTTTCTTAGCTGCCGTCTGCTCTGGCAGCTGCTCCGTAAGGCACTCGCGCTCCTCCGGCCGCTTGAGCACATGATCCTCGCATAGGTGCCGTTGTAGGGATTTGTCCGCCTGCAGCTTGAAATACCAATCGCTGATGGCATCCTCGTACTCCTCGAGCATATTCTCGCACTGGTTCTTCATCTGTGTGACCTCGACAGGTGGCTTGTCCCACAGCTCATATGGAATGCCCAGATCCACCTTCACCCCCTTGTCCACCAGTCCGTGCAGTGTCTGGAAGGTCTGTGACATGCCCTTGGCAAACCGGGTGCTGTCCGTGCGCTCTTTGTGTAGATTGTACTCGAGTACGCGGTCGCACACGTTCTCCAGGGACTCGAGCAGACGCAGCTCGCTGCGGCGGTACTCGGTGCGCTTCTTCGGACGCACATCGTCCACGGAGTAGCCGATTTCGATCACATCGTGTGATTTGCCGGTTTCACCCAAGCGCGCTTCTAATTCGGCGGAGAGAATTTTGCACGCTTCGCAGCGATTGGCATAGCGCACGCCTTGCTCTTCCTCTGCGGTTTGCTGGCCGGTTGAGTCCTTGAGCAGGACTAGCAGTAAAAATATATAGAAATGGCGGAACATTTCCAACAGCTGCTAATAAGAAAGTGACGTGTGATAATTGATAATATGCGGTTATTTATCTGCGTGCTTCTTCTTTACTCTTTAGTCATTCGAACAAAAAACTGTTATTTTGCAGGCAGGTATGCAGCGCATAGATAATACCCAATCGGCATACCAGCTGTTATCGATAACTCCCTGTTGCTTCTTTAAATCGGAACATGTGCGGTTATATTCAAAATTCGAAATCCGGCTGCCCGGGGCAACGCCAAGAAAACCAAAACAAATGCATAAGTGTCCCCAAGCCCCCAAGTCTAAAGACCACCTAAAACTTTCACAATGTCGCACAAAAGATTTCACGTGCGCCTGGAACTGCAGCTCCAAGCGGTTGGTAGCGATGGGGTGACCAAAATACCTAAGCTTTAAAATCATACATATTACAGCTCACCTGCCCGGGTGTCTGGCTGTGCTCGCACGGCTATCTGGAGGTGACTATCAAGACACTGGGCTACTACTTTCGCACTGGCGCAATGGAGCCCCGCTTTCCCATGCTCTGCCACGACCAGTTCACCATGGAAGGTTACTTCAGAAGTGTCAACTCACTGGATCAGATGCGCCAGTTGCTCAATGCCGAGCAGCTGGAGATAACACTCTGGCAAAATGGACGCCGGCTGGCCTACTATATGGGCCGATTATCGGATGTGATGCAGCCGCCAATTCCACGCTTGAGCTGCGCCCACAGCGATAACGTACAGCTGCTGATGAAAGCAACGCCCGCTTTTCCGGGCATCCTGGCGCCCAAAGTGGAACTGTCAGCAGAGCTGAACACGCAGGACAAGCAAAGCAACGGCTGCCAAGTGCAGCTGGAGCGCTCCTTGGGCAACCGCCATACGGAGAGTCGCTGCCTGAGTCGCCTGGAGCGACCACGCAAGCAGCAGACTGTGTGCCATGCCAAGCAATCCAACTGTTGGCCAAGCAGTTCCAGCTGCAGCTATGCCTACACGCCACGGAGATTGTCCACCTGTTCGAGCAGCACACAGTTAAGCAGCCAATCGCAGACACTCAGTCAGCACTCCAACCTGACGCAGTGCAGCCACTTCACGGACATCAGTGGTGCTGCGGAGCATCAGAGCAGCTGCCACATCTGTCAGGCGTACAGAAGACTGTTTGAAACTTGTTAACGATGTGAAAATGAGAGCATGGCTGAATAAGTAGAAATACAGGCGCTTATATTTAAACTTAAACTACAAAGATCTTTTAGAGGTAGACGTTGAAATCCGTTTGGGCAAAGACCAGCGCAATCAATGTGATGAGCAGATTGTAGGGCGCGGCACGCTGCATTTCGTGAGGCTGCAGCTCATTGCGCAGAAGGACACAGGAGCGTGCCACATACCGCAAGGCGCTGAACACGTGCGGCTCCAGTGGCAAATGTAGGCAGACCAAGGTGCCATACAACCAGCGTGCCAGCCAAGCGTCCTGTAGCAAATCAATGGGCTGGGCAGCTGCCGAAGTGCTGGGCTCGTCGGCTGGCTGCTGCAGCCACTTGCTGAGCATATCCAGCAGGAGTTCCAAGTCGCTTTGGCTCAGGCGCAGCAGCGTGCTGAGCAGCGGCTGCTGTTCGCGGCAAAACTGCTGCCACTTGTCCGCGTCTGCGGTGAGCGGTGGCTCTATGCTCTGTTCATAATGCTGCACACTCAATTCCCGACGCAGTGCAGCAACGCGAGCGCGTGCCTCCTTAAAGCTGTTTATTTGTGCCTGACGCCACTCGGGCGTCGTCAGCAGGCACTTGTGTGGCGGCAAAGGCGGCTAAAGCAAATCGCATTTATATATATGAATTCAACCCTAACTGTTATTGGACTTACGCTGCTGGGCAGCTGAAAGCCGCTGCTGGCCACATTACATTTGATTTTCGTGGAACGTTTGGTGACCACAGCCGGGCAACGTTTGCGCTCGTACATCATGTGCATCAAGTACTCCTCGCCGCTTTGTGGCGGCTGCTGTGGATCAAAGTTCTCGTCTGGCTCGCGTATCTCCAGTGCCTGCAGCTGAAATGTTTCCTCATCTGTTTGCTTTTGCATTTTGTATGGGATTTGTAGAAAAGTTGTTGAATATGTTTTGCCGGCAAGTGATGCCTATCGAAGCTACAGCTACTAGAGATGTGCTTATTTGCATAAAGTAACAAGTCACAGCTGTGGCTGTGTGCAGCAGGTTGCAGAGATTTTGAATATAATAATATTAATTTGTGGAACTTCGCCAAGTTGGTTTTAGCGTCTTGGCAATACTATTAATATTGTCAAGCATTTTTGTAATATCATGCTATTGCAAACCATTGCATGCATAGATTATCGTTAAAGTCGATATGTTACAATATCGATAGCGACAGCTGTTGATGCGATAGTTTACGTAAACATTGTGAATTGCAATTTGGCGCAAATTTCTATAAAAGATGTATATGTCGATTTTATTTATTTTTTCTACGTTAGAGAGCAATAAGACAAGCTCATGAAAAAATGTCATGTTTTTAAGATGTAAATTTAATGTCATTTCATGATATGAACAAAATGGGTTTATAAAAGTTTGAAGTCTTGGAAGGGAATGTTTATTAATGTACAAATGTAACAAATTTCATTGAAAATGTTTGAGTTATATATATTTTTTGGTACAAAATTATTCAGAACGCTACACGCAACATTTTTTCGTAATACCTATTAATTTCTTTATGCTATAAACAGACTACCGAAGAATATTTAAATTTACTTATGTAATGTACAAGTTCCTCACAAGAGTGGCTTTATGTTGGAGAGGCATTTGTGATATTGTCAAACATAAAAATCCAGTCTGTCCGCTCAATTCCTCTGTCCTGGACAGGCCGTCACCATCGCAATCACAATGCCCCACTTGGGCAAAGCTAATAATAGGCTATAAAAAGGTCATTTCATAATTGTCTTACGGAGTCTCAGGTGCCGACAAGGAGCTCTTATTGTCCGTGCGGACAGGACCTTTTATGTGCCGGCTATAAAATAGCCGTAAGAAGAAAGTTACCCCCAATTAGCTGTCAAGCGCAGGACAACCTGTGGATTGGGGGCAGCGCTTTTGTAGTATTTGCTTACAGCTCTTCCTTCACAGACAGACAGACAGACGGACGGACGGACAGACGGACAGACGGAAGGATGCTTTCATTGAATTTCAGGCTGCTGCTGCTGCCTGCGAGTAGTTACATATACAAATTTTTTATTAAATTTTCTTATTACGCTGTATGCTAAGTGAACTGAAGTAACATTTAAAATTCATTAAAAAAACACTGTCAGATTTTGGCCAAAGGCCACAACAACAACAACAACAGAATGGAGTGCAAGCAATGCACATAAATACTTGTGTGTGTGTGTGTGTGTGTGTGTGTGCAAACGTCTTCAAATTTTAAATTGAAATTGCTGATTGCTGGGCGTTTTTTGTGTGGATGTAATCAAAAATCCATAAAATAAATGTCAAAAGCCTATAAAAAAAATTAATTAAAATGTTTGCTAAAAAATATGATATGCTCAGTAAATAATAAATACAAATGAGCGCAGCTTAGAAGTTGATTTGGTTTTACACTAAGTACACAAGCTATTTAAATAGAAATAGATTTACACATTGCAAAATTAGTCGAAGGCTAATTCAATTCTAGCACAGTGCGAGTAGGATGCCAAGGAGACAGAATATAGTTACAGAGGGTGCAAAATGGCGACAGTCTTGCTCTTTAGTTTATGCACATACTTATATATGTACCAGCAAACTTCCTTTACGTGCTCAAATTATAAAACAAGTCATTATAATACAGTCATTGTTCTTTAAATGTCATGCTCAAAAGAATAAAGCTGGTTATTTTGCTGCTTTCTTTTCTAGTCGCATATACCCTTTATGAGTGGCGAGTGCAGGAAATGCGTAAAAAAAAAGCTGAGGCAAGCAGTCAGCCGTAGACATTGTGTCGCTGTCGCTGTCGCTGATGATGACGCTGCTGTCTTCCTGGTCTTCTGGTCGGTCTTCCATCCGTCGTGCTTCCAGTTGCTGTCCAATCGCTTTTGTTCGCTGAGTGATGCTTTAGCAATTGTCTCCGCTGAGTGTGCCAGTGGAAATGGCCAACGAAAATCTGCTGCACGCTGCTATTTTCTTTTTATTAATTTTCTTTTGCTGCAATGTATAAAGACAAACTAATTTCTATTGCTGTTGCTGGCAGTTTTGTTGTGACAACGCATGCATAAAATATGTACACATATACATATGTGTGTATCTAAGGCCTCAAAGCACACACACACACACACAAGCAAAATGATGTGTGTGTGTGTGTGTGTGCGTGTGTGTGTGTGTGTGTGTGACAGCCTCCTAAATTGGCTTGTGTGTGTGCTTACCAAAATTTATTTGCCCGCAAAAATTGTGCTGCGTGCGACTTTTAACCTTTTTGCTGTGTATCTTTAATCATTTTTAATTGAAATGCGAAAAGGTCTTTGGAAGCGCAAGATATACATATGTTTCTATGTTTGTATGCACTTTTGTACTTGGCCAATATTTAATGATACTTTTCGCGTCAAATTGAATAATTAAAAAAATGTATGAAAATCAAATTATATTTAGGCTGTGGTCGGCTTTTATTGAATTTCACTTTTTTGTATCGATTCGTTGATTCTATCAGTGGCAAGACTTAATTATTATTCAAATCGCATTATGAATTATACACATATATGTATGTACATATTTAAATACATATTGTATGCTTATTTATCTATGATAGTATTATGTTGGATTTGTAATTATTAAAACTGCATATTTACTTACATGGTGCTAGAAATTATACATATTTACATATGTACATAATACGTATGTATTTTTATTTATTTTCAATAATATTTTCAAATATGCCTTCAACTTTGAATATAATAGTTTTTCAGCTTATTATTATTAGCTTTCTACATGCTGATCATTTCTGTTCCAGGCTGACAAGCTAAAGCGCTCCTTCAATAGGTATACCCACTTTAAAAAATGCATTCGATTCGTAGCAATTTCCATATCTGTGACCTAGCGACTTACTCCCGAAAGAAAACAAATATATATTTGCAAATGTGCTCGTTTTGGTCGCTCGACAATTTTTCAATTTTACCAGGCCGTCAAGGACAGCGCTCAGAGTCAAGGCTGACGCGTCTGCAGCCGAGTCCATTTTTGCAACAAGTTTCACAAAATGCTTGCAACACCTGCGTCGCAAATGTGGCGGCAGTTTCAATTCCAGTTTGCATTTGCTTTGCTCTCAAGGCGGCACATGTGTGCTTTTGTTTGTGTGTCAGTGTGTGTGTGTGTCGGTGTGTGTGTGTCGGTGTGTGTGTGTGTCAGTGTGTGTGCTTAACCCACGTCCGTTCTCTGCTTCTTAACTGCTGCCTACCACTTTTCAAATCATCCACATCCGCATTCGCATCCGTCGCTTGCCAACCTTGAGAGCTAAAAATATGCCCAGGCCAAGGCATATCAAAAGGCAAAAATGTTGAGCATTTTTAATGCAAGTGGCGGCTAACACACAAACGGAGAGGCCGCATAAAATGGACATTTATATTACAAGTACACTTATATATATATATATATATATACAAATTCCTGGGGCATTCTGCATATCAGTTTCGCCTAGCTTCTGACTGAAGCCAAAAACTGACGCGGGATCGAAGATCGGATAAGTTCTGGCAGAGTTATGGTAGTTTTAGGTGCTTTTCTACACATTTTGGCATTAAATTGACAAAAACTTAAATGCAGAAACATAAAGGAGCACTAGCAATGATCAAAACTGCAGCGAGATCGAAGATTGGATAAGTTTTGCCAGAGTTAGGGGATTATTAGTTGCTTTTCTAAACATTTCTAATTACTATATATGCCTTATACTTTATCAGTTTTGACAAAGTTATGGTAGTGCTGGACATATTACAAATCAAGCAGCTGTATACCTAGCTTATATTTTCAATCAATTAATCAACTGTGTGTTGTTGACTGAAATGCAGCATAAATTTGTTGGGTAATATATTTTTGAAAACAATTTCAATGTTCGTTTCTGTTAGCTCAGAAAAACATCGATGCTCGTTGTACACGTGTGTGTGTGTGAGTCAATACATATATATATATATATATATATGCATGTGTGTGTATATGCATATGTATATTCCATACAGTCTCGCTTCCGGCTATTGAATTGCTGCTGCTGCTGCTGCTTCTGTTTCAGGTCCTGTTTCTCCATTTGCTTCAGTTATTCACTGTGTGGTTTTTGCGCTTAATTATGCACTAGATTCGCACAAAAGCCAAAAATGGCACCACCGAGAAAGGCTCATGTGCCAGCTATACTTTTTTGATAGTCAGTATGCCTTAAATGCTAAGAATGTGCTATGCTTTATTTATTTAACAATATGATGTATGATCCAAGGGAATAAATTACAGTTTTCGTTGGCAATATTGACAGCTATACAGCAAGTATATTTATTGTGTTTTATAGCCTTTTGCCGAGTCACTATTTTTTCTTCTTTGTCAGCACAATTTATTTTCTTACTTAATTCCCATTGCTGTGCTAATCCAGAGCTGATTTCATGCTTTTACTCGTTCCGTTCCGTTCCGTTGTTGCCAACTGGCTGTCTTTCAGCTTAATTTCATTTGCTGCGAATCAAATCAACACCAAAATGGAGCAGAGTTTCCATCTCGTTGACTCCGGTCCCAGGCACATATGTACATATACATATGTACATATGACTGTCTCATTTTCTGACAAATCTAATTGAGTTTGCTTAATTATTTAGATTACAATTTGGCAGGAAATGTGCCGGGCAAGGACGACCAATTTATCACAGAATACGTATTAAGCTGTTGAGAGCGAGACAAAAGCATAATAGATGAGATTTCTTAAGAAGCTGCAGCTGAGATTGCTTGATCTGATTGCTCACATATGTGTTTATACATATATATATATATGTATACATTTCATTTGCCTCTGGGTTAAATGGGGCTGTGAATTGCACCGCAAAATTGGCAAATTTCATGCATTTGCAAATTAAACTTTCCACTCTCTATTGCAATCGATTTTATACGCATACATTATAGTAAAGCGAGCAGGTATGCAAATGTAAGTGCCTCGTTTATATACCCTGTACAAATAGAAGTGTTAAGGCGGGCTATAATCAAATTGTACAATTGCATGCCACTGTCAAATGCAAACGAAATATTAGAGAATGTTTCCCAGTCGAGCACTCGCCGCTAATAACATTCCAAATTTGTTTTAATTACATTTATATTCGTTGAAATGACATTTGAATTAAGCGAAGTGCAATTTACAATTTACACACCAGCAGTTCCTTTATATACTTTATATCAATATAAATGTATCTGCTAATGATATTCATTGTGTCTATTGTTTCCGCTGCTGCTTTGAGTACTTTAGCGCTTTTTACTGTTGCCAATTAGGTCCATAAATCATCATCAATCCTCCAGCCAGCTTCCCATATCAAGCTACCTGTATCACTGTCACTCACAATTAACTTGGACTTCCCAAGTCTCTCTGCAATGAAATAATTGATTTGTTTTTATTGCACTTGTTCATTGAAACGAAATATGGATAATTTATTTGAAAATATTTATTGTTGCACGTTTCAAACTTACTTCAGTTACAGTTGTTGCGGTTCTTTTTGTTGTTGTTGTAGTTGTTGTTTTGTTGTGGGATTTGGCAATTTATAGTGTGGACATTTAATATTCATTTGCATTTATTTAGCTGAGCGCTGTATAAATATTTAGTTATGCCAAAAACCCAAACGACAGGCCTTAATTAAACATTAATTAACGTCACGAGCCTCATCGAGCTTTGCAACAAATTTGTCATTCCATTTTGTTTTTTTTTTTTTGATATTTTACAAATGAATAATGCATGTTTTTATATTTTATAAAAAAGAGAAAAAAACTTAAACTTATATCAGCATTAATTTTAGTAATTTCTTTTTTGCATATTAACATTCAATTTAACATTTTGGGATTGGTTTTATAAAATGGTTTGCATAACTTTAAAGCCAAGCTCATAGAAAGTGGAAAATGGAAAAAGGCTCTGAGACTTTTAGAAGTGTGTTCTCATTTTTGTTGGTATTATTTATTTGGTTTTTGGTTTGGTTTTTGTTGTTGTTTTTTTTTGGTATTTTTTGTAAAGTTGTTTAGGAAAGTAAGGCAGCAAGTTATAAGTGAATTTTGAGTTGGGTTTGTTATTGGAAAGAGTAAGGCAGCAAGTTAAGATTAGAGAGATTTTTCGTTTCTTTCTATATTCAGCAAGTGCTTTGTCACAATTAAGCCGCTTAAATGTACATTTATAAACATTTATATGCACTAGATATATTTGTCATTGTATAACTATATATGTATGTATATGTATGTATAACTACCATAATTATTGAAATTTATATGCCTTGTGTTTCTATTAATTCAATTTCATATTTAGCCATCTAACAACTCAGTACGAATTTTATTTAGCTTTAATGCACATCTAAATATTAATGAATTTAATTTAATTATGTTGTATGCTTAATACTAAGTAAAATATTTGGATTTATGCTAAAAGGGTCTTCAAATTGGAAGGGAATTATAAAGTGATGATAATAATCTTTTACATACTTGGTATGTGTAAAAATAGAATATATATTTTAAGCAGTCTGTTAAACAACAAAAGAAAGGAAGAAAAACTAGCTATTTAAAATGAAAACTACTTGAGTTTGGGTAACAAAAGAAATTTGTATTATTGTTTTAAACTCAATTTGAAAGCCTGACATATCAAATAAATAAATATAATTAAATGACAAATTTTTGAATAAACTGATTATACAATTTAAAAGCCCTTCCAATTTTCGACCGCACAAATATGTATAAGATCATTAATAAAAAACGTTTTAACTATAACACAATTTCTAACCTTGTAATATGCGCATAAGAATTTGTATTAAAAATGTTTCGACTAGAAAAATTCAATTTGAAATTTCGTTTCGCAACTGCTGCCAATTAATAATGCGATTTAGCTAAATGGTAAATTCGTTATCCAAAATGAAACATTTATAGCTCAACAGTTTAGTTAGTTAGGCACTTCACAAAATGAAATGAGTGGTTTTTGGTGAAACGAATATTTCCCTACGCTAAGAAATGCGAGAATTACCGCGCGCGTTTTTTGCTAGCGAGTTTAGACGCGCGCGAGTCTAGCGCGTTTAGCGGCAAGTAGAAGCGCTTACAGTTTATATTTAGTTTTATATTGATATAAAAATAATTATATTAAAATGCTTAGCTATTATGATAATGCTATTACTGCAATTGAAACACTTGCAAGCCAATTTACGTGTACTAAGTAGTTTGTAAGCCTTTCTTCAAGTTGTGTGGAAATTTGTTAATCATTTGAAAAGTTGTATCACAAATTGTTCGTTACAATTTCCGACTGACTGACTGCTACTCAAAGTCCGCCTCCCTGAGGCCCAGCTGGCTCCTGAACCCCGACAAGTGTTTGCCCAGACTGCGTCCGGCCGTCGTGGACGCCAACAGGTTGGAGATGGATGAGGATTCCGTCTCCACACTGGTCGTGGCGCCCGTCTGATATGTGACGGCGACGTCTGGTGTCGGGGCCAGGAGCAAACCTCACGTGCGCACAAACTTGTAGACAATCAGAAAGACCATGAACGAGATGGCGACCAGGACGACAGCGGTGACGACCTTGGCGCACGTATTCAAGCCCGATTCGTGCGGATTGAGCGGCCTGGAGCTGGTGTGCGTTGCCGATCTCCGGCGCTTGGTGGCCAAACCGCGGGCGAGCGCCGGAAATGCCAGCGACTGTGTGAAGGTCAGCTTGTGTATGGACTCGCTGAGCGAGTAGGGACCCACAGAGCCGCGCGCCGCCGCCCGGAGCAGCACGTACTCCAGATCGAGCGCATCGAACAGCGAATAGCGGGCGGTCATTGTCGACGACCGACGTCTGCCGTCGTGCCGCGAGTCGCGATCGGACTGTGGCTGCAGCCACGGATCGGAGACGCGCTGCTGTGCGCCCGCCGCGCCGACAGCAAACGCGGACGAGGAGCAGGCCCCGCTGCTGGCTGTGGCAATGCCGCCACTGCTGCCACTGCCACCCACAACGCCAGCGGCGGCCGCCACTCCCCCACCGCCCAAACTGACCGCTGCCACGGATGTCAGCGACGACGTCGTCGACGACGAGGCCGAGCACAAGCGCATATTGGTGGCCAGCCCATTGTCATGGAACTCATTGGCGTCCTCAATGGACGTCTGATCCGGCGACGTCTGAGCCCGCTCCAATGCCGCCGCATGCTTCATGCGCAGCGCAAACAGCCGCGCATGATCCGGATGCAGCAGCGCACTCGACTTGCGGCGATAGTTGTTGCTGCTGCTGCTGCTGTTCCCGGACACCACACAGATGCTGTTGCGCATGTGCCGCCGTCCCAGTGACAGATTGGGCGATCCCTGCGTCGGCGTACTCGTCGGCGACACGTGACAGGAGCCACCGCCCGTCTGGCCGCTGGGCAGGATGTGCACGCCCGGCGGCGCTATAAACGCATTTGGCGACGGCGACGCCTGCACGGAGTCTATGCCGGAGTCGCCCGCGTGCAGCGTATCACAGTACAGGGAGCTGCGTCGATCTGTTCGCAGTGTCAGATGATTGTTGTCGCGTCTGTTGTTGCTGTTGTTGCTGCTGCTGCTGGTCGTTGCTGCTGCCACATTGGTGCTGCCGACGCTCGTCTCCACAATGGCGGGAAAGATGAAGGATTGGCCATCCGCCTCGCCGCGTGGTGAGTCCTGTAAACAGCAAGTTAGTTGAGAGACGGCGACAATTCGAATGGTGCTCCTTAAGTGCACTGGGTTACATTGGTTTTGTTTTGTTTTCTTTTTTCTTTTTATTTTTCTTTTTTTTTGTTTGTGTGTGTAGGGGATTCAAAAGCCATTTGTGCTGGGAGCAGCGGTGGAAGGTGTTTTTATCGAAGTGTTATATGGTTTTGAGTGTGTCTCTTATTTGTACATACAAAGTGATTAGTGTATCTGTGCGAGGATTAATCTTTAAATTAATTAAGTAATTAAACGTTTTAGTTTTGTACAAAAACTTAAAACTTTAACAAAATTTATTTGAATATAAATGTGTAGTTATATGAGTATGTAAATAAGTGTACCTATTTTAATATTACCTAAATAAATATTTGGCTTATTCTTGTTATCTCTAATCAAAAACAAAAACACAAACAAAACGAAAGTTTTGTGCTTAGTTTTCCCCATTATCCTGCATTGCAATTTTCACTGAATGAGAATTGTTTTAATTAATATTGTTTTGTGCTTTGCGACTGGAAATGGTTGCGCAAACTTTTTGCAATTGCTGGAGCACAACAAATGGAATTAATACGCAATATTTGTTATTTTTAAAGGTCAAAGCAATCGGAAAACCTATTCAGAAATTTATTAATAAATATGCCAATTTTTGCGAAATAGACTTGAATTTTAATTAAATTTGAGCTGTAGTTATTTGTTAATACTTGTTTTGGTGGTCACTAAATAAAGCTCAATTAAAAACGAAGTAAGGAATTCCTACCCAATATTCTGCTTTAAAATATTTCCGATTTCCAAAAAATATATTACAAATTAGAGAATTCGAGAATGCTTAGCATACTTATAGGAGCAAGCTGGCCAATTTATTTAAAAACCACACTTGTGGTAAATTCAAAGCGCCTCAAAAGCATGCAGTGTTGTCTAAGTTGTAAATAAAAGTGCTTGTTTATAAATTCCAAACAAATAGTAATAATATTTACATATACTATACAAATTTCTTTTGACAAACTAAAAATCAAGTTATATACACAAAATTGTTCCATCGATTAATCCCCGAATGTTGTGCAAGGAATTACGAGTAGTTACAAAAAGAGTCGACAAAATGGCCCAAAAATCGTAGTCTAGTTAAAAAAACGTGTGTTAAATGCGCAAAAACCTCAAGTAATATGGGGTAGGTATATTATAATTTTTGTTTTTGTTTTTTGTTTTTGTACACAATTTAGTCAAAAAAGTTGAGTTTTGGAAGAAGAAGAGCGAGCGAGCGAGCGAGAGGAGCAGCTCGTTGCTTTGAATATTTATATATGGTAATCGAGGCATGCAAAAAGTCTACGATTTAGTTGGTAGTAATAGCAATAGCAGTAGCAGTAGCAGTAGGAATTAAGTAAGTTAGTAAGTAGTTAAAAAAGAGCAGACTAGAGAGAGACTTGATGTATTATTAGGAACGAAAGCATACCCGCTGGCCCTCGGGGCCGCTGTTTCGACGCAATTGTACGAAGCCCTCCTGGCGCAAAAGCGGCTACCAGAAACCAGAAACAAACCAGCAAACCAGGAATCAAAACCAACCAACAAACCAAACACGCAACGCACACACAGAAACATTTGTATAGTATTTGTTGCACAAGAGGCAGATGGTTTTTTTC